>OY821787.1:33147212-34347212 GCA_963682175.1 Triglochin maritima
ATTTGTTAAATTTGTTAAACTAAATTATCATATTTATCAAAATTGTTAAACTAAATCAAAATTTGTTAAACTTAATTATCAAAATTGTTAAACTAAATCAAAATTTGTTAAACTAAATTAAAACAATTGTTAAACTAAATCAAAATTTGTTAAAACTAAATATCACAAATGTTAAACTTAAAAAGAATTTGTTAAATTAATTTTTTTGATTTATCACTATTTATTAAAGTAATTATGATATTTATTAATTAAAAAAACAAAAAAGGCGGAGGCGTCTGCGAGAGACGCCTCCCGCAAGGTGGAGGCGTCTGTCGGAGACGCCTCCTCCTACGGGGAGACGTCTGCGGAAGACGTCTCCCCCATCGGGGAGACGTCTTCCGCAGACGTCTCCCGCTTCGGGTCGGCGTCCGAGGGAGACGCCCCCGCATGGGTCGGGCGTCCTCGGAAGCCGCTCCCCCCATAGGGGGAGCGGCTTCCTCGGACGCCCGCCCCGCCCCATGCGGGGGGCGTCTCCCTCGGACGCCGACGACTTTTTTTTTTTTTTTTTTTTTTTAAAACAAATAAATAACGTAATGTTACCTCATACGGGTACACCGGGGGAACTGCTGGCTGCTTCCCTGGCCTCCGAGACATTCGTAATCTTGTGTAGTAGGTATAGGAAGAGAAAGTTTTGAAAAAAGAGTGAAATTGTGAGATATATAAGCAAAAATAGGAGGAAGGGCAATTTGGTAATTTCAAGGGGCGATTTAAGTAATTTTGGGGCGATGTTTAGCAGTTCAGTATATTAGAGTTGATGATATTTTTACAAGATTTTGTAACGTAAAAGGACACGACATGAAAAGGTACACGAGTTAACACATTTTTTATTGTTTATTTAAAGTAGTAGTAAGTTTGTTAATTTACGATACTCCTAAAAAGGTTATTATGATTTACACTCCTAAGTGTAGCTTTGAAATATACCTAGATATGTGGAATTTGAGTTAGAAAAACTCAGACACGATGACATATGGTGTCAAAACAATACAAGATATGGTACTCTGATTTGGCGTGATAATTTTATGTTAGTTGATTAACTAATGACACTGTATAAAAAAAATACATACGGACATGCATAATTGTCGACCTTTTATATGAAAATAACATGATTAGCAACTTCTATAAGCTAACAAATGTTTATTTATCGAAGAATGAATGTTGAAGATATTTAAATAATCACTTTTAGCAATAAAATAATGGTGGAAGAGATAAACAAAGATCAAATGTTGCAAGTAGGCTCGCACATGGCAAAATAAGTTGAGTCGTTACTTAACCTGTGATACCAAAACATGAATGTTTCATCTTAGTGTGGACACTTTGGAAGTCTCCTTGATATAACTAAGAGCACTGTTAACGGCGCCCGGGCAGTTCTGGGTGTCCGATTTTCTCTCTCAGTCACGTCAACTTCTCTCTTAGCCACGTCAGCTCAAACCAACCAACCACACTCAGAAACAACTCAAACGCCCTGCATTCTCTCCCCTACACGACATTTCGGGATCAATTTTAAGCAAAACACACAAAAAATTCTAGAAAATATAAACAAATAAAAAACATATTTTCATATTTTTTTTATAAAAATAATTTTAAATAATTTTTAAAATATTTTCTAAACTCAAAAACTCAAAAAAAAGTAACCAATGGGGGGCCACGTCCCCCCACCCAACCAACCAACCCATCCGCCCGGGTGGAAATTCGGGCGGATTCCCGCCCAAATTTCCGCCCAAGCGATGGGTTGGAATTTTTTTAACAAAAAAAAGAGGTGTCAGGCGTTTGGTTAATCCGCCCGACGAGTAAGGATGGCCTAAGGGCACCCTTAGCGGGGGCGTTTTCTCTAGGTGCCCGGGTGGGAGCCTAAGACTCCCCAATCGATCGATTTTGCCCCGGGGCGACCATCGTCGGGGACCATTCGTTTTTTTTAAAATTTTAAAATTATTAATATGTTCATTTTAAAATATTTTTTCTTAAAATATGTTTTTATTTTTTAGGATTTTTTTTATTTTACGTGAGACATACCTCCAATGATGTAGAGGAAATAGAATGTAGGGTGTAAGGGGTTTGAGGGTATGGTTAAAAGAAAATTTAGAGGTGTGTGAGCTTGTATGACGTGACAGAGAAAAAACGGACGTGACAAATAAAGAAAACAGAACGTCCAGAAGTTGCTCAGGCGTTGTTATCGTTAGGGAGTGGTGTCAGGATTTCTTTTCAGGGTTTCAAAAAAATGTCATCAAGTAAGTTATACAAAAGTTTTCTTTAACTAATTGAAATAAAAAAATCACAGGAGATAAAATCTAAGGCTCCAAAAGTAGGCAAAACTTAAATTTTTGCATACCTAATTTGCAAAATTCAAAATCTGAGAGGGTAAAATCCAAATTAATATATGTCTAACTAGCAAATTCAAAATTCAAGGAATACAAAACTCAATCATGTGAACACAGACGAAATTATCACGTCCCTCCTAATCCTTAAGTAGTACCGCCATGGAACATATCTCTAGACTGAGGTTGTAAAATTAGATCCCGAAATAAAATAGAAAGTCTAAGTAATAGATGATGTTTTCCTAAAAACACTTAGAGCACCATTAACGACGCCAGGTAGTTCCTGGGCGTCCTGGTTTCTCTCTCAGCCACGTCAACTTCTCTCTCCGCCACGTCAGCTCAAACCAACCCCCCTAAATTTTTCTTAACCACACCCAGAAACAACTCAAGCGTCCTACATTCTCTCCCCTACACGTCATTTCGAGATCAATTCTTGGCAAAACACGAAAAAATATCAAAAATTCTAGAAAATATAAACAAATAAAAAACTTATTTTCATAAAAATATATTTGAAAAAATGATTTTAAATAATTTTTAAAACATTTTCTAAACACAAAAACACAAAAAAGTGACCAATAGGAGGGGGCACGTGCCCCCCCCCCCCCCCCCCCCCCCCCCCCCCCAAAGCCCAACCCATCCGCTTGGGCAGAAATTCGGGCGGATGGGCACCCGAATTTCAGCCCGGGCAATGGTTTTGTTATTTTTTTAATAGAAAAAATGGTGATGTGTCGGGTGAAATTCTAGACGCCTGATTTTTATGGTTGTTAAGGATGCTCTTAAAGTAGTTGAAACAAACCAAATCAAAAATAACTTTAGGAAACGTCCATCTATCCAAAAAAGAGAGGAAACCTCCTTAGCTATAACTTTAGGAACGAGACATGAAGAATCCAAACAGAGTGCTTACTTAATGTTTCAGCATTGGAAAGAACAAAACATGTCAATATTTGTTCTTCCAAAGAGTGAAGGAAGCATGAGGTCGCACATGGTTCATGGTTGGATCTTAAAACCCATGACCCAATTATCCATGTAACACTAATTATTGGAATCACAACTAACATGATGCCAAAAGAAACCAAACCAACTCAATGAAACATTCATATGCTAAAACCTAAAAGATTATATGTATATATATGATGTAGAAAATTTAAGTACTAATGTTGGGAAGGGCATCAAAAGAATCATGTGAAGGCAATGATGTCGTACAAATGAAGAAAGGTTTAATGTTTGAACTTTGAAGTGCACTGTTTATATTGTGTTTACGTAAAGAATCATTACCTCATAAGTCATAATTAAGTTATATTCTCTTTTTTTTAATGTAAGGGTCTAAAACTACTTGGAAACCAATTAATGTGTCTAATATACTGAATTTTCAATTTTATATTGTCTCACTCATACACAGTGGCACAACAGCAAAAAAAGATCGATATACTTTTTACAGTTAACTTACAAATCTATATTCGCTTGCGCAAGATGTTGTGTGTTAACTGTCTCATAATAGTGAGATTAGTTTAACACTAGAAGCATAAACCAGATTTCAAAGATGATGCTCCCTGGAAACTAGTTTTTAGTGTTATTCTAATTATCATTCCCATGTTGCATTTTCTCCTACTAGAATTAGAAATTTGTCTTCTTCTTCTATCTGTTCTTTAAGACAAGGATTCCTTTTCTGTCATTCCATTATTTTTCCTATTCTTTTTCTCCACCATTTTGACACTAATAAAAAATGCGTAGTGATAAAAAAAACCTTATAGAGAACGTTTAGAGTTTTTAGATAAAAATGAAAACTATTGCATCTAACAGCACCCCTAATATTATTTTGATAAAAGGATTGAAGCGTCGGTACCAAAAGATACCATGAGGTTGAAATCTAAGAGTGTCAAAATTCAAGAGGGTTGAAATTCAAAAGGATTAATAATGATGGATCAAATCTTTTTTCTTACAAACAATACCCAATTATAAGATCCAAGCGACTGCGTGTGGATAATGTGGTGTCGCCTAGACTAACAAATTTGTGTTTCGTGTCGTGTTTGACACGAACGCGAATTGACACGAATTATTTTTTCCCGATTTGAACACGAACACGAATTAGTAAGGAATAATCGATACGAACAAGAAAATCTAATCTTAGACCCGAACACGAATTTGGTAACCCGAACACGACCCACGTTGACACGAATCTATTTTTCGTGTTCGTGTTGACACAAACATAAATTAACTTAAATAACTCGAACTGACTTGTTTGACACGAATTTTTACAAACACGAATTAACTTGAACACGAAATAACATTTTGACATCAATTATGACATGTTTGACACAAATTTATACAAACACGAATTAACTCGAACACGAACTAGCATGTTTGACACTAATTACACGAAACACGAACCTGACCCGAATTACAGTTCGTGTTATTCGTGTCAACCCGAATTACACGAAATACTCTAACTTAAACCCGACCCGAATTACAGTTCGTATCATTCGTGTCGACCCGAATTACAGTTCGTGATATTTAGTGTCGGGTTTGGATTTCGTGTCATGACCTGAATTGTTAGCCCTAGTGTCGCCTCTACCCACGAAAGAATGACATACCCTTTAAATCACAGATGAGATTCCTTTCGTTTCCTCGATGGTCAAATTTCTCAATAAATTCTGATTTTAACATATCTAAAAATTCAAATCGTACATTTTGATCTATGAATTTCAGGCACGATGAAAATCATAAAATTATTTATACATTTTACGTGAAATGATTATCAAAATTTACGGTTTTCGACGTGATAGATCCGAATGTACGGTTTGAATTTCCAGTTGTATAAAAAATCAAAATGTATTCAAAACAACTTGACCCTACTTTACAAAACAACTGACACTGAGGTCCACCAAAACTAACTTCAGTAAGGTCCCAAATGAAAAATAACCAATGAAAGTCTTCCCACGTTTTGCAAATATCATCCTAAACTTCAAACAATTTGCAAACAAACCCACACACTCGAACACATCGCCATCCCCACCAGCCGCACATGTACATCCTGAATAACTTAATTCCCTTCCTTCCCACTTCCAATCCACCAAAACGCCCGCCCTGTCGTCTTCCCCACTCCACTCCCTGCCGCGAACCAGTAAACAAAGCGAAAGTTTGTTTCGAGGGGTTGCGTGTGTCAGGTAATGTGTATGCTTTGACAGCTCTGTTTCGGATTGATCACACTACTGTTTTTCCACTCCTCTCTCTCTCTCTCTCTCTCTCTCTCTCTCTCTCTGTTTTGGGGTTTTTACGGGGGAAAATAAAGGATTTTGGGTTTCGAGGGGGAGACGATTTGAGGTGGGATTTTGGGGGTTTTGACGTCGACCCAATACGAGTTTGGGTGTTTTGGGGTTTGGGTTATGATCAAAATATCAACTTTGATGTGATCTCTCTCTCTCTCTCTGTGTTTTTTGGGGGGTTTTGTGTGGAAAAGAGAGGATTTTGGTTTTCGAGGGGAGACGATTTGAGGGTTTTGACGTCGACCCAATAAAGTTTGGGAGGTTTTGGGATTTGGGTTGTGATCAAAATCCCAGCTTTGGTGTGATTTCTCTCTCTATCTCTCTTGAGAGTTTTGAAGGGAAAATGTAGAAAGTGTTGGGGTTTGTGGAGAGGCTATTTGAGGTCGAACCAATACGATTTGGGAGGTTTTGGATTTGGGTTGGATCAAAATCCCAGCTTTCGTGCGATTTCTCTCCTTTTTCCCCATCTTCTGGGTTGTGGGTTTTGAAGGGTGAAAGGAGAAAGGGGTGGTTTTTGTGGTGGTGATTTGAGGTGAGATTTGGGGGTTTTGAGGGGGGCCCAATACGATTTTGAAGGATTTGAGATTTAGGTTGTGATCAAAATCCGAGCTTTGGAGTGATTGGTGGTGGTTGTTGCTTTGTTGGAGACTGGTGTTACGGCAAGAGCAATGTCGATATGTAAGTTTTTTTTGTTTTGTTTTTCCCTAGGAGTTTGATGAAATAGGAAGTATTTTTTTGATTCAACTGGTCTCTTTGGATTTTCAGAATAAAATGGTCTTTTGTGTGTTTTTAGTTTTTATTTTTATTTTTATTTCTGTTTATTTTATTTCTTCTGTGGAGATCCATTATGACTCGAAGTATGATCTAGAGGTTAGATGAGTTCTTTTGAGATTTTTTTAAATTTTATTTATGAAATGTTCATCTCATTTTTCATGGCACGAACTTCCAACTTGTTACTGAGTTTTGATAGTGATTATTTGCACAAGACCTGCCTTTTGGAACTGCAGATAGTGATTTTTGATGGTAATCCTTCAATTTGCTGATTGCTATATATTTAAGATCAGGAGTTGACTATATTTAAGATCTATATATGACAGCAACCTATATCTGGATCATATACTCAAGATAAAGGCATCTGAACCAGCGATTACAAGTATTTATTTCTTTTTTTATCTCAAAAAAGTAGAAAAAACACTTCTTGTCTGGGAATAAATCCATCATGTACCCTCTTTCTTCAGTATTTTAATTTTAATTAGTTGTAACATTCTTTTTGTGGACTGGTCACTGAATAGTTATATCTCTTTTTATTCTTTGTTTTATTTTCACTGAATAGTTATATTTCCTATTCTTTTTTGTTTTATTCTATGACTTTTTCAAGTGTGTTTTTTTAAAAATAAATTGGTAAAAAAAATTGTTGGCAGCACCATTGACTATTTTTAATGTTTAATAGTTAATGATCCTAATCATAATGTGTCATCTGATCACCATTCTATAAATTCATATTTACTCAAAAGAAAAAAAGGTTAACTGCTAATCCAACGTCAGCCTTCCAATCTAAGCATCTTAACAAGTAAATACCTTAAACCATGTACATTCTAGAGTTCTTTAACAAGTGCCAGTCGACACAGAAGAAAAATCAACACTTTTTTTTGGTTGAAACTTTTGTGAGATCAAAGCCATCAAGGATTGAGAATCTCCTTATAGAAATATTGTTACTTTTGGATTCAACCATGACTTTCATTTTTCAGTTTTTTATTTGATTCTTTATCGTTTACAATTCCTATCCTGTTGCAGAGTGATGTGCTTTAGAACAAACACATCAAATGGCTACTTTGGTTCCTGGTGTTCTGCTGAAGTTACTTCAGCACATGAATACTGACGTCAAGGTCTCGGGTGAGCACCGTTCGTCCCTCCTTCAGGTGGTCAGCATTGTTCCTGCACTTGCCGGAAGTGATTTGTTTGCCAACCAAGGTTTCTATCTGAAGGTCTCTGACTCTTCTCACGCAACCTACGTATCTCTTCCAGATAAGCACAATGATCTCATATTAAGCGATAAACTCCAGTTAGGTCAGTTCATCCATGTTGAACGTCTTGAGGCTGCCTCACCTGTCCCACTTCTCCGTGGTGTGAAGCCGGTCCCTGGACGGCATCCATGTGTTGGGAGTCCTGAGGATATTGTGGCCACTCGTTCTCTGAGTTTCCTAGATGCCAACAAATCTTCTTCGTCATCCAATGGCTTTAAGAAAAATAGTACTGGCCCCAATTTTAATAAAGATAAAAGCAAATCGGGAAAGCTGAACAGTATTTCCGTGAAGGCAGAGCCTGCGAGGAAAAGTGGCTCTCTAAGCAGGTCTAATTCGTCACTGTCAAAACAAGCTTTAAGTATTGCAACACGAAAGGATGTTGGAGCGAGATCCAAATCCGTCAATTCTAGGGTCATTCCTTCGTCACCGTCAAGTTGTTACTCTTTGCCTGCTTCATTCGAGAAATTTTCAGCTGGAATTCAGCAGCAGCAGGCAAAGGTTAAGGGCACGGAGAAGGCCGCAGCTTCAAAATTAGGGTTGTTGGAGAAAGCTGCTTCTGTATTTAAAGGAAGCACAGCTACAAGGAAGCCACAAAGTGGAAGTTCATTAGGAAATTTGGTTTTGGGGTTTCATTCAGGTCCAAAAGCTTTGCGGAAGAGCTGGGAGGGCAATATGGAGACAAAAGGCAGGGAAAAGTCAAATACTAGAGCAGCAAAGATTGAAACTAAAGTAGAGACACGAAGTACTTCAGTAAGTTGCTCTCTTAATTTGTTTTTTCTCATTTTTCTTCACCGTTAGTTGCATATTCAGTGTATTTTTTTGTGGTTTCCAAAGAAATCCTTCAATTTGTTGACACCGTCATTTCAATTTTGTTGACACCGTCATCTCAATATGTATCACATACTAGTTAGTTCCTATTGTGTATGGATGTCCATGGAGAGGATCCCCTTTATGGTCGATATTGCTTATATTTTGTGAAAAAATGTGTTAATTGTTTTTTTGCCCATTTTGGATAATTTCCATCAATACACTCACCTAATGATTTGTGTCCTCATACTTTCACTTGATTCTATAAATTTGTCTGCTGCTTTCTTCTTTTATTGTAAGATTTATTTAGGATGGATGAATTGGTTTTTATCTGCCCTTTTGATAAAATAAAACAAAACCATGCTTTTGGTTTGCTTTTCTAGATATTTATATCCCGGTCCTCTTTTTCTTTATTATTATGATTTTTTGTTGTGAAAAGCTAAATAAACCCCAAGATATGCAACATGCAATTTATGGTCTGGATATATTTCAAGGTCAGAGGTCTGCAAACTAGAATGTCCCTAAGTATTTGCCAATTGTTAACATTTTAAATTTGAACTTTGTCCATTTAAGTCAAAAGATGTGAGACACTTCTTATCCAATGGTGTGCCACCTTTACTTATTCACGTTCGTATTAAATTAATTCTATGTCTGTGTTAAGTTAATTGAATTTGATGCGAAGATGTTATTTACTGCTTGTATATGCTCATATGGTCTATCCATTGCTAAACATGTTTTAGCTTATTGCTAGACCCCTAGAAGAAAGTCAACAAGTGAGAGGCCTGCACCAAAAGATGATAAGCCTCCAGTCACACCCAGGAAAAGCAATGCAAGTGGAATATCAGAGGATGTTGATAGGTTGAGTAAACAACACTCTCCTATGGGGAAAAAGTCATCTGAAAATTCAAATGGCCCTTTTAGCAACTTGGTCAAGATTTCCACTAATAGTCGTAAATTGACGGATAGCAGTGTTTCCTGGGCAACATTGCCACCCTCCCTAGCAAAGGTTGGAAAGGTAAGATATTATATGCAGCTAATGTCATCTCGTAATGATGAATCACTTTCTTTATCCATCTTCCGTCACAAATTCATGTATAGCCTTTGGTAATTATAAAATCATGTTGAAGCACCATATTCCAGTGCAATCACTTTTGTATTATTGATATAATAAGATTAGGCTTGTCTTGAAATTTAGAAAATTGTTATTTTTTAGTCTGATAATTATGCATGTTTTTTTCCACTTATACATCATATTATAATCTCTACGTTTGTTGGTTATTGTAAACGTATCAGGCATTTTTAAAACAACCTTGTCCTACTCAATACCTTTTCTGTTATATGTTGCAGGTTTGTTTTTGTATTTTACCTATATGTTCTGAAATTGTTTTCCTTGTTTAGGAAGTTATAAGGCGCAGAGATGCTGCCCAACTAGCAGCCGTTGAAGCCATGCAAGAAGCTTCTGCCGCAGAGAGCTTAATTCGTTGCTTGAGGTGCTCTTTTGAGACATATTCCATTTTCATATAAGTGGTCATTAAATGTGTCTTTGTAGCATTATTAAGTTTGGTTAGTTGATCAAGGCTTAAACCTATCAGCAACAAAATCATATGCACTTTGTCCTGCCCCTTTTCTTTGTATTCACTATTCAGTTTCTCTTATTATTCTTCATTGGATGCAGCATGTACACGGAGTTGAGTACATCGGCCAAGGAGGATAGTCCACAACCTACAGTAGAGCAATTTCTTACCCTTAATGCCAGCCTGAACCGTGCAACCCTTGTAGTCGAGTCCTTGCTAAAAATATCTCCAGCAGGCCCCTCAGGCGATCAATCCGGTGAAGATATCAACTCCGTTGCAAACTCACTTCCCCCATCAGAAGAGATACTCAAGATTTCATCTGACAAACGCAAGTATGCTACATCGTGGGTTCAGGCAGCTCTTGCCACTGATCTATCCCCACTAACCGTGTTTGCGAAACCGACGTCCCCTATTCTCGCATCACCACCTCCATCAGTGGTAGTTCTTGAGAGCCCCAACAAACCTGCCACCCCGAAATCCTCACCATCCCAAGTCAAATCTCGGTTCATGACGGGTGGTTGCACAAAATCTTCTCCCAATTCCACTTCAGCTGCCGGTCCACGCCAGAAGGGGAGAACTCAACCCCAACTACCACTACCGCCGCCGGAGTGGGTCCGAGGTGAGGGCCTCGATGAAGCAACAGAGCTAGCAAAAGGTCTAAAAGATGAGTCCAGAGATTGGTTCCTGGAGTTTATCGATAGGTTCTTAGGATCTGAAGTCGATGCATCAGGTTTATCAAATAAGGGTCAGGTCGCAGGCATGCTATCGCAACTAAAGAAGGTGAACGACTGGTTGGATGAGATAGTAGTATCGAAGGGGGAAGATGCGGACGAAGCGAGCAGTGAATGCAGTTCCATTCAGCCAGAGACCATAGAGAATTTGAGGAAAAAGATATACGATTATCTCCTCACACATGTGGAATCGGCGGCAGTTGCGCTCGGAAGTGGCAACAATCCCTCACTTCCGCCTCCAACTGACCGGCAATCTCGAAAAGTATAAATTTCTCTGAATATTCACCGAATACAAAGTGAAGCTCTTGACATTGAGACGTGCGACGTGGGTGGGCACGACTAACTTATGCCTGGTGAAGACATGGAACTTTTATCTGTGTACAGGTAGTAAATATTCGTAAGTGCGAGGTCGGGACTCAGAGACCATGACGATCGATCTTCGGTGTTTTACAGAATGCTTACTTTTCTAAATTGCATCTAAATTTCAGCATGTTGTATCTATTGGCATTTCTAAATCATCAGGGTTCATTGTGGGGTCCCAATTGGGACTCATATTGGCTTCCAAAGTGAAAAATGATATTCATTACTTTCATACTTTGTTTGTGACTGGATTTCTTCAGGTTTGATATTGGAACATATATGAACATTGGTTTGATTGATTGTTTGTGATCCACTTGCGTTTTTAGAAGTACCAACCTTTTTTACACACTGGAAACTTCCTCCACTCGTCCTAACTTTGTGTATAGGCAAGTGAAGCTATAAACTTAGGGAGCATATCACAAACCATGACTTAAAGTCACTTATCATTTCTAAATTACTGTGGGCAAAGATATCGAACTTGGGTGGAATGCACAATGACTTAAAGTCACTTATCATTCGGGCATCCACATTACGCTGATTTTCGACATGCGACTAGATAAAGTTTTAAACGTGGGAAAAATTATGTTTTTTATTTATGATATGAAATTGTGGGGCTTAAGTGGTCTAACCAATTTTGTACACTGATAAGTGATATACTACAAAAATTAATTGTAGGGCATAAGTGGTTGCCTTCTGATATTTAGCTACTGCTAGTCCATTAATATGGAATGATGTCAACATGATGTCAATTTTAATCTCTATTGAAATTTGATTTTCCTATCATTGATCTAATGAATACAAGAGTAAATGAGTTGTCTGGTGATGAAGAGATCTACTAAATAACCTCATGCAACTACTCAAAAATGTACTGTTACCAATCATACATATGGTTGACCTTGTTTTCTGGGAAAATCTGGAACCCGTTTGCTTACCAAATGCACCATTATTATGGTTCTACGTCAAAATTCGGATCCGATGACTGGACCCAATCGGTTTGTGTGTACGTTTAGTTCAAGCATACCATACATTTTCCTTTTTTTTCTCCACCTTAGGTGCGATTCCAGTTTGGTTTGAATTTTCAATTGCCACGTGGCAGATCATGGTTGGTGGAGATTGGAATGACACGTCGAGGACAGGTCTCGCTTGGAGTAGCAAATTACAGAAATAACAAAGGAAAATGATGTCAACAAAGGACGACCAGGTGAGTGAGGGCAACGTTGGGGTGAAAAATTGGAGATGTTTTTGGATCTTTGCATGTGGATCGTGGAAATGCAATCTAAAATAAATTATGTCCTAAAATGAATGGAAATTAAATTGAGATGCAATTAAATATAAGAGAGAGAAAAAAGTTTTCCCAAAAAAACTAGGGACATAAGAAAAAGCTTGTCTCCCAAACATAATGATATTGTAAATAAAGATTACTATCTTACCGAGTAATTTGGAGGGAAAAAATCTTAAGTTTTTCAAGAATTGAAGTATAAGTTTGGAATGTTTGATGCTAAGGAGAGAAAAATAAGATTATTACGAAAATATTAATATAGATAAATAGACATCCAAAAAATACCTCAGAACTACTACTATTTAGGGTTGTGCATCCGGTCCGGACCGGACCAAACCGGATTTTTATCCGGGTCCGGACCGAAAACCGGACCGGACCGGATGCCCACGGACCTAAGACCGGACCGGACCGAATTGGTCCGCGGTCCGGTCAAAAACCGAATTTTTTAAGTTAAAAGAAAAAAAAAATTGGACCGGTCCGGACCGGAAAATTTAAAATTTGCCAGACCAAAACCCGAACCGGACCGGATTTTTTCAAAAATTTACGGACCGAACCCGGACCGACCGGTCCGGTCCGGTCCGGTCCGATTGACCGGTTTGACCCGGTCAATGCTCTCCCCTACTACTATTACAGTAACCATTTTGACTTCCACGTCAACGGCGATCTGAACTGCATTCGTGACGACCGCACCGGTGTCTTCTCCTAGTCCCACTAGCAGACTCGTTTACCATATGCCCTTGGTTTTACTTAAAACTACGATGTTGCCCCTGAAGAAGATCGTACCAAGTGGTTGTAGAAATAATGTTTTCTTCTATAAAGTACCACAGCAATTGACATGGGCATGGTATTTTTTTTCTTTATGTTTATATAAATATAAGAATTCTCTAGTTAACCTAGAGTTTAATTTTTCTAAATTAAACTCTCACAATATCCACCGTTCATTTCAAATTGTAAGGTAGATTAAGAAAAAAACGATTATGCTAATGAATTGTGAGATTAACTGTAAATAAGATCCAATGGTGAGATTGTAAGGGACTTAAATTAAATTTGATGAACTCTGGACTCACTAGAGTTTGACTCTATATAAATGATAATAATGTGTACCGAAATTTTCTTTTACAAGTTTAATTCGAGATGAGTTTCTTTTTGCTTACGTGCCATTTCGTTCTGTTACCGTTAACCACGTATTTTAGGATTTTCACATAAGCAAACTGTAGCTAATTATGTTAAGTGCAAATCAGAAGATCCTAACCTTTGTTTGGCACACAATTTTTTCGACTTTTCGTATTTGGCGTCTCAAAAGTGGTGTGTGAGATATTTTTTCTAACTTTTCAGAGTTAACTATTGGAGTGTAATTGGAAATTACCAAAAAAATTAAGTGTAAGATGAAAAACTAGTTTTACTTAGTTCGTTGATCTTGTAAAATTGAGATGCCAAAAGTCAAACGCCAACGTCCAAATTTGTTTAGTTAGGTATCCAAAGAGACTAATGAAGTAATGAGTCCCCGGTAAGGTTTGAAGTCATGCTTAGCTAATTTTACTCAGATTTATGATATGTTCCGGACACTTTCCTCTTGGAAACTCAAGTGTAGTTTTTGAAAAGATTTCCTCTCCACCTTAAACACAACTTCTTCTTGACAAAAAAAGTTTACCCCTCGTGCACCTCCGACGCGGACAAGGAAGCCTTGTGCTTCATGGAAAAGTGGGATGCTTCTCAACCCACCCATGCACTTAACCATCCATAGCACGTGCATGTCCCTGTAGTTTTCGACGGGAATCTCCTAATATTGTACTTAGTTTACTAAATTAGTAATTAAGTTCCTTAAGGAGTATAGAAGGTTCTACTACCTTCCAAAGCTCGTCTTATCTAGTTAGTTACCATGCCTTAGTTGGTATCAAGCTTTTATCATGTGGTGAGAGAAGTTTATAGTATCGGTCCTATATTTGTAATAGTCTCTATATTACCGTTTGAATGAAAAAGAAAGAGCACATTTTTCTTTCACAACATCTTAAAGCTTTAAGCTTCTCATCGGTGGATTCCATGTTGTTCTCGGTAGAATTTCGAGCGCATTAGGTTATGAATTGAACGTACAAACATTTTATTCCTTAATTAATGTATTCGTCTTTTGAAAGTATTAAAGAATAGACTTTTAGTCTTTAACTGTATAACTTTAAAATATAATATTTTGCATAAATCAAAAGTAATTCACTAACATAGTAATTAACATTGAACATTAATTACCGAGATAAGATTGTCATGTTGATTAAAAAATTGTATAGCTCTACAAATATTTTAACAACACGAGTATATGAACTAGAGAATATTTTCTTACATATATTGAATAGACTTAATAAATGAAATATTATGGAATTATGTTTATATCAATAATATTTTCATTGTTTCTTTGGATCTTAAGATATGAGACATATATCTTTTCACGTGAGAAGTGTGTAATTTGATTATTATCAAAAGCTATTATTATGCGTAGTGGTAAAGAAATTAGTTGATTATATATAACTTGTGCTGGAAAAAATAATATGTTAAAAGATTATCATTGTCCCTCTTCATTTGAGTGATGATATTATTAGCTTATTGATAAAGCAAAATTATAATGTAAATAATGTAACTTATGTATAGTTACATATTTATAATTAGCTTATGAGATCAAGAAAAATAATAATAATACAAAGACGACACATTCCTACATTAATATCATGAGGCGAAAGATAAAGACAAGTGATATATTACATATCATTAAATTGATCATGTTCTGTTCGAGTGAACAAAATATCTTTGTTATTTGGGTAACTATAATGTGTAGCTAAATACTTGTTATAGTTTATGATATTAAATGTTTAATATCATTGTCAACATAACTTAGATCCTCATATAGGTCACGACACAAAACTGGAAAATAAGAGATTTGATTTTATATTTTATATGATGTATTAAATTTCATGTCTTATGAAATAATATACATGTGGTAAAATAATAAAATCAATATGTCGTAATAACGACATAGTTAGAATAACAAATAAATTCGTATGAGATATATATATTATGGGGTATAATGTTTTGACATTATATATGATAATATATTACATGATATAATGTGATCCGCAACATTATAACATATGAATTTGTTAAAACCCTAAAGTCCAAATTTTGTTGGATATTAATCCAAAATTTGATAAAGTCAAAAATAGTGAAAAATGGTCCGACCATTTGCCTACGTTTTTGCATATATTAGTAAAATATTTTTGTTGATTAATGACCGAATTTAATCCACCTTGGTCAAATGTAGTTATGGGATGACGAGATAAGAAATAAACAAGTAATCGTGTGCAGAGTGGTTTGCACATGATGTGGTTTAGTAGAAAGATTAACAATGGATCATGTGTAAGTGATTTACCTATGATGTGAGTTTGAGGATGCCTTATAAATAGGTTCTTCCTCCCTTCCTTTGTTTAACTAATGCAAAACTTTCTCCTCTCCATATTTTCTCCATCATTCCATCCGAAATTCTTCTTATTAATTAAGTACTTGAGAAATTGAATTCTTTGGAGCATAGAAAATGTTATTAGCTAGATTCTAGCCTTGAATTATAGATTGATTGATTAGCTTCGATCTCTCTAATCTTTTTTAGAGTTTGGTGAACACTTGGAGGTGATTCTGAGGCAATCTGACGTGCAACCCGAGTTTTGATTGGAAAAAAAAATTTAATCCTCTAGGTATGATCCAATCTATGTATGTCAATATTAATTAGTATATAATATGTATTCAAATACAATTAGAAAATTTTGTACATAAAATTGTTGAAAAATATAGAAATCGATCTTAATTGCTTGTAAAATTTTAAAAATATACATACAGTTATATGACACGAAATCCTACAGGACACACTATGAGGGGGGGTGCTTGAGGAGACTCAACAAATGATGGCCGACGGTTTTGCTCGGCTTCACGAGGACATGGATGCACTTACGTTGAGGGAATTGCATGGAGGGGGTGTCAGGGGTCATATGGGAAGAGACAAGACATTCACCTTGGTCGAACAACGTTTTTTGGCTAAACTCAGGCAGGATGTTGCCATGAGAGTTCAAGCATGCTTTATATGCCAAACTGCTAAGGGAACCAGACAAAACATCAGTCTCTACACACCCTTTCCGATCCTTGTGCGTGCATGGGTTGATTTGAGCATGGATTTTGTGCTCGGTCTCTCCCGAACCCAATGGGGCGCTGATTCCGTGTTCGTCGTGGTCGATCGCTTCTCTAAAATGGCACATTTTATCCCTTGTCGGAAGACTTTAGATGCCCTCCACATTGCACGACTTTTCTTTCAAGAAATAGTGAGACTTTATTGTGTTCCCTCCACTATTGTTTCCGATTGTGACACAAAGTTTCTTGTTATCTTTTGGACCACCCTTTGGAAGCATTTTGGCACATCTCTCAAATATAGCACCTCCACGCACCCCCAAACAGATAGTCAAACCGAAGTCGTGAATTGATATTTAGGCAACCTTATTCGTAGTATTTGCGAAGACAAACTAAAGCAATGGGATGTTGCGTTACCCCAAGTTGAGTTTGCATATAACAATTCGGTCCACTCCTCAACCGACTTCACCCCTTCCAAGTCGTATATTAGGAGGAGCCTCGCCACACCTTTGAGTTAGTGGGCCTTCCCGACATTACCTCACTAAAGTCATATGCTGACCTTGTTGCAGCCGATGTCACCAATGTACAACGGGAAGTCATGGAGCGGTTGGACGTCGCTAACACCAAATACAAGTCCTACGCTGACCGCCATTGTCGATCCAATGTGTTCAAACAGGGAGATATGGTCACGATCCATTGAAGGAAGGAACACTTTCCAACCACCACTAGTGCAGAATTGGCTTTACTCGTCGCCAAATAGACGTCGGCCGTTATAACAACCGACGTCTAGTGTGGAGAGGACAGAATAGACGTCGGCTGGAATGGAAGCCGACGTCTATGCGACACTATAGACGTCGGGTGTAGGAATAACACATTTAACCGACGTCTATAGTGTATAGACGTCGACCTTTAGACGTCGGTGTTTTAGTACCTTGTGAATCCGACGTCTATAGGGTATAGACGTCGGCCTATAGACGTCGGACGTAATGTAAGGCCGACGTCTATACTCCAACCATATAGACGTTGAGGTATAGACGTCGGCGTTATGGAATATCCGACGTATATAGGTCTTAAAGAAATCGGACAGACGCGCTTTCTTTCATACATTTCAGTCGAAACCCACCCAAACCCTAGCCGTCCCGCGACCGAACTCTCCTCCGCGACCATCCTCCGACCGATCCGCACCGTCTCCGGCACCGCAGCGAGCTCCCAAACGCTCCTCCACTTCTCCGGCCCTCTTCTCCTTCTTCCTCCGTCTCTCTCCACATGTAGGTTTTAAGTTCGTTTTTGCTTGTTTTAAGTTCGTCTTTCTCCACATATTCTCTCTACTTAGCCTCCTCCGCATGTAGCTTCCTCGTGTCGTTTACAGCCGTCTCCTCCGCGACGTCTTCGGGAACCACAAAGAGCTCCTCCGGCATCACAACTTTTCCCTCCTCTGGTTCGTGCTCAATTTTAGATCCTTAATTTAGGATTAGTTTAGACCAAGAATCCAACGCCAAATTAGGATTAGTTCACAATAATAACGTATTGATGCAAATATTGGTTAATGTGATAATCTAAGTGTATTGATGCAAATATCAACATTTAGAATTCCTTTTATTTTCCAAGTTAATTAATGATTCAATTTGTTGGTGTGTAGTGATGAGAATTAAATTTATACCGCAAGTGCACGGCGTCAATGAAGACGTGGCAAATACGGGTCGAACACAAGGAGGGAGAGATCTGTTATTAGTGTGATTTCGATTGGGGGAAAGAAGGAGAGAAGAAATAAGTTGGTTTTGAGATTTTTTTTGGTTTTAATTATCTAAAGCAAGAAACAAGAACAATTAAAATTAAAACAAGAACAAAGAAGTGAATTCCGTTGGGTGGAGGTTTAGATTTAGGGTTTAGATTAGAGAATTCAGAAACTTATAATAAATCATGTTAGTTATGAAGCATTACATGATAAATGATTTAACATAAACTCAAGTAATCAAAATATACTAATCACGAACTTAAAATAATAACATTCATTCATCTTCTCTTCACCCTAAATCCGTCACCTCCACCCTTTGGAAAGAGTTAGAAACTCATGGAGGGAGGAAGAAGGGATCCTAGAGGCATTACAAAAGAAAACTAAAAACAAGAAATAAAAGACAGAATTTTATTACTCCAAATAAAAGACTACAAATAAAAACAACAACTAAAAACTAGGTCTAAGGCCAAGGACCTTTCTAACATCGTTCTCGGGGCTATTTATAGTTGTTACAAGAGACCTAAGTATAGACTTAGAGAGTACACGTGTCCAGACACGATTGGACAAAATTGGAGCACACGGATCGCTAAGGGGGCGGTGTTTCCGCCGCACAATGTATGTGATATGCGGCGATTTCGCCGCACAATCTTCTCTGATTTAATCCGGATTTTTGCTGTTAGTTTATGGTATGATTTGATCCTCCTTTGCGCATCTGGATTGATTCTTTCCATTCTTTTGAGCTCCGGATTAATTCCTTTATATGTTTGGAGAACTACATTGATTTTTCTTTAGATTTTCTCCATAATAACTCGTGAATTGTAATTAGGTCCTTGTCGTTTTGCAATTAAGTCCCCGGTTACTTTTGTGCTCAAGTCCTTGTTCTTTTTGTAATTAGGTCTTGAATGCTTTTATGCTTGGAAACATTTCCATTTGAAACCCGATAATCTTGATCTTGGTATTTATGATAGAAATGAGTCTTTCACACGCGTTTATGCTCGGGATGTGGGTAAATTGCATTCAGGTCCCTGTATTCTGTAAATAAGACTAAACACATACCTTAGTAGCATTTATTGATGTAAAAGTGATCTAAATAAAAGACATATGATGCAATGTATGCAATGCATCAAATACCCCCACACCTAGATTTTGCTAGTCCCTAGCAAAACAGAATATAAGAAAAATGAAAACAGGGAAATCCTAACTCACTTTCGTAGGAATCACGGTTGCACTTAGCATGTGCAACAAGCCGTTAAACCTCCAAGTTTCCTTAGAGGACGAGTTTTGTCTCGTGAGGGTTTTCAGTTGACACACCCACAAAGTCTTAATTCAATATTTCATTAATAGTTCTCAATATCCCTACCTCAACCTTGTACATCTCACTAAGAATTTTTGCATGCTCATTATATAAATCTAACTCATTAAAAATATGACTTGGTCTTTGTTCCTCCAACATTCACACCACTAACCCTTCTACACATGTTATTACTTAAATTATTTTGCACGCCTCCTCTGGTGGTGAAGTATCATTTGGATCAACCATGACATGAATCATTCTTTTAGCTTTGGGCCTTGAGTATTATTTTTTCTTTTCTTTTCTTCCGTGATTCAACACATTTGCTTTTTGACACTTTTACCCTTTTTGCATTCGTGTAGCGAGTTTGGTCGATAATCCCGAGCTGGTAGACTCAAGTTACCGGGTTTCAAGATACCCCTACGGGTTAGTGACTCAAAGGCTTGTGCTTTTGTAATCATTTTGCAGAATGTGTTTTCCTCACTTTATTCCTTTATTTTTAATTTTATTTTCCTCAAGGCTTAATTTCTATTAGAAGTCCACACTTCCCGGTATATTTTCCTCAACCTCTGTTTTTTATCAACCACTTCAAAGATTTGATTCATCCAATTTAAGTGCATACATATTTTAAAGGGCAATGGGTTATTTCTTTGGAACTTAGATTTATGTCATAATTTCTACAAGCAGAGCTATATAATAAGGAACAAAAACTCAATGCAATTTGTACACGGGTTTTGGCAGTTCAATCTTAAGCTATGTCATGAAACATTGATTTTTTTTTGTTAGAGATAAAAGAACAGATATATAGATAAATATATACATAAACACCCCCCACACCTAAATCATGCATTGTCCTCAATGTATGCAAATATAAAGCAAATGCACTTATTACCTTGGTGAACTGCGGTGGAAGGATGAAATTTGCTCAAAGTCAACCATAGTCAGAACTGGATTGAATGACACCATATTGGTGCATGTATCCAGTTGAATTGTTCCCCATGTTGCAATGAGAGTCCTGAGTCACAGGTTCCACACCCCTCACATAAATTGGTTCTCTTATTTGCTCGAGTGATGGTGGGTGTGTCGAAGAATTACTCCCTTTTTTCTTACTTCCTTTTTGATTTTGTGATGATTCAGAAATCTTATAGATACGTGATTTCATCACAACGTCACTTTGATTGCATATTATTTCTGGCTCACTATCAATATGAAAGATATTAAATTCATCTTTTAAGTTCCTAAAAGATAATTGCATGAGTCCATTTCGACAGTTTATCAATGCTTCCGAAGTGGCTAAAAAGGGTCTGCCTAGAATTACAGGGATTTGTCGGTTAGGATTTACAACAGGTGCGGTATCTAGTACGACAAAATCCACTGGGTAAATGAAGTCACCAACCTTGATCAAAACATCCTCTACTACACCTCTTGGTTTCTTAATAGAGCAATCAGCAAATTGAAGGGTTGTCCTAAAGGGTTTTAGTGGACCAAGGTTCATTTGCTCATAGACAGAATACGGGAGTAGGTTAACATTAGCACCAAGGTCTAGAAGGGTTTTGTTGATAAAAGTATCTCCTATTGCACATGAAATTGTGGGACAACCAGGATCCTTATATTTTATAGGAGATGTGTTGGACAAAATAGAACTTATGTTTGCAGTTAAGAATGTCTTCTTTGGTACGTTCGTTTTTCTCTTTTTAGTGCACAAATCTTTTAAGAATTTAGCATAAGCAGGTATTTGTTGAATCATGTCTAAGAGTGGAATGTTCACCTTAACTTGCTTAAATACTTCCAAGATTTTCTCTATTTGTGCACTTGAGTTCTTTTTGAGTCTATTGGGGAATGGGGCTTTAGGAACATAGACTCGCTCAGGTTCAGGTTGAGCTATGGGTTCAGGTTGAGTAGGTGGTTTGGGTGTTTTAGATTGGACGTCGGGTTCAATGGTTAGGTCATATGTGGTTGCTTGATGGCTGGATTGATCAGACGTTCTAGGATTTACCACATTGTTATCAACTTGTCTTCCGGACCGTAATGATACTACAACATTTATTTGTTGGAACGGTCATTCCTCATTAATCATTTGAACCGGTCTACGGTTGTTATTTCCTTAAGGTGCTTGATAGGATTGATATGAATTATTAGATTTAGGGTTCACCTCAGGCTGACTTGGAAACCGACCCTTTTCTCTTTCACCTACTATTTGTGCTAGTTGGCTGACTTGTGTCTCTAGCCTTTGGAAGGTCTGGTTGGTTGTTTGTATACGGGTTTTCATCAAATTTTCTAAGCTTGTCAACCTAACCTCATGATCTCCATTGTTACTAAACCCAGATGATGTATTATTTTGGTTATACGGGTTTGGTTGTTGTCTAGGAGGTTGACCTTGTTGGCTTGATGAGAAATTGGAAGTATTACGCCAACCCGAGTTATAGGTTGATGCGTATGGGTCATTTCTAGCATGGTTATACATGACATTAACTTGGTCCCAGTCCGCACAATCCTCCATTACATGACCAGTCTGACCACATCTAGAGCAAGGGATAGACGAGGCTTGATTCACTCGGTTTTGGGTTTGTAGCTCTAAACTTTCCATTCTGCGCATAAGGGTAGCTAGTTTTGCTTCAGCCGCTATGTTGGCATCTACAGCTAAGACACCTGGTTTGGGTTGACTTGCTATTCTAGCTCCAATACTCGGGTTAAGTGGTGTTCTAGCATTGTCCCATTGCATACTGTTTTCAGCTAATTCCTCAAGAAAAGTCCAGGCATCATTTTCATTTTTCGACATGAAGTTCCCTTGGCTTACGGATTCTACCATAACCCTAGATGTGGGTGTCAATCCCTCATAAATAATTTGGCATAATTGCCATCTTGGAATTCCATGATGAGGGCATTGGGTCAGAACACTTTTGAATCTTTCTAGATAGGAATAGAACGGCTCGCTCTCAGACTGAACGAATGCAACAATTTCATTCCTAATCCTCATAGTCTTATGGTTGGGGAAATATTTTTTCTGGAAAACTTGAACAAACTCATCCCAACTCCTAATAGATCTTTCGGCTAGACTATATAGTCATTTCTTAGCGTCGTCCTTTAGTGCTAGAGGCACAAATTTCAGACGCACTGCCTCCTCAGGGATATGCTGGTATTGCATAAGAGAGCAGATTTCCTCAAATTCTCTAAGGAAGAGATATGGGTCTTCCCTAGAGGTGAACTTAGGCAACATACTCATGTATTGTGCCTTAAGTTCGAAGTCGCGACCCGGAATGGTGGGCATAACGATGCACGATGGCTGAGCAGCCATCGCTGGATAGCATCGATCCCTCAGAGTTATAGGTTGCACAACAGGTGGGTCCACTACGTTCTCACCCATTGGATCTGGGTGAGGTGGTGCAATAGTTGGATTGGGGCTAAGCTCTAGACTGGAATCTAGATAAACTCGTAAGAGTCGATTACTCAAGTCTCGAATCCAAATCTGAGTGCACCGGGTTGAATCAATTTTTGAATTCAAATTCGAAATTTAAATTCCAAATTTAATTTCAAGAATTAATTACAAAGTTTTTTTTATATTTTCGTCTTTTTTTTAATATATATATATATATATTTGTTTTTTTTCTTTTCAAAAGGGAAACAATCAATAGAATGGGGAAAGATGAGAAAGGAATCCTAATCTAGAGAATTTAGGTGAGAAGAGAAAGAAGACTCAGATGAGAAGGGAAACCTAACTCCAAAGATAGAAAGAGGGTTGGTCAGAAAATTCCTAAGAAAACACGGTTCAAACAATCCTAGACCTAGTGTCGCTTAGATCTAGATGACTCCAAACTGCTTGAGTCGAATTGATTCGCTTGATTCACCTCCCTCACTAATCAAACCAACTTGGCCAGGCCGTGTATAGCTAGTGGGGGCGCTTCCACAGAGTCGGTGCCAATTAGACAACCACTTCGCTTGGAAGACCTACGTCAACACAAAAACACTTTCTAGACACCAAATTAAATTCAATCGGCTTCAGGTCATAGCAAGCCAAACCAATTCTTCTCCTTAAATGAGTCCGAGTCCTTAGGGGTCAATGTCTAATTGATTTTAATTTAAGGCTTGGGTGACACTTTAGGATTGTGATTTGTGGGCCACGGAAGGGTGATGAAATCCCCACCGTATCTTTGCCTACGGAGTTGCCCTTAAGATAGTTTAACTTAGATCTAGCAAAGATAGTCAAACAATGGTCTTTAGAGGGGGCAATTGCAAGGTTGTATGCAAACTAGATTATATGCTTAATGCAATCGATGAAAATCACGATACGTACCTTGACTCCAGCACTCTTCAACAGAAATTGATTTGCAAGAATTTAGCAAGAATAATGCATACAAAACACTAGATGATGCATGCACTAAGGCCTTTCTAATTTTGCCAATTTTAGGTCAGAGTTGAATTATTGCCAATTATGGAATTTTTGCCCTAACACGTGCAATTCTAATAAAAGGAAATTTTCTGAAAATAGAAATTACGAGGAAAAGAGGCAACAAAGGTTACCTATGCAATGCTCAGTCGGGTTCACCGCCCGCTCTCGAAATTTGAGTAGCTCCACGCGTTCACCCAGAGATGAGTCGCGTCCCAGAAAAATTTGAAGCCCAGAAGCTCCAAGTGTGCGGCGGATTCGCCGCAAGTTCTTCTTTAGGTGCGGCGATTTCGCCGCTCGTTTAGCTCCAAATGTGCCCGGATTTCTCCGCGCACTCTGTTGTTTCCTGAAACACAAATCCAAATACTTAGATCGCGCACAAGATAAACAGAATAAAATCGAAAACACAAAAATAAACAAAATCTGCGTCGCCTCCCCGGTAACGGCGCCAAAAACTTGATGAGAATTAAATTTATACCGCAAGTGCACGGTGTCAATGAAGACGTGACAAATACGGGTCGAACACAAGGAGGGAGAGATCTGTTATTAGTGTGATTTCGATTGGGGGAAAGAAGGAGAGAAGAAATAAGTTGGTTTTGAGATTTTTTTGGTTTTAATTATCTAAAGCAAGAAACAAGAACAATTAAAATTAAAACAAGAACAAAGAAGTGAATTCTGTTGGGTGGAGGTTTAGATTTAGGGTTTAGATTAGAGAATTCAGAAACTTATAATAAATCATGTTAGTTATGAAGCATTACATGATAAATGATTTAACATAAACTCAAGTAATCAAAATATACTAATCACGAACTTAAAATAATAACATTCATTCATCTTCTCTTCACCCTAAATCCGTCACCTCCACACTTTGGAAAGAGTTAGAAACTCATGGAGGGAGGAAGAAGGGATCCTAGAGGCATTACAAAAGAAAACTAAAAACAAGAAATAAAAGACAGAATTTTATTACTCCAAATAAAAGACTACAAATAAAAACAACAACTAAAAACTAGGTCTAAGGCCAAGAACCTTTCTAACATCGTTCTCGGGGCTATTTATAGTTGTTACAAGAGACCTAAGTATAGAATTAGAGAGTACACGTGTCCAGACACGATTGGACAAAATTGGAGCACACGGATCGCTAAGGGGGCGGCGTTTCCGCCGCACAATGTATGTGATATGCGGCGATTTCGCCGCACAATCTTCTCTGATTTAATCCGGATTTTTGCTGTTAGTTTATGGTATGATTTGATCCTCCTTTGCGCATCTGGATTGATTCTTTCCATTCTTTTGAGCTCCGGATTAATTCCTTTATATGTTTGGAGAACTACATTGATTTTTCTTTAGATTTTCTCCATAATAACTCGTGAATTGTAATTAGGTCCTTGTCGTTTTGCAATTAAGTCCCGGGTTACTTTTGTGCTCAAGTCCTTGTTCTTTTTGTAATTAGGTCTTGAATGCTTTTATGCTTGGAAACATTTCCATTTGAAACCCGATAATCTTGATCTTGGTATTTATGATAGAAATGAGTCTTTCACATGCGTTTATGCTCGGGATGTGGGTAAATTGCATTCATGTCCCTGTATTCTGTAAATAAGACTAAACACATACCTTAGTAGCATTTATTGATGTAAAAGTGATCTAAATAAAAGACATATGATGCAATGTATGCAATGCATCATGTAGCAAATGGTTTCCAAAGTAGAAAAAAAGAAATCAAAATTATGGATTGATGATGTGTAATGGCATGAGTTGTATGGTCTTGATGTGGATGTACACTCTTGACATGTAGACGTGATAAGCAACTTCTTCTCGGAGTTTTTTTGCATGTGTGTTATGTGTTGATATTTGATAAACATATTCATTGGATTGAGTTGGGTTGGTTGGATGATTTAACCAAACTTTGTTTTCATTGGATTGATTTGGTTTGGATTATGTTAAGAATTTGGTTTGGATTGAGTAGAGAAATACATAATGTGAATGTGATTAGATAACTAGATATACATTTTCTTGTTGATTTCAGGATTTGAAGAATTTTACATATCAAATTTTAAGTGGAGGTTCTGCCAAAATTTCAATAAAATTTTATTCCTAATTATTATTAATAACATGATAGTTTGTGTTTAAAATGTTTTTCTGTCAATTCAAGTAATTATTTTTAATACTTGATTTTAATATTTTAAATGTTTATTGCCTTAATTTTTTGAATTTTTAATATTATGATAATAACTCATTGCCCCCCTTAAACAACTTTGCCTTTAATAACCCAAAACAAAAGATTAGACAATATTTGTTAAGTCATTCATCATATAGGATTTGCATGCATTGTATTTTTCTATTATTTACGATTTCTGTCGTAGATTGCTGGCGTAAGGTACGTATTATCTTTCACTCATCATTCATTAGAAAGCACGCATTAGTTAGTAGGACTTGCATTGGAACAAGAGTGAGGTGAGTGTTTGTTTGGTGTGTTGTTTGTTAGATTAAGGTATGAAAAACACTTAGGGGGCAGTCACCTATAGGAGATGAGGTGGGGGATTTCATCACCCTTTCCTTGGTCCAAAAACCACTTAATAAAAGAGCCTTAATAAAATCAATTAGACGTTGGCCCCTAAGATTTTCGGACGCATTAAGGAGAGGAAACCGTTTAAGACCGTTATGGCCTGAATGTCGTTGCCCATCTAGTCTCCCTGAGATTTTAGGAACCTCCGGGTTCTTGATTTCCTATAGATTAGTGGTCCTCGATGTTTAAGACCGTTTCGGCCTGAACGTCGTTGCCCATTTAGTCTCCTTGAGATATTAGGGACCTCCGGGTTCTTGATTTCCTACAGACTAGTGGTCCTCGGTGGGACCTCGAAGTTAGGCGTCGTCTATTACTAAGGACCTATAGTGGACTTTAGGTTTGTTTTGGCCTTGATTGTTTAGTTAGATTTCTAACCTTCCTTATTCCACGCTAGATTAAGGACTTCATCTCTTCTCCTCTGAGTCATTCTTTTCTCATCTTAATGTCTCCGAATCTTCTCATCTACGAACACATTCTTTTAAATTGAAATTTTATTTATTTTCTGCAATAATAACTATCATTTTTGCCTCTGTTTAGATTGAAATGGATCGAGAGTGGATAGTTTCAAACAGATTGAGTGATGAGTATGAGAACGGAGTGAATATGTTCTTAGAGGTTGCCAAAAAACATTCTAAGAAAATGAAAGACAGCGACATGGCGTATTGTCCGTGCAATAAGTGTCATAATATGTCAGTGTTGACTTTTCGGAAAATGAAAGATCATTTGTTTGAGAAAGGTTTCGACCTAAATTACAGACAGTGGATATGGCACGGCGAAAATGAATCATGTAGTCGTTCCAAGAATGATGGAGAAGATGTTAGTGTGGAAGATCACTTAGAGGAAATGGTTTAGGATATGGCTGAAAAGTTTTCGTCCAATCCCGATTTACTTGGTAATTTGTTGAGTGACAATGAGAAGCCGTTGTATAAGAATTGTACCAAATTCACTAGATTGTCAACGGTGTTGAAGTTGTACAATTTAAAAGCTGGAAATGGTTGGTCCGATGTGAGTTTCACATCAATGTTGAAGTTAGTGAAAGAGATGCTTCCAGATGATAATGAGTTGCCAGATAGAACTTATGATGCAAAGAAAGTGTTGTGCCATATGGGAATGGAATATAGGAAGATACACACATACCCGAACGATTGTATATTGTATAGGGGTGAGTTTGAAAACTTACATTCCTGTCCCAGGTGTAATGTTTCAAGATACAAAATGAAACGTAGTGGACCAAACCACAATGAAGAGGCTGATGAGATGAAAATCAAAGGACCTCCTGCTAAGATTTTGTGGTATCTTCCGATAATACCAAGGCTTAAACGTTTGTTTGCGGGTAAAGAGGATTCCAAGAACATGACATGGCATGCTGATCGTGAGAAACCAAATGATCAGTTGCTACGTCACCCTGCAGATTCACCTCAGTGGAAAAAAATAAATGTCGACTTTCCTGTGTTTGGTGAAGAATCGAGGAATGTACGACTTGGGCTCTATACTGACGGAATGAATCATTTCGGTAGTTTGACGTATGCCTATCCGAGGTAATGTACATCGTTATTCAATTGTATAGTTGTGTAGTTTCAATATTCAGTTATTAATATTCAACACACTTGTATTTTTTTGATAGGTTTTCCCAAAAAGTAGTGATCCATACTCACAACAGGAGCTCGATGAAACTCGCGACCGATGGGCTCGCTATTTCATCAGAAACATGTTGACGAACTAAGAGGTTCTCCTGCCAATTGTATTTTTTGTAATTTAGTTAACAAGTGCACTTGTATAACCTACACTTTATGCCTTAATATAATCGCCTTAATTTTAGAATGAATTAATTGCAAGTGTGTTGAATGTCAATTGTGTATGCTTTGTATGTTTGTGCATGTATGGTTGTATGTTTGTGTTTGTGTTTGTGCATGTATGCTTATGGATGTATGTGGATGTATATGGATGTATGTGGATGAAATTGTGAGTATTTGTGAACAAATTTATAGGTGAACGAATTTGGTGCAGTTGTATGTACACGACGACGATGACTAAAAACAATTTCGTCGGATGCTATTTATTTATTTTTGTTCCAGGTTTGGGAATAGACGTCGGTTGTATCTATACGCCGACGTCTATTTCTCTGAAGAAAGGAATAAACGTCGGCTTTCTATTGAATCCGACGTCTATCCCTAACGTATAGGCGTTGTATGTTATATCACCGATGTCTATCCCTAAAGTATAGGTGACGTATGTTATCTACCCGACGTCTATCCCTAAAGTATAGGCGTCGTATGCTAGTTAACCGACGTCTATACATTAAAGAATACACGTCGGCGTCTAATTATAGCCGACGTATATACGTTAGGTATAGACGTCGGCTATACTATGGCCGACGTCTATGTATAGACGACGTACACCTAGACGTCGGATAGGGGTGTGCTTAGATCCGACGTGTATAGCCCCTTACATCCGACGTATATTTCATTTTCTGTAGTAGTGCACTACCAAGTGCAGGCTTGCACCTCGTAAAATTGGACTGTTCAAGGTGCTTACCCGCATCAATGACAACGCTTACGTACTTACTTGCCACCGGGCATGTTCACTTCCCACACATTCAACATTGTTGACCTCTTCGAGTATCACCCGCCTAATTCCCCACTCTATCCCGAATGTAACTCGGGGTCGAGTTCCTTCAAAGTCGGGGAGACTGACGAGGACGAAGAAGCCTTGTGCTTCATGGAAAAGTGGGATGCTTCTCAACCCAACCATGCATAGATCGTCCATGTGCCTGCAGTTTTCTGCGGGAAACTCTAATATCATACTTGGTTTACTAAATTAGTAATTAAGTTCCTTAGGGAGCATAGAAGGTTCTCCTACCTTCCAGAGTTTGTCTAATCTAGTTAGTTGTATGCTTTAGTTGTATCAAGCTTTATGAGGTGGTCAGAGAAGCTTTAGTTGGTAAACTTTAGTCGGTAGTAACAGTCGGTGGTCAGAGAAGCTTTATGAGGTGGTCAGAGAAGCTTTAGTTGGTAAACTTTAGTTGCTTTAGTTGTATCTTTGTAATAGCCTTTATATTACCATTTGAATGAAAAAGAAAGAGCACCTTTTTTTCCTTTCAAAGCATTTGAAAGCTCTAAAAGCTTATCCTTGGTGGATTTCAAGTTGTTTCGAGCCGTCGGTCGGAGTCCGTTTTCGACCAAATTCACCGCTCCTTGTCAACCTCTCACGAGAAGCAGGTTGTTACACAAAAATGTGCATCTCAAACCTCCCTTGATGCCAACAACCAGAACCTACAAAATCTGTTTGGGACACTAGTTGAATGCAAAATTCTAGCAAACGTAATTGTTAGGTCCCAAATAAATGTACTAAATGGGATAAAATATTACCATTTTGGTTACTTTTTTTGGGAGAGATAGTAGTATTTAATTATGTTGGGTCATATATGAGTCCAACCTACTATAGGTTATGAGAATTGTAACCAAACACATGTGCTGATGTGAGAACAACTCCATAGTTGACACTTTTCAAGGAGAAAATAAAGAGAGAAGAAGAGAAGGAGAAAGAAGAAGAAAAAGGCTTGACATTTGCTCCAAATTCCTCTCCAACACTGACACACACATGGAGGAGTTCATCTTGCAGGAGACAAGTTGAATTCAGGTTTCTCCAACTTGAATTGGGAAGTTTCGTGGTGAGATTATCTTCTTGTAGTAGATTCCAAGTTTGGACAAACTTGGGAAGAATTGACACTTGTAACTTGTGGATTACATAGTGGATTAAGTGTCAGTTTGCCCTTTGGCTTTGCCCTCCAAGTCGAGGGTTTTTTCACGTTAAATTTTGTGTGTGCATGTATGCTTGATGTTGTCATTGTTGGTGCATATTTTTGTGTTGTTTAAACATGTTAATTGTCATGTTGTGTTCAAAAGTATGCGTGACACTTTAGTTTTTTTAATTCTTATCTCGCGAGTTCAGATCGAATCCTCCAACAAATTAAAGATTAATTACGATCCACGTCTTATCCAAAATACGAGGTGATCTTGACAAGATTCAAATTCTATTTCCTTCCTGCATTATCCCACGACTTGAACCATCGGTCAAATATATACCGGGTACCATTTTGGTTACTTCAATTCTTTTATGCGTAGAGTGGAAGAATAGAGTTGGTGGCATGATTGTAATTGTTTGACATACGGAGGTCATTCTGACCGAGGACATCCGTACAAATAGCTCCCCCGGAGATGGCGGTCGGAGGCCTAAACTTGCTTCTGCTCTTCTCTCTGCTTCACCTCTCCGCTTCCGAGATCGTCTTCGAGGAGAGATTCGAAGGTAAATGAATTTCGTTTTGTTGACTTCGCTTAAATGCCTTTTTAAGCTTAGTAAAGTGGATTCTCTGAGATTGTTCGCTTTTGCTAATCTTACTTTACTTGCTAGAGTTACGGAAAATAAGAAGAGTTTTGTTTTTAAAGTTTTTTTTTCTGAGTTCGGATCGTGTTGACTTCCACTTGATTTGGTAATGGATAATGTGAAGTTCATTTTGTTGTGATTTCGAGTTCGGATCATGTTGGCTTCGCTTGATTTGGTAATGAATAATGTGTTTCTAGTGGATTTCTCGATTGGAAGAAGTTGATGCTATACTTCCATTCTATACATATATATATAGAGAGAGAAAGAGTCAAGATCCAATGAGCGTAGAGCTCATCTAACTAATTTAAGCACTATTCAGTCTCACCGTCAGATCTAAATTACAGTTATTCTATAGACCGTTAAATCATTTATTAGCATAACCACCCATAGTCTTAATCTACCTTAAAATTTCAGATGAGTGGTGGATACGGCGGGGGCTTAAAATAGAAATTTTAAGTCCCGTGCTCACTAGAGAATTTCTGTATATATATATATATATATATATATATATATATATTGACTTCACTTGATTTGGTAATGGATAATGTAAATTCCATTTTGTTGTGATTTCGAGTTCAGATCACGTTGACTTCGCTTGATTTGATAATGGATAATGTGTTTCTAGTGGATTTGCTACTGGTAGGTCGTTGATTTCTTTGCTGTTATTAGTTAAGTGATTCTCAATTTGCATCTTCTCCTTGGCATTGGATGTCCTTTTGGTGGTATGGTGTGGAAATGGAGGCACTTTTAGTTTTGGAGTCCATCTTTTTGAATCGGCTTGATTTGGTAATGGTTGATGCACTTTTGGTGGTTTTTTCTTTGTTAGGTTGTTGAATTCTTTGCCAGTATCAGTAAGGGTTGCTTTGCTAAAATTAGTTAAAATCGTCTGAAATGGGAAGGTCCTATTGAAATTGAAGACCAAATCCCTCTGGATGAAGAGAAAACCCAGCCTATGATGAAATCTGGACCAAAGTAATCCAGGCATCAAATCCAAGTGATGCCGGTTTAAGGAATGATTAAAGCTTGGCATCTGGCATCTAATTTGGTACCAGCCAAAATCAGGACTTGAGCCCACATTTGGAGTAGGTGCACTAGGAAATGATGACACTGGTCCATGAGCCTGAGGCAAACAAAACTAAACCCGCTTACCCTTGTAAAACCTGTGTACTCGTTGTAATCGGTTAATCAGATTCATGATAACCGAATAACTAAACCGGATGTATATATATCACTGTAACCCGTTTTAACACCAACAAAATAAAACCTAATCTTCGTTTTTGCTTCCGCCGATTCTAGGGTTCTTTAACCCTAAACTCTCGTCTTCTCCGATCGGTGATCTTGTTCAACGATCCACCCTCTTGGTGGTTCTCGCATGGTATCAGAGCCTCCGATCTTGAAGACAACGCACACAGTTCGTCCGATGGCGTCTGGTGATATTTCCTTCCCTCCACCGGAGAGCCCATACCCGTTCCCGATAGGAATAAATGTAAGTAACTTCGTCTCCATGAAGCTTTCATCTTCAAACTACCTGTTATGGGAGATGCAGATTCTTGGACTCATCGAGTCGCAAGGAATGTCTGGATTCATCGATGGGGGGTTTTCGACGCCTGAGAAAACTATTAAGGTGTCATCTGAAGATTCTGAGCCCAAGCTGGTACAAAATCCTAAGTACGATCTCTGGAAACGCTCTGATTGTCTCCTGAAGACTTGGATCATCAGTACTCTTGGAGAGGGAGTTCTTGGCGTCGTAGTTCGTCTGGAAACGTCGAGGGAGGTCTGGGAAGCGCTGAGGCATGCCTTTGCTCAGAACTCTGAAGAACGCGAGTTCCAGCTCCTTCAACAGCTCCAGATGCTCCGCAAGAAAACCTGCAAAGATCTTCTTGAGTACCTCAGTAAGTTCAAGCTCTTCTGTGACGAGCTTGCCGCTATCGGCAGGCCTGTGAGGGATCAGACTAAGGTGTTCTGGATGCTGAATGGACTGGGGAAAGAGTACAACGCCTTCACCACAGTTCATTTAAAACCTCCCCTTCCTTCTTATCTGGATCTTGTCCCTATGCTTCAAAGCTATGAACTTCGTGTCAAGGGTCATGAAGCAGAGGAAGAGGTTCAGATGGCTTTCTTTGGTCAAAAACAAGAGGGAAAGGGAAAGAAACAAGGAAAAGGACAGAGGGATGGAGGTTTCACTTCCAAAGGCAGAGGGTTTCAACCCAATGCTCAAGGGAAACCAATCACTCAACAGATCAATCAAGAATCAACTCCAGTTGGTGAAGCTGAGAAACCAGGGTCTGTAGGCATCAATCCTCAAAGAAAACCATATGTGGTCTGTCAGATCTGCTCAAAGCCAGGGCATGAAGCCATTAAATGCTGGCATCGGTTCAATCACTCCTATCAACCAAGGGAGATACCACAAGCCTTGGCTGCTATGACAGTTGAGGACTCCCCTGAGGATTGGTACCCGGACTCTGGAGCAACAGCCCACATCACAGGTAATTCAGGTATGCTTCAGTCACTTAAGGCATATAATGGATCTGATAGAGTAATGGTAGGAAATGGACAATTGTTGCCTATCACTCATACTGGATCCGCTAAAATTAGACATAAAAGAGGCTCTTTCACCTTGAACAATGTATTACTGGTACCAAATATGAAACAAAATCTATTGTCTGTAAGTAGACTCACAAACCAATTTCCTTATAATGTTGAATTCTCCAACACTCAATTTTTTATTAAAAACAGACATAATGGGAAATTAATTACCACTGGGAGCTTAAGAAATGATCTCTACACTCTACCTAGTGAACCTTATAGGGCCCTTTTCTCAAACAGGCAAAGAAATGTAGACTCTCACATATGGCACTGTAGACTTGGGCACCCCAGCCCCAAAGTGTTGGAGGATCTTCAAAATAAAGGTTCCATTTGCATTACAAAAACAATCACACATTTAAATACTATATGTAGTAGCTGCCAGCTCGGCAAAGCCACAAAACTCCCTTTTACAAACTCTGAGTCCTATTCTTCTAAACCATTTGACAAAATACATTGTGATCTATGAGGTCCCTCTCCCATTGTGGGAAGAAACAATTTTAAATACTATGCATGTCTTGTAGATGACTGCACTAGGTACACCTGGATTTTTCCCTTAAAGTTGAAGTCTGATTTTCTTGACTGCTATTTAGTGTTTGATAAATTTGTCCAAACTCAGTTTGAAACTTGCATAAAAACCTTTCAATGTGATGGAGGTGGAGAATTTTCTTCTATAACCTTTCAAAACCACTTAAAATCAAAAGGTACACACTTACAAATGTCTTGCCTGTTGGCTTTTTGGTCTTAATCCGTATTTTGATGATGTAATTAAACCTAATCTTAATTAGGACATGTAGATTAGCACATGTAGTATAATGGTATACATGTTGTATTGTGCTAACATCTACAGGTGATCAAGACTCAAGAAAGAAGAAAAATCAAGTCAAGACATGTAATCAAGCTAGGATTGAAGACATGTAATTTTATATTTCTTTGAGTATTAGGAACTTATGTAAATTGAGCATAACTTAAGCTAATATGCATGCATTCACACACTAGGTTCCTTGTAGGAGTCACACACAAAATATCATATAATTTGGACTCCATTAGATCACCCAAACACCTAAAACATTGGTCGCCAGTCTACCTGAGTTCGGTCGACCGTTCACCTTTCGGTCGACCGGTTATACACAATATTTGTTATACCAGACCAATTCGTTCGACCGATTCCACCTTCTATTAACCGATTACCCAGACCTGTTCGGTCGACCGGTAGACCTTCGGTCGACCGTTTCGTTTGCTATTTCTGGTAAAAATACGACCGTTTTATTTGTCGTATTATACAACGGTCGTATACACATTTTTCCTATATACACCCCCAAATACTTTTGAACCGGTCGAACAAAATACCATTTTCGGTCGACCGTTTAATTCGTGAAAAACCCCCTGCTATCGGTCGACACAAGTTTGTCCAACCGATCAAGATTTCTCTCTACCGAACCCAGTAGTTCGGTCGACCGGTACCTGTTCGGTCGACCGTTGACCTATAGAACTTAAGTGATTCGGTCGACCAGTACCTATGTTCGGTCAACCGATCCATCAACAGACTCAAGGGTTCGGTCGACCGATACACCTTTCGGTCGACCGTTTCTGGACAGATTTCTGAATCCGATTTTTCTGTTTTGTGTCCTTTGCACAAACCCCAATCAAATCTTGTCCAAACGGCTAGAAATCTTTAGGAGCTTATAAATAGAGGTTCACACTTAGTTTTCTACAAGATTTCACAACTCCAAAGTGTCAAACTTATAGTGAGATTTTCCACAACCTCAAAGCTCCCAATTAGTGATCTTAAGCCTCACATCTACACATCATTCATCATACAATCAATCTAGCATCTGTTGTGCTCAATACTAGAAGAGTGAGTTCCACTCCAAATGTTGTCAAGAGAGCAAGGGTCTTGGTGAAAGCCCAAGACAAAGTGAGCAAGGGTCTTGGTGAAAGCCCAAGACAAGAAGTAGAGATTTCGGTGAAAGCCCGAAGTGATCCTCTCGGGTTGTGAGAGGTGGTGCCAAGCTCGGCGAGGGTTGTTCGCGAGCTTGAAGACTTGTAAAAGGCGTTGCTCCCGGCCCGGAACGGGGAGGCATAGTGAAGACGCAAGAGGAGCTCGAACGGGGATTCGAGAGGGGCTTGCAAGAGAGGACGTAGGCGCGGCCGAACCTCTGTAAATCCGACGCGTCTTCTTTGTGGTTTGCATTACTTTCTACTTGTGTTTGATTTTGTTTAATTTCCGCTGCATTTCTTTGATCAATCAACCAAGTAGTTAATTAGGGTTCAATAGGTGATTAGATTAAAAAGTGATTAGTGGACCCATAGACCCACACGATCTTACATTTGGTATCAGAGCCTTGTTAGCTAAATTCTATACTTAATCGTATTTTTAGCATGGCTAGCACATCTAATCACTTAGAGGGTTTATGCACCACAAGGCCTCCTTTGCTTAATGGGTCAAATTATGATTATTGGAAAAATAGAATGAAAATCTTTTTAATATCAAATGACCTTAAGTATTGGAAGTTTATTCAAACTCCATACATCCCCCCAAATGAAAATGAGTTAGATTCTTTATCTAGGCCTCAAATGAAAGAAATTGAAATGAATTCAAAAATTATGAATATTCTTTATTGTGGCCTTAATGAGGGAGAATACAATAGAATTAGGGGATGTGAAAGTGCCAATGAAATATGGCATAGGTTACAAATGCATCATGAGGGTGATAGCAAAACCAAAGAAACTAGGATAAGTCTCCTCATGCATAAATATGAAATATTTTCTATGCAAATCGGTGAGAACATAAGCGACATGAACACTCGCTTCACCGATATTACTAACTCTCTTTTGATTCTTGGGAGAAGGATAAATGAAGGAGAGATGACTCGGAAATTCCTCCGATCTTTGAGCAACGATTGGGAAGACAAGGTCGTCGCAATTGAAGAATCGCACGATCTTTCCAAATTGAAGATGGAGGAACTCATTGGAAATCTCATGGCCTATGAGCTTCAATTGAGTCATCGCAAAGAAAAAGAAGCTTCCAAGAAAACTCCTACTATGGCCTTACATGCAGATTTTGAGGAGCAAAATAGAGAAGATGAAGAAGAAGAAATCGTGGTCCTTGCCCAAGATTTTTTCAAATACCTCAAGAATAAAGAAGACAAAATTGAAAGAAGGGGTATTAGGATTGAGAGAAGAGAAAAGAAGGAGAAGGAGGAAAGCAAAATTGAGAGAAAAGAAGGGGAGAAAAAGAGGGAGAAAAGAAAAGAGAAGGGAAGGAGCAAGAGAAGAGAAAGGAGAGAAGAAGCTCACAAAGCTACATGGGATGACTCATCATCACCATCAACATCATCTTCCACCTTGCATAGTAGAGGAGAATTTGCTTACTCATGTCACATGGCAATTGAAGATGAATTGAGTGAGGTAGCCTCTAACTCTTCTATTTCTAATTCTTGCTCATCTAGAGATCTTAGTGATAGCTCAAACTCAAGTGCATCTAATGAAACATTTACTAAAGATGAGCTTCAAAAAGCATTTCATGAGTTAGTTAAACAATATGAGATCATTTGTGAAAAGAACAAAAATGCTAGAATAACTATAAATGATCTCAAATGCCAAATTGAATTAATCATGAATGAAAAGAATGAGGTGATTGCTAGACTTGAATCAAATGAATCATCACTTGCTAGTCTAAGTAAAACACCCATTATTGATGAACATGTAGATCTTAAAGCCTCAAATATGCAATTAAGAAAAGATCTTGAAATGTTCACTAAAGGGACAAAAATGCTTGATATGCTTTTGAGTAGTCAAAGACAATCATTAGCTAAACATGGTTTAGGATACAATGTGCATTTGAAAAACCATGTATCTCATACTACTTTAAATGGCAAGCATTTATTTGTTAAATCTAGTTCCTCAAGTGTGTGGGCACCCAAAACCAAAATGGTTTGGATCCCAAAAGCTAATGTTCAAGGACCCAAAATTGTTTGGGTACCTAAATCTACACTTGTAGGTGCTTGAGGAGGAGATTGGTGGTGACCGGGTGAGCTCAAGAGTCAAATTCAAATCCGGTTGCATCACCAAATGAGATTGGAGCTAAATTCGAATTCAACATTGGTATATATTCCTATCTATACAATTCATGTTAAATTAGCTCTAATCTAGCTTCACATGCTTAATTGACATATCATATAATTCAATTCATTGAAAATTATTTACCCTATTCATTGAAAATCATTTATCACATCCATTGATTTTAAATGTCAAATTTTAAATGGATGTTAGAATAAGGCTTAAATAGAAACTTAATTGAACTTAACTTTTAATCATACTCATAGTTTCCATCTAGCCTTATTGATAGGGGGAGCTTAATAGTTATATCTTTTATTAGAGTAATGAAGTGCAAAATTTAGGGGGAGCATCTTCATTACAAATGACATCCTACAGTGAACTCAAATAGTTATATATAATTGTCAATGGGGGAGAAATTTAAATTCATATATTACATTGATTATTGTATTTTTTTTGATGGATGTCAAAGGGGGAGAAGTAATAGATTAGGGTAACTTGAAATATACATGAAATTATCAAGAAAAATTATGCACATCCATAGGGGGAGCATTTATATGCATAGTTAACTTATACATGTTTCAAGTATTAGGTTGGTTTAAGATATAGGTTGCCATCATCAAAAAGGGGGAGATTGTTGGCTTTTTGGTCTTAATCCGTATTTTGATGATGTAATTAAACCTAATCTTAATTAGGACATGTAGATTAGCACATGTAGTATAATGGTATACATGTTGTATTGTGCTAACATCTACAGGTGATCAAGACTCAAGAAAGAAGAAAAATCAAGTCAAGACATGTAATCAAGCTAGGATTGAAGACATGTAATTTTATATTTCTTTGAGTATTAGGAACTTATGTAAATTGAGCATAACTTAAGCTAATATGCATGCATTCACACACTAGGTTCCTTGTAGGAGTCACACACAAAATATCATATAATTTGGACTCCATTAGATCACCCAAACACCTAAAACATTGGTCGCCAGTCTACCTGAGTTCGGTCGACCGTTCACCTTTCGGTCGACCGGTTATACACAATATTTGTTATACCAGACCAATTCGTTCGACCGATTCCACCTTCTATTAACCGATTACCCAGACCTGTTCGGTCGACCGGTAGACCTTCGGTCGACCGTTTCGTTTGCTATTTCTGGTAAAAATACGACCGTTTTATTTGTCGTATTATACAACGGTCGTATACACATTTTTCCTATATACACCCCCAAATACTTTTGAACCGGTCGAACAAAATACCATTTTCGGTCGACCGTTTAATTCGTGAAAAACCCCCTGCTATCGGTCGACACAAGTTTGTCCAACCGATCAAGATTTCTCTCTACCGAACCCAGTAGTTCGGTCGACCGGTACCTGTTCGGTCGACCGTTGACCTATAGAACTTAAGTGATTCGGTCGACCAGTACCTATGTTCGGTCAACCGATCCATCAACAGACTCAAGGGTTCGGTCGACCGATACACCTTTCGGTCGACCGTTTCTGGACAGATTTCTGAATCCGATTTTTCTGTTTTGTGTCCTTTGCACAAACCCCAATCAAATCTTGTCCAAACGGCTAGAAATCTTTAGGAGCTTATAAATAGAGGTTCACACTTAGTTTTCTACAAGATTTCACAACTCCAAAGTGTCAAACTTATAGTGAGATTTTCCACAACCTCAAAGCTCCCAATTAGTGATCTTAAGCCTCACATCTACACATCATTCATCATACAATCAATCTAGCATCTGTTGTGCTCAATACTAGAAGAGTGAGTTCCACTCCAAATGTTGTCAAGAGAGCAAGGGTCTTGGTGAAAGCCCAAGACAAAGTGAGCAAGGGTCTTGGTGAAAGCCCAAGACAAGAAGTAGAGATTTCGGTGAAAGCCCGAAGTGATCCTCTCGGGTTGTGAGAGGTGGTGCCAAGCTCGGCGAGGGTTGTTCGCGAGCTTGAAGACTTGTAAAAGGCGTTGCTCCCGGCCCGGAACGGGGAGGCATAGTGAAGACGCAAGAGGAGCTCGAACGGGGATTCGAGAGGGGCTTGCAAGAGAGGACGTAGGCGCGGCCGAACCTCTGTAAATCCGACGCGTCTTCTTTGTGGTTTGCATTACTTTCTACTTGTGTTTGATTTTGTTTAATTTCCGCTGCATTTCTTTGATCAATCAACCAAGTAGTTAATTAGGGTTCAATAGGTGATTAGATTAAAAAGTGATTAGTGGACCCATAGACCCACACGATCTTACATTGCCCTCATACTCCTGAACAGAATGGAGTGGCTGAGAGAAGACAGACTCATTGTTGACATGGGATTAACATTACTAATAAATAGTGGGGTACCAAAAAGGTTTTGGGTGGAGGCCTTCCAAACTGCTGTTTTCCTCTTAAATCGACTACCAAATAAACATGGAAACATACCTTATACTTCTTTATTCTCGAAGGATCCTGATTTTACTTGCTTAAGAGTTTTTGGATGCTTATGTTTTCCTTGTCTAAGGGACTATACTAAAAACAAATTATCCAACAGATCATCTGCATGTGTTTTTCTTGGATATAGCCTTAGACATAAAGGGTATATGTGTCTTGATTATCACACAAAGAAGATTTACATGACTAGACATGTCATTTTTAATGAAAATTGTTTTCCTTTTAAAAACAAATCCTGCAACATTAGTAGAAATGATTTTGAACCAAGTGTTACAGTTTTTACTGAATGGATACAAAATCATGAACAAGACTCCACCAATAGCAATGTTGACACTAGTACACAGTCCCTTGAAATCAATAAAGGCACTGTGATAGAGTCAACTACATTAACCCCTCCTGACAGAAGCCATACTGATACTGAAGGGGAGCATGACAACAATAACAGCTCACCTCCAACACCTGATGACTCTCCTCAACACCTGTCTTTTCCTCAGCATGAAGGTAACTCAGGTGATATCTCTCTAACTCAGACTTGTGGCTGTGATATTCCTTTACTTGAGCATATAAACTTGCCTCCTCAGTCAGAAATTGATCACAATACTAATATCACCAACACAGTACCCACTAATGCTGCACATGATACATCAGAATCTCCTTTTAAGTCACCCCATGAAACTGATCAGTCTGACAATACTGAACTCATTTCTGGAACTCAATTTACTAATACTAGTCTGACCCTTGATACCTCAAATACATATCTCTCTGACTCTACAAATGAATCCTCTCATCACCAAAATCATCACCCGTCTACTGTAACACACACTATGACAACTAGATCTAAGTCTGGAATTGTTAAACCTAACCCTAAATATGCACTCTTCCATCATATACAACCTCTTCCTCATGAGCCTAGCTCAGTCAAGGAAGCCCTGGCACACCCTGGCTGGAGGAGGGCTATGGAAGAAGAAATGCAAGCACTTTTAGAAAATAACACATGGACTCTGAAACCAAAACAGAAAAATATGCACACCATAGGATGCAAATGGGTATTCAGAGTCAAACTTCGCCCAAATGGATCCTTAGATAAGTTAAAGGCTAGGTTGGTAGCTAAGGGTTACAAACAAGTTGAAGGTGTTGATTACCTGGAAACTTTCTCTCCTGTAGTAAAACCCACAACAATCCGACTTATACTAAGCATTGCCACTATGAATGACTGGGTCATCAATCAACTAGATGTCAAAAATGCATTTCTTCATGGATCTATTGATGAACAGGTTTATATGACACAAGCTCCAGGTTTTGTAGATCCAAGTCTACCTACTCATGTTTGCAAGCTTAACAAAGCTCTTTATGGCCTCAAACAGTCCCCTAGAGCATGGTATGATCGTTTCACAACCTTCTTACTCTCAAAAGGCTTTTTTAGCAGTACCTCAGATAACTCCCTGTTTATTTCTCATAATACTAGCCCACTCTTTCTTCTCATATACGTTGATGACATCATCATAACTGGTTCAAATAAAGATAGTGTTAATAATCTAATTCATGATTTAGCAAAAGAATTTTCTATGAAAGATCTAGGCGCACTTCATCATTTTCTTGGCATAGAAGTCACTCGAAATGAATGTGGTCTTTTTTTGTCACAACAACATTATGCATCCAGCATATTGTGCAAAGCACATATGCAAGATTCTAGATACATTAGTACTCCATTACCTGCCAGATTTGATAAAACAAGAGATAACAGGTCTTTCCATGATCCTACCTATTTTAGACAAATTGTAGGTGCCCTTCAGTACCTTACATTGACCAGACCAGACTTAACATTCAGTGTCAACTTCATTTGTCAATTCATGCATGCTCCAACAAATTTTCATTTTTCATTGTTAAAACGTATTCTTCGATATGTAAATGGCACAGTTCCTTATGGCATGCACATACATCGAGCATCTTCCCTAGACTTATATGCATTCAGTGACAGTGATTGGGGAGGATGTGAAGAAACTCGACGTTCTACCAGTGGTCATTGCATATTTCTAGGAGGGAACTGCTTGTCTTGGAAAACCAAGAAGCAACCCACCGTTTCTCGCTCAAGTGCTGAGGCTGAGTATCGTGCTATGGCTGTAGCAACAGCAGACCTCACATGGATAACATTTCTCCTAAGAGACTTGAGAATTTCACTACCCAATACTCCAGTTCTGTTCTGTGATAACATCAGTGCCTTGCATATGTCAATTAATCCTGTTTTTCATGCTAGGACAAAGCACATTGAGCTTGACTATCACTTTGTTCGAGAACGTGTGGCGTTGGGACTCCTCACAACCAAACATGTGTCATCAAGCTCTCAACTAGCAGATGTGTTCACTAAACCCCTGCCAAAGGATGCATTTCGGCTATTTATTAACAAACTCGGTCTCAACAGCCGACCCAGTTTGAAGGGGAGTATTGAAATTGAAGACCAAATCCCTCTGGATGAAGAGAAAACCCAGCCTATGATGAAATCTGGACCAAAGTAATCCAGGCATCAAATCCAAGTGATGCCGGTTTAAGGAATGATTAAAGCTTGGCATCTGGCATCTAATTTGGTACCAGCCAAAATCAGGACTTGAGCCCACATTTGGAGTAGGTGCACTAGGAAATGATGACACTGGTCCATGAGCCTGAGGCAAACAAAACTAAACCCGCTTACCCTTGTAAAACCTGTGTACTCGTTGTAATCGGTTAATCAGATTCATGATAACCGAATAACTAAACCGGATGTATATATATCACTGTAACCCGTTTTAACACCAACAAAATAAAACCTAATCTTCGTTTTTGCTTCCGCCGATTCTAGGGTTCTTTAACCCTAAACTCTCGTCTTCTCCGATCGGTGATCTTGTTCAACGATCCACCCTCTTGGTGGTTCTCGCAGGTCCTACATTTTGCTTAGGTGATATTAAAAGGAAATACTTCCTTTGTAGTAGTAGATTTAGAGTTTATGATGAGATTTAGATCTTCTCCTTGACATTGTGTTTTAGAGTGTTCTAATTAAGAAATGAATCTTTGATGAGTTTGAGCTTTCTGGACTTGAGTTCGTGTTAGCTTTGATCTGTAGTCAAAGCATACTGCTTCCAGAAGTGGATTTTCTTTGTTTAGACAATTTTGTGTTCACTTTTCTAAGCTTAGTAACAGTAGCCTTGATCTGAATTGGAGAAGAAGTCTCATCTTTTATACCTGCACTGAGCCTTGTTGCTCGGGCTTTTAGTGATTGCTACTGGAAGTGGATTTCATTTATTAACTTGTTTGTTTGCTGAACACAGTAACCGTGATCCAAAATAAAAAGGGGAAACTTTTCTCATGAGCGCTTCCACAGCTAGAATCTTGATTGTTACTTTTCGAAGTGGATTTCCTCCCATTATATTTGTGCTTTACTTTACTAATTTTAGTCCCTGTTATGTGAACTGGAGAAGAAGAAAAACTTAAGAATGTGCTTTTGTTGTATCAAGCCTGGGGATTATTCTGCTGAAACAGTGGATTTGTCTTTATTAGCTTCTTGCTTGATTTATAGATCTTAGTAACTGTGGCAAGAAATGGAGTAAAATATTAACCTTTCGAAATAGAGAAAACAATTGCCCTCGTAACCATTATTAGTATCAGTAGAAGTCCTGGAAAGTGAGCTTTCATTTCTTCATTTTTTTGCGATAATGCTGGAACAGTAGATTTCCTCTTGTAGTATGTTGCCTAATTTGTACTTTCTCTGTTATTATCCTAAAAGGGGTTCTGAGGTACTGCCACTGTAGTTCTGTGTAAAATTATATTCTTTTGGTGTATGATGTTCAGATTCACTAGCAATAATCCTCTACATATGGGGCTCTGCTAATGAAGATGGACAATTTCAGTTAGAATAAAGTCTTCACTAATCGGATCTTCATAAAATCCAGAGTTTTTTGCCGTGTGTTTGAAAAATGCACACATTTTATCAACATAATAAAAGGCACAAAGTATGACCCATTCAGTGAAGTTACACTCGACAAGTCAGCAAAACTTTCATACATGAAGGTTCAAGTTTAAATGTAGTTATATCTATCACGGGACTCTCCTGATAAATGCAGGGAGCTTAAAATAAACTCCGATTTGAACTATGTTGAAAACCTAAAAGCTATATTTGCAGCTGCATGGAAAAGTGTGCAGGACCGTTTGAGTGTACTGTGAAATTAAACCTCTAAACGATGAAATCCTACTGTTCTTCTGAATAATACAACGTTTATGAACTTCTCGTCCAACTACTCTTACTAATTTTATCAGTGTGTGACAACATATTCAAGACATCATTATTTTGAATTTCGACAAATTGTGGTTCTAATTCTAGTTTATCGTCATGTTGTGAAGCAGAGGAGTGTGTTCGTGGTTCCTTGTGGAAATCTTATTGGTTATGTCAATGGTTAATTTTCTTACTTATGCTTTGATTTTCCTGAAGATGGTTGGCAGAGCCGTTGGGTTAAATCGGACTGGAAAAAGAGTGAAGGAAAAGCTGGGTCTTTTAAGCACACAGCAGGAAAGTGGTCTGGAGATCTAGATGACAAAGGCAAGTTGTTTCTGAAATTTTCTTTCACATAGAGAGTAAAATTCCATACTTCGTTAATATGTCATCCATTGCTGTTTTCATTCATTGCTCCTACTTGTTTACCCATTTGTTTGGAACATTCAGGCATTCAGACTTATCCAGATGCCAGGCACTTTGCTATATCTGCAAAGATTACGGAGTTCAGCAATAAGAACAAGACTCTGGTTGTTAGAACCCAAACCGTGATTAGAGGGTTAAACCCGGATTAGGTGGGGTTGATGTGAGAGGGTATGGGAGGTAAGGGAGGTATGGGCTAGGAGTGCAGGGGATGGTGGGGAGTGTTGCCTTGGGTTGGGTTTTGTTTTAAAAGCAAAAACCTTCTCTCCTCCATTCTTCTTCTCCAACTCTTCTTCCTCACTCACCTTGGTTCTCACTCTTCCTCTTTTCGGCTGCACCAGAGGAGGCGTCACCGGCAACGGAGGAAGGTGCGCGTGCGGGAGAGGCGCGGCGCGTGATCGAGGTCTACCGGAGGCGAGGCGTAGGAGCTCCGGCACTGTCGACTTCACGCGGGTGAAAGGTATGCCGCTCATTAGTGTGATTTTATTGCTCACCCTTGTGGAAGGGTGTTGTTGGTCGGTCGGGGGAGGTCGAGGACCTCTCCGGCGACGCGTTTCTTCGGAAATCCTCGGCTGGCGCGAGGTTGAAGACGACCAACGGTCGACCGGATCCTTCTGGCGGTCGACCGTTTTAGCACTGTTTGCCCGACTTTAACCTTCACCGGTCGAACGATGCCTTGGGGCGGTCGACCGGTAGTGCATTATTGCTGGTGAGTTGGGATTTTCTACCTGTTATCGGTCGACCGGTCCTTGTTGTGTTCGACCGGAACTTAAGTGTACCTGTTAGTTTTGCATGATTGTTCGACCGATTTATATTGCGTTCGACCGATTGCATGTTTGTTCGACCGGTAGTATGTTTACGTTCGACCGTTTGATGACGTAGAATACTAGGTTGACCCTGTCTGTTTTCGGTCGACCGAGACCCCTGAGTCGGTCGACCGATAGAGTGGAATTTAATGTTGACCAGACTCCGGATTTTGACCTCGTTCGGTCGACCGGTTTTAGACCCTTGTTCGACCGTTGGGGGTTCTGTGTTGAGCGCAGCGGTAGACCGTTTTAGGAGTACGGTCGACCGATTCCTTCCTGGAACCGGTCGACCGAATCACCTCTTCCGGTCGACCGTTTGGGCCCAGGACAGAATTCCTGGTTCCCCTTTTGAACACCAACTTTGTCCACGGAAACCCGTGTCCTCGCCTTGTGCGTGAGCCGGGAGGTGACGGTGGGCGCGTGACGCGTGCCTGCCCAGGGACCGCCGTTGGGAAGAGTGTGGGTGTTCGGGACGCGTCACCTCCATGTATGGACCGTGACTTTTGAGATGATTGTTGGCACTTTGTAGTATAGCAGGCCTGAGGGATCGCGGATCCCAGTGTTGATGTTGTGCGGGCACGCAACTGGCGTTGGGTGAGGTGACTACCGGCCCTTGGGGCTACGGAGGTCGCTGCCCTGCTTTTATAGCGGCGCGGTTGGTGTTCGCGGCTCGAGGAGCCCGATGACCTGGCAGACTTCGGTCTGGATCTGTCCGATGCTGTGCCGGACTGTTGTGATGGACCACCGATGCTGTGCCGGTGATGCCGCCGAGGTTGTGCCGGCGATGATGATTGTTGGGCCGAGGCTGTGCCGGCTTGTTGTTTTCCTCGGCTGGGCACCTACCGAGATGATGTTGTTATACCTTCCGGGCGACGGCCCCGTTGGTCCCTGTGGCCCCGACCACTGAGATTTACAGATCTGTTTCTATCGGCGCGTAGACGTGACAGAGGCTCCCTGCCGAACCCTTGAGTAGTGTAGCTGCGTGTGGGGGGTGCGATGTCGCGGGCTACTAGACTGCATGTGCCTGCAGTAGGTCTCTTCGGGAGACCCGATGATTGATTGTCGGACTGATGTCCTGTTTTACCCTTCGGGGGAACTGTTTTCCATATCTGTTGATGCCATGACATGCTACTAGTATGATAGGTTCATTATGTGATGCATGCATATAGGTGAGTTGGTATACGGGGTTTCCTTCTGGAAACTCAGGCATTGTTGTTGCATCTTTTTCAGGATCGCAGTAGGTCCGGTGGGTGGTGACCGAGGACGGAGCGCTTTGGAGTCGGATCCTCTTCGGCATTTGCGAGATCGTACGACTACTTGTATTTTCATTTCTTTCATCTGGATTGTAGTTGTACACCTTTTGTAAACTCCATGTATTTTGGGTGCACCCGGATTTCTATATTTATATATTAGTGACGTTCCCGCCTTGAGTTGTCAGTTTTATTCGTTATTTCGAAATTTTAAATCTTCCGCTGTTTCGGGACGTTACACTGGTAGTTCAGTACTCGATAAAATTTGAGCAAGATATTGAATGTGGTGGTGGTTACATCAAGCTTCATTCTGGCTACGTCAACCAGAAGAAATTCGGGGGTGATACTCCTTACAGGTCAATCAAGACTCCTTTTAACATTATAGAACTTGCTTGATTCTTCATAAAATTCTTCCATCCATTTGTGAGTATTATTTTTCTTGACACCCAACAAGTTAAAAGATACCTAGAAATTTATTGCATATGTAGCTCTATCATGTGTCTATTCTTAATTACTTTTTTTGAGCTTGAAATCTGTTAAAGGCATCAAACCAGTTGCATGTCCATGCAGTAGTCGTCCGTTTACTGTCCTGACCATCAACCCATAGGACATCAAAAACTCTTGCTCTCATGTATGTGCTCAGATACCATGCTTGCAGAAAATTATGAACCTTAAAAAAACACATTTCTCAATCTAGTCCATGATGATTAAATGTAATGGTACTGATGTCATGTATCCACTACAATTATTCCTCATTGCTGTTGGTTGCATCCTAAGTTATCTCTGTTCTCTGTTGGAAGTCTCAATTTGGTTATACGTGAACGAGATTGTCGCAGTTTTTCAGTTCTGCACAAAATAGTACTTCTCTTGTAAATCTTTTCAAATTACCAGCTAGCAATTTGAGAGATTTGCTCCTTTCCTCTGGTCTATTGTTTTGATATGGTCTGGATCTTTAGGGGATGGGCTTGAAATTAGCAGTCCAGTGTCGCGTCAATTTTGAGGTTCACTTTGATCATCACAACAACAATAGAGCCTTTAATCCCAAACTCAATTCAATTTTATCACTAACCTAAGAATTTTATTCGATAAGGGTTTGCTGTTCATTTATTGATAGTACAAAGTGACTGCATTTTCCAAGACCCTGAAATATAATACAGAAGATAATAAGGGAGCAGAAGAGGCATTTGCTCTCTCATCACATCAGAATTTACCTGTTATTATGTGTATTGTTGTATCTAAGTAATCCAATATTATATGAATTATATCTTACATTTTTTTAATCTGTGAAAGTATTTCTTAATTACGTATCTGGTTTGATAAATTAGGCATATCTTTAATTTATGTTTTGCAAATTGTTTGCTTGTTAGTGTTCTACATCCAAAAGTTGCTTTAGTTCTCAAAGGGAACTACTAGCTGAATTTTATCATCAGGCTCTCATGATTGTATGATTGTTACGTTCTCGTTCTATTTGCATGTGACGACAATTTGTGCTTCTACTGCATAAGTGCATATTTATGACATACAACATTCTAATGTTTGTGTTTCAGTCTGATGTTTGGCCCTGACATTTGTGGCACACAAACGAAGAAACTCCATGTCATACTTTCTTACCAAGGGCAGAACTATCCTATCAAAAAGGATATCCAATGCGAAACTGACAAGCTCACACATTTTTATACATTTATTTTGAGACCTGATGCTTCATATACTATTTTGGTGGATAACCGAGAAAGAGAATTTGGAAGCATGTATACTGATTGGGATATTCTTCCACCTAGAAAAATTAAAGATGTCAATGCTAAAAAGGTAGGATGATCAATGACGTTTAATTTTGCAATTTAAAGTTTTATTATGCTAGCTTTCCTAACCATCTGATTATTTTTCTTTTGCAGCCAAAAGATTGGGAAGAGAGGGAATATATTGACAACCCTAATCATGTTAAACCTGAGGTATATCATAAAAATTTCTTTTGCTTCATTATATTTCAAAATGTTTTAATCATTTTCTTGTTATGTTTTCTTCATTCTTCAGGGCTATGATTTGATTCCAGCTGAAATTCCTGATCCAAAGGCTAAGAAGGTATTTTAAACACATCTAACCATGAAAGCAATAATATTCATAATATAAGTTCCATAATTTAGTAAAACCATGCAATTTTTATTATTAAAACCAACAACATGAAGGTATGCAATTAAGTTTTGGAGGTCTAAATTTCTTTGACCTTTTTCCCATTTTAAGTGGTTTTTATTTTGCTCCTGCTAGCCTGATGCATGGGATGAAGACGATGATGGGATTTGGAGACCATCGAAGATACCTAATCCAGCATACAAAGGGCCATGGAAGCCTAAGGTCTGCTGATTGACTATTTTATGTAAGCTTGATGATGATGCACTCTATTTATATGATTCTGATCCGACTACTAATTATCAAAATACAGAAGATCAAGAATCCAAAATACAAAGGGAAGTGGAAGATCCCGTGGATTGATAACCCTGGTATGTCAGGACCTTCAGAAGTTTATTATACACATTCCATTTCACATTAGAAGTTCCATTGGATAAGCTGACTAGAAATGATATATAGATTATTACTAAACTTCACTTCTCCCACTCTATCTCAGAGTTCGAAGATGATCCGGATCTTTATGTGCTCAAACCTATAAAATATGTTGGGATAGAAGTGTGGCAGGCAAGTCCTTAAGGAGTTCCTATTTCATTCAGTAGTTGTAATAGCTACAAGTCTGTGATGGTAGCACTTATGTTGTCACATTTCAACAATAATTTAAGCTATACTTTGATGTTGTGCAGGTGAAAGCAGGCTCGGTATTTGACAACATTCTTATTTGTGATGACCCAGATTTTGCAAAGCAGGTGGTTCGTGAAACCATGGAGAAAAACAATGAGGTGGATATGCATTTTTTTTCCTGTATATAAGATGTATTTTTTTATAATAAAATAAAATCCCCTGCATGACGCACTCGACCTCGAATTCAGGCTGAGAAAGAAGCTTTTGAGGAAGCAGAAAAAGTGAGACTTGCAAAAGAAGAAGAGGTATTGCCTGGAGCTCTTTCAGTTCTTGTTGAATATTTTAGTACTGTATATCTCTCGAAATTGTTTTTTCCTTTCTTCTGGTAAAAAGGAAGCTAAAAGGGCACGAGAGGAAGGAGAGAGGAGAAGAAGAGAAAGAGGACATGGCACACGCCATCGAGATACAAAACGATACAGAGAAAAATATAGAAGGGTATGTCTTCCTTTGCTTCTCAATTTTAATACCATTCAATTTATGTATTAGAAAGAAGGAAAATTCCTGTCAATTTGAGCATGTCACATATATCATGTTTTTTCACTGTGTTCCTGTGGAAGCAAGTTTTAACCTCTGGTTCTGTATGATATTCTGTTTTTGTTTCTTTAAGGAGTGATAATTGAAATCAATAGGGATCTCAAGGTGAAATACATTTTTTGTATTACAAATCCTTTTTGTATTGAACAATAGATGTAACATTATTGTTAAAGTTTTGTTTGTGTAGACACATAGTTAATTTTATTACTTTTACACCACTAATTAGCCTCTTTATAATACTAATAGAATCAAATTTTATTGTGAGTGCAAGTTAAAGACATATATATACATTTAAGACAATTACGAATGCAATTTATAATATGTATATATATTATATTGACTGGTCATTGTTAATCTCTTTGGATACCCACTCGGCATGATTATATAAAAAGTTTGCCACTTCATTTACTCTCTGAAATTAAATTAAGATCCTCGTTGGGCTGTTTCTTGCCTGCACCACATTTATTAAACTCAGCAATCTTATGTATTATCACAATCTATAAGAGATTTGCTAAATCTTGTTATTTCCTGCAGCGCGAACGTGACTATTTGGACGACTATGACCATGTAAGCTCATGATTTCTCGTGAAAATTTCTGTATTCCTATCCTTTTTCTGTTTTCAATCCATTGATCTGTTGCCTTTTGATTTTGAAGATGAAGTGTTGGTTAAACACTGACAATGTTATTCGAATTTGCAGGATGAGTTGTGAAATCATCGGTTTCACTTATCTTTGCGACGTCATTCATTTGGAAAGATTTCACATCTAATGCAACGTAGCATGGAAATAGATTCAACTCCGTTATTCTAAAACATGTATCATTAGCATCACTATGGTGGAAAATAACTTCTTCCATTCGCCTAGTTTTGAGGATTATTTATATGATCTATTCGGTCATCTCATTAAATTAGAGAACTGTATATTTATAATGTGATGACTTTTGGTTCTAAGAAAATGTTTAGGACATTCTTCGAAGGTCTTTTCCTGTCGATTTGGCTTGGGATGCAGATATTGACTAGCTTAAATGATATATGGTTCTGATCGTAATTTTGGTTTTTAGGTTGCTTGATGATGTATGTTTTGTGAATAACTTTTTCGATAATTTGTCATGCAAAGAAAAACTTGAGTTGGATTTTGAAATGGAAAATGTTTGTTGAACGCAGGCGTCACGGACGCGCTCTACGTGGATATCTATGTCAGCCCTTACGTGGCCAAAGCATGAATGTTTTTTTGTTTTTTCTTCCTGATGTCCACTCAAATCACATTAAATGTGTTTCAACTCAGCACGTTCTCTCTCTCCACCCAAATACAAATATGATGACACTCTTTCTTTCTTCTTCATTCTTTCTCTCCAGAATAAATCACCATTTCTAGCAAGATATTATGTCGAAGAAGCGTCTGATGTCGACTCCCAGGATTCTTCACAACGTAAGCAGCGCGAATGGGACGGTGCGAAGACTTTCCGATGTTCTTGTCAGCGTTAGCATCGTGAATGTTCTTTCCTATTTTTTTCCTAAACGTAATTCTTGTGGGGTAAAATATACAGTGGGAGGTTTGTTGAGTTTGTGCGGGGGTGGCAGGGGGCGGCAACCCCTGCGGGGGACGTTTTTTTGTTTTGACATCATATTATTGCATTCCATATATTGATTCGTTTATTCCGACAATAATGAAGTCATATATTATTCCGGACTGCAAATACACTTATTCCGGACTGCAAATACACTTATTCCGATTCCGGACAGCAAATACACTTATTCCGGACAGCAAATCCACTTATTCCGGACAAACTTTATGTTCTGTTTCTGGACACACTTTATTCTTAAACCGGACAACAAATACACTTATTCCGGACAACAAATACACTTATTCCGGACAGCAAATACACTTATTCCGGACAAACTTTCTGTTCCGTTTCTGGACACACTTTCTTCTTATTTTGGACAACTACACTTATTCCGGACTGCAAATACACTTATTCCGGACATCAAATACACTTATTCCGGACAACAAATCAACTTATTCCGGACAAACTTTATGTTTCGTTTCTGGACACACTTTATTCTTAAACCGGACAACAAATACACTTAGTCCGGACAACAAATACACTTATTCCGGAGAGCAATATACACTTATTCCGGACATACACATAACGTAAACAGGACAAACACATAATGTAAACTGCACACACACATAAAGTAAGCTAGACAAATTAAGTTGATCCAACGTAAAACTTAAAAACAAATATTTTATTATGATAAGTGTGGGCTCTGCACGAATAATGAGACTGCACGATGTCCTAGGGTCTGCACACTGTCTTATCTGTGTATTGGGAAATGAATCGTTCAACTTAAAGAACCGGCGTTTTTAAAAAGACCAAAACGCGCGAAGAGAAATTTCGTTGACTGGACGCTGACTCAAAGAAAAATATCTGAGCTGTACAGATCCACGTAAGGCGCGTCCGTGACGCGCGCGTCCGTCTATCACGGTTCTTTTGAAATTGGATTTGATAAACAACTTGAGTTGAGTGGGACGCCAATTCGATCTCCATCTAGTAAGGCAACTTATAGTTGACTAGTTATCCAACATGTTTGCCAATAAAATTTAAACTCTAGATGATTTACCTTTTAGTTCAAATACAAAAAAACTTCATCTATACAATAATATGTACCATGTATAAGCTTCTCACAACTAACCCAATCGAGGATGGATCACTTCAATGTTGTTGGTCTTGAAATAATCAAAATTGGGTTGCTAGATGGGTTGAAAGTGTTGGATTATTGAGTTTGGGCTAGACCCATGAATAACTCAATTGAAGAAATCCAATGTTGAGATGAAGATGATGACTATTGCCCCATGTGTCATGTGTTCACCTCACTTTTAGTCCCACATTGGTAAAGCTAACAAGTTGAAGGATGTTGATAAACATCCTATTGACTTGACCCTTTGTAGGTGGAAAGAGAGGTGGAGAAAATTCTCCACACACGCGCGCACGTTCGTCCCGGTCTGGGGCGTGGCGAGGCGAGACAGCGGGAGATTTGGGGGAAATTAGAGGCTTTAACCTTAGGGTGATGAATGTATTTATTTTTGGACCTCAAGGTAATTGTTTTTTGCAATTAAGTCCTTGACGTTTACAAGAATAAATACACATATATACACGTCTTATTTCACATCATCTCTCTACGAAAATTGTCCCTCTCTGGCGATTTTCTATCTCCGAATCCAGAGTTGTTCAGTGCCCGATTTCCTATCGACGGTGCGACTGTTCCATCCTGGGAGAAAACCGGCAGACCATCAAACGCACTGGTATGTGGGTCGATATTTTCTCTGATGCAAGTCGCCTTACTACAGCTCGGTCTTTGAGGTCCTCTCTGATCACTGTTCCTTCGTTTCTTGTTTTCCTTCACATGTTTTGGTATGTTGGCTTTATCTGGATCTTACGGAATATTTATTCGACATATGTAACCCACTGTATTACATGATTATATTTGTAATTGTTTCAACAGAAAGTTATCCGGCTATTATACGATCCATGTGCCGATGGCATTCAAATTAGTTAACAATTACGATCCATGTGCCGATGGCATTCAAATTAGTTAACAATTACAAATAGAATCCATCAAAATATGGTTAGAATTAAATATGGAACTTGTGGCACTACCACGTATATCTGATTTATATTAATGTCCAACCTGTGCAATTTGAAGTAATTTCATGAACTTACAAACTAAGAAGTCTACGTCTCACTCGTAGTCGTGTCATTTTATATGTATTTATCTATCCCAAATACAAATATACATAGTAAAATATGACAAATACTCATATACTCGTATTAGCATTCGCTCCATTTTCAGCCTCATAGTTAGCTATAATTACATGCTTAGGTACATAAATAAAAGGAAGAATTTGCTACCCTGGAAATCATAAACAAGCAGTCAAGCCGTAATTTTTTTATTTATTTTAATCCTAAATTTATAATTTTGGATTTTTATTTATTTATAAAAATTACGGCTGTCAAGCACATAGTATTTGTTAATTTTTCCATATTTAAATACCTAATAATGATCCGGTTGTTGACATTTTCAATCACACAAGCTAAATGTGCATAAAAAATTCATAAAATTTGAAAATAGTTGATATAAGAATTAAGCCACACAAAAATGCCCCCAATTTATTATAAATACGACAATATTTGATCTTATACCAAATGTTCTTGAAATTTAGAAGAATTTCGGCATGCAATTTTATGAAACAAAATCAACTGTTAAAATATCTACTTTCAATTTCAAAATAAAATGTAATGTCACGTGATTTTTAACTATTTTCAAAAGACAATAAGTTTATAAGTGTATCCCCTCGTAATAATTCAATTACAAAATAACTGTGAAAAAAATCCTGGAAATTCAATTTCCTACCAACCAAAAGTAGAAAGTCAAAATATGAAAAAAGTTAAAAAAATCCCATAAAAGTAGAAAGGTGAGAAACCAATTTCGTTTCTTTTTCCAGACCAAAACCGGGGTTTTATTCCCCTTTTGGAGAAGACAAGATTCAGGCCAAACCCGACACAGAATCAACACAAATCCATGCTCTCTTCCAGCATACCGTCCACCTTCATGGTCTCCATCCCTCGCTCTAGGGTTTGCCCTCGAAATTAAACGTTTTTTTCATTTCATGGTTTCCATCGTGCATTTCGTAATTTTAAGCAGGAATTTTGACCCATTTAAGATTTTTGACATCTAAATTTTGACATTTTGACATTTCCCGTTGGTTTTTGATCTCTTGAAATTTCAACCCCCCCAAAATAAGACATGTCCAGCGTAAATACCCATCTACTCTCATGGAAATGGAACCAATTTTAAGTTACGTATATGAGATTTTATTTATTTGGTCTAGTACAATAGTTTATATTTACCCAATTATAGGTAAAATACTTAATTTGACTCTAAATCAAACCAAACCAAACCAACAAATTCTCAGTTATTGTTGGATCGTTCTTACAAAATTCGACCCCTCTAACCTGAATTCTTAGCATTGCCTCTGCCCAGGCTCACGCAGAGTATGCTCATGTCTACCACCCATGAGTCCATTGCTCCACAACAACTTCACAAGTTGTTATAGAACTTAAGCTGGAGTGTGTTTTGGTAGTAGATTCATGTTCTTATAGCCCTCACCAACAATTACTTGTTAGGCTACATGGGAATGTGTTTGGGATGTTACAATAATCAGTAATGTTTTAGTAATCTAGTATAATATTGCAACATGCATCATGATGGCAAAAAAGTTGTGAAAATCGTTAAGTGTTGTGAAAATTCAACGTCTCTAACAATGTACCACTCTTTTCATTTCTTCTCTAGTGATGTTTGTGAGGTCTTTAGAATGGAAGTGAAGTTGGTTTCATATTGCAATTTGTTCTTATCCTTCCTTTTGGCGCTATTATGGTTTGAGTTCAGATGATCTTTTGTAGTTATTGTTTTAGGTTCAATTGGTAGTGGTCCTCAAATGTTGTGTTGATGCGGCAATTTAGTTGGACGAAATGGTTTCTATGGCCTTGACAAACTAAGTGGAGCTTTTTCATGACCTTGTACATGTTTTCAATTTAATTGGAGCTTCTTTATAACCTTTTGCACAATATGTTCTTTTCAGGGGCATTTGAGGGGGCTACCTTCAATGGGTCTGAATACAAGCTTAAACTGGCTCAGAAAACGTTTACTGTACTCGTTTGGAGCCATCTTCAGAAAGCCTCTAAAATGCTTAACTAGTGCCACTCATTCATCGAGTACATGCAGATTTTTATGCAACATTACCAATGCGACCCCAATTGAAATCGAAATGGTAATTCTTCAATTATGCAGTCTCTTGTTTGTTGAAAGACTTCGTTTCATCTTCTTTTGCTTCCGGAGAACCTTAAATCAATATACATCTCCTTGAGGTCATGACTATTACACTGTTTTGAGCATTTGTTTGAAGAAGATATAATAGAAACTCTTATGTAAGCGCTAACATGGATTGTTGGTGAAGCACTTTGTTATTACCAATAAAACCTTCGACTAGTTCTTTCATTTAGCAAAGGAATCTCTACTTTACAAGATAAGGCGAGTATTTGGAAATAATAATTTTATAATTGTTGGCTTTTGGGCAAGTGACAACAATTTTTCATATTGTCATGTTTACTGAAAACAATATGGTTGTTAAAACTTAAATGTGGTGCTTATTTTATCTTGTAAGACTATAGACTATAAAGCTAAGTTGTTGTTCTTTAGAAAAGGTCCTTTATTGTATCTGCATTTTTGCTCCAAGTCTATTGCATGATATTCTTATTGATTGCACTATCCTTGCTCTGTGTAACTGTAAAGGCTCAATAGTTTCTGAAATCTGAAACTTTCTCCTTTTTCAGAAACAAGTTTTGTGTATTTTTGTTGTATGATAGATTCAAATCACATTTGCCTGATTTAATGAATGTTCTTGTTATTATTAGGTGCCTTGCCTTAGAGATAATTATGCATACCTTTTGCATGATGCTGATACGGGCACTGTTGGAGTTGTTGATCCTTCAGAGGCTTTCCCCATTATTAATGCACTGAAGAGTAAAAATAAGAACCTTACGTACATTTTAAACACTCACCATCATCATGATCACACTGGAGGAAATATGGAGTTAAAAGCAAGGTATGGCGCAAAGGTATGGTGTTTGTGAAAATATCCAAAAATATATACTTTTAATTTATGACACTTGGCAACCACCAATTTCCTTTTCGCAGTGTAACTTTAATGGTATGCTTTGTCTTTTTTATATGGGTGGTAAAATGTGTCCTGGTTATTTTTGCGACCTACGTGCATAATAATGTTATATGGGTATTAACTACAACTTTGATTTTGAGTTCGAATTTCCCATGCTTACTTTGAGTATTTTTCTTTATTTCTAGTTCTAGACATCAAGGTTCAAGTTTCCCTTTTCTGACTTTGCAATAATGCATGCCCATGAAGTAGTTATTCACCCCTCGTTTGCGGGAGTAAGGGCATTAAAATGGTTTTTTCTTTCCCTGTCCACTTTCTTCTAATTTTTCCTTTTCTGATCAGTTCCTTGTCCGTTTTCTTTGAATTGAAACAAGTGATTTCTCTCCCCTTTGTTGTTATGTTCTCTCTCCCAAGTAGGTCGAGGTATTTTGGTGTCGTGATCAAGGAATTATAGATGAGGATTTGATGCGCTAAACTTCCTAATTACTGTAACAGTTGGTCATAAAGGTGATGGGAAGGATATAATATCAAAGATATGCGGTCAAATGGTCAAAGTTGCCATGCCAAATGGAAATCTGAACGTGACTTTTAATAAATTCTTTTTCTTACCGTCTACAAATTCTGAAAAGTAATACTTACACATGCTTAAGTTTGAAGAAGGGAAATTGTATTTCTCTCAAAGCATTAGCTTCCAGAAAAAGCATTGTGAAATGTGTATAAAAATTCAATTTTTTATCATGCTTTACTCTAAGGGGTGTTTGTGCACAGAAGTCAGGAAACCATAGGAAAATGAATTCTATAGTCAACGGGAAAACAACGAAAAATAAAAAACAAAGGAAATTATCTTCCCTTTGACCAAAATTTTGTTGTTTGTGCAAGTGATTGTAATCCATTGGAAAATAAAAAAACTAAATTCATTAACTGTTATTTCCGAAAAATTGATATTATTTGTAATTGTTGTATATATAAATGTATAATTTTATTGTGAAGAATATGTTGTACGTTAAGATTTAAATAACCATTGCAAATTTTAGTTTAATTTAACTTAAAAAGTGATTTGTGAATTCTATATTATATACATATACTTCTTGTTGAAGAGTAAATTAATTAATATATAAGATTATTGTAGTCATGCACATTTAAATAATACACTAAATTAAATTTTGAATAATATTTTATTTTAACAAGACAATATGAAGTTTAAGATGTTTATCTAGTTTTATGGTATAATTTTGTAACATATTATCATGGTTTTTTAAAGATAATCATATTGTTTAATTGTTAAAATATGATTTTAATGTTTTTGTAGTTGAATTTTCATGTGATAAAAATAATTATTAAATAAATTTGATAGACGTGTACATTTTTTACAACTTTCCTGTACTTTCCGTTGGTTTCATGTGGAGGGTATGAGAAACTGAGTGAAAAAATTTCAGTACATTCTGAATGGTAGTGGAAAACAGAGGCAAAATATTTTTCTTTTCCAAAAATGACAAAAACACCAGGAAAAGTTCTGGTCAAAGGAAAACTGTTTTCTTTTCCTTCTATTTCCAGATGCACAAACACCCCCTAAGAGGTTCCTTTATTGTGTAAGTTTTCTAAGATCGGATTGGTCATTGCTTCTCCTAGGGTTTTCATGTTTTGATTGTTCGGTTGTACTTTCTCACATTTGCATTTGCTCTTTAACATTGAACTGGGCACTTTACAAAATTGAAGGTAAGGTGGCAATGTTGTTGTGTTAGGATTTAACGAGTCAATCACATTAAGAGTTATTTGGTATTTACATATGCTTTTTATGTGATCAAAGTTTTGAGTGCTGCTTAATTCTGATTTCTTTTTTTCTGTTCACGCAGATTATTGGTTCAAGCTCAGACAAGGATAGGATTCCTGGCATTGACATTGAACTACATGATGGCGAGAAATGGATGTTCGCTGGCCATGAGGTTGTCGTCATGGATACACCAGGACATACGATAGGTTGATCCATAGTGTTTGCATTGCAACAGATCTTTGTATTTTTCTCATGAACTATTTAAGAAGTCTAACAACTAAGAATTTTCTTGAAAAACAGGGCATGTGAGCTACTACTTTCCTTGGTCTGGCGCTATTTTCACGGGGGATACTTTGTTTAGCTTATCTTGTGGCAAGCTTTTCGAGGGAAGCCCAAAGCAGGTAACTTCTTTCTTTCTAGTTGATAAAAAAGCATATGGTAGTTTATCAATAAATCATGAACACTTCTTACTTGATGTTATTTTATAGGGTTAACATCAGTTAATTGCAGTTTGCCCTCTTTACCTTTTGGACGTTGGTACTTTGTGCACATAACCTTTAAAATGTAGTAGTTTGCCCCATATTCTCACTTGTTGACACTTTACCCCTCTTGTTAGTTTTTAACCCAAAAAATGACCAAAATGCTCTCAACCCAAAAATCCAAAGTTGTTTTTTTTAAATAAAAACATTAAAAAGATAATGTTAAAAATTAACAAGATACTTTGTGGGGGTTATTTTTAATGATTTTCTAAAAAAATTGTGGTAATATGGATTTTCAGGTTGATGGTAGTTTGGTCATTTTTTGGGATCAAAACTAGGGATGACAACAGATCGGTTCCGGTTCGGATACTAATAGAACCGGATACTAATAGAACCGGAACCGGATCCGAATTACAAAGTGAGACCCAGAACCGGATCCGGATCCGGATCGGTTCTCAACATGGGTATCCAGAACCGGATCCGGTTGGTTAACGGATACCCAGAACCGTATCCGTTAGAACCGGTTTTAGTACAAAATATGTATTTTTCAATGTGTTCTTTGCGGATTTGGTCAAAAAAACTCATCCCAAAAGACTTGTTGAAACCAATGGCCTATGGTGAGTTTTTATAGTTTGGATTTGGAGTAAGAAATTCGTTTTTTCCGATGTGGGACTATACTTTCCACACAAAATTCGTTTTTTCAAAAACAATATCTATTCAGGATAGCATTAATTACCAACTCCCATGAGTTGGTGTAGCGGTGAAGCTCATGTGACTGTGACCCATGTACTCATGTTCGAATCTTAGTAGGTGACAATATTTTTGAAAATATTGTTCATATCGGTTCCGAGTCCATTGGCTAGAACCATATCCGAATCGGAACCGGGTCGGTTCTGAAAAAATATTGTTCATATCGGATCCGGTTCCGGGTCCATTGGCTAGAACCATATCCGAACCGAAACCGGGTCGGTTCTGAAAGTGTATATCCAGATCCGACCCATATCCGTTTTGTCCCTGTTCGGTTCCGGATACTCATTGTCACTCCTAATCAAAACTAACAAAATTGGGTAAAGTGCCAACAAGTGAAATGATAGGAGGGCGAACGACTACGTTTTAAAGGTCAGAGGTGCAAAGTGTTAACGACCGATAGGTCAGAGGGGCAAACTGCAATTAATCCTGTTTTATAACGTCAATACATGCAAATACTTGCATGATGTATAAATATCCTTGTATGTTTCACAGGGACTGCCCATGGAAGTTTACAAATGCATGTATCTTAAGATTTCCTGTTAAGGTTTCTGCTTACACATTCTTACTATAATGTCTTTGTTGCAGATGCAATATTCTCTCAAAAAAATTATGTCCTTACCAGACGATACAAAAATATACTGCGGTCATGAGTACACCCTGGTAGACAATGTTTCCACTCTGATAATTTACATGATACTTGTATTTTTCAAAGGCTGCAATAACTCTGTTGATCTTTACATAGAGCAACTCAAAGTTCGCTTTGTCAATCGAACCGGAGAACGAGGAGCTGCAGGAGTATGCAAAGAATGTCGTCCAACTGCGTGATAAGAAGTTGCCAACGGTAAATTGCCATAACCTTTTAGTTTGTATAGTTTTCTTTAGGCATTAACATTTGGCTTGCATTGCCCGATTTGGATTTCATTTAACATTGGTGACAACCATCACATTGCCTTCTCAATTTAAATGTCTGCAGATTCCAACAACTTTGAGTAGGGAAAAGATGTGCAATCCTTTTTTACGGACTTTCAGCAACGAGATTCGTGAGAACTTAAACATTCCGTTGACCGCAAGTGATTCAGAAACACTAGGGAAGATTCGGACTGCAAAGGATAGATGGTAGAATGTTGATGGCATGTAATTGTACCTTAGCTATACAATTTGCTAAAAAGTTTTTTTTATTTCGTATAATTGTATGCATCCAAATCGTCATGTTATGATAGCTAGTTTGTTTGATCACATGTGAAGCTGTTTGGTGGCAATTTTGTTGTACAAATCTCACATATTTGATGCTAATATGCCATTCTGGTGATGTTTGGTGGCAAGTCTTGTTTATTGGGTCAATTTATTGCTTTCTGGTGCCTTTGTTCAATTTATGTTGTGTTTGGTACGCAGGAATCGGGAAGGGAATTGAATCACCATTCCATCTTTGATTCCATTCTCATGTTTGATTTCAAATTTTTAGAAGCAATGGTGATTCCATTGGAATCCCAATTCCCTCGTACAAGGGATGGGTGATTCCTTCCCACCCTTGGGAATGGAATACGGTTATTCCCATAATTTTTTTGTTTTTTTTAATTTCCAAATATGTTCTTTTATATTTTTGTGAATCTTGTTTATCAAGTAAATGTTTCTATATATAAGTATGTATGTATTTGATTACAATTTAATATTTACAACTTTAAATATTTTTTAATTCAATGTATATACGTATTTGATTACGTTGTGATGTTTCAAATATGCATGTATTTTTTATATATTATATTTGATGTTCTATTACATTGTTTTGATAATTTTTAATTTCATTTCAAATTTTGGGGTTAAAATAAGTCAACTTACTATGTATTTTCTAAAGTTTCATTTGTTTTATTTTCTTTTGGGGTCAAAATGGAATATATCAAATTTTAATACTTTCTTAGAAGTTAAGTTCCAAAAACTCTACTTCTCTGAAGTTAGAACTTCAGTCTTTGTGATGTATTTTTTGATATAGTTTAGAAAAATAATATATTTTTTGAGATTACTAGAAAAGATTTATTCATCTGATGGAGAAATCATTCAAACGTAAATGCAAAATAGGTAGAAGTACATAACAAGTAAGAAAGACGTAAATGACTCCCACAAACGTTAAAAATACTATCCTCCTAGAAATCAACTCATTTAAGTAGTTCGATGAATTTTGGTAACAAAACAAAAACATTTCCCATCAGTTCCAGGTCGATAGTCATACGATAGTCAAGTTCTACGTTCAGTTACTGTAACATCCCGAAACAACGGAAAATAAAAAAAATCATTAATAAAACATCAGAGACCAATAATCAAAGACGAGTTTGTTACTTCTCATCAAATATATAAGCGGTGCACCATGTTACATCAGAGTTTGTCAAAACGATACATGATTACAACTGAACAACAAAAGGAGATAAAAGTAATCATGTCGACATCAGTGGTCCGAAAGAGAAAATCTGATCCCAAAATGCGCGTGCCCGCTGATCACCACCCTACTGGACCTACTGCGGTCCTGAAAAAGATGTAACAACAATGCCTGAGTTTCCATAAGGAAACCCCGTATGCCAAGCTCACATATATGCATGCAGTAGTACAAATGACTCTATCATACTAGTAGCATGCTATGTCATCAACAGTAAGGAAATAGTTCCCCCGAAGGGTAACACAGGACATCAGTCCGACAATCATCATCGGGTCTCCCAAGGAGACCTACCGTAGGCACATACGGTCTAATGGAACATGACATGACACTCCCCACACACAGCTACACTAATCATGAGGTTCGGCAATGAGCATCCACCAAGTCCGCGCCATAAGAAACAGATCTGTAACTTCGTGGTCGAAACCACACCAACGGAGTCGTTGCTCGGTCGGTCCATCAATCATCATCTTAGTAGGTGTCCATCTGAGGAACATAGCCGGAACAACATCGGTCCATCAATCATCATCGCTGGAACAACATCGGCGGCATCACCGGAACATCATCGGTGGTTCATCAATACATCCGACACAACATCAGACGGGTCCAGACCGAAGTCTGCCAGGTCATCGGGATCCACGAGCCGCAAACACCAACAACGCCGCTATAAAAGCAGGGCAGCGACCTCCGTAGCTACGTAGGCCGGTAGTCACCTCACCCAACGACAGTTGCGTGCCTGCACATCATCATACATTGGGATCCGCGATCCCTCAGGCCAGCTACTCTACAATGAGTCCAATCAATCCATCATATTAGTCACGATCCATACATGGAGGTGACGCGTCCCGAACACCCACACTCTTCCACACGGCGGCCCCTGGGCAGGCACGCGTAACGCGCCCACCGTCACCTCCCAGCTCACGCATAAGGTGAGGACACGAGTTTCCGTGGACAGAGTTGACATCCTAAACGGGACCAGAAATTCAGTCCTCTGCAAAAAATGTCGACCGAAAGAGGCAACCCGGTCGATCGTTTCCTCAAGGGAATTGGTCGACCGAAAGTCTGCAACGGTCGAACTCTTTGCGCAAAACTTAAGTCCCAACGGTCGACCGTTGATCTAAAACCGGTCGACCGATACGAGGTCAAAATCCAAAGTCTGGTCAACATCAATTCAAAACCATCGGTCGACCGACTCAGAGGTATCGGTCGACCGAAAACTACCAGGACATCCTAGCAATTCTAAGTCATATAACGGTCGACCACAAACGAGCATAAAAAATCCATTACACTTAAGTTCCGGTCGACCGACCACAAGGAACTGGTCGACTGAAAACAACGAGGCAATCAAAATACACTACATTCGGTCGACCGCTCGAAGGGACCCGGTCGACCGTTGGTCGTCTTCAACCTTGCGTCATCCAAGGTTTTAGACAAACTCGCCGCCGGGGAGGTCTTCGACCTCCCCCAACCGACCAACAAAACCCTCCTACGAGGGTAAGCAACATCAAAACACACTAGAAGCCGACATACCTCGAAGAAGACAACGAAACCGCCGGAGGTCCGCTCGCGCACGCCGTCACCTCCATTGATCCTCCTCACGCGATCGCCTCCGCACGCCTCACGCCGGAGCCTCCTCCTCTACTGCGCCAAAAATGGAAGAGAATGAGAGTGAGAGAGTGCAAGTGTGAGAGAGAGAGATTTTCGTTTTAAAACAAACCAACCCAACACAACCCTCTCCTCGTCTACAGTAACCCCGTCTCCTCCACCATCACCTACACACCCTAAACTCCTCCATTCCCATGCAAACCACTGTGCTCCACTCCTTCCCCATGCAAACCCCTCCTCTAATCACCATTAACCCTAAGCAAGGGTTTAGGGACATAACAGTTATTCATAGTGAATTCAGTTATGATTTCCAGTTTGACGATAAAAAGGAATTATTTTTATTTCCATTAGTTTTCTAAAGGTGTTACCACGATCGCACACTCTATACGGTCATTAGACGAATTTCGGCACAATTTCAAACAATTAGCCCTTTCTTCTCCAGTTGGGTCGAGCTTTTGAGGATCAGAACGAATTAATGTTCTTTTTTTCGTTTCTAAATGGAGATCATAAGGAATTAATTTTCTTTTTCTTTTTAGTTTGACTGTCAATCTTTTCTTTTCAAATGGTTTCTGAATGTGTAAACCTCACAACAATTTGGCGTGTGCCAACAACCAACAATTTACACCTTTCCATTAATATATAAAAATGGCTTATACAACATTCAACCAGTGGTATCCGACCTTATTTCCTCACTCTTGTCAATTCTCAAATTCAAAAACTTAAAATTGTAATCACTCACAAACCCTAATCCTCAAATCTACTTCATGTCATAATTGGTCTCCGAATCTTATCCTGCGGCAAGACACCAACCACAAACTAAGTTTGGTAACAATTTTATAATTAACTAGTAGCATTTTTTTCCTTTCCATTTCAGGTTTTACAATCAAAATGAATTAACCTTCTTTCTTGCCATTGGTTTATGAATGCGCTACCACAACTTCAATGTTTTAAAGTTGTTGGTCGAACTTTGGTAACATTTTTTAACAACTGATCATATTCTTATTGGTCGGTTTTAAAGTTGATGTTAGGAATTTGAAGCAACTGAAATTCTCGAAATAGATTCTTAGGCAAAACATCGAAAACCTTGAGCACAACATGAACGACCAAATTAAACAGCAAAAAATGACGAAGCAACCAACGACAAGTTATTCAAACACACCACAAATATCTAGAAAACAACAAACATGTAGGGCATGTACAAACCACAATCAATTCGCCTGTAATTGGGTTCCAAAGATGACTCAATATAGCCCTTTAAATTGGTTTACAAATCGGCTTAACAAGCCCTTAGCCAAAACTAGGTTGAACAGAACCCTTGAAGAAGAAAAAACTCGATTGAAAAAAGCTCAACCCAAAAATCAATAAAAATGAATATACCGTCCATGAGCACCATCCCCACAAGTTAGTAAACAAGCTAGCATGTCGACTCGGTAAAAAAACTCAATCTCGACTAGAATGCTCGACTCGAGATTTTCAAGTTCATTGTTATAAACATTTTCATGGTTTTTTACAATATAAAAACGTAATATTTGAAAACATTTACACCCTTCCATCAACATATAAAAGGGCCCACATCTTGTGGCACCAAACCTTCTCCGATTTTTCCGTTTCGTCCCCATCAGATCCCAAACCTCGAAATCCTAACCGTCCCCAAACCCTAATCCCCAAATCCTCCATGTCTCCGCCGGCGTCCGACTCCGTCCCCCGCCACCTCCGCGCCTCCTCGAAGGACTCCGACGACGAGGCACCGTCGTCGAGCAACCTCTGGGTCGGGAACCTCTCCCTCGACACTACCGAGCCGGAGCTCGCCGCGCTCTTCTCTAAGTACGGCGAGCTCGACCGCGTCACGGCGTATCCGTCGAGGAACTACGCGTTCGTGTACTTCGTCAGGGCGGATGACGCGAGGAACGCCAAGGAGACGCTCCAGGGCGCGCTCGTCAGGGGGAATTCCATCAAGATCCAGTTTGCTAAGCCGGTGCGGTGCCGTTTCTTGTTTTGTTTTTATCTGTTTCGGTCGGTTTTTGGCCTTTTGTGTGAAAGGTTGGAGCTTTGTGGTTGGATTGTGGATTGGTGAATTCCTGGTTTGGCATGGTTGTGATGACGTTGTGATTTGGCGCTTGCTTGGCTTTAATTTTAGACGGAAGCGATTGGCCGAAGGTTAGGGTTTTTAAGTGTGAAAGGTGAAACCTTTTGGTTATGCCTGTGAGATTGTGGACAGATGAATTTGTGCGTTTTGAACCTTTTGTGATGTTGTGTGTGATTCGGCGCTTGCTTGGGTTTGTTGACGTAATTTTAGATCTAAGTGATTGGTTGAAAGTTAAGATTTTTAGGTGTGAAAGGTGAAACTTTTGGTTATGCTTACAAGATTGCGGAAGGATGAATTTGTGCGTTTTGAACCGTTTATGATGGTGTAGTTTCACGATTTCTTAAACTCCTGTGAGTGGTTCCAGTTGAACGTTGTCGTGATTAGGGGAAAGTTAAGGTAAACACGGGTGTTATATACTTGTTGGTGTGACAGTGGATGGATGTGGGTCTTCTTGGTGGACTAAGCGATTATGTAGTCATTATTATAGGCAGGGAGATGGATGGTGGCATGTGCATGTCAGGTTTTACCAACGGAAGGTGGTAACATGTACCTTTGTGTAGGTGTACAATGGTATGGCATACCAAGGACATGAAATTCAATCATTTCGTGTACCTACATGTGGTTTACACTCATAGCTAAGACTACTCGCCTCTTCGTTTAAGGTATCAGGCCAAACTAAGCAAGGGTCAACATGTCAAACTCCGTTGAGTCTTCTTTTCAATTTCACCACCTCTTTTTTTTTGAAAGCCCTCATTACCTCTAGCATCTCTCAAAGTCCTCATCAAAAGAGTGCAATTTCGATAAGCTCTAAATCTAGTATGAAACCCTTCAGATATGTACTTGATTAATAATTTAATGCGAACAATATACACGCTTTTTTATTTTAAACTTTCCTGCTAGAAGTCTCTACTTGATAAATTTGTCAAGATGAATGATCTGACAATTTAGGACCCAACCTAGTAACCCGACTTGAATAATAGCATAATGGGTTGACATCTAAGAAGCACGAAGACGGACACGGGACACGGACACAACATGGGCACGAGGATACAACATTTTTCTAAAAAGGACACAGACACGGCATAAAAATTATAATTAAAAATTATAATATATATAAATAAAAAATAATATACTTGTAAAAAAATAATTATTCATAAATATTAAATGGTCATAATAAAATAATATATGTTGCTTCAAGTTGCCTCCTCATTATCCATGACAAAAGTAGTCATTAGGCTTATTCTTAAAGGGCAGCAAACTGATTACTACCTAATAAAATAATATACTTCAATAGTTGTATTGAAACTTCATTGACCCAATGGTTTATCTTCTTCTCCTCTATATAAACATTTCGGTACCGAAAAGGAGGAAGAAAAGAAAGGTCAAAATCGAGACCAAAGAGTGTCCGAGGAGTGTCCACCACTGCGAAATGTCAAAACTGCCCAGACACGCCACCTGGAGTGTCCGACACGTCCACGACTCGGACACGAAGACCATTCAGAAGTGTTCGTGCTTCCTAGGTTGACATCTTTAAGTTTCGAGTACCAATCGATAAAAAAATAAAGAAAAATTATTCTGGTCTCCAACATGTCAAACCTAATTGGCTAATTTCTAAATGCGTCCAAGTCTAGGTTAACCCATTGGAAGTTCGTCCAAGCCATCTGTACCCATTAAAAGGTCATCTTCCTCTACTCCCTTGATCTCTCCTATCTTCTCCTCCCCAAATCAAAGCCTCACGCCACTTGGTTGATTTGACGAGCTCCTTCTTACTCCAACTTGGCCTGCCTAACCCTCCAATGAAGGTCAACCCCTAGATTTGGAGTTGGTTTGGGATTTTCAGGTTTCTTCTCGTGAATTGGTCATAAGGTTTCTAATGGGACACCCAATTGAGATTGTTCCCACACTGCACCAAGTTCTTTTGAATCTTTGGCCTAGAATGTGTGGTTTGGTTGTGGTGAGAGTTTCAATGCGGGAAGATTTGTTCCCACTCGCTCTTCAGCCATCATATTGAAACTCTGAAGATGTTTTTTTGATGTTAGTTGATCAATTGATTTACACAATTATATTAATAATATGCTCGTAGGAAAAAATCAACTACATTCATTTGCAAGAAGTATACATCTTAATAAAGTTCAATCAATTTTGGTTCATTTCCTAGTGTGGTAGTCTGTGCTTAGAAAATTGTTGTACAAAATCTGCCTCCGTTTGCATTTGAAAATTATTTGCTTAGAAGTGCACCCTCAAACTTTCTTTTCTCAATCTCATTATCCCAAATGTTGGTATGTAACATATAGTTATTATCATTGTTATTTAATACTACTTTTGCTCCCATGAACTCTGTAAATTTAGAATTTAAGGACCAAGTTTGTGAGAATTATGTGGGAATTTATTAAGTTTGTTTCTTTTCAAAATTTTAGTTTAACAGGGATTACAGAGCATCCTTTGAGAGATCCTCTGATGCTTTTTTGCTACTTGTATTATCCATTTTGTCAGGCAGTTTGCTCAAAAAACGTTTGGCAGTTTGGTCAAGCTTTTCATTGTTCAATACATTTTCATCAGGAAATTTCTTAAATTTCGGCATGCATATGATTAGGGCGGTTCATGGGCGGTCCGTGGGCTTACCCATGAACCTACCCGCCTAATTAAATGGTTTGTGGTTTGGTTTGAAACCCATTTATTTTTACCTCTACCCATGAACCTGCCCGTTTAATTAATTAACCGGTTTTGGACGGTTAAATGGTTATATGGTTAAATCTTAATAGATACTAAAATCGATATAAGAATTGGGTAAATGGTTAAATGGATAAAAACTTGTTAAACTTGTTAAAAACATCATAACATCCATAATTTATTCAAAACCTCCAAAAATTCATAATCTAACCATCTACAAATTCATATAAAACAACGTCAAACATCAACACATAATGACAATAATAATACAAACAATTATATGTATATTGTATATATAACAAAATATTATATATATTCATTATGTTTCGTGGTTAAACGGACGGGTTAAATCATGTAACCTTATCCGCCAATTTATTAAATGGTTATGATTTTTACAACCCGTGACCCTACCCGTCGGTTCGGTTAGAATGGTTAAACGGTTTTTACCCAACCCATTTACAACCCTACATATGATCAATTGTGCAGGCTAGAGCCAGTAAACATCTCTGGATTGGTGGAATTAGCCCAGGTGCTACTAAGAAGGAACTTGAGGACGAATTCTCAAAGTTTGGGGAAATTGCTGAATTTAAACTACTTAGGGACAGAAATTTTGCTTTTATTGATTACTACAAAGCAGAAGACGCTGCTGATGCTATGAAAAATATGAACGGAAAATCTTTTGGTGGAGAGCGAATACAAGTAGACTATGTGAGATCTCAACCGTCAAGAAAGGTGTGGACACACTCATTATTGCTTTAGTTTCTGCATTTATTAGTTTTAAACTTTTGATGTTATCTCAATGTAGTTGAGGATATTGACAAATATGTTGTTTCATATGAAAGCGGTTGTGGATTTGAATTCGGCGTCCCATTCTGTTGTCAAGTAATTTTGTTTCTGTGAACAGGATTGGTCAGATCCTCGTGATTCCTATATGCCTTCTGAATCTGCACGACATCATCCCAGATCAACATATCCTCCTATCCTGGGACATAAAAGACCTATGGTATTTTGCCCGTCCATGTTTTAAAATTACTGAATGGTGTATCTGACTGATAAAAAAACTTATTGGTGTATATTTTCTTTTACACTTACCTTAATATATCCATCCCTCAAATATGCGTATTTAAATTTTACTCATCTTGTGTTCCTTATGCAATGAAGCCACACGAAGATTGGGAAGAAGGGAAACCCAGCAAAGTCCTGTTGATTAGATATCCTCCGTCTGCCCCCATTGATGATCACATGCTCCATAATGCGATGATTTTGTTTGGTGAAATTGAAGGTATCAAGTCCTTTCCAGGTAGGAACTTTTCCCTTGTTGAGTTCAGAAGTGTTGAGGAAGCTTGGCGTGCTAAAGAAGGTCTTCAAGGTCGTCTTTTTAATGATCCTCGCATACAAATAGTGTTTTCACACAGGGATGTTGTTTCCACAAGGGATGGTTCACCATTCTTTCCAGGAAATCGAGATGGTCGACCAGATATGTTTTTCCACGAGCCCTCCTTTGGTTCCATTGATATGTTTCCTCCCAATCATTCTGTTGGATCAAATGGTTTTCCTGGATCAGTGCCTCCCAACTTGCGTGCGCCACCGATGAGACCTTTTCCCCCACATCCACTTGATCCCATCCATGGGGGTCCTGAGTTTAGTAGTACAGGGAACCCTATGCCTTGGAGAAGGTTATCCCCATCTGCTTCTGGTGTGCTTAATCATCGAGCTGGTATGGGACCTACCAGAGATTGGCAGGGTGCATGGGATGACTTCGATTCAAGGGACTCAAAGAGATCTAGGGTTGATGCCCCCCCTCTCATTGAAGATGTTCCTTTACATGCAAGGAGGATGGCTGGTCAGGATCCTTATGGGATTCCCCAAGGGGTGAGAGATTCTCTTGGTCAAGTACGTCCTAGTCCAATTAGAATGAAGGGATCATCTCCAGCCCTTTCTGGTCGTACTGAGTCTCACAGTCTTCATAGTGATCACTGCTGGCGTGGTCTTATTGCTAAAGGTGGAAGCCCGGTCTGTCATGCTCGATGCATACCAATTGGCAATGGCATCGAGTCCCCAATGTAAGTTGTATATTTTCCATTTAATTATAAGTTTGTAACTTGTTTTACTCCTGCTTTGTTTAATCTTGATTTGATCTCATGCAGACCTGAAGTAGTGAACTGTTCTGCCAGAACTGGATTAGATATGCTTGCAAAGCACTATGCAGAAGCTACCAGCTTTGATATTGTTTTCTTTCTACCTGACAGTGAAGAGGATTTTGCTTCCTATACAGAGTTTTTACATTATTTAGGTGCAAAGAATCGTGCAGGGGTTGCCAAGTTTGATGATGGTACCACGTTGTTCCTGGTTCCTCCTTCTGAATTTTTGACAAAGGTTTTGAAAGTCTCCGGTCCAGAACGACTTTATGGTGTTGTCCTTAAGATGCCCCAGCAGGCCTCTACTGTAACCATGTCTAACCCGCAGGCCCCTCCAACAACTGAGTATGTTGATAGGCAACAATTGCCTTCTCAAGCTGGATATGGTTCAGCTCCTTATGGTCAGGATCCAACAAAGTCAGAATACAATAGAGCTCCGCAAGGAGACATGTTGTCTTGTGCTGATGGTGGAAAACTGCTCCTACCACATGCTGAGGAATCACATGCACCTAGTACGTTTGCTCGTGCTCAACCAGCTGGAGTCAACCTGACACCTGAGTTGCTTGCCTCTTTAGCTTCGCTTGTACCTTCTGTTGTGCAATCATCAGCTGGTCCAGGTGCTTCTCAGTTACCTCAGAGTTCTGCCATGAGGCCACCTCTACCCACTGAAGCCATTCCTGAAAGGTTAATGTTACAGCAGGGTTGGAGTCAAGATAACAGAGGTGCAGTTCCTGGAGTGCTCCACCAAGAGCAGACACATCATCCTTCTCAACAAGTTGCACATCACCTAAATTCATCCTCACACCTCTCACAGTTCTCGAACCATAGTAATATTAGGAATGCATCTGATCTTCCAATGAATCATGTTTCTGGAAGCATGCAAATTCAGGATCCTATGATGAATTTGCAGCATATAAACAGTATGAATACTAGGCAAATGGGTAATCATCAAACTTATCCTTCTCAAGGAGGGATTCCTACTGTTCCACACAACCAGCAGCAACCACTTGATGGTTCTTTTGGTTATCAGAAAGGCTACGGCATGGCGCCACAATCAGCAGATAGCAGTAATGTCTATAATGGATCTTTGCAACAATCAATGTCTTACATGCCTTCTTCTCATGACCAAAGTGGATCGGCAGCCCAATCTCAAAATATTCTGCCATTAGCAACTGATGGAGCAAAAGTAGAGTTGCCTTCTCAGCTACAGCAACTACAAGCTTCATTGTCGAATTCTGTTCAGGGTGCAAGTGGTGATGCTGATAAAAATCAGCGTTACCAGTCTACCCTTCAATTTGCTGCAAACCTGCTTCTACAGATACAGCAGCAGCAGCAGCAGCAGCAGCAGCAGCAACAAGGTGATGTTTCATCGATGCAGCAACCTGGAAACCGGCAGTGAGGAACAACACCACCAGGTAGGTACCTACACTGATTATTATTTCGATGTGATTAATGAAATATGAATGCATGTTAATATGCTGAAAAGTCATTTTGCCTGCCTAGGGTGACATTCACAACATGTGAAACTAGCCAATTTTACTAGGAAATGAGCTAACCATAGAAACTTGGTAATGCATGACCTACTATAATGGGATACTTTCTCTAGGGAAAATTCGTAGTTAGTGTTTCGCTTGGGAAAATTCTAGGGAAAATTCGTACTAGCTTATTCTATAACCGATGACTCAATTATGTTTTATATGTAGACTGTAGGGAACTAGAGCTCATTATTCTAGGTGAACTAACCTTTTTTGTTTATATTCTATAGCTGAACCGCTTAATTAAGGATGAAATATGACCGTCGTCATCTTTATTTAGTGAAGCCACAAAAATGATATCTGAAAAACCTTAAAAAACATGAAAGCATAGTTGGATCTTCTGTCCCTTAGGTAGTTTATGTATTCTCTCCTAAACGTATCATGTTTGCTCTACTTGGTTATTTTATTTTATTTTATTTTTTAGTATATTGAATTGTTGCAGTACATAGTTTTCCTGTTTACTGTCTATTGAAAGCCTCTTTTTAGATTTAAAAAAATATATATTATATAATTATTAGCTTTTAGTATTAATAGCTCTATTTTGGAGTATATTATTTAATGCACACTTGTAGATTGATTTTTCATTTGAGGTTCTCACTCTTCATGATTACATTGGAACCTTTTTTCTCTCCCTATGATCATTAGCTTGAAACCAAGTCTCGTATGTAGCACTAAGTCTGCTGCACGGTGTTTCAATCTTTTCTCAAGAACGAATTCACAATAAACACTTATGTTAAATTAGATATTGTGAAATCTTTTTAAGAGTATTTTATATTGGCTATTGTTATTAATATGAATGTTGGGCTAGAGTACTGATAAAAAGAATACAAATGTGGGGCTAGAGTATTTCTCAAATTTGAGAAGTTTTACTGCAACCTTAAAGAGGTATCACCTACAAGAGAACAGTAGTCGATTACATCCTACCACGACAACAAAAGCATTAAGCTCTTCTTGAGTTCGCAATCTCCCTTCTAATATTGGATTGCGTACGCCAAATTCCAACATTTCCAACAGAAAGTTGAACTCTCGATAAAATAAATAAACACTATAACAACTCAAATAGTTAAAAAGCTGTGGGAGTTAAATCTCGGTAGGCAGAAGACAACTCATGCTAAAAACTGTAGGATTTTGACGAATTTCTCTATGCAGAAAACTTTATCTTAGTTCATTAGGTTCCTGTTGTCTTCCTTCAATCACAATGTCCATATTTATTTTGCAAATGTCATGCTATCCAGCTGATGGCTTATGATTCTGTTTAAGCATTGATCACAGTCCTCGCCGGTCCAATAGTTTCGAATAACATAATTCTGTCGCATTTCTCGTAGTATTCCTCATTCCATCATAGGGTTCCTCGTAGTTTAGGAGTGCACAGGTACTGTTTCTGCAACAGTACCCGGTTTACTGTGCAGCAACAATACCAGTGTGCCCCATTCCAAGGACGCATGGGTCAGGGATCCCATTGAGGGGATGATGCATGACCGGGGTTTTACCCCCATTGAGGATGCCCTTAGTAACTCTGAGATAACTCTGAGATGGCTGTCTATTCCCAGTCATTCAGTTCCATCATAGGGTTGGCGGGGTCATGCATGGGTATGCACAACTTTTAAAATTACAATCTGTTATTTCAGTAGAAAATGCAAGGTCAAATGCCGCTAAATTTGATTTAGACGTAGTTTATATACTCTGGAAAGAAAATCCCAACTACTTTGGATGATAATTATATTTTGGTCAACTTTCTTGCAGCTGAGGCTAACAAGCAACATCAAATATCAATCCCTAAAACCAGTATCTGATTTTGATTCTTACCATGGAAAATCCCACGAAAACTACTTTTAATTTGAAAAAAAACCCACCAAACTTTTACCAGGTGTGTAACGTTACAAATATTTGAAACGCTCAAATATGTAGATTGTCCATGTTTTACTTTTAAAAAATGTATATTTTACTTTAAAAAAAGTGTCCATGTTTTACATCTGTAGATTTGGAGTGAGAGGGAAATGAAAAGTTGGATGTTATTTCGTGGTTTTTCAGTAAGGCGAAGGGACAGTGTTAGGATATGTTACTAAGACAAGATTGTGGTATTCTGAATGATCGAATGAAGGCTTATGAAGATGGATATAGCTAGGTGCAGTATTCGTCCCCTATCCGTAGTGAAGTTGATTTTCCCTTATGAAAACTTATCATTTTCAAACAATTTCAAAGGTTGGGAAATGGGTTGAAGTTGGACTTGATAAACCTTCTAAATGGTTCTCTGCTTAGGTCACATTAGTTGGAAAAAGAGTTTATATTGACAAATTTCTTATCCACTCAAGTGTGTTGAGGCCAATGCATGCTGGTTCCATATTGCTCTGCAAGATTTTTTACATCTCTGAGCTATTAGTGTTTTAGTTAAAGATCCATCGTAGATCATGGTTGTGATAAATGACAATGAGTCAAATGACAATCCAGCTAGTCATATTTCTTTACGCATGCATATATTTTCTGACGGTCTGAATATGGCCCAACAACTTGACATCTTCAAGCGTCACATGTTGCATGCCTTTCTGTCGTCAAATGTTCTCACCAGTCTCTTTGTAGTATAATTCCATACGGTATTTTTCCATTGTACAGAACTCATTTAAAATGTCTGCACAGATGATTGTTGCATACCAGTGAGTTGCTAGACAAACTTATTACATTTAATATTTCTTGATCATTTTAAAATATTTAAATCCTTGAGAGTTTATACTTTAGAGGCCGATCAGAAAAAAAAGGTTTATACTATAGGGTAAACTTCAATTTCCTCGATCTTTAATCTAATTGCACTTTGTGCCCATTGTCCTTTCTAAATAGGCATTTACCCTCCCTGACATGTTATTGTAGCAGTTCACATCTCTCTCCATTTTTTCTTCCCAAATTGCCCTTAATATTGCAAGATAATGTTATATTTTTCAACGTTATTTTTTTTACATTACCATTCTTTTGAGAAAGATAAGAAAAGAAAAAAATATATTAAGATAATGAAAAATGAGATCTTACTTTAGGTCAAAGGTCAAGAGGACAAATTGCAGTTTACCCTGTATTTTATAGAATGTCGTTACGACTTGCTTTCAGTACGCCTTACAACTCATTACCTGGAAGAAGAAAAAAAGTCTCACTTCAGGCAACTTTAGGAAAAAACAATTTGGTAGGAATTGCCAACTGTCTTGTCCGCTTTAGTCTTCCTTGCACCGAGTGCATCCTACAAATGTTTTTACAGAAAAATTTAACCGATTTGGAGTTAGGCTCGTCGTAGGGATTTTAGATTTAGATGGGTCAAATACAATTATACAAACCTTGAAGAAATTATGACGTCATTTTAAAAATTATTTTTTGGATCAGATGTGAGAATCGGTGTCTTTCATGTTTTCGCACGCCTTTACTCAAAGGTCTGTTGATCGAATCATCCGCTTTGAGTTGAAGAACGTGAGGTCTAACCTTTTAGATTGATAGACCAAAGTTTGTTTAAAATTATTTTTTTATACTTCCTATATTTTAAATTATATCCCCAACATGATGGATGATGGATCTTCTTGTTATCAATAAGTCTGGCTTTCAAATTTTGAGCCTTCTAGTTCTCGGAGGTAGGCTTACAAGTGTTAAGAGTCTCAAACGTCTTTTGTGGTAAATTTATTTGTATTCCGAACCAGGCTGAACTTCCCACGTCTGAACTCTGAAGTCAATAATTTAAGTTTTAACTGGGTACAAGCTTTTCCAACTCTCAAAAAACTTATATTTTGTTTCTTTTTTATTGCATAATCATCCAATATATAAGACATGGAAGATCTCACAGGCAAATTTGGCGTTTCCTCTTATTAGCTTCCACACCTCTCCCAAGTTTATTTTCTACATCTTACATCAACCTTCACTTCTCAAACTATCCGTTCTATTTTTGTAGGCCGACGCAATGCGCTGTTTGGGTCTCCAGTCATTCGAATGGATGGTTTGTCTACAAACGCAGTTCTGATGTTTTTAGTTTGTATTCTCGTTGGTCGGAATTCAACTTCACTGTTAGTCCAACTGTTGTATCGGTAGAACGCTATTGTAACTTATTGCGGAGATAATTCTGATAATTCATTTTTGATGATTACGCCATGCGCAATTTCAAGGTCCTAGGTGGGCTGGATTGGTGGATCTGTTTAAAATTCATTTTTCCCCCAAAAAATGTGTCCTAAAAATGTGTGAATTCTTTTGTGTTATTTGAAGCATTGGATTCATATTTTTGGTCCGATAAATACTAGACGTTTAATCCATTGACTTTATATTTTCTGTTCCGCATTTAGACCAACTTTTTTTCGAAAGTCGATATTAAAGACATTTCAACTCAAACATTCTCTTCAAAAAATACAAATAAAATGTAAAACAATATTTCAAACAATGAACAACAAGTTCCTCCACTTCTTTATCCTCGTATAGATTTCGAAATCTGAAATCCGCTGGATTTTATCATGTCACAATGGTTATTTGCAGCCCAGTTTCGAGACAAGATAAGGAAATTTTCTTGTCGGTAATTCGAACAATTGTATAAAATCATTGTCTCTCTTCTTAAAAGTTCAATTCTAAGTAATTAGTAATTTCTTTATCTTCAATTCCTCATTCTTTTTGTGTGTACTAATTCTCTGTTTTAACCTATATTCATTTGACTACACAAAACTGTCGTTTTGAAACGTGATGATTCATCGATGGATATTAATATCGGAACCATGGAGGTATCAGATGCTCTAAACCATATAGATTTATGAAATGCAGCCCAACTAGTTCAGAGATCAATAGTAGCAAAAACTAGATAAGATGACGCACACATGTACCAAGCAAGTAGGCGAGTATGAACAAAATTTTCTTGCATGTTGCGATGCATTGCATGTATAATAATGTTACAAGCAAAAAACTATATATCGATTTAAAGTCAACACCCATCAGTTGGTCGCTAGGTATCATGCCCTTGCAAATTGTTTGCGAATTTGACTTGCAAAGCATTTAAACAAAGAAGAAAAACACATACACAAAACACAAGACAACGATTTTTACAAGGAAATCATTTGGGTAGAAAGTCACAACCACCTGAAACCCTAATCCACTATTTTGCAAACAGTTAGAAGTAAGAGAGAGAGATGCTTATATAAACAAACTCTAAAATTGAGATAAATTTGAACGCCCATACCTAAACCTGTTACTCTCACATTGCGATCATGTTTTAATTATACCCACATACATAACATAATTTTTGAGTTTTTTTTGTAATTTTTACAACACATATAATAGAATTAATGAATTCTGAGTTTATTCATGGTGATTCTGCAAACTTTCTATTAAATATTAATAAAACTAATGGACGTTAACCGTCGTTAACGGAGAAGTTAACAGATGACTACCGAAATGATATTGGAAAAAAAATTAATGACATTAAAGTAATATTTTTAGTTTTTCTGTGGCATTAGAGTAAATAGTTGCTTTCAGATGTCATATGACTAATATAGTTATTTCTTAATGGCACCCAAACAATTCACCTGCATTAATAATGTGAGACAAGTAAACTATATATCCAGTTCTTCAAGTGATAACCACACCTCTTGGTTAATGCAGAGAAAGAATAGGAAGAATAGTTTAAAATTGGCTAATTTTATTGTAATCAATCTAACATGTTGAACAAGTTTAGGGACTTTATTAGAACTGGTTTGCTTGTTTTGAGTTTGCATAAAAAATTACAATTTGTTTCATTGAGGTTGGAGTCCGTTGACTATGGTGAGAGAAAAGAGATAGACATCAAGGTCTTTTTGGCTTCCATGAAGAGGCGAGGAGAGAGAGGAGAGTGGAATGAGAGAGAGCAGATCAGAAAGAAATGTGATTAATAAATTTATCTTATAAAAATCAGAAATTAACATATACAATGAATGAGAGGGTTACTTTTTGAAATGTTCTATTAAATTAAAATATTTCTCATATACTCCCAAGGTGTGTCAAAGAAATAATACATGTTTAGCAAATCTAACCTAAACTTTTGAAAGAAGCTTTGATGATTCATAAAGGGCAGAACCAACACTACTAGAAAAACAAGATACACTATCAGATACTTATCCGTCGGTGTCGGTCACTGTACACCGACAGATATCTCGTACCATCAGTGCCACCGTATATTGACGGATAAGTTAACCAACACTGACGAATAGAGTTTTGTCGCTTAATATTTTGGTAGTATCTGTTGCTTGTATTTCGATGTATAATTTTTGTAGGATCTACTAGGCCCTAATATTAGTCTAAAGGGTGAGGTGAATAGACTAATTAAGATTGTTTAACAAATGATGTCAAATTAAAAGCTAAGACAAATTAATGTGAAGAAGAGAATGACAAACCACAACACTGAATGTATAGAGGTTTAGATCCAACCACCGGATCTTAGTCATCTCTTACGAATTACTCTTACTCGAGCAACTTCACGTCTTCCACTAATATGATCTCCCTTGCGAGCCGAGATGACGTATTTACACCACAAGCTTTGCGAACACTCTCGCTTAGCTTGGACCAACTTCTCACAATCCGAGAAGAGTTTCACACAGGAAGCTTAGTATTACTCTTGAAGACTTTAATTCAGCAACTAATCTTGAGCACTTGAAATGAATGATGCAATCAAAGATGGTGATTTCAAGTGGGAAGATGTGAGCACAAGTGTTTAGAGCAAGTTTGAGAGTAGTAGTGAGATTTGAGCTTGGAGAAATATTGGTGACCTTAGAAGAGTGTTCTCAGTTCTATTTATAAGTTCTAAACTAATTCTAGCGTTGGGATAAAAATGGTATTAAGTTGTGTAAGAAAACACAAGACAGGAAATGACAGGACACATTTATGGACACCAACGGTCGACCAGATCAGGTCAATCGGTCGACCAGTATGTGAAAATAATTGTTTCGGTCGAGCAAAGGTGTAGACGGTCGAACCAACTGGGCTAGAACTTACGTGATCGGTCGAACGAAATGGATTACGTGTTCGACCGAAAACATCCAGTAAAACTGGATCTGGAAAAAAATCAAGAATCGGTCAACCTTTAAAAGAGTTTCGGTCGACCGTTTGAAGTATTAGATTTGAGACATGACTAAGCAAGGGACAATCGGTCGAACAGAATAAATCGAGGGTTCGACCGGAAACTTCCAGTAAAACTAGGTCTGGGAAGTTTCAAGCATCGGTCGACCGTTAAGGGAAGTTTGGTTGACCGGAAGACCAAATCTAAAAAAAGGTTATGTGAGTATGTGTATACGACCATTGGTATATACGACAAGTATAACAGTCATATTTAAGACGAATACAGAAATACAATCGGTCGAACAAAACGAAGTTTCGGTCGACCGGAAGTACACTAACCAAGACACGTTTCAAGAGCTGATGGACTACAAGATTTGAATTGGATGAACTAAATCCTATCGGTTGACAAAAGAGAAACGGTCGAACGAAACAGGTATGTCGGTTGACAAAAGAGAACCATCTAGACAGGGAAACCAGATATATAATCGGTCGAACTAACAAAATATTCTGGTCGACCGGTTAGGAAATAAAAGGTTGTCTGGGGATGTCTGTTGAAATCCAGTCAAACTAGATGGTTCTACCGGTCGACCGGTTTTGCACAGAAATCTTGTTCTAAGGGTTTTAATGTGTTTTGAAGATTTCCTATTGAAGTCTAAAATGAATGAATTTGAATGTGAGACTTCTATGAGTTTCCTAAGTGTCATGCAATGCAATGAATCATCGATTTCAAGTGCCAAGTTACAATGCAACCTATATACATAAAATGTAAACCTATCTACGCTTCATTCTTCATTTTTTGAGTTAATTCAAACTTGGTTCCTGAGACGTTAAAGAATACAATATATGCAATCAATGATATTAAGATAATACATCTGTTTATTGATATGTTGGTTAATCATGAAAATGGAATAACGATTATTAGCCAAAAAACCAACAATTTTCACATTTAAAAGATATATTCGGCAAATTAGTTGGTTGTGATCTTTTTTTTTTCAACTCTTGATCCTTTTTGGGAGAGATATCTTAATTTGTTGATACATATTGTTTGATAAAACAATATGAGGCAAAATAAAATTTGTCGCGCAAAAAAATCACACTGACAGTAAAGGTGGGTATCGGGCCGGGCCCGTTAAGGCCCGACCCGTTTCTAGGGCGTCGGGCCTGATCTGTCAGCATGTCGGGTTTATGATTAGATTTAGTACAAAGGATTTATGATGAATTGTATGATTAAAGAAAATTAGTATTTTGAGAATTTACAATTTCATTTTGGATTGAATTGTATGATTTAAGTTTGATGGATTGGTGATATTGTGATGTTTGTCGGCGAAAAGTTGACACTTTTTCTTGTCAATACAGGTCTTCGTGAAATTACTATCTCTTGGTCAATTCGTTCCTTGTTTTTTGGAACTAAATTCCACATATCTAATTAGTCTATAAATAGACCTCTTGTTGGGTGATGAGAGAAGTGAGCAAAAGTTTAAATCGCTAGATCTCTTTTGGAGTTTTGAGCTAGGGTTTTTTTAGAAGTTCTTGTGCCATATATATTTACAGAGTTTATTCAGATTGTATTTTCATTTCTCTTTTACGATTTGCTAAATATGTATTACTCCCTTCACGCGTCGTGCTTAGTCCTATACTGGAATAAGTCGTCGTCTTAAAAGATGGACACCAACTACCCTCAAGGCGTGTCAATGGAATAATACATGTTTAGCGAATCTAATCTAAACTTCTTAAAGAAGCATTGATGGTTCATCAAGGGCGGAACCAGGGTGGGTAATGCGAGTTGATGTGTTTTTTTGAATTTGTTTCGAGAGTTGTTACTTATAAATCGATTGGTTGTGAGATTTTTCTCTTTACAATTTTGTTTTTGCAATTCAATTTCATTGGTGTAGTTTATTATCTACTATCACGACCAATTTATGTGTGCAGAACTAACAAAAATTAACATTTTAACTTTGAAATCCTAACAAATTGGCACTTGAGTTGACGAGTGCTAGAGAATAGTTCACATCGGTTAGTTTATGAACTTTCTGCTGAGTTATAAATTTTAAGGTCATTCCACTTATCGCCAAATTTTTTGAGTTGGATGCCCACACATCGAATTTTAAAAGTTAAAATATTTGACTATTTACAAAAAAAATTGTCCCTTAAATAATCCAATCGAACTAATTTGTCGAATCTATCTTTTTTGTTGAATTGGTTGATTTGGTTCCTGATTTCGTGGAACAAATTTCCAATATCTGTTGATGAAGTTTTATTACTTGGTCAAAATTCAAATCCTATATTTTAGGCAAGCAATTTCCATATTTGGGAATTACTATCTCTTGGTCACTTCGTTCCTAGTTTTTTGGAACTAAATTCCACATATCTAATTAGTCTATAAATAGACCACTTGTTGGGTGCTGAGAGAAGAGAGCAAAAGTGTAAATCGCTAGATCTCTTTTGGAGTTTTTAGCAAGGTTTTTTTTAGAAGTTCTAGTGCCATATACATATATATATACATATATATATACATATATATATACATATATATATACATATATATACATATATATACATATATATATACATATATATATACATACATATATATATATATATATCCAGGGTTTATTCAGATTGTATTTTCATTTATCTTTTACGATTTGCTAAATATGTATTATTCCCTTCACACGTCGTGCTTAGTCCTATACTGGAATAAGTCGTCGTCTTAAGATTTGGGCACCAACTATCCTCAAGGTGTGTCAATGGAATAATACATGTTTAGCAAATCTAATCTAAACTTGTTAAAGAAGCATTGATGGTTCATCAAGGGTGGAACCATGCTGGGTCATGCAAGTTGATGTGTTTTCTTTCAATTTGTTTCGAGAGTTGTTACTTATAAATCGATTGGTTGTGAGATTTTTATCTTTACAATTTTGTTTTTGCAATTCAATTTCATTGGTGTTGTATATTATCTACTATCACGACCAATTTATGTGTGCAGAACTAAAAAAAATTAAAATTTTAACTTCCAAATCCTAACAAATTGGCACTTGAGTTGACGAGTGCTAAAGAATAGTTCACATCGGTTAGTTTATGAGCTTTCTGCTGAGTTATAAATTTTAAGGTCATTCCACTTATCGCCAATTTTTTTTGAGTTGGATGCCCACACATCGAATTTTGGAAGTAATTTTTTTGACTATTTACAAACAATTGTCCCTTAAATAATCCAATCCAACTATTTTGTCGAATCTATGTTTTTTGTTGAATTGGTTGATTTGGTTCCTGATTTCGTGGAACAAATTTCCAATATCTGTTGATGAAGTTTTATTACTTGGTCAAAATTAAAATCCCATCTTTTAGGCAAGCAGTTTCCATTTTTGGAAATTACCATCTCTTGGTCAATTCGTTCCTAGTTTTTTGGAACTAAATTCCACATATCTAATTACTCTTTAAATAGACCTCTTGTTGGGTGATGAGAGAAGTGAGCAAAAGTGTAAATCGCTAGATCTCTTTTGGAGTTTTGAGCTAGGGTTTTTTTAGAAGTTCTTGTGCCACATATATATTTACAGGGTACTGGAATAAGTCGTCGTCTTAAAATTTGGACACCAACTACCCTCAAGGCGTGTCAATGGAATAATACATGTTTAGCAAATCTAATCTAAACTTCTTAAAGAAGCATTGATGGTTCATCAAGGGCGGAACCATGGTGGGTCACGCGAGTTGATGTGTTTTCTTTCAATTTGTTTCGAGAGTTGTTACTTATAAATCGATTGGTTGTGAGATTTTTATCTTTACAATTTTGTTTTTGCAATTCAATTTCATTGGTGTAGTTTATTATCTTCTATCACGACCAAATTTTGTGTGCAGAACTTAAAAAAATTAAAATTTTAACTTCCAAATCCTAACAAATTGGCACTTGAGTTGACGAGTGCTAGAGAATAGTTCACATCGGTTAGTTTATGAATTTTCTGCTGAGTTATAAATTTTAAGGTCATTCCACTTATCGCCAAATTTTTTGAGTTGGATGCCCACACATCGAATTTTAAAAGTTAAAATATTTGACTATTTACAAAAAAAGTTGTCCCTTAAATAATCCAATCCAACTAATTTTTCGAATCAATCTTTTTTGTTGAATTGGTTGATTTGGTTCCTAATTTCGTGGAACAAATTTCCAATATTTGTTGATGAAGTTTTATTACTTGGTCAAAATTCAAATCTTATATTTTAGGCATGCAATTTCCATATTTGGAAATTACTTTCTCTTGGTCAATTTGTTCCTAGTTTTTTGGAACTAAATTCCACATATCTAATTAGTCTATAAATAAACCTCTTGTTGGGTGATGAGAGAAGCGAGCAAAAGTTTAAATCTCTAGATCTCTTTTGGAGTTTTGAGCTAGGGTTTTTTTAGAAGTTCTTCTGCCACATATATATTTACAGGGTTTATTCAAATTGTATTTTCATTTATCTTTTACGATTTACTAAATATGTATTATTCCCTTCACGCGTCGTGCTTAGTCCTATACTGGAATAAGTCGTCTTCTTAAAAGTTGGACACCAACTACCCTCAAGGCGTGTCAATGGAATAATACATGTTTAGCAAATCTAATCTAAACTTGTTAAAGAAGCATTGATGATTCATCAAGGGAGGAACCAGGGTGGGTCATGCTAGTTGATGTGTTTTTTTGAATTTGTTTCGAGAGTTGTTACTTATAAATCGATTGGTTGTGAGATTTTTTTTCTTTACAATTTTGTTTTTGCAATTCAATTTCATTGGTGTAGTTTATTATCTACTATCACGGCTAATTTATGTGTGAAGAACTAAAACAAATTAACATTATAACTTTGAAATCCTAACAAATTGGCACTTGAGTTGACGAGTGCTAGAGAATAGTTCACATCGGTTAGTTTATGAACTTTCTGCTGAGTTATAAATTTTATGGTCATTCCATTTATCTCCAAAAAAAATTCAGTTGGATGCCCACACATCGAATTTTAAAAGTTAAAATTTTGACTATTTACAAAAACAAACTGTCCCTTAAATAATCCAATCCAACTAATTTTTCGAATCTATCTTTTTTGTTGAATTGGTTGATTTAGTTCCTGATTTCGTGGAACAAATTTCCAATATCTGTTGATGAAGTTTTATTACTTGGTCAAAATTCAAATCCTATATTTTAGGCATTCAATTTCCATATTTGGAAATTACTTTCTCTTGGTAAATTTGTTCCTAGTTTTTTGGAACTAAATTCCACATATCTAATTAGTCTATAAATAGACCTCTTGTTGGGTGATGAGAGAAGTGAGCAAAAGTTTAAATCGCTAGATCTCTTTTGAAGTTTTGAGCTAGGGTTTTGTTTAGAAGTTCTTGTGCCATATATATATTTCCAGGATTTGCTAAATATGTATTATTCACTTCACGCGTCGTGCTTAGTCCTATACAAAAATAAGCTGTCGTATTAAAAGTTGGACTCCAACTACCTCAAGGCGTGTCAATGGAATAATACATGTTTAGCAAATCTAATCTAAACTTGTTAAAGAAGCATTGGTGGTTCATCAAGGGCGGAACCAGGGTGGGTCATGCGAGTTGATGTGTTTTCTTTGAATTTGTTTCAAGAGTTGTTACTTATAAATCGATTGGTTGTGAGATTTTTATCTTTACAATTTTGTTTTTGCAATTCAATTTCATTGGTGTACTTTATTATCTACTATCACGACCAATTTATGTGTGCAGAACTAAAAAAAATTACAATTTTAACTTCCAAATCCTAACAAATTGGCACGTGAGTTGACGAGTGCTAGAGAATAGTTCACATCGGTTAGTTTATGAACTTTCTGCTGAGTTATAAATTTTAAGGTCATTCCACTTATCGCCAATTTTTTTTGAGTTGGATGCCCACACATCGAATTTTAAAAGTTAAAATTTTGACTATTTACAAAAACAAACTGTCCCTTAAATAATCCAATCCAACTAATTTTTTGAATCTATCTTTTTTGTTGAATTGGTTGATTTGGTTCCTGATTTCGTGGAACAAATTTCCAATATCTGTTGATGAAGTTTTATTACTTGGTCAAAATTCAAATCCTATATTTTAGGCATGCAATTTCCATATTTGGAAATTACTTTCTCTTGGTAAATTTTCCAAGTTTTTTGGAACTATATTCCACATATCTAATTAGTCTATAAATAGACCTCTTGTTGGGTGATGAGAGAATTGAGCAAAAGCTTAAATCGCTAGATCTCTTTTGGAGTTTTGAGTTAGGGTTTTTTAGAAGTTCTTGTGCCATATATATATATTCAGGGTTTATTCAGATTGTATTTTCATATTTTTTTTACGATTTGCTAAATATGTATTATTCCCTTCACGCGTCGTGCTTAGTCCTATACTGGAATAAGTCGTCGTCTTAAAAGTTGGACACCAACTACCCTCAAGGCGTGTCAATGGAATAATACATGTTTAGCAAATCTAATCTAAACTTGTTAAAAAAGCATTGATGGTTCATCAAGGGCGGAACCAGGGTGGGTCATGCTAGTTGATGTGTTTTTTTTTTATTTGTTTCGAGAGTTGTTACATATAAATCGTTTGGTTGTGAGATTTTTGTATTTTCAATTTTGTTTTTGTAATTTAAATTCATTGGTGTATTTTATTTTCTACTATCATTGCCAGTTTATGTGTGCAGAACTATGAAATTTAAATTTTTATCTTCAAAATCCTATGAATTTGTCACTTGAGTTGAATAGAAACACGAAAAGAAACCCAATTATAATAAACAACATTTCCCAAAAAAACTCTTTTCTGGTATGTCACAAAGCTAAGGCAATGGTGAGGACTTGAGTCACTTGAACAACGAAATAAAAATAATCTGATCGTGTGATCGAAACACTTAAACATGCATCTTCTCTTGCGAGTTGTACGGTCGTAAGAAAACTGGGAATGTAAAGTGATTTGCTAACAAGATTAACACGAATAAGGATGGGAGTTGAACTAAGAAAATGACCGTGTAAATCTTAACAACACATCAATTGATTTGGAGGCATACATGTATGTAATACGAATCTGTTAATTCGGGTGGATAATCAAAGTGAAAACCAATAAGCTCAATTAACATCCAATTAATTATAGACTGCTGCGTCATTAATGCTACGAGATCCGAACTTAATAAATAGTCAAACGAGTAGCCACCAACTTATATAGAACTTTAGATGATACAATGCAATTGATTTAGTCGTCTAATTTCAACAGTACGGATTTTAACTATTTCCATTTTTTGGTTCCTCCAATAGTCCAATCCAACTAATTTATCGAATCCATCTTTCTGCAAATTGATAACTGTACTTTAAATTAGCGTTTGGGTTCCTAATTAATCCCATGTACGGAACCAATTTCCTTCACTTGGTCAATTTCTATTACATGGTCAAAAATTGTACTCCTAATTTTTATGGAATCAATTTTCACTTGGTCAATTTCTCTCAAATTATGGATTTAATCTTACTTTTACGGAACCAAATTTGACTTATCCAATTACTTCATAGCGTTTTGAGATTAGAGCAAGAGTGTAAATTATTAGATCTCTTCATAGAGTTATTTCTACATCGATGGAGAGTATGATTGGAACCATGGATATATGAAATTCTATCAAGTTCTTTCTACATCAATGGTTGCAAATGTAAACACATGCATTCATTTGATGCATGTAATGTGACAAGTAAAATATATTCAGTTCTTCTAGTTAACAATAGACGTCAAATTGTACTACCTACTCTTAGCTTTATATATATATATATATATATATATATATATATATATATATATATATACAAGAATTCTCTAGTGAGTACATGGTTTAATTTTTATAAATTAAGCCCCTACAATATTCACCGCTTATTTCAAATTGTAAGGTAGATTAAGAAAAAAATGGTTATGCTAATGAATGGTGAGATTAACTGTAAATAAGATCCAATGGTGAGATTGTAGGGGGTTTAAACTAAATTTGATGAGCTATGAGTTCACTAAAGCTTGACCCAATATATATGAGTCGTTATACACGGACGCGCGCGTCCGTGACGCTTCCTACGTGGACGGACCAATTAGCTGCCAGTTCAGCGTCCAGTCAGCCAAAACTTCTGCGCGGGGAAAAGTAAATTACGAATTTTTGGGTGCGACGGTTCATTTCCCGAAATCACGATTAGACGGTTAGACTTCACGTACATCAGTAGCGGCGGTACAGCATTCGAGTAACTTTCCTCCCAAGTCTTCTCCTTTTCCATTCCCCATTTCACCCGGAGTTCCTTTCCATACGCACATCCAAAACCTTCATTCCTGTTTTAGTCGAACGAAAATTATAACCAGGCGAAAATGAATCCTTCTCTACCTGAAACCTCCATCGCTCCTGAAATTGTAGCCGCGCAGGTATTGTGTCAACCACGTTCTTTCTGGTTCATTTTAAGGTTCATTATTGGCCTCTAACAAATTTTTTTGGTGGTTTAAGGGAAGCACGTACTACTTCCGCGAAACCAAGTGCGGTTTCACGGCCCTTCACAAGCAGTTCGACCGGATGAAGGAGGAGGAGAAAAATGTCTTCCAACGGACGCCTTTCGGTCACTTCCTCACCTTTCCTCACGTCACAACTGACAACGAGATACTGGGTTGGTTCGTCGAACACTTCGACGCCAATGAAGTCGGTCTGAGAATAGCCACTGGGGTGGTCCCATTTACGGTAGAAGACGTCGCCCTTCTACTTGGACTAAGAGCACATGGGCAGAGAGTGGATATGGAAGCCATGTACGTAGAGAAACGTGACGGGGTTAACCTCGACAACACCCATCTACTGGGTCATCTTACCGCCACGAGGTTGATGGGCGAGGAGGAGGAGCACGTCCGACTCCTTATTTCTATGATTTTCAATCATTTTTTGTTCTTCGATGGATCACTGCGAAGTAAAGCGTGGTACACGAAGCACCTGAAGAACCTAAAGCGCCTCAAGAGATATGCGTGGGCAAATGCGGTTCACACTTTCTTGGTTGAAGGCCTGGAGGAAGCCCAAGGGGACCTCTCGAGGAGGAGATTGTCAGCGAATTTCTCTATGAAGCAGGGCTACGTGTATGGTTGCGTTGCCGTATTACAAGTAAGCATCTTGGTCCGGAATGAGTGTTGTGTCAGTCCGGAGTAGTGTTGGTTTATGTCCGGAATAAGTGTTTTGTCTGTCCGGGATAAGTCTTGTGTCTGTCCGGAATAGTGTTGTCTCTGTCCGGAATAAGTGTCTTGAGGTTATCCGGGAAAAGTATTACGTATGTCCGGAATAGTGTTTTGTCTGTCCGGAATAAGTGTGTTGCATGTCCGGAATAGTCCTGTATATGTCCGGAATGATTGTCTTGTATGTCCGGAATACGTATTGTGTCTGTCCGGAATAAGTATTTTGTCTGTCCGGAATAAGAGTTTGTCTGTCCGGAATAGTGTTGCGTCTGTCCGGAATACGTATTGTGTCTGTCCGGAATAAGTATTTTGTCTGTCCGGAATAGTGTTGCGTCTGTCCGGAATAAGAGTTGCGTCTGTCCGGAATAGTGTTGCGTCTGTCCGGAATAAGAGCTGCGTCTGTCCGGAATAAGAGTTTTGTCTGTCCGGAATAGTCCTGTATATGTCCGGAATGATTGTCTTGTCTGTCCGGAATACGTATTGTCTGTCCGGAATACGTATTGTGTCTGTCCGGAATAAGTATTTTGTCTGTCCGGGATAGTGTTGCGTCTGTCCGGAATAAGAGTTTTGTCTGTCCGGAATAGTGTTGCGTCTGTCCGGAATAAGAGTTGTGTCTGTCCTGGGGAAGTTATGTTTTTGGTTTTTAACTCATTCCTGTTTTCAGGTGTGGCTTTGCGAGAAGTTCAAATTGGGGGATCCCCGGTCAGCATTTCCACGGTTCAAGTGTTGGACGGAAATGTTTAGCAGACGCCAAATCCTTAGAAAATGGGAAGATCGAGGTATCAACTTGTCCCGGATTTACTCTGGCCAATTTGAGTTGAGGGGCACCCCAAAACTCAGTGAACGGGAGCATTCACTGTTGCCAGAGGATCAATTTCCTCCTGCAGAAGCAACTCCCGCAGCAAAGGTTGCCTCGAAGGAAACACCTTCAACATTCACTCTACCAAGGGTACAACTCAGTGAATGCAGCATTCCATGTGACCCACTGCTACAAGAGTTGGAACTTAGTGAGGTGAAGACGAATTGGCTGCGAGCCGAAGCAGCACTTAGGGAGGCGACCGTTAAAATTAACAACCTGGAGGAAGAACTCCGGATCTCTCAAGAAGAGTGTCGTAGGCTGAGAGTCCGTGGGGAGGAGGAAGAGAGGGAAAAGAGGGAGGAGGAAGAGAGAAATAAGAGGGAGGCGGAGGAGAGGGAAAAGAGGGAGGAAGAGAGAAATAAGAGGGAGGCGGAGGAGAGGAAGAAGAGAGAGGAGGAAGAGAGGGAGAAGAGAGAGGAGGAAGAAAGGAAGAAGAGGGAGGAGCAAGAGAAGAAGAAGAGGGAGGATGATGAGAAGAAGAGGAGGGAGGAGGATGAGAGGAATAAGAGGGAGGAGGATGAGAAGAAGAGGAGGGAGGAGGATGAGAGGAATAAGAGGGAGGAGGATGCGAGGAAGAGGAGGGAGGAGGATGAGAAGAAGAGGAGGATGAGGAGGAAGAGAGAGAAAAACGGTGGGAGGAAGAGAGGAAGAAGAGGGAGGAGGAAGAGAGGAAGAAGAGGGAGGAGGATGAGAGGAATAAGAGGGAGGAGGAAGAGAAGAAGAAGAGGAGGATGAGGAGGGAGGAGGAAGAGAGAAAAAAACGGAGGGAGGAAGAGAGGAAGAAGAGGGAGGAGGAAGAGAAGAAGAGGAGGGAGGAGGAAGAGAGGAAGAAGAGGAGGGAGGAGGAAGAGAGGAAGAGGGAGAGAAGAGGAAGGAGGATTAGAAGAAGAAGGAGGAAGATATGAGGAGACAACAGGAAAGAAAGAGGAAGGTTGTGGTATCACTACCGCTTTTGCACCCTCAAAAAATGCGGACCATTAAACCACGCTTGCGCACAGAACATATAGACGAAGCGCAAAGCAAATCTGGCCAAGATGAGGCACAGAAGAATGCCGCAGAAAAACAAGAAGAAATAAAGGAGGCCGAAGAAGCCACCACAAAAACAAAAGGGGCCGAAGAAGCCGGTGAAGAAATATACGAGGCCGACGAAACAGCGAAAGATGAACTGACCGCCCATGTTTCGTCCACGAGGCCCGATGTGGATGCGACCGCCTTGAGAACGCTGACCAATGATGAGGTACGTCGTTTATTGAATGCAACGGCTCCCGAACGAGAAGCCAAAGATATTATCTGGAGGGGGGTTCTGAGCAATATCACCAGGGGTGATCTCAAGGAAATAATTTCGCCAAAAACAGAATTCACCAACGAAACTCTTGACGGCCTAATTGAGGTACTCCTCAGAAGAGGAGGGCAACAAAAGGTGGTCTGCTTATCATCCTTCGAATCGGAAATGATTGTGGAGGGACAGGGAGAAGATATAAGGAAAGATTATTTACTCCCAAAAATTGAAGGAATAAATGTGGAGGAAGTCATCATCGCACAGCCATGCTGTTTGGCCGGCCACTGGACTCTGTTCGTTGCCCACGGACCTCGATCAGAGTTCATTCAGTACAACAGCCTCTCCCGCACACTTAAAAAAGTTGACAATCCTAACCGTTTTGTCGGAACTCATGAATGCACCGCGTCTAAGATAGCGGGATTCTGGCGAGGGTTGTTGAAGGTCGAGTGGCCGCTGAGAGTTGAGAGGAAGGGTAGCCAACGACAGCAACCGGGGAGTAACGACTGCGGGCCATACGTTTTGTACTGGATGAAGCGTTTGATGGAGAATGTTGATCCGACGAAGCCGAAGTAGAGCAAGGTTATTCACCGTTTTAGAGGCGATTTGGCCAATTTCTTACTCGAAGACTCTGGGATGTGCGATCAACAATAAACGCCCTGAAAATGTTTTAATTTACTTTGCACCATTGCGCACTCAACATTTTTTTCCAAAGTTATACATGTATACATGTTAAAATTAGGGAACTACTAAACGTCGCCCCAAAACTACTTAAATCGCCACTTGAAATTACCAAATTGCCCTTAACAATATATTTAATACCCATATCGTCCCGTGTCTATAAATTAGGCCTACGGTCTTGTATATTCATAATTTATCAGTAAAAACACCACGAAAATGTCTGGCGAGGGTGATGCATCTGGTGAGGTAAGTCTGGCGCGGGGCAAATTTTGGGTCAGGCGTCTGCATTAGACGCCTCCCCCAAGGTGAGGGCGTCTGCGTAGGACGTCCTTCCCTTGGCCGAGGCGTCTAACGCAGACGCCTACGCAATGGGAGAGGCGTCTTATGTAGACGTCCTCCCCTTGGGTAAGGCGTCTATAGTAGACGCCCTTCCCTAGGGTCAGGCGTCGTACTCAGACGCCTCACCCTTGGGAAGGGCGTTTAACTCAGACGCCCCTCCCATGGGGTAGGCGTTTAATACAGACGCCTGGAATTTTTTTGATTTTTTTAATTTCGATTTTTTTTGTAGGTTCCGTTGGAAGACTTCGGTGGTGATGGAGTGGATTACAGTGAGTTATTTCAAACTACACAAATCTTTAAAACAATCGATGAAGCATGTAAATGGGTCAAACAAGTAGCTATCGGAGCTGGGTTTTTTTGGTCGTGTCGTCGTACAAAACAAGATCAGATAGTCGGATGGATTGTTATTTGAGATGCGACCGGCGAAATCAAATGGAGTCTCGGGATATGGATACTGCACTTCGAAGAAACACCAAAAGAAAGGGTTGCGGTTGCCGTTTCTTAATAAAAGTGGTGGAGCGACGAGATCGTGATGGATGGGTTGTGGTTTTTAATAGTGCTCATGGACATCACAACCACAGACTGGCAGTTTATCCAGAGGGTCATCGTCAAATTAGTGGTCTAAGTTCTGGGGCGAAGAAGATTGTTCGTGATATGACTGAGGCGCAAGCAAAACCACGGAACATCTTGAAGGCAGTAAAAGAAAAATTCCCGGAGGACAATCCAAATCAAAGGCATATTTATAATTTCAGAGATTACATGAGGAGGACAAAATCTGAAGACCGGAATCCCATCCAGCAGTTTCTCTATCAAGCAGTGCAGTGTCAGTACTTACATTGGATTATGGCGGATCCAGAAACTGATGTCGTCACTCACGCTTTTTTGGCACATCCGACGTCAGTCCAGTTGTTGCGGACATATCCTTTCGTTATCTGCATGGATTCGACTTACAAGACGAACAAGTATAAGATGTCTTTGTTCGAAATGATTGGGGTCACACCAACAAACATGAATTTCCTTATTGGATATGCGATTTTGATGGATGAAACTTACTCCAGTTATCTGTGGGTGATGGAAAAGCTGCGAGATCTGTTATTGGGGATTGTCAGCCCGACTGCAATAATAACAGACCGGGAGTTAGGCCTTATGCGACCAGTGAGAGAGGTATTTCCTGACTCTGCTCATTTACTCTGCACATGGCACATCAACAAAGACGTATTGAACTACGCATACCACGTATTCGGCAAAAATAAGCAGATGGCAGAGACTTTGAGGCGTGGAAGATGGAGGAAAATCATGCTTTCTACTTCAGAAGCCGAGTATGATAAAGCTGTGTATGGTCTGAAAGATTTGTATAGATCGTGGCCGGCTATCACGGAGTATCTGGACACCACGTGGTTGGTGTATAAAGAAAAGTTTGTGCTGAATTGGACGAACAAAGTCCTTCATTTCGGGAACACCACGAATTGTAGGGTCGAAAGTGCTCATTCGGCTCTAAAAGAGTGGATTTCTACATCGACTGCAGCTCTGGACACTCTTTTCGAGCGCGTCAACGCGGCTATTGAAATGCGGCTGACGAATATTCGAAACGCTCTTGAAGACTCGAGACAGCGAAATTTGACTAATTTCGGACATGCTCTATATCGTCACATAAATGGTCGAGTTTCGCATCACTGCTTGCAATTGCTGAGTCAGGAGGTGAAAAGAATGCAAGAGTTAGATGATGAAGTTGTATATCGTTGTGAGTGCGCTTTTCTGACTTCTCATGGGATACCTTGCGCATGTACCATCCGCGGATGTCTTGAATCAGACAACGGAATTTACTTAGAGCAGATTCATTCGTTCTGGAGGACACTTGTCATTGGGGAAGGAGCCGGGAACGTAGAGTTTGTGTCTCAGGCAGCTCAAGACGCCGAACATTTTCGCAGCCTGGTTGATGAGATTGCAGGAAGTGACCCCACCGTAATTCGATCTGCCTCTCGGGTTTTATTCGAGCAGCTACACCCCGAACATGCGAATTTGAGAGAGCCTGCAGAAAAAACAAAGCTACGAGGTCGACCAAGGGGAAAGTCGACAAGACGGGACCCTAGTGCGTTTGAGTATGCAGAGCGAGGTAGTGGTCGATCTTCAGGTAGTGGGAGTAGAGGTCGTGGTCGTTCTTCCGGTAGTGGAAGCAAAGGTCGTGGTCGATCTTCTGGTTCTTCGTCTGTGAGGGGAGGATCAGGTATATCATCCCTATATTTATTGTTTTTATAATTTTGTTATTTATTTCAGTAAATATGTATCTTTTGTTATTATATGTAACTGTATTTTTTGTTTATATTGTAGTGACTGGGCGGGCTGACGTAGACGACTTTCCATATGCGGATAGGATTCCAGGAATCATTATGTCATTCCTACACCAGTGGAATGATGTACGTGCTGATGGAAACTGTGGATTTCGATGTGTCGCCGATGTTTTTCACGGTGGTGAAGACAATTGGCAATTCGCCCGTCGTTCGATTTCAAATGAGCTAGCTGCGAACCCATCTTTTTATGAGCACATATACTACGATGGTGTGGCGCAGGCTCGTCACCGGATTAGTTGGGGCGGGGGACCTTGTGGCGAGAATCACTACATGGAGACGTGGACGGACTTGTTTCCCATTGCAAATTTTTACAAGTGTGCAGTTATGTTCTTCTCTCTCGGAAATGATGGTTCGTTGTACCCATGTCTTACAGTTCTACCTTGGGAGAGTCCACCTACCGTGACGAGACCTTGGGAGAGTACCCATGGGGGGAGCGGCTTCCTCGGACGCCCACCCCATGCGGGGGGCGTCTCCCTCGGACGCCGACCACTTTTTTTATTTTTTTTATTTTTTTAAAAACAAATAAAGTAAGTAAGGTTACCGTATACGGGTACACCGGGGGAACTGCTGGCTGCTTGCCTGGCCTCCGAGACATTCCTAATCTTCTGTAGTAGGTATAGGAAGAGAAAGTTTTGAAAAAAGAGTGAAATTGTGAGATATATAAGCAAAAATAGGATGAAGGGCAATTTGGTAATTTCAAGGGGCGATTTAAGTAATTTTGGGGCGATGTTTAGCAGTTCAGTAAAATTACATAGACTATTTGAATGATTTATCAATACAAGGACATTTGGTGTTGGGTTTTATAAAATTATTTTCTTGTTTCCGGACATACATGATACGTAATCCGGACGTTATTTGCAGTCTTATTCCGGACTGCAAATACACTTATTCCGGACAGCAAATACACTTATTCCGGACAGCAAATACACTTATTCCGGACAAACTTTATGTTCCGTTTCTGGACACACTTTATTCTTAAACCGGACAATAAATACACTTATTCCGGACAACAAATATACTTATTCCGGACAGCAAATACACTTATTCCGGACAAACTTTATGTTCCGTTTCTAGACACACTTTATTCTTAAACCGGACAACAAATACACTTATTCCGGACAACAAATACACTTATTCCGGACAAACTTTATGTTCCGTTTCTGGACACACTTTATTCTTAAACCGGACAACAAATACACTAATTCCGGACAACAAATACACTTATTCCGGACAGCAAATACACTTATTCCGGACAAACTTTATGTTCCGTTTCTGGACACACTTTATTCTTAAACCGGACAACAAATATACTTTTTCCGGACAACAAATACACTTATTCCGGACTGCAAATACACGTAATCCGGACAGAAAAACATTGTAATCCGGACAGCCTAAGTACGTCTTCCGGACATACTGGTCACTTAATCCGGACATAAATAAAACGTAATCCGGACATTGATGAATCGTAATCCGGACGGACATATAACGTAATCCGGACATACTGGTAACTTAATCCGGACATAAATATAACTTATTCCGGACAGACATACAACAAACCAAAATTACTTAAATATATTTGTCGCCATCAGAAATTAATTCACAAACGAACAAGCAAAGAAAGGGTTGAATCTTATGCAATAATACGGACAGACATACAATGACTTTCAACAAAATTACATAGGAATAATTCCAACCAAGGACAAATACAATAATCAAGGAGGAACTCCCTCGTAATGCAAATTCATGTCCCAGTCATCGAAATCGTGATCCCCCGGTTTGGGTGCTGCAGGGTGTAACGGGGGTAGAACCTTATTCCTGATGATTTTCTTAACGTTACTTTTAATTATTTTCTCAGACAAAGAAATCCGTCGTTTGCTCGGCGGTCTGCCTTTCCGTCTTGTCTTATCCGGATTGAGAACGGATGTACTATCGAACACAAGATCAGGTCGTTGCATACGTTCCTTAAGCAACTCAAGTGCCTCTACCGCCTGAAGATATCTGTCGTTTGAGTCAAAAGCAGCCTCGGCGATCCAAACCGCACGACCCATTATGTCGTCGTGGCGACGAAGCGCATCGTTCCCCGTTATGCCACTTTGAAGGGGAAACTTGACTCCATAGCTCCTTCGGATATCCTTCCTCCATCGGTGAACGATGTAAGACTCGGGGAGCAACGCGTTTGGACGTATTCGGGCAATAACAACATAAACGTGACAACATAGGATACTGACGTGATCAAACATTCTGCAATCGCATACCCACTTCTCATCTCTAATTTGCACTGTGAACCGTTTCGACAATGGGAGGATATGTGTCAATACATGTTCGGTCACGTTGAAGTGCATTGTGTCGTCCTCGTTGAACTCATCCTTGATGTCGTAGTACATCATCTTCCCAATTTCTAACTGCACCGTCTTGAAGACACCCACCGTATACAACTCGCTCAATTGCCTCTCGAATGGATATTTCGAAATCAATTGCGGAGCCTTATGCTGACAATCAAAATCAGACTGAGCTTCCTTCTCATACTTGTGGCATACTGCGGTTCGTATTGTTTCACGAACTGCTTAAGTGTCGTCCTTGATGTGAGGTACTTATCGAAGAAGGCGTTCATACCCTCACTTCTCTGGGTTGATGCCATTCCTGCGGAAAAACAATCCCGCCAAAATGCAGGTACCCAGCGCTCTCGAATTGCATAAATGGATCGGAGCCAATTATTGTCGTGGAACTCAAAATCATCTAGAAAACCCTGCCAATTCCGCTCGAATTCTGCCGGAGTCTTGGAATCGAATACACAGTTGTTGAGGTCAAACAACGTATGCTCCCGGTACTTCGTGGGCAGCTTCACAAGGGCCTTATTCATTATGTGCCATATACAAAATCTGTGCCGCGCTTCAGGGAACACAGTCCTCACATCCGCAGCTATGGCGCCACATTGGTCTGTTATGATCGCCGGGGGGCTTGTATCTGCACACAACGCGATCAAGATAAAAACATATGTTAATCCGGACAGAAATAACGTAAACCGGACAGACGTTAAGGGTAAACCGGACGAGCAAAAAACGTAAACCGGACAGACGTAAGGGATAAACCGGACGAGCAAAAGACGTAAACCGGACAGACGTAAAGGGTAACCGGACAGGCACATAACGTAAAACGGACAAAGCCGGACAAAATAAAACACGTACCGTTCATGCACGTCAACCATGTTTGGAACAACCAAATGTAATTTTGTGTCGTCTCGGAAGAGAGGAGTGCGCAACCGAGTAGGACGGACTGGTAGTGGTGATTTACCCCCACAAATGGGGCAAAAGGCATGTCATACTTGTTTGTTATGTATGTTGTGTCGAAACATATTGCATCTCCAAAGTAAGAGTAAGCAGCTCGAGAACGACTGTCGGCCCAGAACACATTTCGTAGTCTGCCTTCGTCGTCCATATCCATTACGTAAAAGAAGCGGGAATCATTCTTCTGCATCCTGATGAAATAATCTTGGATAGCTTGCGCATCTCCTGGTCCCATTTTGAGGTTTCTAACCTCGTTTACAACATTCCTGCGAAACATAATTTTTATGACAAAGCTAAATGCGTAACTTCAACCAGGTTAAGTGGAGAATAAATAACCTTAGGTCCCGCTCGTTGAAAGACAATTTATCGTGACCTCCAGCTTCGACCACAAAAGATTGCATGGTCTTGGCGGCAGATATACCGGCAGCATCATTGCACGAAATGCGTGCTCTGGCGGACTCCGGGACGGATCGTTTTTGTCGGAGGAAGCGCATCTGGTCTTCTGACAGCATGGCGTGATTATGTTCGAGATCTACGTAGTTAATTACGTAGCCTCTGGATGGATTACCGGAGACCCTAATCCGAGCAGTGCATTCGACCCTACCGGATAACCTATGTTTCGGTCTACCTTCACCTTGGTTTCCGGGAGCATTACCCTCCTTTGAGCAAGTAAGAGTGGCTCGTATTACAACATCATGATCGTAATGAGATTGCCTTATCTTCACACCAAAACAACAGGAATCGGCGTATGAAACGTAAAATGTTTTGGCTTCTTCGAAGGAAGGAAAATTCATCATCACTTGAGGGACGTTGGAGGCATGCGCCGGCTGTGAGGACACATTTACGAGTGCCATTATAGTACAACAAAAATAGAGGAAGGAGAGAAGAAGGAATGGTTCGTAGGATCGGAATAACCAAGACACTCATATTTGTATCTCCGTGAAGCGCCAAAGAATAAGAAAGAAGACGGAGGACGTGCTGATTTGAAAAGCATTAAATGCGATGGTGGACGCATCGGGAAAATAAAACAACAAAAAAAAATTCAGCAGTAAGTAGTACGTCTGTCCGGAATAAGTGTTCCAACTGTCCGGCATAAATAGTAACTGTGTCCGGAATAAGTTATGTGCTTGTCCATAAACTAAAGAAAATGACTGATGTGTGTGTCCGGAAAAAAATGAATTTATTAATAAAGAGAAGGGAAAAAAATAGGAGGACGGATGTTGAGTAACTAGTCTTCAATCTGTGTAGGAGCGCCAAAATGAAGTGAGTGATTTGAGACGCATTAATGAGGGATGGAGAAATTTGTACGAAACGAGGAATAAACTAAACAAAGAAAGGGAAATTGTTTCTGGGGAGAGTGCGCACTCAGCCGCGTCTGCTGACTGGGTTGCCCACATCAGCCAGTGTGCTGACTGGGGCGCCCACATCAGCCAGTGTGCTGACTGGGTTGCCCACATCCGTGACGCGAGCGTTCAACAAACATTTCCCTATATATATATATGGATTTGATGAAAGTCTGATCGTGTGTCTTTCAATATATATAATATAGAATTATATATATATATGATGAAAAATTAAAAGTAGATCGGTATTAATGATTGGACTGGAGTTATTGATGCACATTAATTAAAATTTATTAAATTTGAGATAATGTTTTGTATAAGATTAAGAGATGGATGAAAAAACACCTACACACTACAACTGTCAATCTCTTTATTTATAGGAATTGACTCCTAAATTAAATATTTTTGGTGTGCTTAGATTACTAAATGCATGGATTGATGTTTATGATTTGGATTCTTCATCATGAAAATTCAGATTATATTAATTGGTCCTCAAGCAACTAGAGAAAATTTGGATCCTTTTCAAAGTTGATAAAGTACAACTGACATACAAAAATAGAGTTGATCCTGAATTTATGAATATATATTGTGTGGTTCATGAAACGAAAAATCTTTTTTTTTTCATTTAGAAGCTTGGGGAAAAATGTAGCTTACATAATAATACAAGTTGTAGATTATTTTGCCTCAATGACGGATCAAAAAGACCAGATGCAATCATCCCATTCCCATTTTTTTCCTGTGTTTGTTGGAAGAAAAAATGTTATTCAATCTTCCTTCAAACCAAAATTATTGGTCGATTCTACAAAATTCGGGAGCAAAAAATTAGAAAAAGAAACTTTCAAGGGCAAATGATCGAAGATTTTAAGGAGGAATTTTAATGGGAAAAAGGAAGGATAAAATAAACAACAAAATCTTTTGCAAATACACCCTCCACTTTGTTTATGAATATTTTGGTCCTCTTTAACTTGAAGGATTGTCTAATATATCCTCTAATGCGAGAGTATTAATGTTACCTGAACTTTAATATATTAGATTCTTTGACAGCACACTGAACTTTAATGTCCAAATTAATGTAGAATTTGTGATCATAAATTTCCATGGTTAAGTATTACAACTGCAAACATTAAGATGTTGTATAGCGACGTTAACACACATGCGAACTAGAAGATCACATTAAGGTGTATTTGACATAACCAAATTAATTTAAAAATTAAAATAATAAATATCACAAAATAAGGGTCCTTATTATGACAAACAATTGAAAATAAAAATTGATTATATCAGTATGACAAAAATAAAGAATATATACCAGAAATTATCAAACAAAGAGTAAATACGCAAACCAGCAAATTAATTCTTGATCCCCAGAAGAAAATTTCCACGATAAATACCTGAAATGATGGGAAACCCATTACACCAAATCAAATCCAAAACCCCATCCCAACCGTCCATCCAAGATCCAACGGCCAACAACAACTTGACGCACTAATCTCTCCTATTAATAAGAAAACGCACAAAGACTCCCTTCTCTCTCTCATTCCCTCACCTAAAAGGTTTATTCTTTCTCTCTCCTCTTCACAAATCTTTATTTGTGTTTGAATTTGAGGTAAGCCATGGTGGATTCGGTTGGTGTAGGAGAAGAGATGGCCACCATGAGACTTGGATCCAAATCAGAGGTTTTCCATAGAGAAGGGCAAACATGGTAATAATTACGAAATTTAATTGCATGGATGGTTTCTATTCCATCTACGTAAATTCATTCTTGCATGGATTCTTTCTTTTCTTGTCTACTTTGTTGTTTCTTGTTGATAATCAACTCTCGTTTGTGGTTTATGTTTTCCTTTTCGTTTTGATAATTAAAATTCAGGATTCGACTCTAATGTTGAATATTCCGAGGTTAATGATCATAAGATCTTGGTTATAGGATTAGTTGTGTGTAATTATAAATTGTAGTATTTTCAAGTAAACTATGATTTACAGTTTTGAATCTACAGTTTGTAGCTTGATTTGAACGGCTTGGAGGCATTAATTTTTCTTCTTAATTTCCATCTCGTGAAATTAGTTATATAGTTGTTTTTTTGGACTGCTCTGGCCATCAATTTTTGCAAACCTGTGATTGCGTCGACATGTAGATTGCGATTGATTTTGAAATATAAATGCTTTCATGTTAGTATTCAGTACAATTTTAAGCACCTGCTGTTAAATTTTGGTTTGGCCGTTAGGGCATTTTTTATTTTTTAGTTTTATAATAGTCCCCAAGTAGAAAACCTTTATTTTCAGGAAACACAAATGATACCCTTTATTATCCTATATAATATATGAGGAAATAGATTCAATTTAATTAATTAAATTTTCCATGATTTAAGGATAATTAAGTTTATGGTGCTATCAAGAATCCATTCAAATGCTATCTTTCATCATTGATGTGATCATCAAGTAATCAATTTAAGTTTAAAGTTAGTAATTAAATTATTAAAGAATGGTAGCCAATGTAGTTGGTAGATCTTTGAATAACCAATACAGTGGTTGATCAGCAATAGAGGTCGCTTCCTGGGTTTATTTAGACTAGTGTTTTTTGTTAAAATTCTGACAAAATAATTCCAAATAGAAAAGCTACAGGTGGAACTACTTCAAATAATCAAATGTCTTCTGAATTCAAACTGATTTTTCATACTATATACTACCTCTCGTGGTTAATTTATTTTTGTTAAAATGTTTTTGGAGGATGTAAACTTATATATCTATACATGGATATTAAGAAATTATGATAAATATCTTTTTATTTTTATTTTTGAAGGAATTGCACTACTGGTCTTCCAAGTGATGTGGTGGTTGAAGTTGGTGATGTTTCATTCAATCTCCACAAGGTATATATACATGCCTCCTTTTATTTCTTTCACTTTGTTTTATTTCAATATTATCCAAAAGAACAACATGCATTAATTTTTGATATATTAGGGTATTCTTCATCATATATATGTTCTTGTAGATTGTGAACTTACTTTCTAACTAAAACCTAATATTGAGGCATATGGTGCAATTTTTATATATGATATGATGCAATTTCTAACCAAAACCTAACATTAAATCATTGTCATTAATTTTCTTCTTATATATATATATATATAAGAGATGATATGATGCAAATCTTTTTGTTGGATGTGTAGTTCCCTTTACTCTCAAGAAGTGGAACCCTAGAGAAGATCATATCAGCACTTCCCACAGGTGGTAGCAGCACTAGTCCTAGTGGTGATGCAACAATTTCCACAATCCAACTCCATGACCTCCCTGGTGGTGCCCTAGCGTTCGAGCTCATAGCCAAATTCTGCTATGGCACCAAGTTCGAGCTCACCGCCGCCAACGTCGTGGCCGTCCGATGTGCCTCCGAGCATCTCCAGATGACCGAGGATTACGGCGAACGGAATATGATCCTCCATGCCGAGAATTTCCTCCAGCAACTACTAGGCAACTGGAAGGATACGTTGCAGGTACGAATGTCAATTTCTTACACGACACGAGACTAATTGAATGCTAATGCAAATGGTATAAAGTTTTGGTTTGGTAAAATTATTTGATTGTTCAATTTATTAAAAATGATAGGGTGTGTAGTTTTAGAACAGTCAAATTAAGGATAGGAATCAGACCTTAGTAGATAAGTTGTTTTGTGGGATTTAAACTACAATAGAAATAAAATTAAAAAAGAGTGTGTGCAAATATGGAGACTAGAATTTACATGAACATGATTTGGTAGAAAGAATTTTGTTGCTTTGCAAACTTAGATGTCCATTAATTGCCTGTTTAATTACAACCCTGCTCAAAATTATGGTTGACCAGAAAAATACGATTGATCATAACTTCATATAACTTACTTATATTATTATGGATGATAATTGAGGGATTTGTATGTGAATTAGACTATTAGTTATATAATTTCATGTACATTATGTAGATGTTGAAGTTGGTAGACAACATTGATCAGAGCATTGATATAATTAAACGTATGTTCATATTAACCTATATATGCCTGACACGATCGACAAACATAATTTGGTAGGTTCTAAATAAGTGCGAAGCTATTGTACCAGAATCAGAAGACCTCCAAATCGTGTCGAGATGCATCAATTCCCTAGCGATCAAAGCCTCCTCCGACACGACATCATTCAGGTGGCCGACCGCCAACTCCAGCACCAAAAGCCCGACCGCCACCGTCGACATGTGGAATGGAATAGGGTCCTCCTCACGGGCCCGGCAAGAGAATGCCGATTTGGAGTGGTGGCATGAAGATGTGACAATGCTAAGCCTCTCACTATACAAAAGGTTCATTACCGCGGTCGGGTCGCGAGGAGTTAAGCCAGAATTCATAGCTGGTTCGGTCGTTTTCTACGCGAAACGACACCTACCGGGCCTAACCAAGAGCAACATGAGCTCCAATTCCGACCCCGACCAGAAACTCCTCTTAGAGGAAATAATTCAAATGCTTCCCGCCAAAAAAGGGATCACATCAACAAAACTTCTGTTACTTCTTCTAAGGACATCCATGATATTGCGCGCCAACGCCGAGTGTCAGTATAGCTTGGAAAGTAGGATTGGAGTCCAATTGGAGGAAGCTGTGGTGGAGGATCTTCTCATGCCCAATTTGAATTACTCCGCTGACACGCTTTACGATGTTGAATGCGTGCAAAGGGTGTTGGACCACTTCATGGGCCATCTGGATCAGTCGGGGATTGTGGAGGAGAAGGATAACTTAATGGATGCGACTCCGATATTGATGGTGGGGAAGCTTGTGGATGGTTACTTGGCTGAGGTTGCGTCGGACGCGAATTTGAAGTTCCCTAAATTCCAAGCGCTCGCGGCCACCATTCCTGACTATGCTAGGCCTATTGATGATGGACTTTATCGCGCGATCGACATATATCTCAAGGTATATATGGATTGAATATAATTTGCCGACAAAATAACTAGAATGAAGTTTATCAGGTTCGGAAATATTAATTACACCAACTAAATATTTCACTTCTGAGATGCATAATCAACCTACTAATGAATTAGAGCTATGGTTTATGTGTAGCTACTAATTCACTGTTAGTTTTAATACAGTTTGCTAATGATTCCTATAAAAACGAATAATGGTTAATAACTCATTAGTGCAATTTGAATTTCACTGTCAACTAGCTTTAATAGAGTTTGGTAATGGTTCCTATCAGATAAGAATAAGAGTTAATGAATATCATTAGTCCGAAATGAATATCATTTAATGTATCATGTTATTTCTTGTAATAAGATATTCGGATGATTGGTTACCATTTGTATTTGAATTGTAGGCTCACCCATGGCTGACTGACTCAGAGCGAGAGCAACTATGCCGTTCGATGAATTGCCAGAAGCTCTCCCTCGAGGCGTGCACACACGCGGCCCAAAACGAACGCCTTCCTCTAAGAATGGTCGTCCAAGTCCTATTCTTCGAGCAACTCCGCCTCCGCACCTCGATCGCCAGCTGGTTTTTCGTCTCAGACAACCTTGAAGCCTCCCAAAACCCCGGCAACGCCGCCTCTTCAAGCCTAGCTCTCGTCAAGCACAACAACCCTTCCAACCAAGAAGGAAAGGAGATGAGCGTCGAGGAGATGAGGGCGCGCGTGGCAGAGCTTGAGAGGGAGTGTTCGAGTATGAAAGTCGAGATAGAGAAGGTGGGAAAGGGAAAAGCGTCGGGATCGGGTTGGAGTCAACTGCCGAGAAGGCTAGGAATAAGGTTGAAGGCTCAACCGTTTTGCGCGGGGGACGAGGTGTCGACGAACTGCCAGAAGGAGAGTGGAGGGAATAGGAGGAAACTTGAACTTCTGGATGTGTGATTAACTTGAGAGATTTGTTTCCTAGTGTTTGGTTTAGTACTATTGAGTTTAAGTTCTTGTGTTCAATTATGATTCTAGATTGCCTGTTTAAAATGGAGTACAAGAGTGAGGATTGTGGAAGCTGTTTTTTATTTAATTAACATAGGGTAAGGTAGAACAATGAATTTTGGAAATCAATCACTTTTCTTTGGATGTCTTTTGGATTGTTGAGTTTGTATGATGTGAGGTTTTATGCGCCTAAGATGCAAATGTTCCTCTCTTTTGAGATTTTCTAAGGAACATTTGGTTCAGTAATAGCATAGACACTGTCCAGTTACTGATAATGATTAGTTGTAATAGTTATACATTTGATTTTCTAGGTAACATATCATTTCAGATAGGCTGATGTTAATTTACTAATTCATCCAAGAGAAACTTTGACTCTGCATCTGTTACGGGAAATTAGTTTTGAGCACAAAGGCAAATGTTGGCCCGAACAAAGTCCATATTATTGCTCCAACTAGAAACACTTCACAAGAAATAACCAACTTGGGGGGAAAATAATAAATAACCATAATATTACAAAGTTTTAACTTATATAGCTACATGTAACACAATTATTAGTCAGCAAGACCATTTTATTATACAAATAAAAACAAACAATGCTACAAAACTACTCGCTCGCTCAGGCCTTAGAATGCTACATTATTTGGCAGCCTCACACCCCTCCGAAGGTAAAATGGTCACATGCCTCGGGGAAAAAACTACAGCAATTTCTCGGCAATCTGCACAGCATTAAGGGCAGCTCCCTTGCGAATCTGATCTCCACATACAAATATGTCCAACCTGTTCAGAAGTGTACACATTTTAATGCAAATGGAACATATAGAAAACAAGAGTAAGTAACCAGTGGTAAATCATCCTCCCATCTTACCCGTAGTTTCCATCTTGAGAAATATCACGACGAATGCGTCCAACTGCAACATCATCTTTACTGGAAACCTGTGTTTAATAGCGAACATGTTAATCTAGAGGGCAACATTGCAGCATATCAGTTGGGTTAGTCTGGCTGACAGCAGGTGAGAGAAAAATAACAATCAGGCATGAAATTTAATGATCTCGAAATTTGTACTGAATTTTCATCGGAAGGAATAATTTGTGCTGCATGTTTTCAAGCATTTTCCAACAAGAGAAGTGAAAAAGGGAGAGGGATAGAGAGACCTCCAACGGTGTCGGGAAGTGGTTGGAAGCACGATCGTCAACAACAACAACTCCAGGAGCATTCTTGAGAATTTGCCTTGCAGTATCCTTAACAGCACAATATAACAAGGTCAGAATTTCAATACACAAACTACTCTAAAAATGCATACAGAACAAACCACAACACGGTCTCTGTTTGTCACGAAAAAGAGTGTGGACAGTCAAAGTCCTTTCAAATACTCAAATATACAAGTAACAAAAAAGAGCGTGGACGGTCAAAGTCCTTTAAAATGCTGAAATATACAAGTAACAAATTAAAGTTCTCACTATAAATATTATAGTTCAGAAAGAAATGTTCGCATGCCCACAAACATGTATTTACGTGCACACTAGTGATTACGGATAAAATTGATAGCACAGGATGAATATACAATTTAGAATTTACAATGGAATGAATTTATTGCTAGTGAATAAACAATGAATTACTGCTTCATTAAGAGTTAGAATATGAACATGATGGTATTAAAGCTGAGCCAATTGAACAGTTTAAGTTCACAATTTATATGCTCTCTGTGTTAGACATAATACATGCTATGATGTCCCACTATTAACAAAGAAATGGTCAAAGGAAAACAATGAAAGAACTACCTCATGAAAAGGCACGACGTAACAAGAACAATTGAGGAAAAATGAAGATCATGGATAAGCAATTAACCCACCACCATAGGCTAACAAAAACCTTTTTATTTGAAAAACAAAATGCTGCAAAAAATATGTGGAAAGTTCAATGTGGACAGCATAATGATAATGAATACCTCGTCAAGTGGTTTCTCAAATTGAAGATTCACACTTTCAGCATGAGCACGCATCACAGGTACTCGTATACATGTAGCCGTCACTTGAACATCATTGTCATTCTGTAAAGAGGACTCACTATTAGAAAATATAAATAGAGGTCTGGAAAATCCATAACAAATGTACGAAGAGTCGAAAACGAACCCAAATTTTTCTCGTTTCTTTCACTAGTTTCATCTCCTCTTCGTTGTATCCATTCTCCCCAATTGGTGCGTTATGCGAGAATAGGTTGAAAGCATACTGCAGTTCACAAATTGGTAAGACTAGGAACTCCCGGACAAGTTTCATAATCAAGTTAACAATTACAAGGATAGTACCTGTTGCCTGAAGATGTTACAAGTTGGTGGTTTCCCAGACAAGACCTGCAAGTGGAGGAAAAAAATATTATATACAAACATCATGTGTTTCCTGATACGAGCGGCAAAACCAACCCATTTCAAAAATCCTACAAGCTTATAGGATTATGAGAAAATGATAGAGCAAAACCTCACGGGTCTGTTGCTCAAGTTCTTCCATTGCCGCTGCTCCAGCACCACTCGCCGCCTGGTAGGTGCTAACTACCATTCTTTTGACCTGAACACATAAACCTATGTGAGACACACACAAAGGGTGATCGGACACACTCAAAGGGTGATCGGTTTGAAGGAAATAACTGGTTATAACAACTCTTCTTCCAGAAACTCTGATTCAAGGAAGTTAATTGTCATTTTTTGTTACCTTTTGTAATTCATAGTTGGTCATAAGTTAGGAACAAGGGAAGCCATCCAATTTTTCAACGTTTGGAGCTTTTCGTAACTCCCAGTGATTTATAAAATTTTAAGTCAAAGCTCAATCTTCAAAACATCCCAGCAAACTAATCACACAAAAGTTAACTTAGGAAGTCCTCACTTCTTTACTATACCTGTTTACCCAAAACAATCACCCTTGAAAAGAAGTCTTCAAGAACCTAATTGATCAGACCATTCCCTAAAACCCAATGACTAGTAAGAAGTAGTATTTGAGACCCATTATTAGTCAACTACTTTCTTAGAAACCAATGACTCTCCTAAAAACAATTATTCAAGAACCGTTATTGGTGAACCACTCACCTATAAAGTATAAACCAACGACTCTTAACTCTTAAGAATAAATCTTTGAGAACCATTATCATTCTACCATTTTCCTACAAACCAACGAGTCTTAAAAAGTAGTCTTCGAGAACCATTCATGGTTCCACCATTTTCCTACAAACCAATCACTCTAAAAAAAAGTCTCCGAGAACAACCATGGGTCACTCATTTTCCCACAAACCAACCACTCTTAAACATCTATCGGTCAACATCTCTAAGTACCATCACATTTAGGGGGTGGTTTGCACACGGGAAAAGAAAAAAATATCCCTCTGGATTCTATTTTCCTCTGTTTTCCTTTGACCACAGAATTCATTTTCTAACAGTTTCTCTCCAGTATTCATTCATCGTTCCACCATTTTCCTACAAACCAATCACTCTCAAAAAGAAGTCTTCGCCTCCAAATTCTATTTTCCTCTGCTTTCCCTTTGACCACATAAATCATTTTCTAACAGTTTCCTGGGCACAAACTTACCACAAATCCACCTTAAATTTACCTTAGCATGCCGATGAAGCGGAGTAACGGCCATCAAGCAAATAATCGTCGAACAATTGGGATTCGCAATAATCCCCCCTTTACCAATCCTCACATCCCGCATCGCGTCCGCATTAACCTCCGGAACAACCAACGGAACCTCCGGATCCATCCTAAACGCCGAACTATTATCCACAACCACACACCCCTTCCTCGCCGCCACCGGCGCCAGGTCCCGACTGATCCCACCTCCGGCGCTGAAAAGCGCGATATCGACCCCGTCGAAGCTGTGTTCGGTGAGTTCCTCGACGGTGTAGGGGTTGTTCTCGAAGGTGAGGTGGCGGCCGGCGGAACGCTTGCTGGCGAGGAGGCGGAGGGAGGAGTAAGGGAAGTCTCGATCGGAGAGTACGCGGAGGAACTCCTGCCCGACGGCGCCGGTGATGCCGACGATGGCGATGGAGGGGCCGGATGGGGTCAGGGAGGCGCGGATTGAGTGGGGACGGCGGAGGGGAGGTGTAGAGGGGAGGCGGAGTGGGGAGAAGGTTGAGGCCTGCATTGCTCGGATTAGGGTTAGGGTTAGGATTTGGGTTTGGGGGTGGAATCGAGGTTAGAGTTAGGGTTTTGAGTATTTATAGGGGGGGTGGAGGAGAGAGAAGAAGGGTAGTGAGTGGGTTGGTGGGTAAGCGTAATAGAGTTTGGTGGCCGTGCAAAATGGAACAATGAGTGATGACTAAGGTTGGTGGTAGTGGCGGCTCTCTTTTTTTTTAATGCGAGCAGAGTTTAGTTCCGAACCGAAGATAAAACAACATCAGATATCATGAGAGCTGCATTACCGTTAATGTCGTTTTTTGTTAGTTAATCAATTATTATTTTAATTGATAATTGCCAATTAAGATATTATTTAGAAAAAAAATATATCAATATAACATGTTGTTAACTCATATTTAATCTGAACACGATAACACAAAATCATAACACAATTACATAACTATCTCACACGATAGTACATGAACTCATAATTCCTTTGTACTCACCTTCACTTCGAGACTGGTGGATTGCAGATCTAAACTAAATGTGGCTCGTACCATTTTCACTGGAACGCATAATGGGTTCGAACTACTGAACTAAGGATGCAATATCATTGTATCCTTAATTGTTGTTGGGCACGAGGCCATGAGTTCGAAAGATAAGCATGATACAATGGTGAATTGTATCTTAATCTTTTGTATCATAGCCAAATTTTTATCATTCTTTGAAATATATATAAGCTTTTAAAAGAAATATTGCATATAATCCGCAAATAAATTTTGATTTGTGAATGGCTTTTCAACGTATTTCTCATTCCATTTTGAGTTTTAAAATTCTAGGCAAGTTACCAACTCAAGATCAAGTCGAAGCGTATCTTTGAGTATAATTGAATTTCAAAAAACCTAAAAATTGTGAGCAGATATTCTCTGTAAATATAAATTTTGGGAATTTCAATTTCGTAGGTCTTTTGGGATTGAAATATAAATATGATGAGATGCAAAAGTTTAGAAATTGTACATGATGCCCATTTTCGAAAGGCTTGTGACGTTTGTCAAGTATTTGGTTTTGGTCAAGTACAATTAGGAGCGAAACCAAGGGGCATGGAATTTTGAATTTTGTTAAATGAGTAGCGCTATGCAATATTTTCCAAATGATATACCAAAATATTACGAGGGTAGTCGTCCTCCAGAAATTTTGGAATTATTTAAAGTGATAATATACAATATTTTCAAAAATGTATAACAAAATATCATGGGTGGTGAGCATCCATTCTCTCTTTTTATTTGGAAAATTTTAAGGAACTAGTAACGTACAATATATTTTTTCTTTTAAAAGTTTGTTATGCTTCTTAATATTTTTCTATTTTGACGAATTCTTTCTTAAGTTCAATTTTGTATTTTTTTCAGGGTGGAACTAATATCATGGGGAATAAATGTCTTCTTTCTCTTAATCTTGAAGTAAAGACTGAACCAGAATTGTAAGATAAAGACCAGGATGACTTACTAAAAGAAGTACACTTATTTTGTTCTATGTATGAAATTGTGATTCATATTATGAATGAAACAGTTTATACTTGATGACCGACCATGCAAAAGCGGTCAAGAAATCACAAATCCTTATCATCATTGTCATAAATACAAAACTTCAAAAGTTAAACAACCACTTCACTGGAAAAAATACAGAATTATCCATTTACATGTCTTACTTGGATCAAAACTGATTTGTTTAACAATTTATATTATCCTAATGAATTCTCCACTATAGATCATGTCAGACTTTCTAATGAGATTCAAACATATATTCTTGACATGCATAACTCAAGTGACTTTCGCAACTTCGAAGGAACTGGTGTTTTAACAGGAAAAAAAGGTTACAACTGCAACATTTGAAAGACCATTTTTGGCAATAAATATTGTTAAGAATTGTTTGTGTTATCGAATCATTGGTTGAACGACAGTTTGATGACTTGTATTGAAAAGATTTACTTTGTAAAGTTAAACGATGAAACAATCATGTATCGTTTTCAAAATATGAAAATTCCTAAGGCTAGTTTTAATTTTTCTAGAAGTAAAGCTTCCCTCTAGCGATTTTTCATCCTATATTAATTTTCCTTTACGCTTTAGATCTCTCTAAACAAAATTCTTAGTTCCGCCCTCAATTGAATGTTTTCTTGTCATTTTCCATGGTGCGAGATTTTTTACCTTTTCCCCGTTAAAATACTGAAATGTTATTCATCTTCGGAAAACCACTTAAATCGTCTGTACTAATTACCATTTTTCCCTTCAATCATTTTTACTTATATAACTCTTCATTTCACTCTCATGACATCACTCTCTCTTCATTACTCTCATATTCATCAGAAAGAATGTCTTGGAGGTCAGGAAAAGAACCAGCGGACGCCCCTGATTACTCGAATCTGGTAAAATGTCTTGTTTAGTTTTTTTAATTTTTATTTTATTTTAAAAATTGGGTCGGGCGTTCGTGGGAGACGTCCGACCCAACCGGCGGATGCCCCCCGTTGGGTCAGGCGTCTCCCGCGAATGCCCGACCCTGGGGGAGGTGTCTCCGGCAGACTACGCCCCAGCCATGGTGGGGGCGTCCGGTTAAAACACTTCAGTCATGGGCAATGCGTCTTAGCCAGACACCCAAGACAAAAAAAATCTGACTCCCTTACCTCACCGGATCCAGACACTTCGCCAGACATTTTCGTGGTGTTGGTACTGGGAATGTGAGTAAAACTGAACCAAAAATCTTGTTTTAAGACACGGGACGAAATGAGCATTAAATGAATTGTGAATGGTAAAATGATAATTATTGGGGCGATTTAAGTAGTTTTCCGACGACGAATATTAACTCCCTTAAAATACCTTACTCTTGCGAGGTTTTACGTGACTGGATTCCGAGAAAAAAAGTGAGGTGTCATAATTTAGAAACCTCAACGACATCAAAATAAATAATCAAGTTTTCCATACGACACCAACATTAGTAGTCTGGACTGAAAGTAATGACATATAGCTAGTAAATAAAGTTACTCTACAGTAGCACAGGTAAAAAATTCAATATTAACTGACTTTAGCTTAATTAATGAATTAGATGCACACGGAAAAATCAGAAACCGTGAAATACAGGTGGCATTGGAAATGAAGTATGTTTGTCTAGGTGCTTAGCCAAAACAAACAGAAAAAGATGTTGATTTGGGTATATCACGACTATTGACTATATACATAACCTTTAGATTGACCAAATAACAATTGTGATTGTTGCTATTATCTGGAGTCAAAACTTTAAGTTTTAACCCATCGATTAATCGATATATTATTTTGGAATTAGAATTTCGGTAAATCAACGTCTAGACTTGCTCCCATAATTACAAACAACAGCATGCACTCAAATTTACATCGTCACTTTCTTTCTGATTTTGCATGAAAATGACCTATGGTGCCAACTGCCAAACATGATTCAATTTTTAAATTTTTAATCTTCAAATAGCCAAATTTTAAGATTGCAACTTTGTAGACTAGAATCATTTTTTTATGTTGTATTAGAGTGGGTTAGTAATTAGTTAAAACTTGACCCATCCCCTTGAGATTTTTCGAAATGCTAGTCCAATTGAGAGATACTTGGGGGTGTTTGTGTACAAGAATTAGTTGGAAAGTAGATTCCAGGAGTAAAAAGAAAAATGTAGAATTCAACGGAATTTAAATTTCGTTTGATCAAAATCTGATGTTTGTGTATGTAACTGGAATATGATGTAATACAAATTCTATTATTTGTATATATTACTGGAATTTACTATAAAATGTAAAAAAATGTATTTTTGTTATTAATATTTACAAATAATGAAAAAAATAAATGAATATTAAATCAACGATAATGAATTAATCTTGTAACGAGAATTAAAAAAATACAATTCAATAATGCAAACAAACAATCTGTCATGAATTTTAATCAAGCCACATGAAATTTCCCAAATCATTATGCATATTATTTGCAACTTCTTTTTGTTGTTGTTGAGATAATCCAACTTGAGTTTTTCTTCGTCTACATCTCCTTCCAATTGAAATTTTGAAATTTCATCTTCATTGTGATATAACTCATTATCAAGATAGTCAGCCTTAGAATACCACATAAAATTCTAGCACAAGTTCTTCAGCCTTAGAACTCCACATAAAATTTCTTTCTTGCTTAACTTTGTCTTTACTCGTAACTACGGATTCAATAAACAACATCAATTAACAATCAAAGCCAAATATTATTTTCTTGATCGTCACTAACTATAATTTTGTCTTTAAACTTATCTAGACCACAAACATCTTTAGTTTAAATGACAGTGGGGGAAAAACATGTTCATAGCAAATATTATTTAGCAACCAAATTTATGCATGATTACCTCCTCATATGATTGGAGTGCAAATAGAAATGGGGCTGACTTTTCAGCACTCCCTAACATGGTAACCAAGCCTTCTACAACAGCAGGTTGGCAAGTGACTTTGTTATCAAACAAATTGAAGAAGCTTATAGAAACTCTACACTACTGAAGCATTTGTCAGCTTATGATGATGGTAAATTTATATTACCAAACTAATGTTTTCTACATTAAGAATTAACTAGCTTTACTTCATAGCAAATAAATTGCAGCAAACTCTTTTGGAGATCTACTTATAAACCAAACCGTTGTTGGTCTTCTGGTCTGAGCACCAGTTTCTATAATCAACACATTTTATTGAGAGAAAAATGCCCTCTTTGTTGTGAGCACATTTAAGGTGATAAATAATTAAAATTAGTTGGACACAAAATTAAAAAAAAAAGACAACAATGAGAGCTTCCAATCCAGAAGCTGGGATCCACGAACATCTTGCGAGCTTCTTGTCTGAAGCTCATTTTACATTTTATATTTAAATTCTAGAAAATTTTCTGGAAAAACTGAGGCCTTTTTTTTGTTGATTGGATTGCTGGAAGAAGCTTTCAGAACTTTGTCTAGTGAGACCATCACTAACCATGCCTGGACGATCCGGTCATCAGCTCTCTCTCTCTTTAAAATCAACTTTCTCTCTTTTCCACATCAGCTTTCTCTTTCCTCAACCCACATTCTTCTCTTTCCTACACTATTCACCTCTTAACCACGACCCAACACAACCCACAACAACCTACCTCTCTCCTCCACATCATTTCGGGGTCCATCTTGGTAAAACTTTAAAAAAAATTTAAAAAAATTCTAAAAATTCTAAACAATTGTAAAACGTATTTTCAAAAAAAAAAAAAAACTAAAACAAAAAATTTTAAAAACCAAAACAAAAAAAAAAACAAAAAAAAAATTTAATATTTTTTTAATGAACGACCGGGTCGTCGACCCGGGCGTTTCAACGCCCAGGTCGATGACCCGGTCATCCACGACCTTGGATGACCCACCGTTAAGAGCATAAATGCTCAGGTCACATGTGACCGGTCGTTCAAGACCGAGAAAAATCCCCGTTAAGGGATGCCCTGAAGCTGATGTGGTTTGTATATGACACTTTCTATACAGTAATTTTTCATGATTGGGAGGCGCAAGTGGTTTTGAAAAATAAAATAGCGACAAAGAATCTTAAATATGGTTCGTATATAGACACTTCCCGTATAGTATTTTTTTCATGATTGGGAGGTGCAAGTGGTTTTGTGGTGACTCAGACTTGCATAAGCTGTCTAGTAAAAAATTCAGAATATAAATATACTATATGTTAAGATGTGATTAGTTTGGTGGAAATCTTTTGAGTTGTGTGAATGTTGATTTAGGATGTAAATTATATGTAGGTCATTGTTCGTGAAAAAAATAGTAAGAAGTGAAGGACGTCTTATGCTTTTGTAAAGAAGTGAAGAAATGATTAGGCACGACATGGTGGTCGGGGCCGTCAACCGTTGGGCTAACGTGCCGTGCCGACACGGCTCGCCTTGCCTATCGTGCCGTGTCGTTAGCGTGTCGGGCCGACATGGCTCGTCTGGCCTGTCGTGCCGTGTTGTTAGCGTGTCGGGCCATGAACTTAATAAATAGTTTTAAATCTATTTCACAGATTTCACCTCCAATCGAATGAGCGGAGCTGAGTTTGGTGTAGGTTTAAATTAATTTGAAGATGTGATTTGCTTCAATAGGACACATAAAAATCGCACCAAATCTCTTCTCTTCTTCTTGTCAGATTCGAGGAGTTGAAAATAAGCATAAATACGAAGGTTCCGAATAGGTCAACCTTTCAAACATGACCTGATTTTGCCATCAAGCGAACTACTTAACATGATCCGATTTTGTTACTTTTTCATGTCAAGTTCGAGTCAGAAAACCACCTTAGCTTGAACTCATTTTTTGGCTCAATTTTAAGTTCAAGTGAGTCTCAAATACAACCATTTTTCAGGAAAACCGAGTTGAGCTGACCACACCCCTAACCTCACAAAAATAATACCCGAAGATATAATATGTAACTATTTGACTTTTCTTACAAAAAGACAATTCTTAATGATAGTTTAGTAGTTTGATTTGGTAACGCTCAATTAAAACCAAACCATGATTCTATTTTAAACTTGAAAATTTTCGGTTCAGTTTCGGTTCATAACCGGTGAATTCGACCCGAAGTCACATCCACAAAACACAACCCATTTATGATATTATGTTTTCGTGTCAGGTTTAAGTCAAAAATCGCCTTATAAAAACAATTTTTGATGATAGCTGAATAGTTCAGTTTGTCTGGTTCGATATATCTCAACTTAAATCCAAACCAAATTACGATCCAACTTTAAATTTGAAATTTTTGTTCTTATTCGGTGAATCCGACCTGAAGTCGCATCCACGAAACATGACCTATTTTATATATATTATTTTATTTTCGTATCAGATTCTAATAGAAAAAACCGGTCCCACAAAAACAATTCCTAATTAATGTCCCTAATCCCTATTGCTTAACTTCCCAATCCCCACCAAATCACTAATAATTAATTAACAAAATTTCTCCAGATCTCTCCTCTCCTCCGGCGATGGAGGACCATCTCCGATCGGCCCCATTGCCGTCGAACATAAGTCAAGACGTCCTAAACCAGATGCCGGACGACCCGCGCCCCACCATCCACCGCCGCTCCCGGTCGGAGATCCTCCGGCTCCCCGATGACGTCAGCTTCGACAGCGACCTCGGCGTCGTCGGCGCCGGCGATGATGAAGACGACATCCTCGCGATGTACATCGACATGGAGAGGCTCGAGGAGGGGGAGGGGAGCGGGGGAAGGAGGGGGCACCAAAGGTGCCAGAGCATGGACGGCGGAGGGTCAGTTAAGGTGGAGACTGGGGTTGGGGATAAGAAGGCCATGTCCGCCGCGAAGTTGGCTGATCTTGCGCTTGTTGACCCTAAGCGAGCTAAGAGGTGAAGAATCTTTTTCTTTTTTTTTGAAGTGTTGAATTTTACTGTTTTTGATTTGTGAATTTATTTATAGTTGAACAATTAAAATTTCTACGTATTTAAGAGATTAGAAGTAAATGTCAGCGAAGTCTGCTGATCTCGTGCTACTTGATTTGTGAATTCTAAACAAGTAATGTCACGTCTGATCTTGGCCTGGTCGGTCGTCCATGAAGTTTACTAGCCCAAAATAACCTTGCAATTCCATAATCAGTCACTATAATTGCCTATACCTAGGTAGTTCATGTGGTGATTAACACATTATCGTGGTGATGATATTTTTTTCTTGCTTAGGCTATGTGGTATTATAAGTTTGGTTTTGCAAAATAGTTGATTTTTGGTGTTTCGAAATATTGTTTGAGTTACTGATAAAAAAATTGATAGAATTAGTCATACGACATTTCAAAAAAAAATAATTAAAATAATCCAAACCTAAACAACCCAATTTCTGGTGATTGTTGTGAATGCCTGATATTTGAGATCACGTGTGAGCTCGGTCCAGTCCATTCCCTGTAAAGTTCTTTGTCCCTACAATAACCCAAGGGTCTCCCAGTGAGCCAATGCAATTGGGCTATTAAAATGCTTAATATGGAAATTAGCATGGTAGTAAACACATATCGCTGTAGTTCTGATCATTTTTTCTTGCATATATGATGTGGGATTACAAATTGGTTATTGCAAAATAGTTGTTTTTGGTGTTTAAGAAGACCGATTAGATGAATCATGCAAACCTCTAGAAGAAATGTGAAGTGTGCCTAGTAACCCCACTATGTTGTTGGTTATTGAAGTGTGGTTTTCCATCTCAAAACCAATTAAAGCCGTTTCTTTCTTTAGACTTGTTGATGTATATGTCCTTTTGTTGGTTTGGGCAACATTGTCGATTGTTTTTGTGGATCTAATTTTTCCTCAAGTTTGAATTTTGTGCTCCCATGTTTTATGTTGATGTCTTTGTTTAGAATTCTTCATTTCCATTGTGTTGCTAACATGGTGCCAAAATGAGTGTCATTTTGTGTCCATTCAAGGACCTAAGTTCCATTGCGTGTCAAACATCTCGATATTATCCTTGGTTAGCTAACCAAGAGTCTAAGACGTTGTGGCAACCAATAATTTAAATTTTTGAGTTTGTCTAACAAGTCAGTTTTTTGTGTAAGTAATCTTCTTTTGAGATTCCATGTTACTTAGCTCTTATGTTCAACTGGACAACATAACATACAACATCATATGACTAAGCTGCCAACGACTACATTCACCAAGTCATTGCTCTGGTTATTCATCATTTAGTAGACTTTGAGCAATGAGCCCATGACTCTTTTGCCTTCTGTACATGTTTATCATGTCCTTTTTTTGATGTTCTTGATATTTTTATGTTATAAAGCATCATTTAGGGTATGCAACATTTTATTTAAAATATGGATAAGCAAGACCAAATTTCAAACGATTTTTTTACAATTTCTGTATACGACCTTAGTTGCTTTGCTTTTGATTAAGTTGCATTAACTATAATAAATTATGTTTAGTTTGCAATGTTATATGGTAATTTTTGCATGAAAGAATTTATAGAAGGTCAACTAGCTTTTATTGGAAAATAGCCCTGCATGTAGTTAACTAAAATATTGAGTGCCAAAATCAAAATCTATATGCAAGGCAAATTGTTTGGGTTCTCCATACAGTCATCCTCTCTCGTCATGTTTGTATAATCTCCTACTTATTTCGTGGTTTCTTTCGTTTGAAGCTCAACCTGTTATGGTGGTTAAACCACGGTAAATAATGCATAAAGGTGCTGCAAGTTTATTGCTAAAACTGTTTAGGCAGCATAGTCTCATTGGGGATGCTGCACTTGAATTTGAAACTTGACAGTGTAGCATACTTTGTCTTCGCTGATATGATATCACCGCACCTTAGACAATTTGTGCAACGATTAAGTTTACTTATACCTTATGTGTGATCATGTAATACCCATTTTTAGTTTTGACATATTGTAGCTTCCCTTTGATTTTCTACCTTGCTATTATTACACGTTAACAAATATCAGAATCAAATGAATTGTGTATTTACAAAATGTTTCAATTAATTATCTCCACTCTATCGGTGAAAAAAACTCTATCCTGACCTCATTTGTACTGTACTTGTGAAAAAATACCAAGCCATCCATACACTAGCAGGAAGCTGAGTGTATTTGAAGTCTTATCCTTTTGTTTATTTCATATTTGTGACAGTTCACTAGTACTTGCCTTTTATATGGTGGTACAATCTATTTGCTGAGTTATTTCATTCTCCATCTTTTTATAATGGTCACACTTTTGGCAAAATACTGGTGGTGCATCTTGGATTGGTATGACATTCCATATTTGGAAATTTGATGCCGAGATTCCTACATTTTTATAATATTTTGACTTTGGACTTTATGCTACTGAAATCGTACTTAAATTTCCTATCTTCATTCTTCACCAATGTTGATTCAGGATCCATTCATATAGGAATTAGATCCACTGGGCCCTGAAACATGCCCTTTAACTTATATTTATGACATTGATATGTGGTCAACTGCTTTCTTACAGTCTATGGGGTTGAACGTCATATATGTCCAAAGTAGTTTCTTTTTTTTGTTGTGTCCCATTTAGGGTTGTTTTTATGTTGCACTAGTTATTTTGCCAAAAAAATGTCTTGTGATATAGTGTCTTATAACTGGTGTGAAGAAATCAGCTCTAATTTCTTGTAGTATATTCCATCTAATTTCTTCTTTTCATGCTACCACAAGTTATTGGTATATAAAGTTTTAAATTTCTTGTAGAACATTTTGAATACTAGATAAAGTTGATTGCTTACTATCATAGACAAAAAGACAACATTTTTTTTTCTTCCTGCGTAATTTTTTTGTTCCAATACTGTCAAGATGTTGGAAGCCAGAGAGTTTTTAAATTTTGTCATCCATAGTGGATGGTCACATGTTCATGATGGATCAAAGGAATCATGTGCTTTATATTGGCTTGCAATGTTTCCTCTAGTTGGACATCTCCATGTTAGACTTTGGTATCTTCCTACATTTCAAACATCGCTAATAGGCCGAATCATTCAAGTGTACCTCATCAGCTTTCCTGAGAAACCGTGTGCAACACCTGTTACTAGTGCATTAGAGTCATGAATCTAAAATGTGGTTACTGTCAGAGTGTCAAACTCAGCCTTTTCTCATCTGGGTGTCTCCTTGTGAGTGTGTGGTCTTCTTAAAAAAACAAGCTTCCTATTAACCACTTTAACCAACTCACCTGGGTTTATCTGTAATTAAATGGCATATTTTATGAAACAGATTCATTTTGGTTTTACAGGATATGGGCCAATCGACAATCAGCTGCAAGATCCAAAGAAAGGAAGATGCGCTATATTTCAGAGCTCGAGCGAAAAGTGCAAACACTTCAAACTGAGGCGACAACCTTGTCAGCTCAGTTAACGATGTTGCAGGCAGGTGCTCAAGTGTTTTCGTAATGCATCTGCATCGTGATGTTTCCAGTTATACTTCAACCTATACCTGATATCAAAGTTGGTGAAAAGCCAATTTTACATAAGACAGTTGCCACGTGTTGCATTATAATATTATACATTAATTTTTCCTTTTTCATTTTGTGGACCTTTTATGTTATTTTCTTTAGGATAAAATAACAATTGTACCTTCTTGTTGATTAGATTGTCTTAATCAATATATAATTTGAAATAAAACCTGCAAGAGAAAACTATTATGTTTTGACCCAAAAAAAAGATTAATCTGTGTAATGTATTTGACAGAGGGATACCACTGGCTTGACTGCTGAGAACAGTGAGCTGAAGCTTCGTTTGCAGACAACAGAGCAGCAAGTTCACCTACAAGACGGTATGCGTATTTCTTTCTTCGAAGAATGTCACCCCACTTATTTGGAGCACGACCTGTGATCTTAGACTGAGGATTTTCCAACTGGGCTACCTCAATTTGTAAAACTACAAATACTCATCACTTTATTCGTCTTTGAAGGATTGATTTCTGAATCACTACAACATGGTGTTTTCTTCCAACTTCTACTTTCCTTTGGGGTTTTTTATTCTTGTGATGGATGGCAACATTTTCTTCATTTTCATGTCATCAAGTCTTCATAAATCATGATGTCATTTTGGACGAATTTCAACAATTTTTTCACAGATGTGAACAAGTAATTGGAACTTCACGATGTCATTGTTGTACCTGTTCTCATATATTTTGCTTCCCATGAATGACCTTCAAATTCCATGTCTAACAAAGCTTATTTGGCAGCTTTAAACGATGCATTGAGAGAGGAAGTGCAACGCTTAAAATTGATGACAGGCCAAGGGATCCCAAATGGAGCTCAGATGATGAACTATGGATTGTCATCCTTAGCCCAGAACCAGCAATATTACTCCCAAAATCACAACATGCAGTCCGTTGTACCCACACACCAACTTCAACTACTTAATCTCCACCATTCTCGGCAGCAATTGCACCCCAATCAGCTTCAACTACCATCTTCAATGCCACCTGAGATGAAAACAAGAGGTCCCATCTCATCCCAGAACCAAAACCGGTAGAAAAGGATGGTCACATATTTATTTGGTCATGTAGTTTGTAGGTTACATTAGTGCTTCTCTTTGACACCTTTGGCTGGAGGAATTCAAATTTGTTCATTGCAAGCTCAAATATTAAAGTGCATGTCATGTTAGTTTGGGATCCATCTGAATGTGGTTAACTGGTGTTATGGTGAGGACTAGTAGTGAGATATACTGTTGGCTTTGTATGTTAATACGGGTATGTATTTATTTATTTTATTGTTGTAATTTATCTTTTCACCCTCCTGGTGATTGTTTTGTATTCCATATTTTGAGAGGAACATTGTCCTTGAACCACTGATGTTTGTTTGAAATCTATTGCAGAATCTGATGATTTTTTTCAATATTTTATATTTCAGAGGTTTCAATCTGACAATCTGCAATAATTCTGGGATTCTGCAGGTTGTTTGATGATGCAAAGTGAAAATGTATAGTTATGTTGCTGGTTTACCAAATTAGAAGGAATTGATGTTTACAATTAACTTGGAGCTGATTAAGCAATACGTGCTTCTCTTTTTTTGGTTATTGCCTCAACATAACTTAGTCTTCCACAGGTTTACATATCTTTCATAATATCATTTAAGTAGACCAAGCCGTCTCAATGGGACAAAATTGAATAATGTGATATTAATTGTGAGAATGTCATGGTTGAAAATTTTAGGAGTTGTTACATATAAAAAGACATTTCCCTAACATAATATTTTTTGTATGAACATTATGACACTATGTTATCATACCATCGTATCACCCTCGCCGATTTTAGGTTGTCCAGTGATGATTTATTTATAAGAAAAATAGGACATGAACTAATTATGAGCTTAAGGAAATAATACCCAAAAGGCAGAGATAGAGAAGTTCAACAACCAAAAAAATAAGATTTCAACACTGACAGTTGACACAAAACAGGAAGAGTAAATGAAATCTTCTAGAGTAAGGCATGAGATTTTGTTCATCTTTTTTCTCGTATTTTATATTATTGAAGATCTTAGAATATCATACACGCTTATAATGATTCAACGGAGAAGAATACTTGTTCTATTAGGGTTTATTTATGAAGTTTATGACACCAAAGTCCAACTAAAATTAATTGAATATTCAATTTTATAGTATGAAATATACATACACTATGAATCATAGAGTATGCATCCGGTCCGGTCTAGACCGAACCAGATTTTTTTCCGAGGTCTCGACCGGTGACCGGACCAGATTTTTTAATCTACCAACAAAACACAAAAATACTTCGATAAAAATAGAGCTAAAGAAGAGAGGAATCCAAATCTACCTTTACATTAACAAAAGAGTAACATTACAAGCTTCAGAGCCCACATTTCTCTACTTCCCGAATTGGGTAAAACCTTAGCTATTCTAATTGTGGAGGCCGAGAAGAAAAAAGAGAGTAGGAGAAACAATGTCATTTATAAAAAAAGAGTGGTGTAGATGAATCTGAAAGCAATCAAATGACGGTAATCGATTTCTTTATGGTCTCGTGCACATCCAAATAAACATGTTTGAGTCACGGGAAAAATTGGGGGGATTTGAACAAAAATGATCCACCACTGGTGGATCTTTTGGCTCCAATTTGCCCTGAATTCTCCCAGAAGCTTAAGTTTTCTATTTTGCACGTGGGGTGCACTCTCTGTCCACTGGTTCGAGCCCCTTTGGCTTTAATTGCCCAAATACTCTTCAAGATCATGGTATTCAGGGATTTTTGCACAATAGATATTTTCCTTACGTTCAAATCCCTTCGAGTTTCATCTGGGTCCTTCCTGAATTGCAGATGCGTCCTTGATCATGACAAACAAGTCCACCATGCTTCAATAAGGTCATTTCTTCTTGCATTTAGGTCCTTTTTGGTTCATTTCTCCTCTTTATTACCTAAAACATGAAACACATCAAACAAACACCCGAGTAACACAACATTGAGGTAAAATAAGGGATTTATAGCACGGATACAATGTATGATATGCTACTAATCAAAGCACCACAGTCACGCCTGACTTTTTCAGCACAACATGAACATGACTGACCCACGAGCTGTCATATATGGGATAAATAATTCCATTATGAAGACATTTCTGCACTTCCTTGCGCAGTGCTTCCATTAGAACAAGGTTCAGCAAATGTTGTGGGTCTCTACTTGGTTGCACTTGATCCACCATGTGGATATGGTGTTGATAAATACTAGGGCTAATTCCTTTGATGTCCTTCAAGGCCACCCGATAGCCTCTATATTCGCGAAAAGAACCTCCCTGAGTGAAGCTTCTTGAATACTACATCATACACTATAATGAGCGGTAATGTCTAATTTTCACCCAGGAATATGTACTTGAGGTTATCGGGGAGTTGTTTTAACTCAACCAGTGGTGGGTCATTGGTGGGTTCACTAGGCACTTGCAATGGCCATGCGATAAAATCGAATTGCGCCACATGATGCTATGTCAAAATCAGAAGGTGGGTCCTTCACATCAACAAATTAACCCTGATCACCTAGCCAACATGATACATCCTTGATGAGTTTTGAAATTTAACCGCAAGCGTACATGTTGTAGCATACAGGTCGAACATAAGGAGAGATTGCAAATTCCAATCGATTTTTTATTTTTCAATGAAGCACAAGCAATAATGATGATAGATTCAATGGCGGTTTATATTTTTGGTGTTTTGTTTTATGAGGAGATTAAGAGATTAAACAAAAACCGGACCGGTCCAGACCGAATTAGAACCAGATTTTTCAAAAGTTCCGGACCAGACCTTGCACACTTCTATCTTTAATGTGGTTTGTGGAAATACAACCTATTTTGAAGCTGTCAAGTACCTCGACTGTTAATTTTGAGCCATTTTCTTTCTTATTTGGCATCAAAAAATATGCCACATCTTTTTGCTAGAGCATCAGAAACGAATTTGTTTGACCAAGTGGTGGGGATGAGTTTACTAAATGTGAAATTGTGATAACAAAAAAAAAACTTAGGTATATCCGCCTAAACTAGGATTTCATAAACCATATAGTTGTTGAAATTATTGTTAATTAATTCTCCATTTAATGTTGGAAATGAGACACTTAAATCAAAATAAAAAAAAGTCATGCTTAAAAAGTTCCCCATAAAAATAAGAAAAAAATAGAATTAAAATTATTTTATTTTTTTCTCCAAATTAAACATCTCTTAAAACTATATTCTAAATTATACAACATCATGAAACATGTTTTTTAGTACATATAGAATAGACGCTAAATTCTGTAGAAATAAATTTATCGGAGAACAATTGCTGACGCTAGCTATCTTACAGAGGATCCGAATCCACCGATAATCTGGTCTATAATCGGATCCTAACCAGTCAAACCCCGTCTCGAAAAACGGGGTTCTTTGCCATGCGATCGCCATCACCGGCGGCGAACCGATGAGGAGCTCCGGCGACGGCGGGGGAGTTGGTCGGGGAAAGGAGATCGGATCCGGGAGCAGCAGTGGCGGAGGGGCAAGTCTAAACCTCGAGTGGAGGTTCAACCAGACGCTAAGAAGCGTCCAAGGGTGAGTGACTCGAATTCTTGTCTGCAATTCGGTTTGTACACTAATACGGCCAGATCTGGCGGTTTTGGAGACAAAATTGGATCTTTATTCTTGTTTTGGTGTGGGTTTGTGGTTTCGAAGTTGGATCTTTATTCTGGTGTTTGAGTGGATTTGGTGCTGGAATTGGTGGGATTTTGGTAGATTCTGTCCGAAATTGGATTTTTGTTCTGGGTTTAGTGTTGTTGTGGCATTAAAGTTGGATTTCTTCTTCTTCTTTTAGTGGATTTGGTGTGTGTAATGTTGTGATTGTGGTGGTTTGTGTTTTGGTGTTGAAATGAGATTGGTTTGGCAGATTTTGTTCCGAAATTGGATTTTTGTTTTGGTTTTAGTGTGGTTGTGGCATTAAAGTTTCATTTTCTCTTCTTTTTCCCCCGGTGATTGTGTAGTTTTAGTGGATTTGGTGTGTGTAATGTTGTGATTGTGGTGGTTTGGTGTTGAAATGAGATCGGTTTGGTGGATTTTGTTCCGAAATCGGATTTTTGTTCTGGTTTTAGTGTGGTTGTGGAATTAAAGTTGGGTTTTCTCTTCTTTCCCCCCCCGGTGATCGTGTAGTTTTAGTAGATTTGGTGGTGGTTTTGGTGTGTGTAATGTTATGATTTTGGTGCTTAGTGTTTTGGTGTTGAAATTAGATGGGTTTGGTGGATGTCGTTCCGAAATTGGATCTTGTAATGGTGTTTGTGTAGTTGTACTGGATTCAGTGTTGGAATTGGATGTTTTGGTGTGTTTGGTGGGGTGATCGTTGTGGTTGGTTTTTGGATGTTGGATTTGGACAGGATTGGTGAGGTTTTAGTGGATTTGCTTCCAAAATTGATTTTTTTCTTCTTCTTGCTTTGGTGTGGTATTGTGGTTTTTCAAAGTTGGATCTTTTTCTGGTGTTTTAGTTTTAGTTCATTTGGTGAGGAATTTGGAACTTTTTTCTGGTTTTCATGTGGTTTTGTGGTTTTAAAGTTAGATCTTTTATAGTGTTTGTGTAGTTTTAGGGATTGTTTGAGTGTGATATGGGTCGGAATGTGGTGTTTGGTGTGTTGGATGGTGTGATTGTGGTGTTTGGTGTTTGGATGTTTGAACGTGATCAATTTCGTTCCAAGATTGGATCTTTTATGTTGTTTCATAGTTGGAATTTTTCTGGTGTTATTTCTGCTGTTATGCTGTTGTGGGGTTAGGATCTTTGAAGTGGAACTTGAATTCATGGGTACGGTATTCTTTTGGATATGTGCAATGTTTTTCACTGCACTTTACTCTTGCAATTAGGTTACTTAAAGGTCGTAGTTTCCCTGGAAAAGTTCTGTTGTCGAGAAGGTCAGAGCCTATAGACGAGTATCAGTTTCCCGAATGTCCTCAACATTTTGATAGAAGCTATTCAGAAAATGATGGCAAGCAAATGGAGAATAGGGATGTCTCTTTTGAGGTACTAATTACATAGTATAAAAGGTAATAATTACATAGTATAAGAGAAACCCAGGATATGGATAATTTATTTTTGATTGCTTGAGAACACATTCTAATAGAGAGTTTTGCAACAATTCATTTCTTTCCTCCTTAAAGCAGGTTCAAAACCAAGGTTCCAATAACATATCCAACATCAATGTACAGAAGCTAACAATTTTGAGCAGTGAGAATATACCTGCTGATACTGATAAGTCAGCTATGGGATCCCGAGCTACAGATTCCGCAAGACTTGCAAAATTTACCAAGGAGTTATCTTCCCCAGCTGTAATTTTAGGTGAGTGAAGCTTGCAAAATATTACTAAAAATTACTGATTGCTGCATCTTGTTGGTAGAGGTAGTTCAATCTAAAGGCTACTTGTGGCCATGTACAATTGTGTATCGTTATACTTGACTTTGGTGTCACTGTTGATATTCCTCAATTTACTAATATTTTAACATGAAATATGCAATTTGGAAACTCACGACCGAGATGCTTACTGACTTTACAATTTATATATATTCAGTTTATTGGATGTATTTAGTTTCGTATTGGAGCACATTTTTTTCCCTTTTTTTTGACCATGTATGATTGTATGAGGTCACGATTCACAACTAAGGCTTGTGGTATTATAAAAGTAAATTCGTAGTTCAAACATGTTGACTTAATTACTTTACATTGTTTGGCACCTCTTTTGAAAATTTCCCTTATGGAATTGAGTTGGAAATTCGAAACCCATCAGGGAACACCACCAAAGTCAAAGCTCAGATGGTAAATTTTGTCCTAGTGTCTTTGACAGGGTTTTCATGTTTTACTGATCCCCCTTGGACTTACACAGTTAAGGTGTCATCCTTTGCCATTTTCGTTTATGCAGGACTTAGTAATTAACTTCTAAACTTTAATATATGATGAGGGATCAATTCTAGGATGTTGGTTGTGAACTATCTGGACTTCATATTATATAAGGCTGTCTTTGGAATGTTGTAAACTTGTAATTTATAATTTTTCTAAAATCTGCAAACAGTAATCTTCGACACACTTTATTAGTTCAATGATAATGCATAACCCTACCGATCACCAAAAAAAGATATGCACAATCCCTTAAAAGTTTCTAAAGGTTCGTTTCACGAAGGTGTCTATGGATTTGGAAAAGATTTGTTGATTTTGTCCCCTTATAGATTGTTGGTTGGATTTTAATCTGTAGAATTTTTTGGTTGCCATATGAAGTTAATCAACACTAAAAATTATGAATGGCCTTCTACATTGATATGGCTCCTTAGGAACTTTATCTTTTTTGTTGTTGTGGGTCAAACACCTTCATATTGTAAATATTGCACATTCTGCACAAAATATTGTTTGGTTGTACAAAACTGTCTATATTACTAGACTATGCGATTTTATTCTGCGCTTTCTGTTTGTTGCGGTACTCTAGGCAAAAAACCAGTCTTATGTTTGTTTCAGCTGAACTTCACTACAATAGTATGCAAGTGATCAACATCAACATTATCCCAAAAACTCAAAAGAGGCCCCCACATTAAGAGAGAGAGAGAGAGGGGGACGGGGGACGGACCATACCCTTGTCATCTTGGGACGAGATGTTGTTTCCGATTGACCTGTGATCTGATGCCTAGATAACTTTCTGCTAATTCATAATAAGAATTGCAAACAACTTATATGAATCACGTTGATTTAGTCTATTGTAAGTATGTAACCCAAAGCCAAAAAATAACTTAATCTTTGACTCCATTAGGAATGGACACAATAGTATGCAAGTAATGTTTTTTGTATATGTTCTATTGCGATTTGTTGTATGATTTTGATGCGCCTTATTGTTTGCATAGTTGCATTAGTTTTTTTTAATCTTCTTTAATCTTTGTGTTAAGGTAGAGTATATGGTGTTGGTTACCGGCAGCTGATATCTAGTTTTGCTCATGTTGTATCATATGGTGTTCTCACACAAGTTATTTATGTTGTAGATAACTTACGACGATTAGGTTGGAATGGCATACCACCTTTCCTGCGCCCTAGCGTTTGGAGGCTTCTCCTGGTATGCAATATGGTTTAGTAATTTGAAAAGGAAATTTATTTTCCATAAGGAATTATATTGGTGTTTGTGCAAGTTGTTATAATTATAATTCAATAGCATGGCGATTTACACACATTGCCATGACATTAAATTATTTCTTTTGCAGAGGTCATTTAAACGATTTGCATTTCTTTTATTGTGGAATCACAGATGGTCAGTTGCATTTGCATCATTTGGGTCAATTGGAAACAACCTCACTGTTTTACAGTGGTAGGGTTGCGTACATCCGACCCCCCTTACCTTGCTTAGGCAGGGAGCCTCTTCTGAGGCATTGGGGTTATGTTGATGTTGATGCAGAGGTCATTTAAAGGCATAGTTCATGGAGACCAGTATTTTATTTAAGAAAAAAGTGTGGTTATTGATTTCATTGTAATAGCTGTTGTTTGACTATCATATCAATTTATTTGTTGCTAGGAGTATAGCTTTTGATCTTGACTTATTCCTGAAAATATGTACAATGTGCTCGACTCCTTTACTGATTAGCCATCTTTTTAAATTTTAGGATGTTTTTATGAAAGGAGATACTGTACTTTGTGCAAGTTGCTTGTATGGGTAAATGATTTTATACGCATGGTCTGCCAATAGCTTTCCATTCTCATACAGTATTCAGTTTATAACTCCTAAATCTTACCTTTAGTATAATACAATTTGCTGTTCCATTTGGCATTTGGAAAGATCCTTTACTGCTAAACCTGTTAATGTATCACAATGTTTATCCACAAGTTTTATGGTTCTTGCATGAATTTTTAATGTCAGCTGACAACAGGGATATGCATCACCTAATTCAGATAGAAGGGGGAGAGCCTTGGCAAGGAAGCGCCTGGAATATGTTGACTGTGTTTCTCAGTATTATGATATACCAGATTCTGAGCGATCAGATGATGAGATTAGCATGCTTCGCCAGGTCACTACAATTTCAGGACCTATTTCCATTTAGATTCTGGTATTCCTTTTTCTATTCCGGGTGTATTTCCTGAATGTTACATATCCTCATATAGATTGCAGTTGACTGTCCAAGAACTGTTCCAGATGTTACTTTCTTTCAACAAGCTCAAGCACAGAAATCACTAGAACGCATCCTCTACACTTGGTGAGACACCTTTACTGCTCAAAGGAATTGATTGTCCCTTTCATGATAAGAGTTGTATGAAATGTGTTCAGCTCACCTATCTTCTCTTGATACGTCGGTAACATAGTGTGCAAGGAAATTTAGATGTTTTGCTATCTGTGGTTTGTAGCTTTTACTCTTATTGTTTATTCTCATTTATTACTGTTTCAGATAGGTGTTCCATCCAGAGAGCACCACACTAGCCTATTAGAATTAGAATATATTATATCCATTAATGATAAAAAAGATTTGGAATATATTATAGAACCTCGTATTCAGCTGAAGTAGATTTTCTTATAAAAATTAATATATACTATGTTGGTATTTTTATGATTTTCAAGTCTATGAGTTTACCTGTAATACTGTCTCTTTAATGGTAGTTGTTTAAGAAACCAGGCATGCCACTACGTAGGATTTCTCTGGGCTATCAAAAGAAAACATCAAGCTACTTCTCCTAAATCCACTTACAATTGTCAAATTTGGACAGCAGTACTACCATTTAGCAGTGTGCAGTGCAGTATGCAAATACCCTTCTTTTTAGTCTAAACATGTAATTAAAATCTATTGTATTACTTGTAGCTTCTGTTACCATCATGGTTTTCATTTTCCAGATGCTAGTTGTTTATTAATTTGATACCACTTTATGATATCCTGAGGCTATGCTACAAATTGATTTTACATTCTAGTTGTGAAGACTGACGTCTGGTTCTTTGAGTAACGGCAATTATTCAAAATTTTGAGTCCCAGGTTTTCTTTTTCAGGGCCATTCGCCACCCAGCAAGTGGATATGTTCAGGGAATTAATGATCTTGTCACACCTTTTATGGTAGTGTTTTTGTCAGAATACCTTGATGGTGCCATGGACAATTGGTTGATTACGGATCTTTCTCCTCAAAACATTTTAAATGTAGAAGCAGACTGCTATTGGTGTCTATCTAAATTACTTGATGGTATGCAAGACCATTACACGTTTGCTCAGCCTGGGATCCAACGCCTTGTTTTTAAGCTAAAAGAGCTGGTTCGACGAATAGATGGTACATCTTTCACCTTAAAAGTTAAAACACTATTTTTTTGGTGAGCTAGACAATTTGCACGGCGGAGCCCTTTTAGATTGTCTTTTCAATTTTTGTTTGTCTTGTATTCATTATGCTTGAAATTTTAATACTGTTGATTGGAAACCTTGGCCTTACGCTTGAATGGATGCTCTAGGTATCATATGTCAAGTGACTATTATGGATCTCCAGAATACAAATACAATCCGAAAGTTGTAATAGCAATGCATTTTGCATCTTCCAGGGGTATTGAAATTTATGAATCATATCACAGATTGGATCATGACATCTTAATAATATGGATGTCTATAAATAAAATAAAACAAGTGGTTAAACCAACCTGGTTTGTTGGTTCAACTGAACATGGTATCTTGTAGGAATCAATATGACCTTGCCATCATAAGCTATTCAGTGTGTTTTAGTTTGAAGATGCTAACGATAACTGTATTGTCATGTTCCGAATTCTGTAGGTGCAGTTTGGAGTTTAGACCAGAAGTTGTGGGGTGACTTGTGCAAATATCAATGGACATAGATATAGATGATTTACTTTAAGTTTCAAATTTCCATGAAACTAGGGTGGATTGTGCCCTTTGTCAGTTAACCTAGTAGATAGTGAAAATATTGCTTGATTTGTTGAGGTTTCGAAACCATGGTTGACCATACTAGAAAAAAGAAGACCCTGAATATTATGCAATTTTGCTTGGATTATCCTTGATGCCATCTCTAAATACACAGCTGCTCATTATTATAAGTATAATTTCACCAATATGTTCATTGCATTGGAGGTTGTCATGAAAAATAAAAGACAGGCAGATTCAATATTTAGTAAGATTGGGACTGGAACCTGTGAATCCATGATTATTCTATTGTATCATCAATCCATAATTACATGCTTTACCAACTTAACTAGGAGAATTGTGCTTCTAAAGTAACACTTGATTATTAATTTGAATATTGGTCTCCTTCATGAAATGTTATGGATGCTCTTGTTTACTTTAATACTTCATCACATGCTATGCCAATGGATGAATGTACTTTCTTCGACGTTGTTGACACAGTATTTCTTGTTGGCATGTCAAGGAAGCAATAAAAGAAAAGAGAAATACCATTGGTTGTTGCTTTCTTAGAGAACATGTCTTGTTAGCATGTTTTCTTGGCATTTTTATATATTTTCTAGCTATGTATTTACTTTTTGAATATTGAAATAAATTAACTTTCATATTCAATCAGAGCCAGTCTCCAAGCACATGGAAGATCAAGGGCTAGAGTTTCTTCAGTTTGCTTTTCGCTGGTTCAATTGTTTGCTCATACGTGAGGTTAGCTTCAGCTTTTCTGCTCCTCTGTTCTGTTGACATTTTCTTAAAATAAAGCTCTAATCTTTCTGCAGATCCCCTTTCATCTGGTAACACGTCTGTGGGACACATACCTTGCCGAGGGAGATGCATTGCCTGAGTTTCTTGTATACATATCCGCCAGTTTCCTTCTAACAGTAAGCTCATATTCTGTTTATTTTGCAGCTTTTGCTCGAGTCTTTATTTTTATCATGTGGATATATAATATTTTTTTGTCCATTTCCACTGTGTCAAAGATTAAGTTGTTTTTTGACATTTGGAGCATCATAGACTATATCAAAGGGCTATTTAAACGATCTGCATTTCTTTTATTATGAAATCGGAGATGGTCAGTTGCGTTTGCATCATTTGGGTTAATTGGAAACCTCACTGTTTTACAGTGGTAGGGTTGCGTACATCCGACTCCCCTTACCTCGCTTAGACGGGGGCCTCTTCTGAGGCATTGGGGTTATGTTGATGGATATATAATATTTTTGTTACGTGTGCCCATTTTTTGTTTCTGCTTCTCTAATCAATTCTGATTTTAAAGCCAGAGGACAGAATATAACATCAATAGCATGTGAGATAAACTGCTAAATAAATAAAATCAATAGAAGTCAAGTCTGTTCATGGATGATAGGGTAGAAAAATGAATCTCTGCTTATAAGAAAGATGTTCAAATGGATTCGAACTATGGTTCATCATCATCATCAAGGAGAGGGCATTGAGAGCAGATAAATGAGAGCATATCTAGAATTAGCTACTGGCTAGGTCAGTGGCACAATAGCACCTTACATTGGTATTGATTGGGAACATAGTTTTGACTGTTGGTGAAGCCAAACGTGATTTTTTACTCCCAAACTACTTTTTTCTCGTTATGGGGTTTGGACTGTTGGCGTCACCATTATAGAAGGGAATCGTGGTTTACAAAACTCTACTAAGACCCAGAGTTTTCTGAAACACGCAAGATATTTATCCCATAATGTCCAGTCTTATCCTATCAACTTCACCAAAATTACATCCAAATACCCCCACCGAATTTATCTCCTTTCCCAACCTTCTGCTCAAATCCCATCCTTCATCCCCCCAACGGCTGAAAGGAGAAGTGATTGGGGCATCCCCGCTCACGTCGGCGACATGGGTCCCTTCTCCGAAGACCCGAAAGGTGGTGCAAATTCTTTGAGGTAGTTTTGATTTTAGGAGGAGTTTAATTTGTGGTCTTTTTTTGGTTCGATGGGTTCTTTTGTTGGTTGGGTTTTAGGGTGGACAGAGCATGATCGGTGGTATGGTTTGTGTTTTTTTTATGATTTTGAGGATTAGGAATTTTGATTCTTCTCTTTTGAATTTGTTCATTTGATATTATTTTTATACTAGAATTTGATTGCAGGAGAGATGTGTGTTTTAATTTTTTGTTTTAGAGGATTTGAATTGTTTAATGGTAATTTTTTATATCCAATTTGGTTTTAATGGAATCTAACCTTTAGGAATAATCAAGATTCAACCTTGGTCCTCTGGAGTTAGACGTTGGGATCTAATTTCTTGATTTCTCCACATTAGATTTGTTAAAATCGCAACCTCTAACTTCAAAATTTAACCCAAAAGAAAATAATAATCATAAAGCAGTGGTGGTTTGGAAAACGGTACCTAAAACTCAAAATGTTAAAACCTCTGATTCCCAAACATGATGTTGTGGTTAGTAATCCTCAACTTCAAACCTCCTGTTTTGTGAACCTCAACCGCAAACGCAGAGGTTCCCAAACGGACCCAATTGTAGTTTTGCCATGTTAGCGCCTGATGAATGGAATAAACCTTTTTAGAGGTAAGCTGGGAATCTGTCGGAGGGTTATTCATTGACCTATATGCAGGTTGTATTGTGTGCAAGAGCTGGTATATTGAGTTATGTAATCTTGTTAATAGCTCAAATTTTATGCCAAGGTAGATAGCATTGAAGACATGCTAATGTAAATATCGTTGCCTAATTTCATAGTTTTACCCGTTGTTGCTTGCATTGACGTATACAAGACAAAGGTGACCCATAAGCAAGTTTATACCACTTTTTCGCAATCAGCTGATATCAATCCAATAGTCATCGTCTTTTACCATCTACAAATATGATATTAAATTTACTTGGGTAGGTTGATCCAAAAAATAAAACCTTGGGCAAGCCCCTTTATTTTGAAGAAGATACATCATGGACGCGCATTGGCACATGTCAGTGGTGTTTGAGTTGCACAAACCTAGGCATGACTATCAATATTCATGAAGAAACATTTGATGTGTTTAGATAATAATGATTCCTTAATTGTTACTCAGCTACATGATACACACAACCAGATTAGCTATCGAGTTGATTATGATATTTGACTTCGATACATCTGTCGTTTGAAGGCATATACAATTTTGCAGCTTAATATGCAAATGGGGAAACAGTATGTAAATAATCTTGACTTGCTTAATATTATCCCTTTTAAATGTTGGTTCTTTATTGGTTCGCCAGTGGTCCGATCAACTTCAAAAGCTAGACTTTCAAGAGATGGTCATGTTTCTTCAACACCTTCCCACACAAAACTGGTCTCACCAGGAGCTGGAGATGGTTTTATCCAGAGCTTATATGTGGCACACCATGTTCAACAGCTCACCCAGTCATCTGGTCAACTAGAATAGCCTTTTTCTCTTCAGGTGGTGCTGTAAATAGAGTTTTCTTGTTCTCCTCAGTGGTGGGAGTGATTTCCTTTGTAACTTATTGCGAATCTTGAATGCTGTATGTGGAAATATGTGAGTCATTTTTTTGTTGACCGAGTTGAACACAGATATGTTTATCTACATGCACATATTGTAGATTAAACGAGTATCTACTAAATGTTCCCATTTTCGAATTAACGTGACGTTATGGCTCGTGCAGAATTTTGGGGTTTTTCTTCTTCTGAAAATTAGGTATATTACTTAAAAGCGGTTCGATAAGAAGGGTCATGATCCACAACCCTTACAAAATATCCTAGCAAGTTTGTGGCAACAAATACCCGGGATGAAGATAAACAGGGGTCCAGCCCAGTACAACAGTTAACAAAAAAAAGGCAGTTTAGGTTCGGTCCGTGTTGTGCCTCCCATAGTTTGAAATGTTAAAACCAGGTAAAAGAAATTGAGAAAGCTTGTTAAAAGTTTCACCTTAAGAGTCCACCATAGTACATTCTGGGAGGCCAAGTGCAATTTACACGCGAATAGAAATGACAGCATTTTGTAAGATAGAAGGGGACGCAGACACCATAATTTTTTTAATTAATAATTTTTTAATCAAAAATTCGAAAACTAAGAAAAAAAATTAAAAATACACCGATCGCGGGTTCGATCCAGACGACCACAGATTGCGGGTGCGACCCACGATCCGTGGGCGCGAGCCCCTATAAATACGGATCCGCTCCATTTTTTTTTCAATCCAGTTATTATTTCAATTCCTCACACATTTCTATTTCTACTTTCTACACAATTTTTAAATTGTGTCTGGTAATATCAATTTTTCTGATCTGTCTTTCATGGTGATATTTGAGGTAATTATTTTTTTCATTCTTATATTTATAGTTATTAATAATTGGTAATAATATCAAATCTTGAAATTCTACTCTCTTCATAGTTTTCAAATTGTGCCTGATGATATCAATTTTTCTGATCCGTGTGTTTTTCCTAGTGAATTTTGAGGTAATTTTTTTTCATTCTTAATTTGTATTTATCTCACATTATTAATAATTGGTAATAATATCAAATCTTGAAGTAATTTTTAATATAAAACTGATTAAAGAATTTTACATTGTAGTTAACGAAATGATTGCGGTAAGTGTGCACTTTGACGGTGAAATAATTCAAAATGCAAGTTACGGTGTAGAGTACACGATAGGTCCAAGACTTACACTTTCAGCGAGCGAAAATGTAACCTTAGAAGAACTTAAGAGTTGGATTTATCAAGGTTTGGAATGTCGAAGAATCTCGGTACTCGATGAATATTCAATATCGTTGCAACATTGCACCAACCGGTTACTTTTTTTTAATGTGATGTCTGTATATGATGAGAATTCCTGGAGAATAACCTATGAAACAGCTTATTCGAAAATGAGAATGATGGAGTTATATGTACAATTGAATCTTATGGAAATTGAGTGGAATGCTGAGATGTTTACAGGTAACCAACCGGGTAGTAGTAGTGGTGCATGTTTCATATCTCAACAATCGTGTAATGTAAACACCATAGCAGAAACCAGTCGACCTGTGAATAGAACTTCTGATTTCATGCCTATACCAACAGATGATGAAGAAGAAAATGATGACGAAGATTACAATATAGATACAGAGAATGAATCATCAGGTGAGGACGATGAGGATGCTGATGAGGTTGAGGAAGATGAAGATATTGGTCCGAACGTGAGTCAGTTAAGCCAATACAACCCATTTAGAGGGTGGGGTTGGGTTCACCCAGCTAAAAGCTTTCATGATTGTTCTAGTTAGGTTCCTGCAGATACATCATTTATAAAAAGCAGCGTAATAGTTGAAGATCCGTTAGCTGAGAATCAAGCATTCTCATCAAAAGACGCTCTGAAGAACGCAATATCGAAATAACATATTGACAATAATCAGGAGATCAAGGTGCAAGACAGCAGCAAAACCAAATATAGGGTGAGATGTAAAGATGAAAATTGTAGCTGGATGTTGTACGCTGCACGGACCGGTTCGGGTGATGCATGATCTATAAGAAAATGTCCGTATAAACATATATGCAGGTCCACAGTTGCCCGATTTGATCATGCTCAGCTGACTGTGAAGATGATGGCTGATATCATCCGTGAAGATGTCGAAAATAATGTCTCGCTCCCGATTAAACATGTGTTTGATCTGGTAAGAAAAAATATTTCCAGGTGTTAATCCAAAGTACAATAAATTATGGCGTGCCCGCGAGATTGTTGTTGCATACATGTTTGGAAGTTAGTCGGGTTCATATGCTTTGTTGCCTCAATTGTTAAATGTTATTAAACAATCAAATCCTGAAAGTAAAGTTGTAGTTCATTCTGACCCTTTACCATGCGCTGGTGTCCGTCAGTTTAAATGTGCAGCATGGGCTTTTGGTCCTTGTATTCAGGCATTCAAATATCTACGTCATGTTATCAGCATAAACGCCTTATTTCTTAAAGGTAGATACGAAGGAAGGTTACTTGTTGCTGTTGGGTATGACGCTGAGAATCAACTACTGCCTCTTGCATTTGGGCTCGTTGAGAAGGAAAATATATCCAATTGGGGATGGTTTATGAGATGGTTGCGAAGAGAGGTGATTGGAGATAGGAAGATATGTGTCATATCTGATCGACATGCTGCAATTAAACACATTTTTAGGAATCCCGGTTACGGTTGACACGAGGAAGGAAATGAAGCAGTTCACCGTTTATGCGCACATCTAGCCGAAAACTTGCTAAAAAATTGTAAGAATCAATATGCAGTTCACGCCTTCAAGGCAGCATGCAGACAGTAATCCGTGGGATTTCAAAACCAGTTTGGAACAAGTTGAGTATTGGAGTAAAGATGCATTACAATACATAAAAGAGATTGGGAAAAAAGATGAAACAAATGAGAATGAACCAGAGGTTTCCTAGTAAGTGGTCGTTGTGTCACGACCGAGGCCAAAGATGGGGAATAATGACAAGGAATGCCGCGGAGTGCCTGAACAATGTATTCAAAGAAGCTCGTGGTTTACCCATTTGTGCAATTGTAGAGGCGACATACTATAAACTGTTGGAGTAGTTCAACAACAGAAGACAGCATGCACGTGTGTTGCCACAAAGAGGACACATCTTTTCCGAGAGGGTTACACAAATATTGGAAAAATCTGCAGCAATTGCATGTCAACATGAGGTGAAAATAACTGATTTCGATACAGGAGTATATGAGGTCATATCCAAACATGAAAGAGTGAGCAAAACTGGAGGTAGGAGGGATCGTAGTTACAAGGTGATTCTACGTGACGACACCAGACCGAAGTGTAAGTGTCGGGGACCACAAAATGCAGGTATCGCTTGCAGTCATGTTTTGACAGTGTGTGCCACACGTAACTACAATGCCAATGAATATACACATTCGTACGACAGTGTCAGCTCTCTAGTGCACACATGGGAGAGTCACTTTGATGTGTACGGGAAGGAAGATGATTGACCTGAATATATTGGAGACAAAATCATACCTAATAGAACACTCGTCAAGAAAGGAAGGAGAATGTCAAAACGTTTACCGATGACGATGAATGTCATGTAAGAAATGATAAGTCCGGGTCATTGTACATGTTGTGGTTCGATTAATCAAACAATCGATCGTTGCAATGTAAAGGAAGGTTGAATGTATAGTAATGTTTAATATATTGTAATGTTGAATGTATTATAACGTTTAATGTATTGTAATGTTTATTGTTTAGTAGTCTTATTTATAAGTCAAACAATATCAATTAAGATGACAAAACAAAATCATAAGATCTTAAAGTACAACCGCGAGTACAACTGAATTACAATATGAACTACTACGTGGGAGTGAAAATCTTTGTCTTCATCTTGCATCGGCACTCTCTACCGACTAGAGTCGCAACATGCACTGATTCTTCTTCATCATCAGAGAAAACGTATGGAACCAACTCAGAATGAGCTTGAGTCTCAACAGGTGAATGAGACTCAACATGTCGAAAATGTGACTGATTTTGAACAGACAAATAAGGTGACTGAGTCTCGTAAACTATAGAAGGTACAAGATTTAATTCACAAGTGTACCCCTGGTCAGTTAATGGACTGAATATACCATCGAACAAAGTCCCGAAGTCTGTTTGCGGCAACTGAGGGGTATCATAATTAGTACCAGGTGTCTGATAAGTTGGATAATCCCAGATTCCCGAAGATTATCCAACTTATCAGACACCTGGTACTAATTATGATACCCTTCAGTTGCCGCAAACATACTTCGGGACTTTGTTCGATGGCATATTCAGCCCATTAACTGACCGATGTTACACTTGTGAATTAAATCTTATACCTTCTATAGTTTACGAGACTCAGTCACCTTATTTGCCTGTTCAAAATCAGTCACCTTTTCGACTTGTTGAGTCTCATTCACCTGTATAATCATGCTATAATTAATTGGTTGCAGGAGACGGTAGCATGATTCACCCAAAGCCACGGTAGCATGATTCAGCTCAAAACCAATGTGCGTTTATACAACTTTGAACCTCCTTCTCTTTGGCTGGAGGAACAGAATGTTAAAAAAAAAATCAACAAAACAACAAAATACGAGACAATGAAGTATTCAGAAAATACTCAACAGATAACATAGCCTACTGCTGTACTGGTGATGGGGAGAAACATCTTCATATTGGGTCTTTCATGGTCAGAAGTGGTGGATTCCCTTGGCCAAAGTTTATTAGATCGCGACATTAGTACTACGCCAAACATGACATATTGATACTTTTAGTCTCACTCTAAACAATCAAAGTTTCAAATGCTGATAGTCTAAATGTTAATATACTGTAGCACAAAAGAATAGAATGCTATTCTTTTTGAAGAAATATTACTTAAAGCAACATTTACGTAAGTTGAGGGTTAGGTAATGGCACAAAAGAAGAGAATGTGTGATTCAAATAGGAAGCCTTACAACTTATCCATGCTATAGGCTTCCTACTACACCATTTAATACCCCAGCAAAACGTCATACTTGTTTGGTTCTACAACACTTGAGGATCAATCCTTACATCTATTGTTTTTAGCAAGAATTGCAGTCTTTTGGAATATAGTGCTTCATTTGGCAAATAAAGCACCAAGAAAGGAATAGTATTTGCACTTTGCAGTAAAGGAGTATATAATAACTATAGAAAGATGAAAAACAAATTGAAAACTATTAGTATACTTACATATGTCTTGCCAACTTCCTCTAAGAACTTCTCAGGATTTTCCAGTATCTCTTTGCAGTCTTTCTTTAACATCAAGACAAGGTCATGCTCTTTGGACTTTTCAAGGTGCCTCATCAAAATGGTGAAGGTTAACTCAGTAGGGAGACAACCTGAGCCTGAATCCTTCATAAACTTGTACATGTCCATCGCCTTGTCCAACCTATCAACTTGTAGATAAGCACCTATAATTTCAGTATAGGCTCTAGAATTAGGTTCCAAACCTTCCTTGCTTATGCCATGAAAGAGTTCCTCAGCCATATCAATCAGTTTGTTCCTCCCAAGCATATAGATCATATCAGAGTATAGTGATAAATCAGGATGGTACCATTCCTCCTTGCGAATGAAATCAAATACCTACTGAGATATTGATAAATTCAGAGGGTCAAGAAGTATTGGAGATGCAAAGTCACAAGCATGTAAATAAGTGTATTTAGTAAAAACAAAGAGAGTTCTTATTATGAAAACTACTTACCACATAAGACTCTTTTGACACACACATACATATCAAATGACTGTATTACGCAATATAATTCTGTTTTGAGCTCATGCAGCCATACAAATACAATACTCCATTTATCTGTTTGTGCAATCTTAGACATACCTAAGAATCAGACATCTTAATTCTAGAAAAGAGGCATCTTCTTAGAGAAAATGTATAAAATGTGCAAATGTGGGCACAACAACCAAGATGCAGTTTAAATATTTAAAAAAAAGTATTATGGGATCATCTACGGAAACACGCAATGATGATGACGAAATCCAAGGACACTTTGTTAGTGGGTCAAATTTTGCTTTTAGAAATACTTCTACCTTTATATGTTTACCTTTTCCATTAACAGCTTTCGTACTAGTGGTAGGACTATCAAAATCATATGCACCCACGCATAGATGGTTAATCACCTGAATAATTTCAAACTGGACACGAGAATTTCTTCACATCCAATTCACAAAGTTAGGGGAGGGAAATACAACCTTCCTTCCCTTCTTTTCTCTCCAGCATTTGTCTATTCAAACAAGTGGAAATAAGCACCAACTAATCTTATCTTCTTTCCTATTCTCTCCAACTTTTTTCTCATTTTTTTCTCCCCCACGATCACATTCTCCAGGTATCAATTGAAACATTTGGTATTAGTCTGAACACACAAGGTTATCTCTTATCATATTGTTCTATTCACTTCCTTTTCTATCCATTGAAGTATTGGACATCACAGCTACAGAAAGCCAAAATCAGTATAGACCCTCAAATTCTTTCATATTCAGAAAGAAGAAAAAAAATAATTTAAAACACACCTACATAATATCTAAATGAAAAATAAAGCACCCGGAATATTGTAGTAAACAGCACAAAAGCAGCAAAATCATTTTTCTCTCTCTTTTAACTTTCTCTATCCAACGACAATTCAAACTCCCAAAGAGACAGAACCTCCTCTTCCTTCCCTCTCCTATCAAGCCCAACTTCTATATAAACTGAACCCTATAGCTAAAAAGTAGTAACACCCTCAAACAATTTCCTCTTTAGTTGAGGGAAACAAACACTACACAGAAGTCAGAATAAAAGTTTCTTTGAACAGTGTAGGTACTAAACTACTAAATACACTCAAACCTTTCACTTTCGTAAAAAGGGGAAAGAAAAAACATACTTAGAACCTCCTCTTTATACAACGAACCTTTTTCTTTTCGGAAATTAAACAAAACAACATTTAGATCACACGATTCTTTATGCTTTAGAAATTTGAACACAAGAAAGATTAAAACCCTACTCTTCTCATCTTCTTTCTCTTCCACGAAGGAGGTACTCTTCGGGTATCAACTAAACACTATAGCTACAAAAATAGTAAATACCCTAAAATCAAGCACTGCTTAGAACAAAAATATCAAACTCATTAGGGTCTAAAACCCAAGATTGCTTAGGGTTTAGAGGATTCAACACAAGGTCAACTGTAAACCTTCTCTTCTCATATTGTTCCTCTCTTCCTTTCCTATCAATTGAATGCTACGACTACAAATTTAGTAAAGACCCTCAAGCATTTCCTATAAGCGACGATATTTACAACACAATAACATTTAGGGTTTAGAGGTTTAAACTTTAAAGATTAAACACAAGGTCATCTACAAACCTTCTCGACTTCTATTCCCTTCCTTTCCTATCAACTGAACACTACAGTTAAAAAGTTTGTAGATTCCCACAACTTGTTTATATTCGGGAAAAAGATCTAGAACAAAACATTTTTCAGGGTTTAGAGTTTTGAACGCAAGTTTATTTAGAAAGCTTCTCTTATGTTTTTCTCTTCCCTTCCTTTCCTATCAACTCAACACTACAACTACAAAACTAGTGAATACCCACAATTATTTTATGTTTGAGAGAAAAAAAATTAGAACACAATATTAAATTCATTAGGTTTAAAAGAGTTTGAAGAAGTGGAAATTTAAAACAAAAACATTCAGATAACAAACAAGATTCTTCATGCTTAAAAAACATGAACGCAAGATTATCTAAAACCCTACTCTTCTCATCCCTCTCTCTCTCCTCCCACAAAGGAGGACATTCTTCAGGCATCAACTGACCACTATAACTACAAAAACAGTAAGCACCCAAAAACAAACCCTACTCATCTCAACTTTCTCTCTCCCATGAAGGGCATTCTTCGCATATAAACCAAACTCACTAGGTACAATATAGTAAATACCCTCAAGCACGCTTCTTTTGGGAAAAGATGATGACAATATCTACAACAGAAAATTGTTTAGGGTTTAGGGGTTTGAACACAAGGTTATTTAGAACCTTCTCTTCTGATATTGTTGTCCTCTATGTTTCCATCAATTGAACACCATAGGTAAAAAAACTAGTAAATACCCTGAAATCATTCATTTTCCTAAAGAAAGCAAAGAAAAACACATATTTAGAACATTTTTCTTTATACAAAGAAGAAGGATGTTCACGTGTCTGAATCGTAATTCTTTTGAGTTCATTTTTATCCTAAACCGACTAGTTTGGGATTAAAGGCTTCGTTGTTGTTGTTTAACGAACCATTTTCTTACGGATATTAAACAAAACAACATTTAGACCACAATACTATTTAAAACCCTACTCTTCTCAGAGGCCATTCTTCGGGCATCAATTAACCACTACAACTACAAAAACAGCCAATACCCTAAACAAAACCACCATTTAGACCACAAATCCAATTCCATTAGGGTTCCAAACAGATTCGAAGAAGCAAGACCTGAAGAGCGAGTCTCCACTCGTTCTGGCGCTGCAACTCTGCTAACACTGCCATCAGGTCGACCTTGATAAGCCTCCCGATCCTCCCCTCGAACACCGCCTCCACCCTCCCGTCGGGGGAAGTCGATTTCGACGCGAGCTTGAGGGCCTGGACGGCTTGGATGGACTCGGAGGACATCACGGCGCTACGCCATAGAGGCCTCCTCGTGCCCGCGCCCCGGAGGCCGGATCGGATGGGAAGGGAACGGAATCTAGGGTTAGGGTTTTGGAAGGAAAGGTGGGAGAAGCTGAAGAAGAGAGAACCCATGTCGATAACGTTTGAGAGAGTTTCAATTTTCAAATTAGAGGGTTTTTTTGTGTGAAAATATTAAGAAAATTAAAAGTATTGCTAAGATATGAAATATACTTGTAACTTGCAACAGTACACACACGGTCCGTTTGGCTGACGTTTAGAGAGAGTTTTAATTTTCAAAATACCTTTTTATGAATTCTTATTTTGGAAATAGTAACAAATGAAAAGTATTTGCAAAGATTACAAATATATTTGTAAAGAATTTTGAAAATTAAAACGATATGTTGGCAACTAGTAATAGAATTTTGTAAAGCAGAAGTTTCCACACTTACGGTCCATTTAGATAACTTTGAATTTTGATATTTAAACCTTAGTGTTTTAAGACTAGTTACGAACTTCAAAACTTCACATGCGTTTACATGAACTCTTTTGAAAATGCAATGTAACACCAACTGGTAATAGAATTTTGTAAAGTAGAAGTTTAGCTCAGCAAACACGCTCAGTAAAATTCATCATTTTAGCAAAATCGATACTTGGAATACCGAGTTTGGTGTCATGGACTCAAAAGACACTAGAAATATAAAGTTTTGGTGAAATGGAAAATTCGCCGTGCTCACACGCTATCTGTTTGCTACGAATGAATTTTACTAAGTCAATCAAGTTCTAATTTACAAAAACCCAAAATTAGTCACCTCCACGTGTCAATTTGGGAAGAGCTAATATACTCTTGCAAATAAAATCCTTTTTATTATTTTCAAAAAATCCAAATGTTGTTTAGTTCAAATTGACGCACAAAGGCCCAATGATCAAAACCATGCATTTACAATCAAAATTACGTCGAATTAGTTGCTCGTACTAACAAACGAGACAGTACAAGCCCCCTTACATCTACGGACAGAAAAAAACCCTTCAAAATGAACAGGAATGCTCACAAAATTGCGTATTAATTAGACGTAACTAGTGCACTAAAATGACCTGCTCGAGCTCAATGACCCTTATATAAACAATAACATGCATAAAAGAGATAGGAGTAACAACTAGAGAACAAACAAAATGAATTCCTAATCCACAACCCACATAAAAGAGATAAGAGCCTGAGATCCAAACATCTCATAGGAACAAATGCATAATTAACAAGGGGACACACTGAATGCATAATCAACAGATTTTGTACTGTGAATTGTGGTCACACTGAATGTAAGCACTTACAACCTTCCCATCTCTAAAGTACGTTTCCACCATTCACAAGTGGCATACCTTCTCATTGGCATCCCAAGTACACAACCACCACACGATTCAAAACACACCATAGAACCCCAATCAATACTACAGCATATGCAACCAACCATCCAAGAATGCACATACGTTTCACATTGTAGATTTTGAAAATGCACATTCTTAAGCATTTTGTCTTGATATGAACCACTTTAACGCTTGTTTTCTCAGAAAATTACATTTCCTTCGCCTCATACACCACCATATTATCTCTTTCAAATCGCAAATAAAACTAACTGCAACGATTACAATTCGAAACCACATTGTAAGATTAGACCACCAAAACACACCTAAGCAATACTAAAACATGGGCAAACAAGTAAGTAAGCAACCAACCATCCAAGAACGTCTATATGTTTCACATTGTAAATTTTGGAAATGCATATTCTCAAGTATTTGTATTGATAAGAACTAGTGCTAAACTTGTGAAAAAGAGGAATATACAATATTTCTACCATCCCCGCAAACCATATATCTTCTCTATCAATTCGCAACTAAATCTAAGTACTACTATTACGATTTGAAACCACACTGCAAGACAAACCACCAAATGCACCTAATGAATACTACAGCATAGGCAAACAAGCAACTAACCAACCATCCAACAGTGCCTATATACATTTCACATGTAAATTTTGAAAATGCATATTCTTAAGCCTTGTATTGATAAGAACCACTTCAACAGTTGTCTGAAAAAGAGAGATATTCCTGCCATTCACAAACCATATACTTTCTCTTTCAAATTACAACTAAATCTAAGTATTGTACTACTATTTCGTTTGAAACCGCATTATAAGATTAACCAGCAAAACAAGCCTAACCAACCTCCAACTTATGCAAAAAACCATCCAAGAATGCCTACACATTTTGCACTTGTAAATTTGAAAATGCATATTTAAATGCATTTGTAAATTCGAAAATGCATATTTACAAGCATTTGTATCGACATGAAAAACTTTAATGCTTGTTATCTGAAAAAAAGTGCATACCCCCTATTCACAAATCACATACTCTCTTTCAAATCACAACTAAAACTAAGTACTACTAAAACTGCATTGTAAGATAAACCAACAAAACACGCTTAATCAATACCACAACATATGCAAACAAACAAACAAACAACCATCCAAGAATGCCTATATGCTTTACATTGTATTATTTGAAAATTCAAATCCTTTACAACAATTACAAACCAACACTATCTCCTTCGAATCCCAACTAAAAGAAGTACCACGATTCGAATCCATATTACAAGATTAACGTACAGAATACACCTAACCTTTTGTTCTTCCATTCTCAAACCACATAACTAAAACTACTATCAGTCTATTACTATGATTCAAAATCACATTACAATATTACCTAACAAAACATGCCCAATCAATACCACAACAAATGCAAACAAACAAACAACCATCCAAGAATGCCTATACGCTTTGCGTTGTATTATTTGAAAATTCACATCCTTTACAACAATTACAAACCAATACCATCTCCTTCAAATCTCAACTAAAACTAACTAACTACAACAATTTGAATCCACATTGCAAGATTAACGAACAGAACACGCCTAACCATTCTTTCAACACACTATCTCTTCCAATCCCAACTAAAGAACCATTCTTTCAACATACAATCTCTTCCAAACCCCAACTAAAACTAAGAATTACCAACAGAACACACCTAACCTCTCTCTCAACACAAAGCTAGCCAACAGTCATCACACCTAACCTAACCATCTCTTCCAAATCCCAACCAAAACTAACTAACTAAGAATTACCTTTTTTTCTTCCCTCGGAGGAAACACTCGAAGGCATCAACCAAAGGCGGGGTCCACCCAAGCACGGTGGCGACGAACCCCTGGATGAGCAAACTTGACACGGACACCAACGCAGCAAGCCACCAGACAGTCGAGACCATCACCCCCAGTTCGAGGACGAGGATGGGGAGGGTTGGGGGGAAGGGGATCGGGACGTGGAAGGAGAGGGAGGAGAGGACGCGGTGGGAAGTGGGGATGATGGTGGAGAGGACGATTGGAGGGAGGTGGAGACGACGGTGGGTGGGGTGAGGGATTAGGGTTAGGGTTTGGGGACGGGAGGTGAGGGTTGTCGTCGCCATTTTTCCGTTTGCAAATGGGAGCGCGATTCTGGTTTCGGTTCCAAATTTATTAGGTAAAATTTGAAAATTTTGTAAAATTTGACTAAAAACAAAATCTCTGGTTTTCTCAAGTTTTAAGATTATTACTCTATGAAATTTTCTATTGACAAACACGAGGAAAATCATTATGACCCCACTAAAAGTTTACTCCCATAATTGTTATTGTGGAATTTTTCTTATTTTAATTTTTACCCTCGTTCGAAACGTACCATCACGTTAATTGGAGTTTTTTTTAAAAGCTTAATTGCAGTTGGTTATGTACTTTCCCTCTGTTGTATTTCGCCTCGTCTTTTAAAGTTGGGCAATTTGCCTCGTGACCTTTCCATATTTTGGCAAGTTGCACTGTTTTATGTAATATTTTGATAAATTATTCCCAAAATATCCTCCACCAACCCTTATAATCACCATAAACTAAATAACCCCAAAATCGATCCAAAATCCAAAACCATTGGAACTTAGAAACAACAAAAGTGCCAGGCCTTTAAGATGAAAATAATTCCAAGAGACTTTATACAAGTAAAATACTACGAAAACATAAAAATCATACTCAACCAGAGCCAGCCGACCATTGAAACAAACCCTCTACGTTTTGCATAATTGCATCGTAATATCTTCAAGACGCTATCTATATATATATATATATCCAAGATGTTGTGATCACAATGACTACTTACCAGTTTTAAACCTCGTCTCAAGAAGTAGATTTGCAGTATTCCACAGGCATATTTTCTCTTTGAATCTCAACTAAAACTAACACACAATTCAATAACACTCAACCAATTAAAATGTCTAACCTTCAGGAATCTTTTGGCAAGCTCATACAAAAAAGCTAATCAGAAAATCACAGAACTTATAATGCAAGCGATATAAAGGCCATTCGAATGAGGCATCCACATTTTGAAACTTTAGGAAATGCATATTCCTCAACATTTCTATTGTGGTCACTACAAACCTGAATTACATCCACACTTCCTAATTCCTATCGCATAATCAAAGATATTTCCACCATCCACAGATCACATACACTGTTCCAAATCCCAGCTGACCAACTCAAATTTAAAAACACATTGGAAAAACAAACCACTCAAAACAACAAAAAGAAAAGCCTAACCTTTCATTCATCCATTCACAGTTGCCTCTCTTCAGTGGCTGCAATAACAGTCCAATTCGGTAATTCGAACAAGTTGTTTACGTTTCGCATTGTAATTTTGCTCTTCAACATTTACTGTATAAACATGAATTATTTCCACCATTCACAAAATCAAAACGTACCAACACTCGAATTCAAAACCACATTGCAAAAACAAATCACTAAAAACAACAAATAAACGCTAAATTTTCATTCTCCCAGAACTAAAACTAATTATAAAATCAACAAATAAACGCCAAAATTAACCTTTCATTGTTAGTTATGTAGTTCCAAACTTTCATCACTAAAAACATAAGTACTTCACACTTCCTTCCTCAAAACCAAGCATACTTTCACAATACGCAAACCACACATCATCACATCCAAATCCCAACCACAACCAACTAACAACTACTATCCGAAACAACATTGCAAAAAAAAAAGAAACAACATAAAACCCTAACCTTTCAGAGCTGCCTCTCCGCAGCGGCGGCTACAATAGGGAGATACGGCGTCCGTCCAAGCACAGAGCTCACAATCCCATAAAGAAAGCACCCGAACGAGAATAAAAACACGGCACCAAACCCCACCTCAACCACCCTAAACCCAACCCCACTCGCCGGAAACCCCCCCAGAACCCTCTGCACCAGGGTCGGGAGGGCGAGAAGCACATCCAGCACCACCGCTTGCATGGCGTTGAACCTGACATACCTCGAGAAGCTAGGGTTCCGGACGACCCCGAGGTATAGCGCGAAGAAGGCGACGAAGGAGGCGTAGGGGACGGAGCGGTAGAAGGAGGCGAGGGGGAGGATCGGGGAGAGGAGGGAGGCAAGGGTGGGGGCTCTGCCCAGGAGGAAGCGGGCATAGTGGAGGGAGTTGAGGAAGGGAAGGGTGTAGGAGAGGGCCGAGACGAGGCGGTCCGGAGCTGGGGTGGTGGCGGAGAGGGTGATCGGAGGGAGGCGGCGGAGACGGCGGGTGGTGGGACGGATTAGGGTTAGGGTTAGGGTTTGGGGACGGGAGGAGAGTGGAGTGGAGAGGAGAAAGGAGGTGGTGGTTGTCGTCATTTTGGGTTCTGAAGTTGAGTTTGGGTTTGGAGATGGGGATAGTCTTGACTGTTGATGACTAATTCTTATTACAGCTGTCAATTTTGTAAACGACGTGATAATACGATTTTACATGATACAATAAGAAAATATGATTCAAAGACGGTATGTATTTTCGTGATTGATTAACCTAATTATGATATTTTATGATGATTGATTGTGACTTGTGACTAGTAATTAGTAAGAGGTTGATGATTTTTAACCTGATACGGTTTTACGATGCGTCACTTTATCAATCAAGTTAGTACATGATTGATTCCTACCGCACCCACTCACTAATCAATCAAGTTAGAACATTTGTCACTTTATCAGAACATCATCCCTCACGTGTGTGTTTTTTGGGGAAAACTTTAGGTTCAAAATTTTGAATTTCATCCTTTATAAAACTAGAAACACACCTCATCTATCTCCCGATTTTGCATTCTTGTAATTTCTTCTCTCACTTCTCACATTTTGTGGAGGAAATAGGTGTCAGTTGTGGTGACAAAGGTGGAGAAAAGAGGTGGTGATGTGTAATAGCGGAAGGTGATGGTAGAGGCGGCGATGGAAAGTGGCGGTTGCATGTCTATGGGTGACGGACTGACGGTGGTGATAGTGATGCCGTGGTGGTGGTCGCCTTGTGTCATGGTTGTCTTAACGGTACGGGTAGTGGGCGTGGTGGATTATGTGGTGGTGAATGATAAGATAGTAGTAGTGGTTGCAAAAAGTGGTGGATTAGGTGGTAACATTTGATGAATGACGACGATGGTGGCAATGGTGATAAGTTGTAGTTCAGTGGTCATGATGAGTATTTTTTGTTTTAGAGTGTTGGTATTTTCAAGTTATTTTGTGGGTATTTTCATGGTATAGTGTTGTTATTTGTGATTAAGAACTAGTGATCGAGGGATTGGCCATGGTGATTTGGTGGTGATGATATTGGTGATTAACACGATGATAAGTGGTGGTGGTGTGGGTGTAGTTCAGTGATCGTTATGGGTATTTTCGGTATAGAGAGTGAGTATTTACAAGTTATATCATCGGGTATTTTCATGGTATAATGTAGGTATTTCTGATTACAAACAAATGATGAATGATGTGTAATGGTGATTAAGTGGTGTTAGTGTGGTGGTTGGACGACGACCTTGAAAGGATGGTGGTGGCGTGGTGGCTCGAATATGTTGATTTGGTGGTGGTGGATGATATGTGGTGGTTCCAACTAAAATGTGGGTGATGATTCTGTAGGATTTCATGTTTAATTACATATATATTTTCGAAATTTTTATGTATAATAAGGATCAATTATAATTTTCTTTGATTTATTTCATGCATGCATCGGTTTCTTTTAACAACTTGTTTGAAAAACTTTATTAAAACAAACACAAGGGACTCCGAAATTCATACCTAGAAGTTCTCTAAAACTTCTTGAAGATTCGGAGACGTTGAGGAAGATGATCGTCGCTTCCCGTTGCGCCGGATGCCTCCGAGTGTTCACCGAAACCCTAAACAAGATTGGAGAGAAATGAGCTAGCCAATCAATCTCCAAACAAGCTTAGAATCTAGCTACAAACCCCTTCCTTAGACTCTGAGATTTCTCCTTCCAAAGACTTAGAAAACTAAGAGAATTTTCGTGGGTTTTAGTGGTGAATTAGGAGAGAAAATAATTTCTGAATTGTGTATCCCAATTAGGGAGAATAAGGACCTATTTATAGGTTCCAATCTTACTCTTAATCATGGCTATTCTTAAGCCACGGTTTTATGACAATTTCTCTCACAAACTAATTCCATAATGCATTATATGCACCCACAAAACGTTTGACCAAATTTGGAGCTAATCCAACCATCGATCAAATTAATCTCTTAATAATCAAAGGCAGAAAATCGACCGCTGTTCGGTTTACCGAGTCCCACTCGGTTAACCGAATTTGTCACGATCGTTTAACCGAGTACGTGACGGATGACCGAATCTTAAGGAGAAAAATTCTCCTTAACTGATCGGACCAATTCACGTCTAAGACCGAGTGCTATTCGGTTAACCGAAAATATCGGAACTTGACATTGTTCGGTCGACCGTCTCTGGTTCGGTACACCGTACCAAAGATCCAGGCACTTTGGTCAAGTTCGGTCAATCAACTACGATTATCCGTTCCACATTCGGTTGACCGATCTATAGATCCTTCGGTCGACCGAACCATAACGGATTACCGAACTTCTACCCGATTTTGTCTTTTCAAATTTTGGATTTATTTCCAACAAAATTTGAACTTAAGGGGGGTTTTAGCAAATTCACAAATTATGCAATATATTATCTTATGCAACAATAAATTATTGCACCCCATAATATATGCATCTCATATGAATTTATCATGATTCTAATTATGTTTATATACAACATAATTGATTTTACTTGTTCACCACATGTGTCATATTTTCTATAAGAAACCCGACACATCATATGAACCAAAAATCAAGCTTCTTGTTTCCCGGTTTTTGCGGTGTGACCTATGGGAGGATCTAAACTAAGTTGGCAGTGATATTAAGAGCTTAATATCACAAGCTATAAGCGGTATCTAGCTACACATTATAGCTCCCAATTAGTTAGATGTCTTAATTCCACTCGAACCAAAACCCGATCCATTTAGTGATGGAGTGCACCACTTGTGTCCGTCCATTGCCTCATGATATTAAGAATACACACAAAGTAGTATTGTGTCATCTTTGTATTAGTATTCATTTCTTGATCTCTTTAAGCTAGTTATAAATATGTGACTTAACTCAAATCACATTGTGCACATTATAACTTTGCTTTATCAAGGGGCTCACTAATATCATCACTCAATTAAGAGGGGCAATGATAATCTTTTGACTAACTATCTTCTCCAACAAAAGTTGTACTTAACCAACCAATGTCTTTACACTACACTTATCGATAGTTTAAGACACTGATCTAATTAAGTATTCCTTAAGTGATCAGACATAAGTCTCATATCAAAGGACCAAAGACACAGTAAAATATTAATGACACCGAAACACATTTCTATAATATTTTACTTATTAGGTCTATTCAGTATACAAAAGTAATATTTTCCTCTTTTGCATACCCGCGTCACTCACTTGTAGAGCTACAATGATCTATGACCAACACGACAATATTAACTCGGTAATTAATGTCCCATGTTAATTACCATGATTGCGAATATCTTTTGTTTTATGTAAACCAATATCTTTTAGAGCTCTACGGTTAAGGACCAAGAGTCTCTTCCTTAACACTTCTAAAAGATGAATAACATAAACAAGGAACAAAATGATTTCTCATTCAATTCATAATAATTGACATTTAAAAGTAAAACTTTTAGAACACATTCCCTTCAATCTCCCACTTGTTATTAAAGTTTTCTTTCTCATACATACTCAATGCATAAAACAATAGTAACTAGGGTAAACCCTGTTACATATTTCTTATGCATTTGGGTCGGGCGGCCGCGGGAACCACCTCCCCCAAGAGGGAGGCGGTTCCGGCGGCCGCCCTCTCGTTGGGTCGGGCGGTTCCCGCGGACGCCCGACCCAAAAATGTTTTTTTTAAATTAATTGAAATAAACAAGGTAATTTACCAGATGTGAGTAGTCCGAAGTATCCGTTGGTTCTTTCCCTGGCCTCTGAGACATTCTATTTGGTGAATAAAAGTGTGATATGAAGAGAAAGTTTTGTTAAAAGAGTGAAATGAGGAGTTATATTAGTAGAAAGGGTAGATGAGCAAAATGGTAATCTTACGGTCGATTTAAGTAATTTTACGACGACGAACAACAATTCAGTATTTGAATTGGATGCCTACTTGAAAATTACGTTTTTGAAACCTTTAATTATCCAAACGAGATCTTAGTGGATTTGACCTGGGAGTTCAAGACACTATTGGTAAATGGTTCGGAGTTTGTAGCACGATCGGTAAATAGAGAGTTTTTGTAAACTTATGGATGTGCTGTCTTTGTTTGGTAGAGGATTGATTGTGACTAATAATCTTAGTCGTAGCTAAGAATGTCTCCATTTTGCTTCTGCAAATGTGCCCTTAGTTTGATTTTAAGGTTCATTTGAGCCTACTATCATACGCTTACGAGTCCTGACTGTAAAGAAAAACGAAAATACATACATACTTGAGAATATTTAGGTTTCATAATTTGATCCGATGTACTTAATATGTATTACCTGAACCTCAACTTACCATGCATGCTCTTACTTGCTCTTACTTGAATAACTAGCAAAGTATCACTTCTTAATTAGTTTACCGGACAAATGTATCTCAATCAGTGCTTCAACATGGACACTTGTATGTTTTCTTACTACTAGTTGTGGAAGTAAAAGCGGATCTTGTCTTTGTGAAGCTTTTAAACCAACCAATCAAGAACTCCAACAGCCATTCCAATGACCACCTATTAGGAAACATAAAAAATCTTTAATTGTGTTTGCATCCCAAAGTTTGTTACTAGAAAAGACACTTGAAACAAGTGTTAGAAGACAAGAAACCCTAGATTTGATTGCTTGTGTTCGTGCCAAGAACCCTAAAACAATGTAGGTCGGTATCCTATATATTGACTAGTTTGTTCCTCCAAATCAAGTAAGTTGGAAAAAAATGTTTTTGTATGAATTAACAGTGTTTGATTAGGTTATAATAAGAAATAAATATTTTTGAGAAGTGGAAACATATATTCACGCATGATCACTGTAACAATAAGTTTGGAAAATCACTTCAAATTGTATGATATTTAAGATGTTACGAGATATCTAAGGTTATTGGTGATATTTAGAATTAATTATCGGTATTTATGAAATTATCCCTTAAAATAATAAAAACATATCTGGCTGAAAGTGAAACCATCTCTACTAACAATCCAGTTATTTGTGGTAACTAAAAGTGTTTTGGAAATGGAATTTGAACATTATCGTGTCAAAACTTGGGTGGAATATTTAATTTTCAAGTTGGTGGGGGGTTGGAGTTGGACACTTACTTGGACTATTTAACCCAAGTTAGACTTGACCATGACTTGGCCTTATGTCATGTGTTTATTGTTTATGTTTCAGTTTTGAAGAAATTTATGCATTTGCTTTTGAATGAAATCTATAATAGATAGACTCAGACTAATTAACGAAGAACAAGAAAAATCAAACAATAGTGTAAAAAAATATTAATGGTTTTAAAAATCTTCTAGTTTTACTTAAATTTTCAAAGGAATTCCATGTTGAACCTTATATAAAGAGCATATCACTCCTTTCATGCGAATTATGACATTGAAATGGTAAATAAGAACTTATGTTGCAAACTTTATATCAAATTGGATATACTTTATATATTGGAATTATTACTAAAATGAATTATCAAATCAGAAGGTATTGAATATTTGAACTATTGATCAAAAGGGAATTAATGACACGATTCCACTACTGAAACTTGAAATAAACAAATACCAACTGAATGTTTAATTAGTGTATCATAATAATATATTGCATTGAAGCTCCTTTTTAAAATTGTTGACTCCCACAATCAAAGGAAACCACGTACGAGTGCCCATATCTTGACCAACAAGAAAACTTCACACGAGCAATAAATAAATCAACAACACCTCCAACTTTATTCGACAATGAGGGTTAGTTTTCAAAGTTTGGAACATAATTAAGCTTAGACTTTGGGATGCTGCCGGGGAAATAGCAGACTTTCATTTCAAGGACCATTTTCGTCATTCTTAATTTGCCTATTGCTCACGATTGTACATAGATTGGAATAAACTTTTCTAAGCTAATTAATCTACAAATTTTGGTAATACGCCGAATATAGTTGGTATACTATTATTTCATTAAACTTCTAAGTTAGCTCACTGTTTTTGTAAAGTACTGTATTTTTTTTTCATGCCGAACGAAAATAGAACTATATCTTTTTGCAATAAAAAACATGGTCACATGTGGCACAATCCATCTACTTATTTTCATTTGCACATTGTTACTCAGATTAAGATAGATATTTTTTATACTAAATGATCCATAATTGTCCTTTAATTTATTGTGGATTTGAATATGTAAAAATTATACCCAATAATAGATTAATTCCAGTTTTACCCTTCAAATCTAGGCAACATATTCCATGCATGGCCATGGGGGGTGGGAAGAGCAAAAGTTTGAATTCATCAGATGAAAAAGTCCGACACTCACCAAACACACGATGGAAAATCCATGTGCACACACACATGACCATTTCAAAATCCCATGTCGGTCAACATACGATACTTATTAGATTTCCACCACCACATATCATAATCTTCCTTATAAATACCACTCTACCCATCACCACTGACACAACAAACATAATTCTTTCATTCTTCATTCCGGCCAACATTAATCAATCTTCACTAATCTCTAGTCTTCATAGTGTGTACTTTTAATGGCTTCTGGAAGAATGGTTGTGATCTTTGCTCTTCTTGTCGTCGTCGTCGCTTCTACCGTGCTTATCGATGTCGCTGAAGCAAGGCAAATGCCCTTGTACTACAACCAAATGAGTCACTTGGCGTACCCGTCAACATATGAGAAGGCGAGGTCCACTCTGTCTTGTTGGATGGCTAAGTTGGCGTCTGGCCCGAGCCCGAAAGGCCCGGGCCATTAGTTTTGTTCAACTGGTGGTGGCAACAACAACGACGACGACGATGAGTTTTCTCATCAAGAAAATATTTCATGCATTTGTTGAATTATTATGTGGGGTAGGTTAGTTAGTACAATTTCTAGGTGAAGAATTATAATTTTCGTAATACTTGTACAATATGTCTAAGATGTTATTAGGATTAAGGAGGAGCAAGTTGGTTTTTTTCATATTCTTTTATATGTTTTATTTTTGGACCATTTTGGTCAATCTGTAAAGATGTCAATATATAAGGATGTTTTGTCTCATTGAGAATTATTTTTGCTCCTTTGCCTATATTATTTTAGTAGTTCATAAATGCTATTTTTAATACGGTGGAATTAGATTCAACCGTTTGGATATTGGATCGACCGTTATCATTGTGAAGTCAGTTAGCCCAATCCCAGTCTCGAGATTCTGAGGTTATCAGAATGGAGCTTAGTGTTGGTGGTGGTGATGGGTAAGAAAGATTTAATTTGGAGGATTCTCCTTCTTTTGTGTTATTTTTCGGTTGTCCCTTGATGGAATTAGAATTATGTGGTGATGCATATTGTTGGACAATTTGTTTCCCTCAACTATGGCCTTGCATTTAAAATTCGATGTTATGGTCTTGTGTATAAGTTCAGCTTCATAATTTATCGGGTCCTTAGACGTATGATGATAGGTAAGCTTCAATTAGTTTAGTAGTCTTCTTTCGTTGGTAAGGGAGTAATTGTTTGGGTTCTTAAATCTATCGTGTGTAGTGTAGGCCAATGTAGTGGTGGATGTTATTCACATGATGCATTTTAGAATTAGAATGTTTTTAATTGGACCTAAATAATCAACTGGGGCTAGCCTAATTGTGAGATATCTCGTGTTGTGAGACTTGGACTAAGACAACTAGACCAGGAATCACACCCCAGTGAAGCAGGTCACGTCTTCGGGTTAGTTTGAGCATGGTGGTCGATCTAGGAAAAAGAACTTTCTGAATGTGAGTTCAATGTGTTAATTTTTATGCAACTGCATTAAAAAATGACGATCTTTGCGTTCTAGGAGCTTTAGGGATTTCAGGGTAAGGTTCGAGGAGAATGGGACGTGGGCAAACAATTGCTCCTTTTGGATGTTTTTTATGAAGTTTTGGAAATTGGGGTTTAAAGGGGGGTTTTGTATGGTATTCCTAGAAATTATATTAAGCTTTTGGTGGATTTTGTGTTATTTTTTTCTTGTTTCCTTGATGGTATGGCAATGCAATTGTTTGATTTTTATATGGTATTGTCAACTTTAGTGTGCAATGTTGCTTGTCCAAAAAAAAAAACCTTAGTCTGCATTGTTGCATTTCAAGTTATGTGTTGACGTTAATACATGAATTTTGGCACTATCACTGTATTTGGGTACAATTAACACCTTTTACGGGCTTTAGCCTTTAGGAACTTGGTGTTAAGTGTGGGAGGAGAGTGGGGGTCTCACTGGTTGTGATTTGGGATTCGGGGTTTAAGGAGGTTTCATATGGAAGGGTTTGCTAAGCAGGTCAGTTGAGAAATTCTGTTGTTGCAAGGAGCAATTATTAAAGCTATCTGTTGTATTCACAACTTTAGTCTATAAGTTCATATCTCATGTGGTATTTCTACTTTTGAGGCTAGTCAAGTGATGTAATCTATTAGGTTTCTTTCACTAAACTTTTAGTTTATGTTACATAAGGGATGCATTTTTAAAGTTAAACATGCAAGTGCATGAGGTTGGATGCCTCCTTTTCTCAGTTGTAACGCTGCATTATGCTTCACTTATTTTTGATCATTTGGCGATTAAGTTACACTGTTTAGATGTTGCCCACGAATTTAAATCCATATTTAACTGATGAAGTGAGATGGCATGGTTGGTCTTCTTTCTTGGTTAACATTTGTTAGTTGTGAAGTTATCTCACCTCAAACCATGATTGATTTTCAAGTTCTATTTTGTTTGTATTTACTTTTTATAGGTTGCAGTCTTGCCTTAGATATTGATGTTGTGAATTGTAATCAAGAATCAAATTGTACTTGTTTCATTGATGTGTTTATAATTATTACTGAACCTTTGTTGTGAATGATATGGTTTACAGGATGCCTTCACTTGGGACATGATTTATACATTAACTTGTATGCTAGTAGATCAGTTTGGCCAGATTTCATCGTTTAGTTGACACTTCAGTTCTATCTCAAATATCAGCATGGTGCTTCAAGTTGGGCTAGCAAGACAGAGCAATTGGTGCTTTTATTTCTCTATATTGATACCGATGTTAAGTATAGAACAAATGTACATAATTTTTGCGTTACAAAGACGATATGCGCTTGGTACTCTGATCCTGTTTAACCTATGTCTTAAGTCTGGTTTGATTGAAAGATCCTCTGTTGGTTGGTTGAAATAACACAGAATTGTAGTCAAATAACACAGAATTGTAGTCAAATAACACCGATGTTAACTCTTCTGTCACCTCCTCGCATGCTAGTCCTAACAGAATTGTAGTCAAATAACACAGAGCATACAAACTACATGTTAGAAGAACATACCAATAAGAAAAATTATTTCAAATAAATAAGATTATGGAGTGGATATATGCAGACCATAAACTAAAGACATAAAACGTTGTTGACTTGTACATTTGTGAGTTTTATTGCGGTGTACTGCAGTTGTTTACTGTTTTCCTACATTTTCTTGCTTGGTGCACCAACATACCACAATTCTTGCATTTATGCTGCTTTTGTATGTTCGTCAGCTCATCAACAGTCTTCTTTCTTTTTAGACTTGGGCGACCTACTTTTCTTTTGGTTTTTGGAGGGTCCACTTTCAATTGTATGCCTACTGAAATCCAAGATCCTTTGTCGGGCATTGGGCTGATGTTTTTAGCATATGCTCTTCTGTAATTGGCAACAAAATAACAATTCGAAACATAGTCATCACATACCGCACCTATAAGAGAATTAATTAGTGCCCATGCATGCTTGCATGGAAGGTCAACGATGTCCCAAACTCTACGTGTACAACACTTTTGACCCAAGTCCACTACACACTGCTCTATACGAGATATAACTTCAGCAACATAGTCTGTTGATCGAACTACCGTGTACCCACCAAGCTCTCTAGTGATGCTTCCCAACCATTTCTTAGCAAATGGCACCAAGTTCCCCATCCATTCTCTTGACTTCGTCTGCATTGTAAAAATGGTGCTCATGTATTTTTGTCTTAGTACGTCCACCATACTAACAACTGGTAAATGTCTTCATTGATGTAGGCGTTGCATTTCCACCAAAATGACTTCTGGACCACACTTTATTCTCGTATTCAACTTGAAGGATCCACTCGTATGCCTGTTGGTTAATTGACCGCATCTCAGACATAAATTTCATGTAATCATCCAATTTGTATGCCCGAGCTGCACTCCAAAGCTGTGTTTGTAGCATTGCTCCGGGGAATTTTCTTTCAAAGTTTTTGTAGAGATGACGCATACAATTTCTGTGCTCGGAAGAGGGGTACACTTCAGCTACGACCTCCTCTACGCCCTTACACCTATTCGAAATGACCACCAAACCGTCTGGCTGCCCCACTGCACCACTCAACTGAGTCAAGAACCACAACCAAGAAGCGGAACTCTCACTTTCAGCTATCCCAAATGCCAGTGGGAATATGTCGTTGTTGTCGTCAACACTTGTAGCAGATAGTAGGACACCTCTATATTTGTGCTTCAAATGGAAGCCATCTAAGCCAATCATTGGCCGACAACCACTAAGGAAACCCTACTTACAGGCTTCAAAACAAACAAACAAAAAATTGAATTGGTTGTTCGGGTACACATCAAGCTTCACCACACTACCGGGATTCCTTCTGTTTAGCTCATAAACCAGATTCAGAAGTAGGTGATATTGAACCCCATCTCCACCATGTAGCTTCTCTAAGGCTATTTCCTTACCTCTCCACACTCTATGGTAAGGTAGCTTCAAGTGATACTCTCTCTGCAACTGGTCTCTGATGAGCTTAACTGTTAGGTGTTCATCTTGCCTCAGCCACTCGATTGCTTGATATGCAATCCAGTGTTTTGTCGCCATCTTTGATGCACAACTGTTGACTGAAGAACATGTGTGTGGCTTTTTCAAAGTCTTAATCTGGAAGACCTTACATTCCTGCATCCTAGAAGCATGGATTCTCCAACCGCAAGTGGAATCATGACACTTAGCAGTCACCTGATTAGGCTGACTTTTAATGAAATCCACAACACATTCAGTCACAATGCAATGCTGAACGAGGGTCATTCTAAATGTTGACACATCTGGGAATATAGCACCCACGTACATATCTGGATTCTTCATGTTAACCTCAATTGATTGTGGACCATCGTCGAAGTGGAGGTTGAAGTTAAAGTCTTCGTCGCCAACATCATCTAATGTGCCATCAAACTCAGGAGGCACCAATTCCTCATCCCCTTCTTTTTCTACATCAGAATCCCTACTTGGGTTGTAATCCGTACCTTCCTTATCAGAATCCCATGCAGCGCCCATGTCCACATCATCTCGGTTTTCTATAGTTAGATCTTGCATTTGTACGTTGGCCCGCCTCCTTCTATAATTAACTCTATTCGTGGGAGGAGGTTCTTTCTCCTGTTGTACTTCATTCATCTGTGCAGGCATGTTTAAGGGTACCTCATCTTCATGGTGTATCTCATGTACGGGTTGGTCAACCCTTTCTAAGTCAACAGTAACTGGTCTTTCATTAACTTCCCTTGACAATGCAGCTATTGGTGAGTCAACTGATCCTACTTGCTCAATACTGTCATCACTTCGTACGACCTCTGAACTAGCAAAAAAAATACAACTCCATCTTTGGATTGGGAAGTCCAAAGGCACATTTGACATCTTCATCAGAACTGATTCTTTTGTATTCCTTCCTCTAATGGTGAGGAATCAAGTAATCAACATTCAACACTTCATTCCGGCCTATTTGGAAGTACTTATTTACCCAATTTCTGATATCACCAACATTAACATCCTCAATCACAACCATTGGACAATCAACCTCTTTGAAGCCAACTGCACGCCTCCTACCCCTTCTCACAACCCTTGCCCACCAATGTGCAACTTAAGACTTAGGTTTGGAATGACAACATCCCTAATTCAAGCAAAGAACAAACATAACAGTAAGGCATATTTATACAATTTTACATACAGGTACATTGAATTAACTGAAAATTAGTTCAACCTATGTTTGGTTGGATTGGTATTGGTACAATATGTTAAAATGCATGCAATATGATCTCGTATTCCTAAAATTAAATACAACTTCATGTCATACTCCTAAAATTATGGCATGGTTATTAATGTTTTTTATGATAAAGATACAAACATCATCAACGCGCATCTTACCAATTATATAACCTCAACATCGTAGAGACAGTAATTGAATGAACATAAATTTTAGTAGGGCTGAGCATCGGTCCGGTCCGGACCGGACCGGAAAAAAAAATTAGGTCCGGACCGGAAAAAATTCGGATAGGCGGACCGAAAGACCGGACCGGACCGGACCGGTCCGGTCAAGTCCAAAAACCCGATTTTTTACCTTAAATTTAAATTAAAAAAAAATTGGACCGGACCGGACCGGATCCAATTTTTTTTTCCGGTCCGGACCGGGTTTTGCTCACCCCTACATTTTAGTGCAAAATACAATTTTCAAACCAACCCTAAAATCAACACATTGATAATCCACATTTTGACACACATTTACCCGTAATCCCTAAAATCAAGCAAATTGGGATATAACGAAGCTAACAAAGTTGATGTGTCGATGAGAGAACTCGGCCGGAGTAGCGACACCGACGGGGAGAAGGGGAGAATGTGGGTGGTCGTCAGCTGCAATCCGACACCTCTGCGTGAAAGGAATGTGTTCTAAAAGTTTTACTTTTATATGTCAATTATTATGAATTGAATGTGCAAGCATTTTGTTCCTTAATTATGGTATTCGTCTTTTGGAAGTGTTAAGGAAGAGGCGCTTGGTCCTTAACCGTAGAGCTCTAAAAGATAATGATTTACATAAAATCAAAAGTTATTCACAATCATGGTAATTAACATAGAACATTAATTACCAAGATAAGATTGTCGTGTTGGTCATCGATTGTTGTAGCTCTACAAATAATTGACGACACGAGTATATAAAAGAGGAAAAGATTACTTTTATATATTGAATAGACCTAACAAGTAAAACATTATAAAATTGTGTTTCTTGTCATTAATGTTTTACTGTGTCTTGGATCCTAATATATGAGACTTATATCTTTTCACTCAAGAAGTGCTTAATTTGATTATTGTCAAAAGCTATCAATGAGTGTAGTGATAAAGACAATAGTTGGTTGAGTATGACTTGCGCTGGAAAAGATAGCTAGTCAAATGATTATCATTGTCTCTCTTAATTGAGTGATGATATTAGTGGGCCCCTTGATAAAGTGAAATTATAATGTGCACAATATAACTTGAGTTAAGTTACATAGTTATAATTAGCTTAAAGAGATCAAGAAATGAATATAATACAAAGATGACACATTTCTACATTGTATATATTCTTAATATCATGAGGCAAGGGATGGACACAAGTGGTGCACTTACATCACTTAATGGATTGTGTTTTGGTTCGGGTGGAACAAAGACATCTATGCTAATTAGGTAACTATAATGTGTAGCTAGATACCGCTTATAGTTCGAGATATTGAGTGTTTAATATCTCTGCCAATTTGGCTTAGATCCTCCTATAGGTCACACCACAAAACTGAGAGACAAGAGGGTTGATTTTAAGTTCATATGATGTGTCGGGATTAAAATCAATATGTCATGAGAATTGACATAATTAGAATCGTAATAAATTCATATGAGGTATATATATTATGGGGTGTAATAATTTAATATTACATATGATAATATATTACATAATATATGAATTTGCTAAAAACCCCAAAAGATCAAATTTTATTGGAAATAAATCCAAAATTTGACAAAGGCAAAATCGGGGTCAAAGTGTCAAACACGGTGAACCGTTCATGGTTCGGTCGACCGGGGTATCTTCGGATCGGTTAACCGAATAGGAAACGGGTAAGCGCAATTGGTTGACCGAAATTGTCTGGAGTGCTTGGACAATCGGGTACGGTTAACCGAGTGTGCACGGTCAACCGAGAAGTAGTATTTTCGGTTGACCGAAGGTGACACGGTCATCCGATGACTATGTCCCAGGAGCGATTCTCGTGGGTCAACGGTCGACCGAGTAAAAGACGTGGTTCATCCAAATTCTTCCAGGGAATTTTTCTCACACGGATTCGGTCGACTGTCTAGCTCACGGTGCACCGAACACATGTTATAACCGAACGGTTCGGTTGACCGAGTTATACTCGGTCCACCGAACAAGAACGATTCTGCCTGAATTATTAAGAGATTAATTAAATCATGGGTGAATTAATTTCAGATTTAATTAAAACGTTTTTGTGGGTGCTTATGTGGAAATTGGAGATTAATTTTAGGAGAGAATAAGCAAGAGATCATGGCTAAAGAATATCTCTTGATAATGATGTTTTGAGAGACTATAAAATGACTCATACTCCTATTTGTTTACTACTAATGCAAAAATCTTTCTCTCATTAATCTCTCCCCAATCACCACGAAAATCCCTTAGTAAATTTAGGTTTTAGAGATAAGAATCTCAGGAGCTTAAAGAAGGGTTAATAGCTAGATTCTAAACCTTGTCAGAGATTGATTGACTAGCTCATTTCTCTCTAATCTTATTTAGAGTTTGGTGAACACTCAGAGGCATTTCCGTGGACGATTCAACGGGCAACAAGAATCCGGATCTTCAAAAGGTTTTAGAGAACCTTTAGGTATGATTCTACCTTTGTGATTTATTTTAATAAATGTAGGATTGCATGTTATTAGAATAATCACAAAACTATGTACATAAAATTGTTGAAAATATGAAAATCGATCTTGTATGTTGTATTAAATTTTTAAAAATATATACATACATAGGAACACAAAATCCTACACCACGTGGGTTAGGAAATTAGGTATTTGATGGGGGAGGATAAGACGATTTGGGGGGGGGGGGGGGGGGGGGGCGACGGATTGGGTGGGAGGGTTTAATCGGTCATTATTTTTTTATTTCAATTAGGTCCAATCGGGTTTTAAAATCCGGGTTCGTGGGTGGGTTAGAGTCGATTTAATTGGTTGAGGGTTTGATTAGGGAAGTAACAGGTGCGTGTAACGGGGTGAAGGTCTGGGTTAACGTGCTTAAACAGAGGTGCACCCAAGCAATTAAGTTGATTTGCGGGCATTCTGGGGCAATATAAACTTACACGCGTGCAAAAGCTGAATAAACTCCTTTTGGAGGTGCACCCCAGCAAAAAACCCATTTTGTTATGGACTTTTTGTTCTTAATATGGAGCTTCAGTTTGGGTGTCTATTTTGGTATGGTTTGTGCTTATGTACTTCAAATTTTGTAAGCTTGTGTACGCTCTACGAGACTAGTATCGTTTTTATGTTTGTAATCGTTATTTGTTAGTAGAATGAAGTTTCTTCGGAAGAAAGACCACATTCCACCAAGTAATCTTGAGTCTTGTTAATATAATCCAGAAGTGGTTCATGTTCCCGATAATAAAAAAGGGAACTACTATTCGTCGCCGGAAAACTACTTAAATCACCCCAACAATTACATTTTTACCATTAACAAATCATTTAATACTCATTTTGTCCTGAGTCTTTAAATAAGTTTTGTGACTCGGTTTTACTTACATTCTAAGTACCAATACCACGAAAATGTCTGGCGAAGCGCCTGGATCAGATGATGTAACGAAGGTTGATTTAAAGTTTTTTTAATGTTGTGTTAAATTAATTTTTTTCAGGTTACGTTGCAAGATTTTGGTGGTGATGGAGTAGATTACAGTGAGTTTTTTGATAGTAAACAAATATTTACAACAATCGAGGAAGCTTGTAAATGTGCAAAACAAGTTGTTCTAGGAGCCAGATTTTTTTGGTTATATCATCATACAAATCAAAAGCAGATAACCTGACGGATTGTTACATGAGATGTGATCGCAGACATGAAATGCGTTCTCGTGATACGAGTATTGCACTATGAAAGAACACAAAAAGAAAAGGTTGCAGTTGTCTTTTTTGGTAAAAGTAGTCGAGCGACGGGATCGTGATGGATGTGTCATTGTTTCTAATAGCACCCATGGGCAGCACAACCACACACTTGCAGTTTATTCAGAGGGTCACCGACAGATCAACAAACTTAGTTCTTGGGCCAAGCAAATTGTTCATGATATGACTGAGGCACAAACAAGACCACGTAACATTTTGTTGGTAGTAAATGAGAAATTCTCGGAGGATAATCTCAATCAGAGACACATTTATAACTTCAGAGAGTACATGAGGAGGACGAAATCTGAAGACATGAATCTCACTCAACAGTTTCTAAGTCAGGCAGTGCAGTATCATTACTTACATTGGATTATGGCAGATGAAGAAACTAATGTCCTCACTCATGCCTTTTTTGCACATCCGACGTCAGTTCAGTTGTGTGCACATACCATTTCGTAATCTGCATGGATTCGACATATAAGACGAACAAGTACAAGATGCCTTTGTTTGAGATGGTTGGGGTTACTCCAACAAACATGAATTTCCTCGTCGGCTATACGATTTTGAAGGATGAGACTGAGTCTAGTTACCGGTGGGTGTTGGAGAGGTTGCGAGATCTGTTATTGGATATTGTTAGCCCGACTGCAATAATTACGGACCGGGAGATGGGTCTGATGCGACCAGTGGCAGAGGTTTTTCCTGAGTCTGCTCATTTACTATGCACCTGACATATCAACAAAGATGTGTACAACTACGCATACCACGTATTCGGCAAGGACAAGCAGCTTGCAGAGAGTTTTAGGCGTGGAAGGTGGAGGAGAGTCATGCTTTCTGATTCACAGACGGATTATGATAGAGCAGTCCGTAATCTGAAAGATTCTTACAAGTCATGGTCAGTGCTGACGGAGTATGTGGAAGACACGTGGTTGGTGCATAAGGAAAAAATGTGTTGAATTGGACGAATCAAGTTTTTCATTTCGGCAACACTACGAACTGCAGGGTGGAAAATGCACATTCGGCTCTGAAAGAGTGGATCACTACATCGGCTGCAGCTCTGGACACTCTTTTCGACCACGTGAACTCGGCTATTGAAATGCAGCTGACGAATATTTGGAACTTTCTTGAAGATTCAAGACGTCGAAATTTGACAAACTACATAGGTCCTTTGTTTCAGCATATAAATGGTCGAGTTTCACATCACTGCTTGTCATTATTGACTCAGGAGTTGAAGAAAATGCAGGACTTAAGCAATCAAGTTGAATATCGTTGCGGGTGTGCTTTTTTGACATCACATGAGATTCCTTGTGCCTATAACATGCACGAGTGTATTGCGTCAGGTGATAGAATTTATTTAGAGCAGATTCATCCATTCTGGAAAACACTTGTCATTGGAGAAGGAGTCCAGATGTCAGAGTTTGTGGATCGGTCAGCACAAGACGTCGAGCATTTTTGGAAGCTCGTTGATGAGATTTCGGGGAGCGACCCTATAAAAATTCGTAGTATTTCTCGTATTTTATACGCACAGTTACACCCGGATCAGTCAGACTATCAAGAACCCGTAGAAAATACTAAGGTACGAGGTCGACCTAGGGGAAAGTCGACACGTCGGGACTCGAGTGCCTTCGAGTATGCTGAGCGAGGTCGTGGTCGGTCTGCCAGTAGTGGGAGCAGAGGTCGTGGTCGGTCTTCCAATTCATCTTGATCGTCCGTGAACACGGGCACATGATCTGCTGTGACGATATGTTTGTTGTTATTTAATAGATATCACTAATCTAGAGAGGGGTGAATAGATTATCTTCAAATTTTGTTGTTTTAATGAATTATTATTTCTCTATCTTACAGTGTCTGGACGGACTGACGTGGATAACTTCCCATATGTTGATAGACTGCCAGGAATCATTTTACCATTTCTGGAGAGGTGGAATGACGTACGTGCCGATGACCACTGTGGATTTCGATGTGTTGCCGATGTCTTCCATGGTGCGATTTCTAATGAGATAGGTACGCATCCTATTTATGAGAACATCTATTACGGCAATGTGGTGGAGGGTCATCAATGAATTGATTAGGGCGGGGGACCTTGTGACGAGGATCATTATATGGAGCTTTGGGCCGACTTGTTCCCGATTGTTAATTTTTACAAGTGTGCGATCATGTATTTCTCAATGGGAATGGATGGTTCGTTGTTCCCGTGTCTTATTGTGCTACCTTGGGAGAGTCCGTCTGTCATGATAAGGCCAGTCAGAGAGTTGGTCATTGCTCATTTAGGGAGTTAGAGACATTTTATTCATTTGGAATTAACTGAGGGATTCCCAATAACTCCCATAGCGAACCTGTGGTATAAAATGCGAGATGTATGTGTTGTTGGATGGGAGGATGAATACGAAAGTAGGATAACGTATTGGAACCTGTTACGTAGTACATTTTGATTGTAATTTGTAATGCATTTGTAATATATAATATATCGTGTATTTGTACTTATATTGTGTTGTTTTTTACCATATTTTAAATTTAATTTAAGTTACTATAATATGCTCATGAGAAATAAGTATTAAAAATATGATAGCAAAAGAAATAGGTAGAAGATATGTTCGTCAGAAATAAATAATAAGAGTACACAAATAAGCATAATCAAATACCAACAAATGTAGTAACAGTTCAACATATAATAAACCGAAAGTAAGAGCAAGTCAACTAGAACTTAGCATCCGAATCATGGTCGAAATGCCCAACTAGTTGTTCCAATCCTCAATGAGGCGATCCCAATCTGTACATGCAAGTCTCGTATCCTCAGTCGACATCCTGTCTCTCTGTCGCAAGAACGGCTGCGTATACCGTATCGCCCTACTCATCCACTGTAAATAACAATAAAAACAAAATATAAATCACAATTAAAAATTAAATTAGATAAACTTACCGCATCGGCACATGTCCTATCCAGTGGTCTCTCCAGTCTTAGAATGGTACCGCTCACGATAAGTGGATGTGAGCACCTACCGAACCACTGCAAATAATCTGCATCACAAGTGGAGGGGTCACGGCTACGACTCAGATCGTCCAGGTGAAGTCGTCCTACTCTCGGAAATGTCCTCCAAACTGATTCCGCAAACGAAACGCTATGCCTGACGTCGTACGTCGTCACAATCGCAGACCGTACAACATGCTCTGGCGTCGGGATGTCAACCAGAATCACCTGAACGTAACCTAACTGACGCAACACGCGATCAGGTAAATAAGGCTCTGTGATATCCCTATCATGAATGACGCCCATAAATGTAGTCCTCGGCACAGCTACAGTAGGCTCAGGACCATACGACAATCACTCTACCTAAACGTTTATACGTTAATAATAATAAAGTTGAGATTTAAATAAACGTGAATGATATATACAATATATACCTGCGATGCAGTCATCTGGTCTAGCCGTCTACGAATAGAAAGGAGTCGTCCCTCGCTCTTATCCTCGGTCGGGACAGCCCACATACGTGAACGAGGATGACCACGCTCAATGATCTTCCGCTCCCGATACGGGCGGAAAGCAGGAAAATACTCATATATCCAAGCTTGCAGCAGTGTAATACAACCCGTAATGCCAGAACAATCAGCACGACTCGCTATACCCAGCTGGCGATACAGATATGTTAACGTCACCGACCCCCATGAGTACTGACCAATGGTATCTGACTCCCTCGTCTCCAATAGGTCGTATGGTCTGACTCTGAAATCGCTCTTGTCGACAAACAAGACGCAGCCTAGCAGTAAGAAGAGGTAGGCAGTCATCGGCGTATCCTCAGTCCGCGGTGGTCATCCCCGTCTGCAACAGTCGTCCACAACATCGATGCTAACACCACCGTCACTCCAAAATGAGCTATCCCTCCCAAGACCATCGAGGCTGACCCCGAGCAACTCTGATACAAAAAACTTCAGCTCAGACGTCGACACCTGCGCTCTGACCATACGACCCTCAACAGATATGTGCAGAATCTGGAAGACGTCATGCAACATGATTGTCATATCTCCGAATGGCAAGTGGAAAGTGTTGGTGTCAGGCTGCCACCGCTCCACGAAGGCCCAAATCAACGACATGTCAAGGCAGGAGAACATTGTGGGATCGTGTGGGTTATGGGTCCACTAATCACTTTTAATCTAATCCCTAATTTTCTACTTGATTAAGCAAACAAATGTGCAGCGGAATAAACAAACAAGTAGAGAAAGAAAGACAATGCAAACCACAAAAGACGCGTCGGTTTTTATAGAGGTTCGGCACCCCACCCGGGTCCTAGTCCTCTCTTGTAAGCTCCGCTCGACTCCGCGAGCTCCGCCTACGTCTTCACTAACCACTCCCCGTTCCGGGCCGGGAGAGAACGCCTTTACACCACAAGCAACACGAACAACCCTCGCTTGCTTGAATTCTTCCTCTCACAATCCGAGAGGGACACTTCGGGCTTTCACCGAAGTCCTTGCTTCTTTTGACAACACTTGTAACTGAGTGGGATTCACTCTCTAATTGAGCACACTTTGAGTAGGATGAGTATATGATCAAATGTGTGAAGTTTAGGCTTAAAGAGTGTAGAATTGGGAGCTTTGAGGATTGAGGTTTCTCTCTAATGTATTGGGACAATTGGAGTTGGAGAGTTGTGTTAACAACAAGTCTTGATCCTCTATTTATAAGCTCCTAAGGTATTCTAGCCGTTGGGGATAGATTTGATTGGGTTTTGTGCAAGATACACAAAGCAAAAAATCGGGCTGCAAATCTGTCCAGAACCGGTCGACCGAAACTAGTAAACCGGTCGACCGTTAACTTGATTTCAAAGAGAACGGTCGAACAAAAGAATATTCGGTCGGACAAACGAGCTAGAACTTAACTCTACTTAAGTGAATCGGTCGAACCAAAGTATGGGGCGGTCGACCGAGAAGGGGATTCGGTTGAGACAAAGGTCAATCGGTCGAACGAGAAATGTGTCGACCGATAGCAGGGAATTTGGTTTCTGAAAATATGTTCAACCGGTCGACCGAAACAAGGTCTTCGTTCGACCGGTTACCGAATGTATTTTGGGGTTAAGTTTTGTTTTATACGAATACGACCGTTATAGGAATACGACAAGAAAAACGGTCATATTAAAATCCGGGATCGGTCGACCGAAAAGGTAGAACCGGTCGACCGGTAGAGTTCGGTAAAATCACTGTGGAGAGTCTGTTATAAACCGGTCGAACTGAGAACTGGTTCGGTCGACCGGTTCACACAGGAAATCTGGGTTTAAGTTTATAAGTGATTTCCGACTAAGGTTTGGGTGATCTAATGAAGTCCAAATAAGGTGAAATTTTGTGTGTGACTTCTCTAAGGAACCTAGTGTGTATGTGATATGTTTTTAACTCTTGTATGCTCAATTTACACATGTTCCTAAGACTCAAAATAAAATCAAGATTACAAGTCTTCATTTAGCTTTATTACAAATCTTGACTTGATTTCCTTCCTTCCATGAGTCTTGATCACCTGTAGAGGTTAGCACATGCAATATATATGCAATGCAATATGTGTGCTACTCTACATAATCATAACTAAGATTAGGTTAATTAAATCATCAAAACCTAGATTAAGGCCAAAAAGCCAACAAACATGTTGTACAACAAGTGACACAATCCGTTATCAGTAATGATCGCCGTCATATCATCAATCATCACTGAACGTCAAGCCTGCAATGTAATACGGGCTCTATGCCGATTATGACACTTCAGAACCTTCCGATACTCGCCCTCCCAAATGCGTCTGGCGATGTGGCCTCCGAAACTCGAAATAACGCTGCCATCTAGAGGACTATCGGGCATCATATCCGTCACGATCCAAGAATCGTCCTCACCCCTCTTCTTCTTTTGAGTTCGGGCGTCTGCAGTGCACGAACTCGAATCACCGGTCACATACCGACTACCTCGACTCTTCCTAACGACCCAGTCAGCCAAAGTATTACAATGTCGCCTCCGTCCTCGACCATACTATTGTATCACCTCCTCATGTGGCTCCAAGCCATACCGACCCCTATCGTCACTCTCGTCGTGACTCCTCACCTCATCTGAATCATCCTCGTCGTCGAAAGAATCCTCAGGTGTCTGACGACGTAAAATATCTCTCTCTATCTCTCCTAATTGAAGCAGAAATACCCTGTCTACGTGGATGACGAGGACTTAACTCATCTGCTAAACTACGTACAACGCGTAAGGGAATTGATTTCCCTTTTCCTCCACGGTAACCCGATGACTATTAATTCAATTTTAAAAATAAAATTTTGTTAATGAATTTACTAAAAGAATTTAACTAATTATTAACTTAGTAATCAATTTATTTAGCAATTATCACAAATTATAAGCAATAATGGATTTACTAAAATAATTTAACTAATTATTAACTTAATAATCAATTTATTTAGCAATTATCACAATTTATAATCAACAATGGATTTACTAACTAAATTAACTAATTATTAACTTAATAATCAATTTATTTAGCAATTATCACAATTTATAATCAATTTAAATATTTAAAATAAAAATAAAAAGGGCGTCTGCTGGAGACGCCCCATCCTAAGGGGAGCGTCTGCCGGAGCCGCCTCCCCCTAGCGGGAGGCGGCTCCTTCAGACGTCTCTCCTTAGGGCCGGACGTTCGCGGGAGACGCTCGACCCAAAAAAAAATTAATATTAAAAAAATTAAACAAGACATTTTACGAGATTCGAGTAATCTGGGGCGTCCGTTGGTTCTTTTCCTGGCCTCCGAGACATTTCTGATAAATATGAGAGTAATATGAAGAAAGAATGATGTTAGGAGAGTTAAATGAAGAGTTATATAAGTAAAAATGGTAAAATGACAAAATGATAATTCGTACGAACGATTTAAGTAGTTTTCCGACGATGAATAACGCTTCAGTAGAAAAACGAAGAACTCTCGATGAGTTAATATCATTTTTTAAAAAGATGGAACCAAGAAGGTGGCTTTGGTGTAGTTTACAAGGTAATTTAACTAACTAGAGAACTTGATATTCATATATATCAACTTTATTATCCATGATTAAATATTAATCTTTCACTTAACTTCTAGTACATTAAGAGGCTTTCACCCAAGGAGTAAAAGAATTTAGAAATGAAACGGTGCTTCTTGCTAAACTTCAGCATCGGAATCTCGTAAGTTGTTGGGTTGGTCGGAAGAGAACGAGAAAATTCTTGTCTACGAGTTCGTTCAAAACTAACAAATGACCACTCATTTATGTTCGGTAACGTTTTAATTAAACTCCACATCTAAGATTTCATGCATGAAAATCTACTAATTAGCGTCTTGCCAATATAATTAAACAACCAAACTAACACATGCTTATTGTGATGGATGCTCTAGATCCGAGCAAGAAAGACCAACTCAACTGGGAAAGAAGGTACAAGATAATAAAAGGAATTGCCCGCAGGATGCTTTATCTTCAAGAAGAATATTCACAACTCAAGATCATACATCGTGATTTAAAATTGAGAAATACCTTGTTAACACATGAACCCCAAAATCTCGGATTTTGGCTTAGCAAAACTTTGCAAAGAAGACATGACTCTTACTACCACCACTAGATTTGCGGTAATTAGTTTCAATAAATTCGTGGAAATTCCTTATAGTCAAATCATTCTTATCATCTAATCAAACATTTAATGTGTAGAATTACAGCCGGTACATGTCACCTGAGTTTGTGATGAGTCATCCGGTCTCAGAAAATTATAACGTATACAGCTTTGGAGTATTAGTGCAGGAAACTGTAACGGGCCGAAAGATCAGTGACCGTATTTGTTATGATCCTAACCCATGATTAGGGTTAACCCCGAGTTTGCATGGGGAAGAGAAATGTGGCGTGCACTGTTGAGGAGGCTTAGGTGATGGGTTGGGGTGTGTAGGTTGTTGTGGGTAGGTGATGGGTGGAGTGGGGTTAAGAGAAACGTTTCTCTCTCTTTCTCTCCCTTACTTCTTCTTTCTCTCCTTCCACTTGCTCTCTCTCACTCCTTTTCTTTCCTTTCCGGCGACCAGAGGAGGCAGAAGCTCATGCAGCGTTAGGCGTGTGGAGATCGTTGCGAGGAGACGACCGTGCGAGGAGGTTTCGGAGACGGCGTGCACGAGCGAGGCTCCGACGGTTTCGTCGTCTTCTTTGAGGTATGCCGGTTCTTAGTGTGTTTGGGTGTTGCTCACCCTCGTGGGAGGGTGTTGTTGGTCGGTCGGTCGGGGGAGGTCGGAGACCTCCCCGGCGGCGAGTTTTGCCTAAAACCTTGGCTGACGCAAGGTTGAAGACGACCAACGGTCGACCGAATGTAGTGTATTTTGATTGTCTGGTTGTTTTCGGTCGACCAGAACTTAAGTGTACTGGATTTTATGCTTGTTTGCGGTCGACCGTTATATGACTTAGAATTACTAGGATGCTCTGTTAGCTTTCGGTCGACCGAGACCCCTGAGTCGGTCGACCGATAGTTTGAATTGATGTTGACCAGATTCCGGATTTTGACCTCGTTTCGGTCGACCAGTGTTATATCTCGGTCGACCGTTGGGACTTAGAGCACCCTTAACGGGTGGGCGGGGGGCCACGTGCCCCCCCTATTCGTCTGATTTATTTTTGGTTTTGGTTTTTGTTTTAAAAATAAAGATTATTTATATATAATTAGGATAATGTATTAATTAGGTAAATGAAATTAAATTAATTAAGTATTACAAAATAATTGAAAAAATATTTTATAATTAATTAACAATTTTTGATTTACTTAAAAATAAAAAAATCATAAACAAATTAAGAAATACAAAAACAATTGCTTGAGAAGTCCAAGCCTCGATCCAATCGTCTCGTCTTTAGTAAGTCACGCGCGTACTGTAGGTCATCGATGCTTGAGAAGTCCAAGCCTCGATCCAATCGTCTCGTCTTTAGTGAGTCACGCGCTAACTGTAGGTCCTCGATGCTTGAGAAGTCCAAGCCTCGATCCAATCGTCTCGTCTTTTGTGAGTCACGCGCGTACTGTAGGTTACTTCCACTACAACAGTTTTACCCTTTAGCCACGGTAGTTATCCGTGGCTATAGCTAAGTATCCATCGCTATGGAGCAACAACCACGGATTTTTACCGTGACTATTGCTGGCGTCACTGTAGGGTATTAGCGACGGATTGTGTGACGAATGTGTACCGTTACTGATACTTTATGGAGGGAATAAATGGCGGGATGGAAAAGACCTTTAGTGACGGATTTTAAGACCTTTAGTGACGGATTTGTCCCGTGGCTAAAAGTTTTTCTCAGAAAAAAAAAATTCTCAGCATTTAATAAATCACTAATACACCTATACTTATCAACATCCACAATTACATAACATTGTAAACCACAATCAAATTTTTATAAACAATTATATAATACAAAATGAATATGATCTTGTCAAATAACACTAACAATATTCAAATTGATATTTCATTCTGAATCAATATCCTAATCGACAAATAAATTGACAAATATGATTCCACTATTCACACATTTCATAAAATACAAACAACTACTTTGACATTGATATAAGCATCTCAAAATTTAAATTTTTACTTCTTCCACTCTTGCTCGAATAAAGCACAAATGCAGCACAAAACACTGTCAAATTCAGCACAAATCACTACCAAAATAAGCCAAGATGCAGCCGAGTTGCAGCCAAAGATTCAATCCATAATCAAGTATACAAACATCTATATTAAGATCACAATATCAACTATCTACACACAAGTAATATAAGCAAATATTGTCTACAGAGACCAAGTAAATCAAATAAGAACTACACCTACCACTTGACTAAATATACGTTCTTAAATCCTTGTTGACGTGTCAGTCGTGCATTTAATTCCTGCAAAAAGGAACATGAATTCAATCAAACGAATAGAACATACAAGTAAAGACATTCACAAATTCACTTGCTCAACTACTAAACATGTGGATCACTTCTCACTTGCTCTTTACGACATACACCACACATCAACGACGTTCAAGTCATTTTGTAAATAAATAAATAACCATCATCGCCACCGACATGCGACAACTGCCCAACACCCCAAAAGACCCAAAGTCGATCAAGTTTTTTGGATACCAAAATTTGTGTACCCAAAAGAACAGTCACCATTTCCATCAGAAAAAATCATCGAAAGAGATATTATGAATTAAGATAAAAGGTAGACAAACATATCCAAGCTTGGAATACAAGTTCATGATCTTTAACGGAATAAGATAAATATAAGGTGAAATTTAAAATCCACCTTTCACTGAATCACTTTGTGCAAAGCCAGGTAGATCAGCAATAATAAACGTGTAAATTCAGAAACAAAAAAACCTGAGCATTTTATTTAGACCAACGAGCACCTTGTGATTGAGGTGTTGACTGTTCTTTTGGGTACATGCGAATCATGAAACAACAATAATCCCCACATACACATTCTAAACCCAAAATCAAACCATCCAACAAACTAGACCAAACCAACATTTTAAAAAACCCCAAATCCAGCATACTAAACCAAATAAAATCGAATACCCCCAAAATTTGAACTTGACAACGATTACCTCAGCGCCGGAGTTGAATCAATGCCGCAAGAAATGGGGCCGGCGAGGGACGACGCAACATGTGACAGAGCCGGAGAGGCACGACACTGAGAGGACGAAGACAAGGAATGACACCGGTGTGGAATCAAAGCCGACCGTGAACGGAGCCAGCAATCGAGTACTGCCGTGGTGTGGGAAGACGCGACAGCGAGGAACGGTGGTGGCAGTCGCAACGGCTAGGAGAGGCGGTGGGAACCGCGATGGCGAGGAGCGGTGGTGGCAGTCACAACGGCGAGGAGAGGCGGTGGGAATCACGACAACGAGGTGCGGTGGTAGAAGTGGGAGGCGGCAGCTTGGGGGTTTCGGGTGGGAGTTGCGATTTGGGGGTTTTGCGGATTTGGTTGGGTTCGGGTGAGGAGTCAGGTATTGGGATTATCTTTTCCACCACCGAATTACCTGTGGCTTTTCTCTCCTATCTGTGGCTGATTCCTAAATCAGCGACGGATTCTACAGCCACATATATACCTACCGTAGCTGTAGATTCAATTTCTTGTAGTGTTCTCACAACTATAAATGTACTCCTCCTGGTTGGTTCTCTCTCATTCATCTACGAACAATGTCTTCACCCGATAAGTCTTCCAGTTGGAAGTCTTCATCATCTTCAACATCCAATGACGAAGTTTACGACCAAGTGTTGAACTCCTTAACGGAGTATGTCTCCCAAGTGGTGGACCACACATTTGAACCTTTAAGCCGATTTGGTCGACAATATATGACAACGCTTTGGAGAAAATGCGTCTTGATGTATTTGAAGTTTAGTATTTAAGTTTAGTATTTAAGCATGTATTTTTAGTTTTAATTTCTAAATTTCCGGTTAATGTACTATGTAATGTGGTTTTCTAAATTTTAATAATATTTTCGTATTTATTAATTAAATGTTAATTAAAAACGAATGAATTGTTGATATTAAACAATTACGATAATGATTATTAATATATTTTGTTGATTGTTGAAAGAGTTTTGGAGAGAAGAATAAAAATAATGACGTGACAACAAATATTGTAGCGTGACTGAGTGGATTGGGTAATGGCTAAGGATTTTGTAGGGGGGTTGGTTTGTGCTGACGTGGTTGAAAGAGAAAGCAGGGCGCCCGGGAATTGCATGGGTGCCGTTAATGATGCTCTTAAGTTTTGCGCAAAGAGTTTGACCGTTGCAGACTTTCGGTCGACCGATTCCTTTGAGGAAACGGTCGACCGGGTTGCCTCTTTCGGTCGACCGTTTTTGCGCAGGACTGAATTCCTGGTTCCGTTTAGGATGCCAACTCTGTCCACGGAAACCCGTGTCCTCGCCTTGTGCGTGAGTCGGGAGGTGACGGTGGGCGCGTTACGTGTGCCTGCCCAGGGACCGCCGTGTGGAAGAGTGTGGGTGTTCGGGACGCGTCACCTCCATGTATGGATCGTGACTAATATGATGGATTGATTGGACTCATTGTAGAGTATCATGCCTAATGTATGATGTTTGTGCAGGCACACAACTGTCGTTGGGTGAGGTGACTACCGGCCTACGTGGCTACGGAGGTCGCTACCCTGCTTTTATAGCGGCGCGGTTGGTGTTTGCGGCTCGTGGAGCCTGATGACCTGGCAGACTTCGGTCTGGACCCGTCTGATGATGTGCCAGACGTATTGATGGACCACCGTTGCAGCGCCGGTGATGCCGCCGATGTTGTTCCGACGATGATGATGTTTCGGCTATGTTCCTCAGATGGGCACCTACTGAGATGATGATTGATGGACCGACCGAGCGACAGCTCCGGTTGTGTGGTTTCGACCATGAAGTTACAGATCTGTTTCTTATGGTGCGGACTTGGTGGATGCTCCTTGCCGAACTCCATGATTAGTGTAGTCGCGTGTGGGGAGTGTCACGTCATGTTCCGTTAGACCGTATGTGCCTACGGTAGGTCTCCTTGGGAGACCCGATAATGATTGTCGGACCGAAGTCCTGTGTTACCCTTCGGGGGAACTGTTTGCCTTACTGTTGATGACATGACATGCTACTAGTATGATAGGGTCAATTGTACTACTGCATGCATATAGGTGAGCTTGACATACAGGGTTTCCTTATGGAAACTCAGGCATTGTTGTTGCATCTTTTTCAGAACTGCAGTAGGTCCAGTTGGGTGGTGATCAGCGGGCGCGCGCATCTTGGGATCAGATCCTCTCTTTCGGACCACTGAGGTCGACATGATTACTTTTATCTCCCTTTGTTGTTCTGTTGTAATCATGTATTGTTTTGACAAACTCTGATGTAATATGGTGCACCGCTTATACATTTTATGAGAAGTAACAGTCCCGTATTTGATTATTGGTCTATGATGTCTTATTAATAATTTTTAAATTTCTGCTGTTTCGGAATGTTACAGTATTGACTCTGCAAATGCAATTAACCTCCTAAGCTACGTAAGTAAAAATAACTAATCAATTGATTAATTCCTTTTATGATCATTGTACTTGTTAATGATCAACAATCAATCTCACCAACTTCAAAACCTTTGATGTTCTCTTGGAGAACTACACCTATATATTTCGGTGATAGGAGTATCTCAGACTTTAGGGTTTCGAAGCTCGCATTGAGCCGTACAAGGATCTAGTAGATCGTGTTTTGCTCGAGCTGTTCTTGAGCGCTCCAAGCTTCTCGGTGACTGATTTTTGGTTTTGCTTGGTCTGTGCGATTTCTTGCTTGATTCGGAATGTGTGTGCGAATTTTTTTTGCTTCCCGTGTAAAGTTCTTCAACTGCTCCCTAGAGTTCGTTGGCTGAGTTGGAGTAGATAAACAACTCCCTGACCTGTGGTTGCATGGAGTTTAAAATCCATGGTATCACTAAGTGATCAGGGGTCTGCCACTCCTCCATTTTTGTGTCATCAATTGTTGGTTTCGTCGTTTTCCCGGTGATGTGGCCCAATTTTCCTTTGCCACTAAGAGAGAGGGTAACTAAGCGCACTCATGAGAGATAATTGGCTCCACATAGAAGTTGGGTGGTCATCCGTTGGGGTGTGTTTGCCACTCCTTCAGCCATGAGGAGGTTTGAATGTCGTCATTTGTGTGTCAACCCCTTCTTGGATTTGGGTGGTCTGAAGCCTTAACGGTCGATGATGGGTTTTTTTGTGGCTTTTGCTCGTGAGATGTAGGTTTTGTGGTGAACGGGGAGACGGGAAGGTCTATGATGATTTGGTGGGTTTTGCTTTTCTAAGTTGACTATCGGAGATCATCGCTGGTGATGAGTGCCCCCTTCCTAAGACCCAGTTATAGCTCTGATACCATATTAGAATTGAAAACTCATGAAAGGAATGAATTTTGTATGTTTTGATTATATTTTTTGATTACAAATTGATGAATATATATATGAAGTACAAGATACAAGAAGAAAATTCTTCGTCTTGTAGATCCTGTTGTCATTCTTGTTTATAACCGTTGTATGTTTTCAATTCTTATATGTAGCCGTTGTAGCGTTATGTATTGTCTTGTTTGATGTGTGATATACTTAGATTTGATTTGAAGCCGTGATGGGATCAAATCTGATCCAAATCAAGTCTGAGAGGTCGTTATTTTAACTACAACCACTCACATTACTTCTGTCAAGCTATGAAAACAAGAAAATGCCAACATATATTATATTATCATACAAGAGAAACACAAATTATAACTTTAGTCTTATTTGGCCACAAAAAAATTATGTTTTCCTATTTTGATACAAAAATAACATTTATAATCTCGTGTTTTGACAAAAGATAATACTACGATGTCTTGTTTTGACGAAGTCTCTAATATTGTTTTATATTGGTGAAACAAAGGTTTCTGTGGGAAATCATTCCAACCCATCTGTTTTTGTTCAATATATAAAACATGAATTTGGGAAATATTCAAGTACATCGATAAGCCAGCTGTATCAGAGTAATTATGCTGTAATTGAGTTGTATAGCTTCTCATTTGTTATGGTTTGGATTCTTTACGGCGGCGGATATGGGTGCACAAACATTTTTCTTCTATATTTTTAGAGAGAGGGAATTGATATGTTTGTTTCTCAATTTTATTATAATATCTTTTTCTTGGATTTCCGAGTGATGCTTTTTATAAGAAGCATTTTCAAATTACGTGGGGCTTCCCAAAATTTTGCAACTTAATATTTTGAATCGCCACATCATTTATTTTGAATCCAGTTAAGACTTAAGACGATCTTTTATTTTCGAAGATTTTCAACATTTTCTTTTAAATTCTAGAGTTTTGCTTATGTATGAGAGTGTTATTATTGATCATGACTATTACAAGTCAAAAAATCAAGCAATATTGGTAACTCGGTAATTACTGCCTTTTTTAATTAGCATCTGAAAACTCTCAATGGCTATAATTTACTTGCTATTATGATATAGCATGCACAAATAGTAATATCTATGCATTTCTCTCTTTTTTCTAAATTGGAATATAAATATTTGATGTGCTTCTTCGGCTTTCTATATTCACTTGCTGACCTCTTAAATATTCTCAATTAACAATATTCTGCCTATGAAGCATTAGTTTCTTTCGGAAAAGAGAGATAATGTTAGGAAAAAAATATTCTGCCGCCATTCTAAAATTCCAAACCAACTGCTATTCTAAAATCTTAATCTCCACTGATAAAAATAATAATAATTTGTATTAACGAATCAACTAATTACTATAAAAAAGTTCTGCCGACATTGATTACAAAATTTTCTGGCACAAATTAAAAATATTTTTTCCCAATAATTTTATGTACATATTTAAAAACTACAAACAACAAAAGACAACCACATCATCTTCCAGCAGCGGGCAGTTGGACAAGCAAACATTCTCTTCCCATTTAATTCACAGAAAACACCAAAACCAAGAAGTAGAAGAAAGTCAACATTTTTTATTTTTTCATGACATACAATTCCACTTCGAAGCAAACATTGTCGCACAAGAATATACGTTGCAACACGAGCAAGACAGTACAACAAAATAGAAAACGGAATTTTTTTAAATTCTGAAATCGTAAATCAAGCCACATATTTTTGGTACATATACTTCCTCCTTCCTGAGAGACAATGGGTGGGGTTGAAGATATGCCCGAATCGACGAACGTTCCTAGCTAAACTTTGAGGGGAAGCCTGTCGACGGATCTTAGCTAGAAACTCAATCGACGTCTCATGCATCCACCGCTTCACTCGCTCGCGAATGCTTTCCTTCTTCTTGATGGAAAATTGATAGCTCAGAAGGAACTCCCTCCTTGATCTTCTTTGTTCATCTCCATCTTTATATGAATTTGTTGGATAGTTGAAGAAGGCCATGGAAAAGAATAGGTTCAACAAGCAAAGGTATGTATAGGGTTTTGGAAAATATAAAAATGTGACGCTTGTGTCATAATGTAATTCTTTAACATGTTTATTAAATTCCTACAGTAATTTCGAAAATACCCTCAAAATCATCCAAAATGTCACCACAATGATGTAGATACGTTTAATTTGGCCAAAATTTTCACTAGTACCTTTTTGACACTTAAGTTTTTTAATGTAAAGTTTATTCAAGTTCATGTGAAATTGATTTAACATTTCAAATGTGTCATGCATGATATGATTATATCAAATTCAATGTGAAAGGTATATTATGAAGGAAAGTAGGAAGCATAGTAAATGATACGTGTCAGTGTGATTTTGAGGTATTTGAAGAGTGCTTATGAAATTATTCATACAATACTATTTTCTAATTTATGTCATTGTTGATGTGGTCGTGTCCAGTTTGCTAAATACATAAAGTAGTTTTGACTTTTCAAATTGAAGGTCTATTGGACTGATGGAGAATTTCAAGTCGTTGGTGGTTCAGAACTATGCTATCTCATTTGTGATATATATTTCTAATTCAAACCTACTTTTTTAGTAGGGAGTTTTTTCAAGCCTGCTATTATTAAGTGTCATTGTTTTAGAAAAAAGATTTCCAACCTTTTGACTTCATCCTCCCCTCTTTAGTAAATATGAAAAGTGGGAATAACGGACAACAAAACTGAAAAACTATCCGGATAGTGAAAATCAATTTGAATGTACATAAATTTAGATTATTTTAATGAAATGTATTGAACTTTCAAAAGTAAACTGATGTTTTATCTCACCAAATTTAGCTCTCACGCTAGAACAAGTCAAGTTAGCTTAGAACAAGCTGCAGGTTGCAGAATTAAATTATGAAAGATCCCACATCACATATTTGATTATTTTCTCCCTCTAAAGCCTTCTTGTCTTTAAGATATTCTCACCTTAGGGTACTTATTATCCAGAGGTGGAATCCCATTATTACTCCAATTGTTCCTCTAAACGATCATTTATTTTCGCTTACGGTTTCTCACTAAAATTAGAAAGATTTTATACCTTTATTACCAAGGAAAGAATTCGTGGTAGGAAATTAGGAATAGCCGAATAGTCTTCTGAGGAGGTACTAATTACTTTTACCTAAATTTGGTATGTTAAGAATATTTCTCGTGGAATAATAATTTCAAACTTAGAAAAACTCAACGGGATCCAACCAAATTAGTGCAATTTGTGTTAGTTTTAGATTTTAATCAATTTATATATAATATATTAATCTCTATACGAGCAATTTTGTTAATTTGAAACTCAACAAGTTTCTTGAAACTTAATAAATAAAATACATCATTTATAGTCAAATAATTCCACATGTAAATTGACTCTTCCACGGTCATCTACCAAATTCGTAGGATCATAAACCGTTGTGTTTTGGGTTTTTCTCGTTATCAAATTAGAGAAATACTTATATCTTAGTATAGTGTGCATACTAACTCAATGCGATTTTATGATGCAATAATTATTTCTAGCAAATATAAATGATAAAAGTGAAAAAATATACAAATCTCATAATTTTTATTCCAGGAGAGAGAGGAAAAACGGATTAGGCCGCGATAACCGGTTCCCTACCTTAATAATTCTCCGAATCTAAGCCTAGTGAAGGTGAAAAATACATTTCAAAATAAAAATTTAGCCATTTATAATTTAAAAGTCATACGTGATAACAAGTTCATGTGTCATATTTTCAAAGAACACGTCTCATCTTGAGGTGGAAGAAGATAATAGTGGTTATACTACAATAATATCACTTGAAAGCATAGTTCATAGGTCAGTATCTTCATGATGATAAATTATATTCTGCAAAAAAGAATTTCCAAAATATCTAATTTAAATTCAAGTTGGATATGAAATGTCTTTTTTTGAAAGCAAATAAACTTTATTAATTAAAACCTATGTCAACACATAAGCCATAAGCCAAGTGACGTAGAACTCATGTCTGACGAGTTCTTAGAGAAATGGGATAAGAGAAAGCCACAGAAGCTACACAAGGTGTTATATCCCTGACCTAGGATTATAGTGCTAATGATGTTTAAGGAGGAGATTTGCATGGGGAATGGGCGGTGAACAGTGACGGTGATGGGTGTAGGGGCGGTTATTGTTCATGCGTTGGGTTGAGGAGAAGCTATATCTTTGTTTTCTTCACTTCTTCATCCCATCTCTCTCATTTCTTCTTCTTCTCTCCGGTGTCTAGAGGCTGTGGAGGAGACTCCGGCGCGTGGAGTCGAGGAGGCTAGGGGGAAGTCGCGTGTGAGGAGGTGACGGAGGCGTGAGTGGTGCTCCGCGTTTCGTCGTCTTCTTTGAGGTATGCCGGTTCTTAGTGTGTTTTCTTGTTGTTCACTCTCGTGGGAGAGTTTGGTTGGTCGGTCGGGGGAGGCCGGAGACCTCCCCGGCGACGTTATGTGCGTAAATCCTCGGCTGGCGTGAGGTTGAAGACGACCAACGGTCGACCGGGTCCCTATGGGAGGTCGACCGATGTAGTGTTTTACCCGATTTTAACCATCACCGGTCGAACGATGCCTTACGGAGGTCGACCGGTTGTGTATTTGTGCTGGTGAATTGGGGCTTCCTGTTGTGTTTCGGTCGACTGTCCCTTGTTTTGGGGTCGACCGGAACTTAAGTGTACTTGAGATTTATGCACGTTGTTCGACCGTTTTATGTATATCGTTCGACCGTTATATAACGTAGACTATTAGGATGACCCTGGTAGTTTTCGGTCGACCGGGACCCCTGAGTCAGTCGAGCGAATAGTCTTGGTGATTTTGACCAACTCCGGATTTTGACCTCGTATTCGGTCGACCGGTTTTAGACTTCTGGTCGACCGTTTGGACTTAAGTGACACGCAGAATAGTTCGACCGTTATAGACTTTCGGTCGACCGAACCTATTGAGGACGGTCGACCGGTTAGGCTTTTTCGGTCGACCGTTTGTGTGCAGAACTGGATTCCTGGTCCTTGTTATCTGTGTCAACTCTTTCCACGGAAACCCGTGTCCTCGCTTAGAGCGTGAGCCGGGAGGTGACGGCGGGTACGTGCTTGTACCGCCCAGGGACCGCCGTGTGGAAGAGTTTGGACATTTGGGTCGCGCCACCTCCGGATTGGACATGGTGTGACGTGTTGTTGCCTTACTCTCTGATGAGTAGCAGACCTGAGGGATCGCGGATCCCAATGCGCGTGACGCATGGCTCGTGGAGCATGATGACTCTGCAGACTACGGTCTGGACCCGTCCGATGTTGTGCCAGACGTATGTTGTACCGCCAATGTTGTGTCGGCGATGCAGCCGAGGTTGTTGCCGGCGATGATGGTACCGACGGTGTTCCAGCTTGTGGTTGTGTCGTCCGATGTTGTGCCGGACGTATGTTGTGAAGGGAATGTGTTCTGAAAGTTTTACTTTTAAATGTCAATTATTATGAATTGAATGAGAAATCATTTTGTTCCTTGTTTATGTTATTCGTCTTTTAGAAGTGTTAAGGAAGAGGCTCTTGGTCCTTAACCGTAAAGCTCTAAAAGATATTGGTTTACATAAAACAAAAGATATTCGCAATCATGGTAATTAACATGGAACATTAATTACCGAGTTAAGATTGTCGTGTTGGTCATAGATCATTGTAGCTCTACAAGTGAGTGACAACACGGGTATGCAAAAGAAGAAAATATTACTTTTGTATACTGAATAGACCTAATAAGTAAAATATTATAGAAATGTGTTTCTGTGTCATTAATATTTTACTGTGTCTTTAGGTTCTTTGATATGAGACTTATATCTAATCACTTAAGGAATACTTAATTAGATCAGTGTCTTGAACTATCGATCAGTGTAGTGTAAAGGCATTGGTTGGTTAAGTATAACTTTCGTTGGAGAAGATAGTTAGTCAAAAGATTATCATTGCCCCTCTTAATTGAGTGATGATATTAGTGGGGCCCTTGATAAAGCAAAGTTATAATGTGCACAATGTGATTTGAGTTAAGTCACATATTTATAACTAGCTTAAAGAGATCAAGAAATGAATACTAATACAAAGATGACACAATGCTACTTTGTGTGTATTCTTAATATCATGAGGCAAGGGACGGACACAAGTGGTGCACTCCATCACTAAATGGATCGGGTTTTGGTTCGAGTGGAATTAAGACATCTAACTAATTGGGAGCTATAATGTGTAGCTAGATACCGCTTATAACTTGTGATATTAAGCTCTTAATATCACTGCCAACTTAGTTTAGATCCTCCCATAGGTCACACCGCAAAAACCGTGAAACAAGAAGCTTGATTTTTGGTTCATATGATGTGTCGGGTTTCTTATAGAAAATATGACTCATGTGGTGAACAAGTAAAATCAATTATGTAATATATAACATAATTAGAATCATGATAAATTCATATGAGATGCATATATTATGGGGTGCAATAATTTATTGTTGCATGGGATAATATATTGCATAAATTGTGAATTTGCTAAAACCCCCTCAAGTTCAAATTTTGTTGGAAATAAATCCAAAATTTGAAATAGGCAAAATCGGGTAGAAGTTCGGTAATCCGTTGAGGTTCGGTCGACCGAAGGATCTATGAATCGGTCAACCGAACGTGGAACGGATAATCGTAATAGATTGACCGAACTTGACCAAAGTGCCTGGAGCTTTGGTACGGTGTACCGAACCAGAAACGGTCGACCGAACAATGTCAAGTTCCGATATTTTCGGTTAACCGAATAGCACTCGGTCTTACACGTGAATAGGTCCGATCGGTTAAGGAGAATTTTTCCCCTTAAGATTCGGTCATCCGTCACGTACTCGGTTAAACGATCGTGACAAATTCGGTTAACCGAGTGGGACTCGGTAAACCGAACAACGGTCGATTTTCTGCCTTTGATTATTAAGAGATTAATTTGATCAATGGTTGGATTAGCTCCAAATTTGGTCAAACCTTTTGTGGGTGCATATAATGCATTATGGAATTAATTTGTGAGAGAAATTGTCATAAAACCGTGGCTTAAGAATAACCATGATTAAGAGTAAGATTGGAACCTATAAATAGGTCCTTATTCTCCCTAATTGTTACACACAATTCAATAATTATTTTCTCTCTTAATTCACCACAAAAACCCACGAAAATTCTCTTAGTTTTCTAAGTCTTTGGAAGGAGAAATCTCAGAGGCTAAGGAAGGGGTTTGTAGCTAGATTCTAAGCTTGTTTGGAGATCGATTGGCTAGCTCCTTTCTCTCCAACCTTGTTTAGGGTTTCGGTGAACACTCGGAGGCATCCGGCGCGGCGAGAAGCATCCCCAACGTCTCCGAATCTTCAAGAAGTTTTAGAGAACTTCTAGGTATGAATTTCGGAGCCCTTGTTTGTTTTAATAGAGTTTTTGAAACTAGATGTTAAAACAAACCGATGCATGCATGAAATAAATCAAAGAAAATTGAAAATTGATCCTTATTATACATGAAAATTCAAAAAATATATATGTATAATTAAACATGAAATCCTACATGTTGTACCACCGATGTTGTGTCGGCGATGCCGCTGATGTTGTGCCAGCGATGATCCCCGATTGGGCACCTATCCTGGGATGTTGACCGACCGGGCTACGGCTCCGTCGAAGGTGGTGTAGACCACGTGGTTCCTTCCACGGAAGTGCGGACGCTTCTCACCGATCCCTTTGGCTCGAGTAGTTGCGTGTGGGGGGATGCGTCGCGTACTGTCCGTAAGACTATATGTGCCTACGGTAGGTTTCCGAGGGAGACCCGTTGTTGTTGCTGGACTGATGTCCTTGTGGACCATGTTGAGGGTCGTGGTTGTTGGACTGAGGTCCGGTTTACCCTGTTGAGGGATTTCATGCATTGCATATGTGACATGACATGCTACCAGTATGATAGGTTCGTTTACCGTACTATCGCATGCATATAGGTGAGCTTGGCATACGGGGTTTCCTAATGGGAAACTCAAGCATCGTTGTTTGATTCATCTTTCAGGACCGCAGTAGGTTCTGCCGGGTGGTGACATCGGGCGCACACATTTTGGGGCCAGGATCCTCATCGGACTCTTCGAGGTCGTCGTGATTGCATTACCTGTCGTTTCATTGTACTGTTGTAATCACGTCTTTTGACAAACTCTGTTGTATTATTGGTGCACCGACTGTTGATTTATTTGAGTGACATTCCCGTTGATGAGTTTATTTTGATATTCTCTTGTTAAATTAAAATTTTAAATTTCCGCTGTTTCGGGATGTTACAACTTGGTATCAGAGCGGTCGGTCCCTATGTGTGGCTCCCAAAGAAATCACCCCAGTGTAGTAGTGTAGGTTGCACTTTCCATTTAGCATGCATTGATGGCTGATCTTGAGTTGTTTCTTGTGCCAGATGCCTCCGAGACGTGTGAGGAACGTCGCGAATGAGCACGTTGCCATTGATGCCACTGAGGGCGCTACCTGGGATCGGTTGAGCGAGTTCCTTGAGCGTCAGGCAGCGAGGGCAGAGCAGACAGGGACAAGTGCGGAGCATGATCGCTTCATAAGGCAGCACCCGCCTAGTTTCGATGGCAGGAGTGACCCTGAAGCTGCAGAGGACTGGGTCTTTAAGATCCAGAGGATTTTCCATGCGATCGGTTGTGTACAGGAGTGGATGGTGAGCCTGGCCACCTATGTACTGGATGGAGAGGCAGCAAACTGGTGGAGGACCACATCTGCTGTGGTGTTTGCTGACCGTGTTGACGTGAGCTGGGAGGAATTCCTTGTGGAGTTCAACCATCAGTTCTTCCCGCAGCACGTCAGAGACAGGAAGAATGAGGAGTTTTGGGCCCTCGAGCAGAAGGAGATGTCCTTGGTTAGTTACATCAGCAGGTTTAACGCCATTGAGCGTTATTGTTCTGAGACCTACGTGACGCCGGAGCAGCGTGCGCGGAAGTTCATCAAGGGGCTGAGGAAGCATCTCAGGTCGCGTGTGATTACCAGCATGCCGCAGACCCTGGCGGATGCGGTGATGTATGCGACTCTCATCGATCAGGACTACCAGGAGAATTACCAAGAGGCGCGGAAGCCGCCAGTGAGCACGGGAGGACGTGCAGTAGGACGTTCCACTGGGAACCCGGGCAAGAGGCCCCGGTTCGATGGAGGAGGATCACGTCAGTCTGGAGTGTGTGGTACTTGCGGAAGATCTCATCCTGGTCAGGAGTGCCCCCGACGTACAGGTGCATGCTTAGGATGCGGTCAGATGGGCCATTACATCCGAGATTGCCCTAGCAGGCAGGGCGAGACGAGCAGGAGGTCAGGACTACCGGTCTCAGGGAGCAGCGGAGGCAGCAGACCCGTCGTTCCACAGAGCCAGACCAGGAGAGCAGACCGAGTCTTCACCGTCCGGGCTGAGGAGGCGAAGGACTCCAACACTGTTGTGGAAGGTACCCTTGTCATTTAAGGTTTGGTTGCTCGTGTTTTATTTGATTGCGGCGCCACACACTACTTCATTTCGGAGAAGTTTGCTGGCGAGGTTGATAGGACCCCTGAGCTACTGGCTGATTTGTTGGAAGTCAGTACGCCCATGGATGAGGTGGGCAATGTGGGGAGCTTTCTCCCCGGCACCACAGTTGTTTCGGGAGACCATGATTTTCCGGCAGATCTGGTCTTGCTACCGATGGAGGACTTCGACGTCATACTGGGGATGGATTGACTATAACAGTACGATGTGCGAGTCTTTTGCCGTGAGAAGAAGATCCTTCTTCCGAGGCAGGACGCGCCTGATGTGTTGATCAGAGGGACGAGGAGTAGAGGAGGTTGTCTGATTGTGTCTGCGGTTAAGGCACAGAGGCTGATACATCAGGGTTGTAGAGCGTTCGTGGCGACTTTGGTTGTTCCTGATCCTGAGACGAGGAGGCTGGAGGATATAGAGGTCGTACAGGAGCTTCCAGATGTGTTTCCTGCAGAGATTCCTCGTTTACTGCCACACCGAGAGATCGAGTTCGGCAATGAGTTGACGGCTGGCACGACACCCCAGTCGAAGGCACCGTATCGGATGGCACCTGCTGAGTTGACAGAGCTGAAGAAGCAGTTGCAGGAGTTGATGGACTATGGATTTATCCGACCGAGTGTCTCGCCGTGGGGAGCGCCTGTGTTGTTCGTGAAGAAGGAGAAGGATGGGTCGTTGCGGATGTGCATAGACTACAGGATGTTGAATAAGGTTACCGTCAGGAACCGGTGCCCTTTGCCCAGGATTGATGACCTGTTTGATCAGTTGCAGACGGCGAGAGTGTTCTCGAAGATTGATCTGCGTTCGGGTTATCACCAGTTGCAGATCAGAGAGGCAGATGTTTAGAAGACAGCCTTCAGGACACGATACGGGCACTACGAGTTCTTGGTGATGCTGTTTGGACTGACAGATGCACCTGCAACATTCATGGACTTGATGTAGGACATTTCAGCCGTACCTCGACAGATTTGTCGTGCTGTTTGTGGATGACATCTTGGTGTACTCGCCTGACAGGGAGCAGCACCGGGAGCACCTGAGGATTGTGCTTGGCATCTTGAGAGATTAGGAGTTGTATGCCAAGTACACGAAGTGCGAGTTTTGGTTAGACCAGGTGGCATTTCTGGGGCATATTGTGTCAGCAGATGAGATTTCAGTGGATCCGGCGAAGGTTGAGGTTGTGAGTCAGTGGAGAGCCCCGACGAGCGTGACAGAGATCAGGAGCTTCGTGGGACTTGCCGGGTATTACAGGTGGTTCATTCAGGACTTCTCCAGACTCGCTTCGCCGTTGACAGCGTTGACGCAGAAGGGCGTCAAGTTCGTTTGGTCCCAGAAGTGCGAGGACAGTTTTCAGGAGCTGAAGAGGCGACTGACAACAGCGTCGATCCTGACGATACCGAGTGGTAGTGGAGGCTACGTGATTTACAGTGATGCGTCAGGGTTGGCCTGGGCTATGTTCTGATGCAGCACGGGAAGGTGGTGGCGTACGCTTCGAGGCATCTGAAGGTACACGAGAAGAACTACCTTACTCATGATCTGGAGTTAGCAGCGGTGGTTCACGCATTGAAGACCTGGCGACATTATCTTTATGGTGAGCAGTTCGAGGTCTTCACCGATCATCAGAGCCTAAAGTACTTGTTCTCTCAGAGGCTACGTGATTTACGACTTCACCATCTCCTATCATCCGGGGAAGGCAAATTCGGTTGCGGATGCACTGAGCAGGAAGGTGGAGGTTTCAGTTACGAGTCTGTGCATCCAGGAGTGGAAGCTACTCGAGGCATTGTCAGAGTGGAGGCCGTTCACCGAGGGCTCTGAGGGAGCAGTGATTGCTGGGCTGGGGGTAGGGCCGCAGACCGTCTCACGTGTTGTGCAAGCCCAGCATGGTGATGAGGAGTTAGTTGATCTGTTACAGTTGGCTGCCAGAGATGGATCAGACTTCAGTGTGGGGGTTGATGGTGGTCTGAGGTTCAGGAGTCAGATTTGGGTGCCGAAGGTTGATGGGCTGAGAGATGATATTATGGAGGAGGCACACCGAGCGAGATATACCACACACCCGGGGAGTACGAAGATGTATAAGGACCTGCAGCGGAACTTCTGGTGGAAGGGCATGAAGAGGGACATTGCAGAGTTTGTGGAGCGATGCTTAGTCTGTCAGCAGGTGAAGATTGAGCATCAGAGACAAGCGGAACCGATGCAGTGTATAGAGCTTACTGAGTGGAAGTGGGAGCACGTGACGATGGACTTTGTCACGGGGCTGCCAAAGACGAGGAGATTCCACGACGCGATTTGGGTGATAGTCGATCGACTGACCAAGTCGGCGCACTTCTTAGCGATCAGGACCACATTGCCTCTGGAGGGTCTAGCTAAGTTGTACATGGAGGAGATAGTCAGGCTGCACGGAGTACCAGTGAGCATCATCTCTGATCGAGATCCCAAATTTACGTCCAGGTTTTGGGGGAGTCTGCAGCAGGCTCTGGGGATACGACTAATATTCAGTACAGCGTTTCACTTGCAGACAGATGGACAGTCAGAGAGGACGATCCAGACCCTGGAGGATATGCTGAGAGCATGCACACTGGATTGGTTAGGACACTGGGATGAGCACCTGCCATTGATAGAGTTCGCCTACAACAATAGCTACCATTCGAGTATTGGGATGGCACCGTACGAGGCTTTGTACGGGAGGCCTTGCAGATCACTGGTATGCTGGAGTGATGTGGGCGAGAGGCAGTTAGTGGGGCCAGAGCTCGTGCAGATGTATGCAGAGAAGGTGGATGTGATCCGTAGGAGATTGGCCACAACACAGAGCAGGCAGAAGAGTTATGCCGACAGACGCAGACGGGCTTTGAGCTTTGAGGTTGGTGACCACGTGTTTCTGAAGATTTCCCCTGTCCGAGGAGTGATGAGGTTTTGGAAGAAGGGGAAGCTCAGTCCGAGGTATGTGGGGCCGTTTGAGATCCTCGACCGAGTTGGAGAGGTTGCCTACCGGATTGTATTGCTGCCGCAGTTTTTGGGTCTTCACAGTGTCTTCCATGTATCGATGTTGAGGAAGTACGTTGCAGATCCATCCCACGTGATTGAGATTGCAGTACCAGAGATACAGCAGGACTTGTCACTCGAGGAGAGACCGGTCGAGATCGTTGTTCGTATGGATCACCAGCTTAGGAGGCAGACCATTCCGATGGTGAAGGTCCGGTGGCAGCATCACAGTGAGCGCGAGGCCACTTGGGAGATCGAGGAAGAAGTTCGGAAGCAGTACACGGAGCTTTTCGATGAGTAGTTTCTTTGATTTCGGGACAAAATCATTTTAAGTTGGGTGGATTGTTATATCCCTAACCTAGGATTAGAGTGCTAATGATGTTTAAGGAGGAGGTTTGCATGGGGAATGGGCGGTGAACAGTGACGGTGATGGGTGTAGGGGGCGGTTACTGTTCATGCGTTGGGTTGAGGAGAAGCTATATCTTTGTTTTCTTCACTTCTTCATCCCATCTCTCTCATTCCTTCTTCTTCTCTCCTGCGTCCAGAGACTGTGGAGGAGACTCCGGCACGTGGAGGCGAGTGTGGAGTCGAGGAGGCTAGGGGAAGTCGCGTGTGAGGAGGTGACGGAGGCGCGAGCGGTGCTCCGGCGTTTCGTTGTCTTCTTTGAGGTATGCCGGTTCTTAGTGTGTTTTCTTGTTGTTCACTCTCGTGGGAGAGTTTGGTTGGTCGGTCGGGGGAGGTCGGAGACCTCCCTGGCGACGTTATGTGCGTAAATCCTCGGCTGACGCGAGCTTGAAGAGGACCAACGGTCGACCGGGTCCCTATGGGCGGTCAACCGTTGTAGTGTTTTACGTGATTTTAACCATCACCGGTCGAACGATGCCTTGCGGCGGTCGACCGGTTATGTATTTGTGCTGGTGAATCGGGGCTTCCTGTTGTGTTTCGGTCGACCGTCCCTTGTTTTGGGGTTGATGCATTGCATACATTGCATCATATGTCTTTCATTTAGATTACTTTTACATCAATAAATGCTACTAAGGTATGTGTTTAGTCTTATTTACAGAATACAGGGACCTGAATGCAATTTACCCACATCTCGAGCATAAACGCGTGCAAAAGACTCATTTCTATCATAAAGACCAAGTTCAAGTTTATCATGTTACAAATGGAAATGTATCCAAGCATAAAAGCATTCAAGATCTAATTACAAAAAGAACAAAGACTTAAGCACAAAAGTAGTCGGGGACTTAATTGCAAAAAGTCAAGGACCTAATTGCAAATCACGAGTAGCTTTTATTATTATGGAGAAAATCTAAAGAAAAATCAATGTGAATCTCCATATATATAAAGGAATTAATCCGGAGCTCAAAAGAATGGAAAGAATCAATCTAGACGCGCAAAGGAGGATCAAATCATACCATAAACACACAGGAAAAATCTGGATCGAATCCGAGCCAAAAAGGTGGCGATTCCGCCGCACCTCATGTACAAATTGCGGCGATTTAGCCGCACTAAAGTCGATCCGCGTGCTCAAATTTTTACCAATGCTGTATTGACGCGTGTACGTTCCATTTATATATTGGGATCCCTTGTATCGGCTATAAATAGCCCCGAGAACGATGGTAGAAGGGTCCTTGGCCTTAGACCTAGTTTTTAGTTGTTTTTATTTTCAGTTTTGTACTCTTCACTTTAGTAATAAAATTCTGTCTTTTATTTCTTATTTTTACTTTTCTTTTGTAATGTCTCTAGAATCCCTTCTTCCTCCCTCTATGAGTTTCTAACTCCTTCCAAAAGGTGGAGGTGACGGATTTAGGGTGAAGAGAAGATGAATGAATGTTATTATTTTAATTTCGTGTTAGTATATTTTGATTACTTGAGTTTATGTTAAATCATTTATCATGTAATGCTTTATAACTAATATGATTTATTATAAGTTTCTGAATTCTCTAATCTAAACCTTAAATCTAAACCTCCACCCAACGGAATTCACCTCTTTGTTCTTGTTTTAGTTTTAATTGTTCTTGTTTCTTGCTTTAGATAATTAAAAATCAAAAATCTCAAAACCAACTTATTTCTTCTCTCCTTCTTTCCCGCAATCGAAATCACATTAATAACAAATCTCTCCCTCCTTGTGTTCGACCCGTATTTGCCACGTCTCCATTGACGTCGTGCACTTGCGGTATAAATTTAATTCACATCAGGGGTCGACCGGAACTTAAGTGTACTTGAGATTTATACATGTTGTTCGACCGTTTTATGTATATCGTTCGACCGTTATATAACGTAGACTATAGGATGACCCTGGTAGTTTTCGGTCGACCGGGACCCCTGAGTCGGTCGACCGAATAGTCTTGGTGATTTTGACCAACTCCGGATTTTGACCTCGTATTCGGTAGACCAGTTTTAGACTTCACTTCGACCGTTTGGACTTAAGTGACACGCGGAATAGTTCGACCGTTATAGACTTTCGGTTGACCGAACCTATTGAGGACGGTCGACCGGTTAGGCTTTTTCGGTCGACCGTTTGTGTGCAGAACTGGATTCCTGGTCCTTGTTATTTGTGTCAACTCTTTCCACGGAAACCCGTGTCCTCGCTTAGAGCGTGAGCCGGGAGGTGACGGCGTACGTGCTCGTACCGCCCAGGGACCGCCGTGTGGAAGAGTTTGGACATTTGGGTCGCGCCACCTCCGTATTGGACGTGGTGTGACGTGTTGTTGACTTACTCTCTGATGAGTAGCAGACCTGAGGGATTGCGGATCCCAATGCGCGTGACGCATGACTCGTGGAGCATGATGACCCTGCAGACTACGGTCTGGACCCGTCTGATGTTGTGCTGGACCCGTCCCGATGTTGTGCTGGATTGCAGATGTGACATGACATGCTACTAGTATGATCGGTTATTTTACCGTACTATTGCATGCATATAGGTGAGCTTTGCATACGGGATTTCCTAATGGGAAACTCAGGCATCGTTGTTTGATTCATGTTTCAGGACCGCAGTAGGTTCTGCCGGGTGGTGACAGCGGGCACACACATTTTGGGGTCAAGATCCTCATCGGACTCTTCGAGGTCGTCGTGATTGCATTACCTGTCGTTTTGATTGTACTGTTGTAATCACGTCTTTTGACAAACTCTGTTGTATTATTGGTGCACCGACTGTTGATTTATTTGAGTGACATTCTCGTTGATGAGTTTATTTTGATATGCTCTTGTTAAATTAAAATTTTAAATTTTCGTTGTTTTGGGATGTTACACAAGGAGAGGGGAAAAATTCCAGCCAGCCAGAGACGAAATTTATAGTGTCATTAGTGGGCTAATCAAGGTCCATTGAGTTTAGAATCCAGTAAATAATTGTAATAAGGATTCGTTTAGCTAAGAATGAGTTGGTCTAGTTTCTTTCTCGTTTTGCTGGTGGACTCCGGCGAATACAAGTGGAACCCTGGTGATCGTATCCGGGTGTTGCGATCCGTGGTTATTTTGTACTCCATCACCAAGTTAAGGTAATGACATTTTATGTCGATAATGTCAAACTAATTACATTAAGAGTTACTAGACGCTCGACAACAAGTACATAGATAAAAGTGAGTTTTTTTGTCTCGTCTCGATTACCTGCTTAATTTAGATGGGACAGATACTAGTGGGGAAAAACCTGCTTTGCCCTGCTTACACCCTAGTTGGTCTAGAGAGGAGGCCGGTTGACTAAAAGGAGAGTGGATATGAAATGTCAACGGACACCATATATAATTGTTCACTAAAGAATTGTTGCTCTATTAAACCAAATTTATTACGTGGGAATATCCCAAAATAAACATTATCATAAACTTCGAAATTCAATACCTATAGTACAAGATTTCATTTTCTCTAGTCACGTCAACCGTTAGCAGTGCTGCTGAGACATTGAAACAATTGAATTGTTTGCTTTGGTTTGTTGAACTTTCTCAATATATCTTTCCTTTTAGGATATTATAACCTCGACCTTAGCTCATTGGGACATTAGAGTCATAATCTTTTGTCATATTGTCTAAAATATATTTTAAATATTAACATATTTTATTCATTTTGAGGTTAATTACAGTTTGACCCTCTAAATTATATCTTGATATCACTTTGCACTCTTAAACTTTCAAAGTTCACAGTTACTTCCTTTAAACTTTCGTTTTGTAACACTTTGCCCGTTGAACTTTAAAAATCTATTATTTAAACTCACATTCGTCGTTTTTTGTTGTATCCCTAGTACACTCCTAAACCTATATTTACGTGAAAGTTCGGATCGAAACGGATGTCAAATTTGATTAGAATTTGGGTCGGATTTGAAAGTTCAGGGGGATAAAGTCATATCAGTGCATAGTTCAAGGGGTCAAACCGTAACCCTTAATTTTATGATAAGTTCCAATTTATTCCTTATCATAAAATTAAAATAATCAGCTAATTTACATAAAACTCTTAATCTTTCTTAAAATCATCATCAGTAAGATTAGTTCCATAATGTTGAAGATTCAGATGATGAGGGGGTGAAATGACACTTGAACTATAAAAAATCACAAAAAAACTTCATAAGGGAAAGTATTAAATGGGCTATGGCTTCGGTGGACTCGAGGTGGTTTACTTAATTATAAACTTTGCAACAACAAAAATAATAATAATTTTGAGCTGCTTGGGCTCCAAAATTTGACTGGGCTCAAAAGTCCAATTGTAGTTTCTTTTACTCAACAATATCTAAACACATGCTCTTGGAATTGTCACTTAAGAGCCGAAATAGCCTAAATAACTTCTTAAGAGAATACCAAAAAACCCAATACTAAATACAATAATATAGGCCCTTTTAAATGTATGGGAGATAAAACTGTAACTTATCAATGATCATATTTTCAATTTTACACGTTCTTCTATCTACAAATTTAAATGTGAATTGGAAATTATATATATGTATATATATTAACTTTCTCAAATTCACATTAAACTTATCAGAAGATGTTTTTTTAATTTTGAAAAAGAATATAGACTCGCCTGTTTCAGTGTAAAATAGTTTTGAAGTAGATCATCAAAATTCAACACCTCAGTTTTCAAAATCAAAACTTAGAGATCAATGAATTCCACTATGTGACCAACATCATAATAAATAAATGATTAAGATTGTGATATGGCTTAAATACGATTTCGACACAAATTTGTACGATATGTATGTTTATCTAGGAGGATGTATGTGTAATATAAATAAACTAAATAAGTGTTGTGAAGTGAATGATGGTGATCGATGAAATCAACTGAAGATCAACTCAAATAAAAATAAGCATAGGAAGAAAGGGAGGAGTTACTCCTCTTATTTCTTGTTGCGTGGAGATGTGATTGGTTACTTAAAAACAATACAAACTCATATAGGTCACGATGAATTATGTAACCAAAGAAAATTCAAAAAACTCCACTAACATAATGTTAAAGCAACCATAGGAAACTTTTAAAAACTCCCTCAATATAATGTCTATTTGACAACAAAAAAACCCTACATGATTTATATATTGTTTTACACGAAATTAAATGACAAATTTAACATCTTGTAGTTTAAGAAGTCATATACGATGAAACATCAATATATTATATTATTTGTCCTTCGCTAATCCAAAGTATAAACACAGTGAATCGTCTTAAAAATATGTTTGCATGAGTAGCTAGTAAGATCAATTCACCATGTCTAAGACATTATATTTCTCCTTATTTCCCTGGCGGCTTTCAAACAACTTCCGCTTTGAATGGGAATCTGACAAAGTCCAAATCGAAGTCGTTTTCCAAAGATTGAATCGTGCGCATATATGCATCAGTTTTAGTTTGAAAAGCATATACGTAATTACCTAACTGGAACGTAATGTTTTGGGATCGATGGAGACCTCCCTTATATATGTTAATTTCTAATAAATTTAAAATGCCAAATGATGATAATATATATATATATAGATATAACCTATATTTGTCTCAATAATCTCTCAAAGTAACACTTGAGAAGTTTACTTCAACTAAAATAAAAACTGGCGCATTAGTTTCTCTGCATATATGGTTAAATTTTCTTGATTATAATTAAGACAAGATTTGTACGTCAGAAGGATTCTTACATAAACAGACTTCAACAAGGTTTTTAATTTTTAATGGCAATGATCATTAGCACAAATTAAATTAAGTACCATTCAAGAACAACATTGTAAATCTGTATAACATAGTTTCAGTTGTTTCTTACGCTGGACACAAATAACACTATTTTGATTTCCAATTGTTTACTGTGATAGACACAAATAGGTAGACACGACACGTAAGTAATGAGGGTGTCGTCTATACACAGCTCACAGAGCCTACTTAAAATCAAATGGATTTCACAAGATTTTCAGTGAATGCATGCTAATCTAATTTTGCAAAGATAAAATCAATCCCTTTTAAGATATATCCAAACATTCAAAGTCAAGTCAGTCTTTACGCCATTTTTTTGTTCTTATGTGGAAACTCGGGGCAATGTATAGAATAAAGTCAATCTTCGCACTACATATTTCCACAAGCATGCACTTCAATAATCACATAATTGACACCCAATATTATTCGTCCCTATCAAGTTTAATGACAGTAGAATGCAATAAAATAGAGACAAACCGCCATAGAAAGAAAATATGCTACTCGTCTATCTCGATCAATCAATAGCTGCAATTAACACTCAATTGACATAATCTTTGAGTTTATTGATGTTGTACTCAATTGACTATACCATAAGATAAATTAAAGCAACTTGTACGTGTAGATTCCACATGACAAAGCAACTTTTGTGCATTTTCCTTCTAGTGTTGATATTTAATTTGTTGGTCAATGCCCCGACGCATACAATTTCTTAACATAGTTGGAGGTGTTAAATAATTGCCACTTTATACTACGCATGATCAATGGTTTTACATATATTATTATTGTTTGTTTGCTGACAAGCTCTAAAAATAATGCTACCAAACTGCCCTGTTGACGTGCATGCCATGTCTTGTGTGCTTCATCGTGATGCTTTTTTCATATACAAATCAAAACTCCTTGACGGCCTTCGACTCAAATCAAAACTCAATCAGCTTCAGCGACTTAGCAGTTGTGAAAATTTCACGAACGTTGAAACCCCAAACGCCGGAACCCAAACGAACCATAGTGTTTAATTCTATCCATGTCCTCGACATTTTTTTATATATATTTCTTTCTCATTATCGGGGTTTTTTTTCATATTGCAAAATCCAATGGAATTGAGAAGAAACTAGTTGTAAATACCGCTTCTTTAAAAGGTTTTTTGTTGTTGCAAAAAAGTCCCTAAATCCAAATTTTACGCATTCAAGACTAATATTAATTGGAATTTTTGCTTGGGTGCACTTCCAAAATCTGATTATTGGACATTTACAAGTGTGCATTTTTAGCTCCAGATCACTCACAAAACCCGTTATTTACTTAGGTGCACTTCGATTTAACACCGTTACATTTTCTTCTGACATCGTCAACCCCTCCGTTATGCCACCGTTATCATTTTTTATTATATAGGAATTGTGACTTTGAAATGAATCCAATTAATTTCCTTAATTAATGGAATTTAAATCAACAAGTTGAATCAAAATGAATCAGCTGTCAGAGGCAAACAAGAACTGAAACAAATGATTAATCAAATGAATAAGCTGAAATAATCAAATGAATTAGCTGAATTAATGACTTTAAAAAGAATTATTTGAATCGAATGAATCAATCAACTACAGAAAGTGAACAAGATCTAACCCCAATGAATCAAATTATTTGAACAATGGCCGAACAATAACTGAACTTTAATAGTAAATGTAATGATCTAAATGTTAGACCCTAACCCTTTAGGTTCCTGGTGGCGGAGAGAGAAGTGATGGGAGTGAAGTGTGGTGGCTGGTTACTGTTGGTTTTGGGCTTGGATTTGTAGGAAGGCAACGTCCTTCTCTCCATCCTCTTCTATTCTTCCATTCTTCCATCTCATTTTCCTCTCTTCATTTCATCTCTCTCACTTCTTTTTCCTTGTCCGGCGTTCCAGTGATGGTTGTGGAGGCTCCAGCAAGGGTGGACGAGCTTGGAGTTGAGGAGGCGCAGACGTAAGGCGTGGGTGCGGAGGTTGCTGTCGGGCGTCAACGTTGAGCGAACTCCAGCGTGCTCCGTCTTCCTTTGAGGTATGCCGACTTATTAGTTTGATCTGTTGCTCACCCACGTTGGGGTGATGTTGTGGTCGATTGCGGGAGGTCGGAGACCTCGCAGGCAACGTGAAACGGCGTAAAATCCTCAGCATGTGCGGGGTTGCTGTCGACCAACGGTCGACCGGTGCCTTCGGGCAGTCGACTGGTTTTACTGTTTTGCCCAACTTTAACCAACACCGATTGAACGATGTCGTGTGGCGGTGGACCGGTTGCATGTGTGCTGGTAGGTTGGAGACTTTTTGTCGGATTCGGTCGACCATCCCTAGCTTTTGGTTCGACCGGAACTTAAGTGTACTTAATGATTATGCATGTTGTTCGATTGATTTTGTTGTATTGTTCGACCGTTATATGACATAGACTATTAGGATGACCCTGGTAGTTTTCGGTCGACCGGGACCCTTGAGTCGGTCGACCGAATAGACTTGTATAATTTTGACCAACTCTGTATTTTGACATCGTATTCGGTCGACCGGTTTTAGATTGTTGTCCGACCGTTTGGACTTAAGTGATGCGGAGAGAGTTTGACTGTTGCAGACTTTCGGTCGACCGAACCTATTGGGAACGGTCGACCGGTTAGGCTTTTTTGGTCGGTCATTTGTGCGCAGAACTGAATTCCTTGTCCTTGTGTTGTGTCAACTCTATCCACGGAAACCCGTGTCCTTGCTTTGAGCGTGAGCCGGGAGGTAACGACGGGTACGTGCTCGTGCCTGCCAAAGGACCACCGTGTGAAGAGTATGGAGACATGGGTCGCGCCACCTCCGTTGATGGACAGTGGTGTGACGTGTTGTTGTTTGACTCTCTGTAGAGTAGCACACATGAGGGATTGCGGATCCCAATGCATGTTCATGCATGGCTCGTGGAGCATGATGACCCTGCAGACTACGGTCTGGACCCGTCCGATGTTGTGTCGGACGTATGTTGTACCGTCGAGATTGTGTCAGCGATGCCGTCGAGGTTTTTGCCAGCGATGATGGTGCTAACGATGTTCCGGCTTGTGGTTGTGCCTTCCGATGTTGTGCCGGACGTATGTTGTACCGTCGATGTTGTGTCGGTGATGCCACCGATGTTGTTCCGGCGATGATCCTCGATTGGGCACCTATCTGGGATGTTTGACCGACTGGGCTACGTCTCCGTTGGAGTGGTGTAGACCACGTGGTTACTTTGCATGGAAGTGCGGATGTTCCTCACCGATCGCTTTGGCTCGAGTAGTCGCGTGTGGGGGTGTGTCGCGTATTGTCTGTAAGACCGTATGTGCCTACGGTAGGTTTCCGATGGAGACCCGTTGTTGCTGGACGGATGTCCTTGTTGACCCTTGGAGGGTACTTGTGTTGTTGGACTGAGGTCTCATTTACCCTTGGAGGGATTTGATGCATTGTAGATGTTTACATGACATGCCACTAGTATGATAGGTTCATTTACCGTACTGTTTCATTCATTTAGGCGATCTTGGCATACGGGGTTTCCTAATGGGAAACTCAGACATCGTTGTTTGATTCATGTTTCAAGACCGCAGTAGGTTCTGTCGGGTGGTGACAGCTGGTGCACACATTTTGGGGTCAGGATCCTCTTCGGACTATTTGAGGTCGTCATGATTACATGTTTTCATTTGTTGTAGTGATGTAATCACGTCTTTTAACAAACTCTGTTGTATTTTGATGCACCGACTGTTGATTTATATGAGTAACACTCTCGCTTATTTGTCGTTATCTTGAGATCTCTTTATGGTTTAAAATTTCGAATTTTCCGATGTTTCGGATGTTACAACTATATGCATAATCACCACCCATGAATAAATTATAAGTCTAGTTTGGTGGAATTAACGTCTCCAAATGTTAACAACTGCATGTGGAATTAACGTCTAAGTTACTATAATATAATGGGCTATTATGTTGAAACAAAAAATGGTACTTTAGAATGCAAAATTAGTTCCAGTTTCTCTTCTTTTTTCTCCACTCAGTTTCTCTTCGATTCCTGAGAGAAAGTTGATCTCCTGATTTGTACAAGAGAGGGTTTTTCTCTCATGTCTCTCATTTTTTCTCCTTCAAAATTATATGCAAACATGAGAAATCACACCTTTTTCTCTGTTTTGTTCTTTTATCTCCATTTCTCTCGCATCTAAACACGATACAAGAGTAGTCAGGACACTGTCAGATACATTCTTGTGGGGCTACAAATCTACAATCTCCTAGATCTAAAAAACCCAAAAAACTACTAGTCAATACTCAATACTAAAACAAAGGATATATATATATATATTTATAAGTAGTTTATATATTAAATTGGTAGATTTCGACCCTCGTGATTCGTGAATTATAGTTCTAATAAATTTGGCCCCTAAGTCCTTAACTGTGATCCATCCCTTACATATCCTTTGCGAATAGTAATAGTAATTAAAAATTGTAAAATCATCATATTCTAATTAAACCTCAATAATTAAACAACACATTATACCGAACTTCATAGAATACTTGAAATTTTTTTATTACATTGAAAATTTAAACTATATTAATAATAAAAAACTTGACTGAACTTGAATTCGTATCAAAGTGAAAGTATACTTCTGATGGCGGCTTCCAAGAGTTCCGGCTTGTACGGGAATTCGGATGAAAGTCCAATGACTCCAATCAAAGTAGGTTTCAAATGTTGTATGGTGCTCGTGAGTTTCCCACGTGGACCAATGATAAAAAGATTTTTGCATAAAAATACCTTCCATGTTTAATTTCTACTTTCCATTCTTAAACGCCCATTGGGCAATTGGTGCTAATTATTTTATCTTAATAGTCCACCAAATGATACTTAATGATTGACTATTAATTTGACTTCATCTAAAGTAAAGGTGGCTTATCAATTTCTTATCTATGATTTTCCATAATCTATTAAAACAATTATATGTGAATAAGAATAATAAAAAATGATTAACATATTTTTAACTAGAAGGATTTATTTTTTCATAACAGTTGAACAATTACACCACTTTTCACAAACCACACTCTATTAACATATTTTCAGCAGTTTATCTCAATGATGCAAATATGAGTATTATACTTTTCTACAGTCAAAAAAGTATTTATCCTTTCAATCATTTGAATAAAATTATCTTATCAAAGAAGTATTTTGCTTTTTTTTCTATTTTGACGAACCTTGGCATTTAAACAGCCTCTTGAAAGTGTAATTATTTTTTGCCACAAAAAATAGCATCTCCCTTCTCATGGTCTCACAATCCAAATATTCAACAAATCAAGTGCAGTCCTAGTTCGCGGCAAATTTTGTGTTCTTATGTGGAAACTGGAGTTCAATTGTTACAAACAGGTTAGGGACTAGCATGTGGAAACAAAATGATTGTTGTCATTGTTATGTTGAAACTCAAGTTGAGTTAATTATTCCACCTAGTAATTGAAGCAACATGTACAAACAAAATGTTTACAAGGCCGGTACCGTTACCTGATAGTTGATAACTTGATATTAGCTCAATTTAGACATCTCTAGTTATAAGTTGACATCGATAAAGAATATTGAAATCACAGGATACGATCTAAGTTGCATGTCAGAAGTTAATTAAAACAATTAAAATGCTTAAAAATAACATTAATTATACTTTAAAATAAACTTTTACTGTTAGTGTTCAATTAGATAAGATACAAATTCACATTTCCAAGTATATCAATCTACACGTTACATGTATAAAAATGCAAAATGGAAAATAATACCTAAACTGTACTCAGTAGTTAGTTCATACTCCATAGTCATACATATTTTAAAGATCTTGACTATTCATCATGAATAATTCAATTGAGATTGCCCAAGTCTAGTCCCTCGACTATTCCAACACAAGACCATTTCCAATTAATCAACTTCACTACTTCTATAAATACTCCCCCTAATCAACACAATCTCCTCACACCAATCAATTTTAATGGCCTCAACACTCCTACTCCTCCTTGCCTCCTCACTCCTCCTCCTATCCGGCCCGACCGCAGCCCAAAACTGCGGTTGCGCCCCGGGCCTATGTTGCAGTAGGTTCGGCTTCTGCGGTACCGACACGCCTTACTGCGGGGACGGGTGCCAGCAGGGGCCTTGCTTCGGTGGTGGTGGCAGTGGTGGTGGTGGTGGTGGTGGTGGTGGAGGCGTGGCCGGTATCGTTACGCAATCGTTCTTCGACGGAATCATTAACCAAGCTGGGAATGGTTGTGCCGGGAAGAGGTTTTATACTCGTGCTGCTTTTCTTGAGGCTGTCAAGGCCTTCTCTGGATTTGGAACGAGTGGGAATGCTGATGTTAATAAGAGGGAGATTGCTGCGTTCTTTGCTCATGTCACGCATGAAACTGGACGTAAGTTGCAAGGGTTTTTTTGCAAATATATATTATTTTGTTTTTTTATAGTACGAAAATTAACATTTTTTAATATAAATTATGTAACTATGTTTACAAATTACGTTTGACACCCCGAATGCAAATGTTTCTCCTAGATTTTTGCTACATCGAGGAAATAAACGGTGCAAGTAGGAACTACTGTGACTCGTCCAACACCCAGTATCGCTGCGTCCCCGGAAAAGCATACTTCGGCCGAGGCCCAATTCAACTCTCATGGAACTACAACTATGGACCAGCTGGAAGAGCCATAGGTTTCGATGGCCTCGGTGCACCGGAAACTGTGGCAAGGGACCCAATCATCTCCTTCAAGACCGCCTTGTGGTTCTGGATGAACAACGTCCACTCGCTAGTGACATCCGGTCAAGGATTCGGAGCGACGATTCGAGCCATCAATGGAGCCATTGAGTGCAATGGGGGCAACACTGGTGCTGTGAATGCTAGGGTGCGTTACTACACGGATTATTGTAGCAAGCTTGGTGTTGCACCAGGGGACCGATTGACTTGCTAATTGAGTTTGTACGTGTTTGGGTTTAATTAAGCTACTTAATTAAAATAAATGAATAAATAAATAAATGTGGAATAAAGTTTATGTCAAGACTGAATGGAGTTTGGTTGTTGCGTTTATGTTATGTCGTGAATGTAATCCCAATTAAGTGGGAAATAAATTTACAAGTACTTATCACCCTTGTGATCTTGTCAATGAATGAAAGATTTCCTTTTCACATTCGTTGTTTTGTCGTGGTTAATGATGAAGTTGACACAAAATATGAGAGTTGTAAAGGAAATTTCAACATAAATTGATTTGAATATATGAGTTGGAATGTGGGTTATGATCGAGCTTGTGACATAAGGTGCAATAAAAAATATTTTTGCCAAATTCGTTAGAACGATACAACAATGAGAGGGTTATGTGTGGGTTTAATTAAGACTGGATTAAATAAATGTGGAATAAAGTCTTGGAGATGTCAAGACTGGAAGCAGTTTGCATCCATGTTATGTCATCTAAAATAAAGAAGTACTATCACCTTTGTAATTCTGTCTTGGTTAGTGGTGGTTGATACAAAAATTATTGTAAGTTCTTAAAGTTCAATAGAAATTGAATATACTTTGGGTTGGAATTTTGGTTATGACTTGTGTAACGTACCCGAAAACAGCGGAAAATTTAAAACAATAATAAAGACCGTCAACGGTCAACACTGGGCACGTCACGAGACAACAAGACGAATATATATATATATATATATATATATATATATATATATATATATAGATATTAATCCACGTGGAAGTCAAACTATACATATGAGTCAACTGTGATTACAACAAAAATGAATATACATGTAATCACTACCTCAACAAAAGATATAAAACAGGACAGGATCTGATCCCGGGGGCACCCTCCTCGGTCACCACCTCTACTCTAAGACTCCTCGCTACCTGAACTGCAAACAATTGAAACATGTCTGAGTTCCCTGCAGGAACCCCGTATACCAAACCTTCTAAAATACAAAAGGAATTAAAGACAATGCAATACAATGCACATGATCATCCACCTCGGGCCCACAATAATGTCCTCACCGCCTCCGCGGCACTGAACCACTCCTGCCACTAGGGTCAAGTCAGTCCACCGCTGCCTCACAAGGGTCAGTCGACACCACTGCTCCCAAAAGTGCAGGAAGGAACCCCTGGTACACGCCGCCACCCCAGGAGCGAGTCAGCCCGCCGAATACACAACTCGGGTCAGACGACAGCCGCTGCTCCCCCAAGAGCCGCCAGACGCGCACCCTGCCGGAACATCCTCGGCCTACCGCCAAACCCTCGCAAACTGCCCAAGGTTTACGGCACACATCCCTCACACCCCGCTCGGTAAGAGAGGCAACAATAATACAATAATACGCCTTCGTCGAAGGTGAAATCCGTAGCTCTCAAGGCCGGTAATCGACCGTCGCCTCGGAGCCGGTAGTCGACCTGTACTCAACGGATCGCGTGTGGATAAATCCACCAACCTGCGGCAGATCGGTCGACCGCTAAAAGCACACCGGTCGACCGGTCCCCCACACAGTACACGGTACTGTACAAACAAGTCTACCGGTCGAACCACGCCAACCGAATTACCGACCAATCGGTCGAACAAAAGTCATCTAGCGGTCGACCGTTTGGATGGTCTACGCTATACAATTTTATATAATATATATATCCGATCGGTCGAACCAAGGGGTCGTTCAACCGATAACAGGACTTTCAGCATTTTGCCTAAGTGGTATTCGGTCGACCGGAACTGCTATACAGTTCGACCGAAACATCACAGACACTCTACCGCTTAATTAAAACGCTCAGTCGGTCGACCGAAAGTTAAAGAGCGGTCGACCGTTTTAATGGTCAAAGCTCCCAACCGACTTAGCATCGAATAGATCGGTCGAACAAGGTTAAGGACGTTCGACCGTTTAATAAGTCAAATTCCCCAACCGACCCATTCTCATTGTTTTTCGGTCGACCGGCTAAGTGGACCCGTTCGACCGATAATAGTATCAACCCTTTTTCCCGCACGAATTTGGCATAACGGTCGACCGTCCTCAGACATCGTTCGACCGTTCGCGGGTGCAAATCAATATAATAATAGGATCGGTCGACTGCCCGCAGGCACCGGTCGACCGATCGTCGTCTTCAACCTCTGAATAGGTTGCAATCCGACGGGGAATTCAACACCAACGTCGATCCCCAACACTCACAAGGCATAAGTGAGTTATATTGAAGATTTGGCATACCTTTTGGTCGAGTGAAGAAGCCTCCCGAACTTGAGCCACTTCACTCCTCTTCTTCTTCTTCCTTCTTCTTCTTCTTCTCCTCTTCTTCTCTCCTTCTTCTCCAAAGAAAATGCCTCTCTCACTCTCTGAATAAGGTTTAAGTGAAGAAAACGTCAAACCTAATCTCCTCTACAACTTCTCCTTAAATAGGCAAACACACCTCTCTTTGTATATATCTTGAAAAAAAAAGTGTGTAATAAAAGACTCCTTCAGTGAGCATCGATTGTTGTGGGCCCCAACCCTTGTGTACTTGGGCCCAATTTCTTCACGTATTTATCTCCCTTCTTCAGCTTCTCACAGGTTTTGAGGGAATTTGGGTTTGTGTCCATCAACATGACCCTGAACGTCCCTTTGTACTTCATGTTGGTGAGATCTTTCCTTTTTCATGCATGTATCCATGTAGTATCTTGTTCACATTCATTGAGGACAATGCATGAAGTAGGTGTGGGGGGGTGTTTTACGTGTGTACATAGTCGAGTCTTTTTCCTTTGGTTTTATTTTCTTTTGTTTGTACTGCTAGGGTCATGTTAGTGTGCCGCATTTAACATTGATATATCTGCTTGTCATGATCCTTGGGTGACTTGTCTTCTTTTGCTTGCCGAGTGCTTTAAAATTTTCACATTTCTTTCAAAATCTTCATGTGTTTGCGAAAGAAAATATTTTGTGGGTTTTGCGTGTGTTTAGCATGTGCAAAACCGTTGAGAGGCAAAGTAAAAAGAAAGCTCCCAAAATTGTCTTGAACTTGATGCATTAGGATTTCTAGTTTACTGGCTTTAGGTCTTATCGAGTCGTTAGGATGCACCCCGGTTTTCCCTCGGGGGGCGTGTAATCATAGGGTTTCAGTACTCAAACATTTAAAGAAGTCCACCCTGAACCTAGTGAGTCAAATAATTCGTGTCTTTTAGTATAAGGAAGTTTGTCGTAGTCAAGGGTCCTTAATCTCTTTTTGTGAAACTTAAGTGTAGGGGTTTTGGTTCCCACGTAGATAAATAAATAAGTGGTGTTCTCTCTTCTCGCACGGCTCCTATCACTCGGGAAAGTAGGTCTGAGGGGACTTTGTGCCTGGTGCTTTCGAGTCATCTGACTTGGGATGCGCCGACCGAACTCCCGTTACACGGGTGGTAGGGATCGCCCTATGTGGAGATTTGGGGGAAGGTGTACGTGATAGTGTAAGTCCTCATAGGCAATGATGCACGAAACCTGACCCTGGGAGAATCAAACACCAACCAATAAAATGCTCCAAAGAAAAAAAAGAAAAGAAAAAGGAAAAAAAAGTCAAATAAGAACCAAAATGGACTTTACACATTGTATCACATTCAGAAGTTAAGGTTGCCCATGTCTTTCACTTAAGTCCTTGACTAACTCTCACGAATAACTCATTAGGCTAGGTGTGTGGACCGATTACATTTATAGAGTCGACCCGTAGTATTACCGCGTCCCATGATCGACAAAATGAGTCCAACGAGTCGTGTAGCTAGATTGATTAATGCATCTTGTTCGGATTTTGTGGGTATATCCGCTGAAAACCCTCAGGAGACAACACTCCTCCTCCTTGGCGACAATGAGGTTTAACGGCTTGTTGCACGTGCTAAGTGCAACCGTGATTCCTACGAAAGTGAGTTAGGATTTCCTGGTTTTCGCATGCTTTTCTCTTTCTTTGTTTTGCTCGGGACTAGCAAAAGTTAGGTGTGGGGGTATTTGATTGACATCATTTCATGCTCATATTTGTATCTTATATCCATTATCTTTCACCTAAACAATGCTATGTTACGAGTTTTATGTTTAGTTTTCAGGAATAATTAGGTTTGAAGAGATGAAGCATAAAAGGACCCAAAAGTTGGGAAAAAGGACTGGATTGTGAGATCTGGGGACCAAGATGCAAAGGAGAAGGACCTGATCGTAAGACAGAGGGACCTAAGAGTAAAACAGAATACTTCACACCATTATGGGGAGTATTTTGACAATTCTATTCGGGTCGGAGCTCCAACATGCAAAATAGATGCATCAAATACCAACAAAGCCTTCCAGAAAAGCCCACAAGAAATTCCAGAGCGATCCGGACACTGTAGACCGCTAATTAGCGGTCCAAGACCGCTAATTGGCGGTCACTTTTGGCCCAAATGCGCTCAAATGTCTCCCGCACATGTATTAGAGGATGTTTAGGCTATTTGTGGTATCTGTTTAGTCCCACATCGGGGGATTGTCCCGGATTAGCTTTTTCCATGGCTATAAATAGAACTCTTCACCTCCTATTGTAATCACTCCATATTTTAAGTGGCTATTCTTCCTACTAGAAGTGAGGCCTTGAAGCACACACTAAAGTAGGAGGATGCTACTTTTAATGTGAGTCATTTTTATCAATAAAGTTTTGTGTTTCTTTCATTGTTTGTTTTATGCTTCTTTTATTGTTGTGCATGTTTTAGTTTAATCGTCTTTTAATTCTAGCTTAATTTTAATATGTTTTCTTTCCATAGTTTAATCATTAGTGTAATGTTTAGTGAGTAGTTCCATCCCCTTTTGGGGGGTGGAGTAGATGTACATACATGCATTAGAGAATGGGATGAATGCTTTAATTTCAATGTGTTGATTAAACATGAATGTATGCTTGCTTGTTTAGGATAGAATTTACAACTTGATGAGTTTTGCCAAAATGATTAGACACCTCTCATGCTTGTTTAGGTTCTGAAATAAACAACTTGCATATGTAAATGTTAATCAACCAAGTTGGTGAATAGATTGATAGGTTTTGCCATAACATTTAGACACTTCCTATGCTTGATAAACACCACCTTTATGTGCTTAAAGAATGTATTCTACACCCACCTCTTTGCTTGTGTGCACTCACTCCACCCCTTAGGGGTTTTCCATTCCTGAAATTCCAGCACTTCTATTTTGTTCTTAGCTTAGTTTTTATTTGATCGTTTATTTCTTTGTTTCGCATTTCGTACTTCTTAGCGTAGTTTAGTGTAGAGTAGCGTAACCAACTCTCTTCTCCATTATTTTCGCCACTTGATTTCGTGCAAACAAGAGGCTGCTCACCTCCCTGAGGACGACCCGTACTTGCCACCGCTTCATCGCGGCCGTGCACTTGCGGTTTAAATTAAAACGTTCAACAACCATTCACCAAAAAACCTTCCAATCATAACCAACCAACTCTCTCTCTCTCCTTCCAAGACCTCATGCATTACTGTTCTAAGATTAGTTTAGGTTAATTAGGTTTAGGTTTAGTTAATTAAGGTGTTTAGGTTAGGTTATTACAATCTACCCTCCTTAAAGGAATTTCGTCCGCGAAATTCGAAACAACTGACTTACCGGAATAACTCTGGATACTGCCTCCTGACATCCTCCTCGATCTCCCAGGTAGCCTCTCTGACACTATGATGCCGCCACCTGACCTTCACCATCGGAATCTTTCTCCTCCTGAGCTGATGTACCATCTGATCCACAATCTCAACCGGTCTCTCATCTAATGACAAATCCTGCTGGATCTCCGGTACTGATATCTCAATCACATGAGCTGGATCGGCCACGTACTTCCTCAGCATAGAAACATGGAAGACGTTGTGAAGTCCTGCGAACTGTGGTGGTAAAGCAATCCTATATGCCACCTCACTGACCCGATCCAATATCTCAAAATGTCCAACATACCTCGGACTCAGCTTCCCCTTCTTCCCGAATCTCATCACCCCTCTGGAAGGCGAGATCTTCAGGAAGACATGATCTCCTACCTCAAAAGTCAGCTCACGCCTCCGCGTATCAGCATAACTCTTCTGCCTGCTCTGTGCTGTAGCTAGTCGTCTCCGAATCACGTCGACCTTTTCTGAATATAACTGTATAATGTCAGGTCCAACTAGCTGTCTCTCGCCCACATCACTCCAGCATACCGGTGATCTACACGGTCTCCCGTATAATGCCTCATATGGTGTCATCCCAATACTCGAGTGGTAGCTGTTGTTGTAGGCGAACTCTATCAGCGGCAAGTGCTCATCCCAATGCCCGGCCCAGTCCAGTGTACACGCTCTCAGCATGTCCTCCAATGTCTGTATCGTCCGCTCTGACTGGCCATCAGTCTGTGGGTGGAAAGCTATGCTAAACTTCAGACGTGTCCCCAGTGCTCTGTGTAGACTCTCCCAAAATCGCGAAGTGAATCTGGGATCTCTATCTGAAATGATATTGACTGGTATGCCATGAAGTCTGACAATCTCCTCAATATATAACTTAGCTAGACCCTCCAGAGCAAGAGTGGTCTTAATAGCTAAGAAATGCGCCGACTTGGTCAGTCGATCGACTATAACCCAAATTGCATCGTGGAATCTCCGTGTCTTTGGTAGCCCCGTAACAAAATTCATCGTCACGTGCTCCCACTTCCACTCGGGTAACTCAATCCTCTGCATCTGCCCTGCTGGTCTCTGGTGCTCGATCTTCACCTGCTGACAGACCAAACACCTCGACACAAAGTCTGCGACGTCCTTCTTCATCCCTCGCCACCAGAAGTTTCGCTGCAGGTCTTTGTACATCTTGGTGCTCCCTGGATGAATGGAATATCTCGATCTGTGTGCCTCCTCCATGATATCATGTCTCAGGTCCTCTGTCTTCGGCACCCAGATACGGTCTCTGAATCTCAGACCTCCGTCCACTCCAACTTTGAAGTCTGACTCATCTCTAGCAGCTAACTGTAACAAACTGCTCAACTCCTCATCTGTAGTCTGAGCATGAATCACTGCTGATACTGTCTGAGGCTCTACTCTCAATCCTGCAATCACTGCACCCTCAGAGCTATCTGCAAATGGTCTCTACTATGCTAAAGACTCCAGTAGTCACCACTCCTGAATGCATAGGCCTGCTACTGATACCTCCACCTTCCGGCTCAAAGCGTCTGCAACTGTGTTCACCTTCCCCGGATGGTAAGAGATAGTGAAGTCGTAGTCCTTAATGAACTCAAGCCATCTGCGCTGCCTCATGTTCAGCTCCTTCTGCGAGAACAAGTACTTCAGACTCTGATGATCTGTAAACACCTCAAACTGCTCGCCATAAAGATAGTGTCTCCAGGTCTTCAGTGCGTGAACCACTGCTGCTAACTCCAAATCATGTGTCGGGTAATTCCTCTCATGGACCTTCAGCTGTCTGGATGCGTACGCGATCACCCTCCCGTGCTGCATAAGTACACATCCTAAGCCAACACCTGGAGCGTCGCTACAAATCACGAATCCACCCGTACCACTCGACAAAGACAAAATTGGTGTTGTGGTCAACAGTCTCTTCAGCTCCTGAAAGCTGTCCTCGCACTTCTGTGACCATACAAAAGTGACTCCCTTCTGCGTCAGAGCTGTCAGTGGTGCTGTCAATCTCGAGAAATCTTTGATGAAGCGACGGTAATAACCCGCCAGTCCAACAAAGCTCCTAATCTCCGTCACGCTCGTAGGGGTCCTCCACTGTGTCACTGCCTCTACCTTCGCCGGATCCACTGATACCCCCTCTGCCGATACAATGTGTCCGAGGAATGCCACTCTGTCCAACCAAAACTCGCACTTTGAGAACTTAGCATATAACTGCTGAGCTCTCAAGATGCTGAGTACAATCCTCAGATGCTCTCTGTGTTGCTCCACATCTGGTGAATAGATCAAAATGTCATCCACGAAGACAATCACAAATATATCAATATACTCCCTGAATGTCCGGTGCATCAGATCCATGAATGCTGCCGGAGCATTCGTCAATCCAAATGGCATCACCAAGAACTCATAGTGTCCATATCTCGTCCTGAAAGCAGTCTTCTGGATGTCCTCATCTCGAATCCTCAACTGGTGATATCCTGAATGCAGGTCAATCTTCGAGAAAACCTTCGCTGATTGCAGCTGGTTAAAGAGGTCCTCGATCCTAGGTAAGGGATACATATTCTTCACCGTCACCTGGTTCAGCATCCTGTAGTCTATGCACATCCTCAGGGATCCGTCCTTCTTCTTCACAAACAAAACTGGTGCACCCCAAGGTGAGACACTCGGCCTGATAAATCCAGAGTCCATCAACTCCTGCAACTGCTTCTTCAACTCTGTCAACTCAGCAGGTGCCATCCGGTATGGAGCCTTCGACTGTGGTGTAGTGCCAGCTACCAACTCTATGCCGAACTCGAACTCCCGGTGTGGTGGTAAACCTGGAATCTCCGCTGGAAAAACATCCGCGAACTCCTGCACCACCTCAATGTCCTCTAGCCTCTGAGACTCTGCCTCCGCAACCACAAGTGTCGCTAAAAATGCTGCACAACCCTGTTGTAACAGCCTCTGAGCCCTCATGGCAGATACAATGATGCGACCTCCTCTGCTTCTGATCCCTCTGATCAGAATATCAGGCAAACCCTTCATCGGGATCAAAATCTTCTTCTCACGGCACAAGACTCGAACATCATATTGGGACAGCCAATCCATCCCAAGAATGACATCAAAGTCCTCCGTCGGTAGCAAGACCAGGTCTGCCGGAAACTCCTGATCTCCCGAAACAACCGTGGTGCCGGGGACAAATCTCCCCACAGTGCCCACCAGACCCAGGGGTGTGCTGACCTCCAAAGTGGCAGTCAACATCGCAGGGGTACAGCCCAACACTCCCGTAATCGCTCTGAGATGAACGAGTGTGTCGCGCCACAATCAAAGAGCACCCTAGCTACTGAACCAGCTACAAGAAGTGTACCTTCCAAAACAGCGCCTCCATCACGAGCCTCCTCCGCCTGGATGGTGTAAACTCTGCCGGTGCGCTGTCCCTGCTGTGGTCTAAAAGGTGGTCTACCTCTGCCTCCACCTCTACCTGGTGCTGGTAATCCTGGTGGTCTGCTCGGTCCAGCTCCTCGGCTCGGACAACTCCTAATAAAGTGGCTCAGCTGGCCACAACCATGACATGCTCCGGGAGTGAAACACTGCCCTGAGTGAAACCTCCCACAAGTACCACAAGGCTCAGGTCGTGGTACTGCAGCTCCTGCTCCCTCGAACCAGGGCCTCTTGCCCAGATTTCCTCCAGTCTGACCTCCCGGCCTCCCAGAGAACCTACCCGATGGCCTCCTCTCATCCTGGTAGTTCTCTCTATAGTCACGATCGAGAACAGTAGCACTCTTCACTGCATCGGCTAACGTGCTCGGCATATGTGTCAACACCTTCGTCCTCAACTGCTTCCGGAGCCCTCGGACGAACTTCCCAGCCCTCTGCTCCTGTGTGATGTACATCTCGGGACAGTAAAGCTCAAGGGCGTTGAACTTCCCGATGTAGCCTGCCAAAGTCATGTCTCCCTGCTGAAGACTCAGAAACTCCTCCCTCTTTGCGTCCTGAACATGCTGCGGAAAATACTGCTCGTTGAACTCGCCAACGAACTCCTCCCAGGCTATATCGTCTCTGTCCGCAAACACCACTGCAGATGTGGACCTCCACTAGTTGGACGCAGCACCGCCCAAAACATATGTAGTCAGGCCCACTCTCGCCTCTGGAGGACAACCAATAGCATTGAAGATCTTCTGCATCGTGAAGATCCACTCCTCCGCAGCCTCTGCATCATACTGCCCCAGAAAGGTAGGCGGATGCTGGCGCATAAACCAGTCATCCATAACGCCAGTCCCCGTCTGCCCAGTCTGTGTTGTCTGCTGCTGTAGCATCTCTGTCAGACGTCCGACCGTATCAAACAACGTCCGACGCTCATCCTCCCAAGCCTCATCCCTCGCAGTATCACTCTCACCGCGAGTATGGGCAACGACCTTCCCTCGTCTAGGAGGCATCTGCCAAAGGAAAACAAGACAATCATCAATATAAAATATGTATGCATGATCCTCTAAACCTAACTCCTAACTCAAAGGTGGTTTCTTTGGACAAGTACGCCGAGATCAACGCTCTGATACCAAATTGTAACGTACCCGAAAACAACGGAAAATTTAAAACAATAATAAAGACCGTCAACGGTCAACACTGGGCACGTCACGAGACAACAAGACGAAATATATATATATATAGATACTGATCCACGTGGAAGTCAAACTATACATATGAGTCAACTGTGATTACAACAAAAATGAATATACATGTAATCACTACCTCAACAAAAGATATAAAAGAGGACAGGATCTGATCCCGGGGGCACCCTCCTCGTTCACCACCTCTACTCTAAGACTCCTCGCTACCTGAAATGCAAACAATTGAAACATATCTGAGTTCCCTGCAGGAATCCCGTATACCAAACCTTCTAAAATACAAAAGGAATTAAAGACATTGCAATACAATGCACATGATCATCCACCTCGGGCCCACAATAATGCCCTCACCGCCTCCGCGACACTGAACCACTCCTGCCACTAGGGTCAAGTCAGTCCACCGCTGCCTCACAAGGGTCAGTCGACACCACTGCTCCCCAAAAGTGCAGGAAGGAACCCCTGGTACACGCCGCCACCCCAGGAGTGAGTCAGCCCGCCGAATACACAACTCGGGTCAGACGACAGCCGCTGCTCCCCCAAGAGCCGCCAGACGCGCACCCTGCCGGAACATCCTCGGCCTACCGCCAAACCCTCGCAAACTGCCCAAGGTTTACGGCACACATCCCTCACACCCCGCTCGGTAAGAGAGGCAACAATAATACAATAATACGCCTTCGTCGAAGGTGAAATCTGTAGCTCTCAAGGCCGGTAATCGACCGTCGCCTCGGAGCCGGTAGTCGACCTGTACTCAATGGATCGCGTGTGGATAAATCCACCAACCTGCGGCAGATCGGTCGACCGCTAAAAGCACACCGGTCGACCGGTCCCCCACACAGTACACGGTACTGTACAAACAAGTCTACCGGTCGAACCACGCCAACCGAATTACCGACCAATCGGTCGAACAAAAGTCATCTAGCGGTCGACCGTTTGGATGGTATACGCTATACAATTTTATATAATATATATATCCGATCGGTCGAACCAAGGGGTCGTTCAACCGATAACAGGACTTTCAGCATTTTGCCTAAGTGGTATTTGGTCGACCGGAACTGCTATACAGTTCGACCGAAACATCACAGGCACTCTACCGCTTAATTAAAATGCTCAGTCGGTCGACCGAAAGTTAAAGAGCGGTCGACCGTTTTGATGGTCAAAGCTCCCAACCGACTTAGCATCGAATAGATCGGTCGAACAAGGTTAAGGACGTTCGACCGTTTAATAAGTCAAATTCCCCAACCGACCCATTCTCATTGTTTTTCGGTCGACCGGCTAAGTGGACCCGTTCGACCGATAACAGTATCAACCTTTTTTCCCGCACGAATTTGGCATAACGGTCGACCGTCCTCAGACATCGTTTGACCGTTCGCGGGTGCAAATCAATATAATAATAGGATCGGTCGACTGCCCCCAGGCACCGGTCGACCGATCGTCGTCTTCAACCTCTGAATAGGTTGCAATCCGACGGGGAATTCGACACCAACGTCGATCCCCAACACTCACAAGGCATAAGTGAGTTATATTGAAGATTTGGCATACCTTTTGGTCGAGTGAAGAAGCCTCCCGAACTTGAGCCACTTCACTCCTCTTCTTCTTCTTCCTTCTTCTTCTTCTTCTCCTCTTCTTCTCTCCTTCTTCTCCAAAGAAAACGCCTCTCTCACTCTCTGAATAAGGTTTAAGTGAAGAAAACGTCAAACCTAATCTCCTCTACAACTTCTCCTTAAATAGGCAAACACACCTCTCTTTGATCCAATCACCATTCACCAAAAAACCTTCCAATCATAACCAACCAACTCTCTCTCTCTCCTTCCAAGACCTCATGCATTACTGTTCTAAGATTAGATTAGGTTAATTAGGTTTAGGTTTAGTTAATTAAGGTGTTTAGGTTAGGTTATTACAACTTGTGCCATAAGACGAGTTAAAAAAATATTTTAGCCAAATGTTAGGAATTTGAATTGTAACAGTAGATAAACGAAAACACACACAAAACACGAGACAAACACGTCAAAAATTCATGTGGAAAAAACCACAGTCACCACACACTGACAAATCCACTATGCGTCAAAATGTTACAATAAAGGGAGAAGAGATGAGAGTATTTATAGGAAATCCTACCAAAATGTTAAAAACCCGATGTGATCGCGCGCTTGTTCCTTGCAGGGGTTGCCACCCTTTTGCCACCCACGTTATTTTTTTAATCAAGCCTACATACTCAACACCAGATTTGTTTGAACATATCTAGGGTTAATAATGTTTCTAGTAGTTTATTGATGTTCGCACTTGCAAATGATTCACCTCCATTATTTGGACCTAAATGTTAAGATTGTTTTCCAAATTTTTGGAATGACAAAAACAAACAGTTAGTCAACTAAAATTTAAATTTGTTTTCCAGTGTATTCCAATATACAAACCCTCCTCGAATGGCTTAAGCACATAGTTTCTGGTCTTAACTGTAACCCTGACGTGCGCCTATTTCTGCTTAACTTTAGTTTGATAATTGCCACTTTAGACTACGAATCATCAATCGTATTGGAAATATCATTATTGCTTGTTAGCATTTTCTGTGGATGCTGACAAGCTCTAACACAAATATTACTAATTATATTTTGGTTAAGTTCAAACAACTGTCACTAGGGGTGTAAACGAGCCTTAATCGAGCGAGCGGGCTCGGATCGATATCGACTCGATAAGAAATTTCACCCGCTTGTCGCTCGCTCGATAGGTGAGCCGAGCCAAAAAAACGCACTCGTGCTCGACTTGCCTGATGCTCGGGGACCGCTCGCTCGATTGCTCGTTTATTTTTTATTATGTTTAAACATGGATTTTACAATATAAACACAAATAAATCTGAAATTTACGAAATAAATCCAAATAAATTTGAAATTTAGTAGATACCTGAAATAGTGTTTAAAATCAACATAAAATCTCTAACAACACAAATTACATCACAATATTACTTCAAATAACATAATCAAATAACCAGGAACAATATTAGACTCCAACTATCGTAATATCTCTACTATCCGGGAGTTTCACCGCTTTGTCTTCTTCAACCATATAATCATACTGAAAAAACAAACGCACAACATTAGTAATGACAAAATATAATAGTAGTTGACAACTAAACAAGTATATACTTATATGCTTACACTTGGTGAGGCAATAACACCCGCATCTTTGCTTCGAAGCCAGCTTGATGTACAAACCAAAGCATTCACCGTTTCAGCAGCTAACAAACTCCTATATTGATCTAAAACTCTACCACCGTCACTAAATGCGGATTCTGAAGCCACAGTTGTGAGAGGAATAGTCAGTAGATCCTTAGCCATTTTGGAGAGGATTTTGTATTTCAAAACATTACCCTTCCACCAATTGAGCACATTAAACTCGTCCCCAGTTGTGTCTACATCTTCTTCTAAATAGATATCCAAATCTGATTTGTTATGTTGGTCGGACTTCCCTTTGTTTAATATGTAAGAACTAAAGTCATTATTGAAACTTTCTTCCTACGAGCATCACTTGTAGAAGCCCAACTCCAAAAGATACTGATGTGTTGTGGGAACTGGTCTCATTCAACATTGCTTCATTTTTCGCAACATAGATATTAAAAATGTTGTACAAAACATTCTTGATGTGCTCAATGTGAGTTTTACATTCTGAAGCTCCTTGAATTTGAGAATAAACAAATTGAATAAGTTCAAACTTGTACCTCGGATCTAGAATAACTCCTATTGTCATCAAAACATTTTCATCTCCCCAATATTTATCAAATTTCTCCACCATTTTCTTCATGAAGACATCATCTGAATTTGCATGCGTAAGAAACAACTTTCGAACACACCAAACTTGATGCAAGAAACAATTTGAAGTCACATATGTCGTCCCAGAGAACAACTTAGTGACATCATTGATGATCTCCAAAAAATCACAAATTTTTTCAGCACATTCCCATTCTTCATTTGATGGTACCCATTGATAATTGGCATCTTGAGAAGCATACTATGTGAAAACTGATTTGTATCCAAGAGCATGATCTAACATCGTATAAGTAGAATTCCATCGAGTTGGACAATCACTACACAATCCCTTAGCAGTACTCACAGCAAGTTGCTTGCATATTTCGCCAAACCTAAACAATTGGCAATTCTGAACGGGTACTCATGTACAATGATCATCTTTGCAATCATCTCCCTGCCTTTCTTTGGTTCATACGGCCCCTCAGGCCTCAAACACCTCAATCACATTGCTTCCACTACTAATGGACAAGAGTGCTTGGTTCTTCATCATTCCCAGAGCATAACATACTTCTTTGTGACGATTCATGCTGGTGGTAGTGCCACTTTCCCCTTTTGAGTAAGATGTCTTGCATGCTTTGCATCTCACTCGTACTTCTTTTTTGCCCTTGAAAATCATCTCGGCCTCCTCAAAGTCTTTCCAAGCCCTTGATGTTTTTGTTCTTTTTACTTTTGGTTCTTCTACTTGTTGGTCTCCACTTGAAATTTCATCATTCTCCTCCTCACCAACGCCCTCAGGTGATCGAGATCGAACTCCCGAACTCATGCTTAATTGCATACAAGAAATAAAGCAAGATGTTGGTCATTGATAATCACATTCTTAATTCAAAATCTGTCATCAAGTTTGGTTCAAAGATTTGAAGTGGCTTTAACTAAGACGATTGATGTTTTCGAACTAAATCAGAAAAGAGACAAATAAATTTTAGTTTTTAGTTGTCAAACGTACGTGTCTTTGGTTATCTTGTGTTCTTGTTATGACTGTCAACGTTAAGAACAAAACATTGAAAAGTCTCAATTATGTTGTTTTTAATATTCGTAGTGGGAGGATTTTATTTGAAAGGAATCTGAAAGCTAAATATTTTCTTCAGCAAGATTTTATTTGAGGGAATTTTGTCTAATTTACATCTCTAGCTCATGGTAGATATAAATAAAACTCAACAACTGCTTTCCATTTCCTTTCAAATTTTCAACATATTACATCATGTTTAATCGGCCATGAGTTACGACAAGATCAACCGAGACTCCAAAAGAGTAGCAACACAAAGTAACTAGTAGAGTAACGCGAGACGTATCAATTTCACGACCATATCAGTTGGCCAATTTGCATTTTATTTTATAAATCAATGAAAATAACTTTCAGAAAAAGAAAAACACCAGAATAAATACAGAGTTGTTGAAATTAACATGAAAAAAAGATGTTTTGTTTGGGTATGAAAATAATTACCTTTTGATGTTGGCGGATTGGAGGAGAAGAAGGAAACCCTAATTCGAGTGTCGGTTGTGAAGAACGAGGAGGTTGTCGAAGGCCCAAAGAAGAGGAAGCGTGGAGGTGGTTGTCAGAGGCCCGGAGAAGAGGAAACGTGGGGGTGGTCGTCGGAGGCCCGAAAAAACGGAGGCGTGGAGGAGGCGGCGATGAGATTTTAGGGCTTTAACGTGTGGGGGAAGGGAAACGTGAATGACCTAACAAAAAGGTGTTTTACTCTTTTAGACTTTTAGGACTTTAGAATTAAATGGTTTAATAGTAATCCCTCCGCCCTAATATCGATAATTGTAGTTGGATATAGTAAATATGATAATTGGGTATTTTAACGAGCGAGCGAACGAGTAGTCAAATGTCGAGCATCGAGCGAGCACGGTTTGCTTGTGCTCGGCTCGTTAGTAATGGAGTTTAGCACGATCCGAGCAGAATCGAGCAAACATCGAGCGATTCGTCGATCCCGAACCAAATTTGACAACCCTAACTGCCACTTTGTTATCTCTCAAAACAAAAACCACACATTTGTTTGATCATAGCTTTGTTGTATGTTTGATGGCGCAGAGGGTTTTGGCGTTAGATCGATAACGTTGTGTCACCACCTGTAACATCCTCAAAAGCGGAAGAAATTTAAATTTTTAATAAAACACAACACGAGAATATTACCGAAGAAAATAGGGAACTGGTGCACCAACATATATACAATATATATGAGAGTTTCAAGAGTGTGATTACAACAAAAGATAAGGAAAATATACATGTGATCACTAGGACCTCAGAAATAGGAATAGCAAGATCCAGCTCCCAACACGCTCCTCCTAAGTCACCACCTCCTAGCACCGCTCACGGCCTGAAACAAAACATGACTATGCCTGAATTTCCCATAAGGAAACCCTGTATGCCAACAAAGAAGGAATTATTCAGCTGTAAACTCTGTTGTTCTTGTTTACGACTCTCTCCTATCACAATAAATAGACTAGACAACAAAAGCATGTATGTTATGAAATGCAGTAAACAAAATCGTCACACTGGGCCTCTGGGAACTCTCTCCCTACCACAGCAGACACAAGCAGTGACGGGTCTCGTGGGTCCTCTAGCCCAACCCTCACACGTACCCCAGGCATCACATCCGGAAACATCCTCGGCTACAACACAATGCTGAATCACTATCAGGCCGACACTATAGGATTTCGTGTCCTTATATATGTATATATTTTACAAAAATTTATACAACATACAAGATCGATTTCATATTTTCAACAATTTTATGTACATTACTTTGTGTTTATTCTAATATCATGAAATCCTACATATATTAAAATAAATCACAAAGAGAGAATCATACCCAAATGTTCTCTAAAACCTTTCGAAGATCCGGAGTCGCGTTGCCCGTTGAATCGCCCGCCGATTCGCCTCTAAATGTTCACCAAACTCTAAACAAGATTAGAGAGAAATGAGCTAGTCAATCAATCTCTAATTAGGCTTAGAATCTAGCTAATAAACCATCTTTAAGCTCCTGAGATTTTCTATCTCCAAAACTTAAAATTACTAAGTGATTTTCGTGGTGATTAAGGGAGAGATTAATGAGAGAAAGAATTTTTGCATTAACATAAACAAGTAGGATGGGGGGTCCTTTTATACGCTCCCAAAACATCCTTATCAAGAACTATTCTTTAGTCATGATCTTTTGCTTATTCTCTCCTAAAATTAATCTCTAATTGCCACAGAAGCACCCTAAAAACGTTTTATTAAATCTGGAATTAATCCAACCATTATCTAATTAATCTCTTAATAATTCAGGCAGAAATCGCATTGTTCGGTCGGCCGAGAATTATTCGGTCCACCGAACTGTTCGGTTATAACACGTGTTTGGTGAACCGTGAGCTAGACGATCGACCGAATCCACTTGAGAAAAATTCTATGGAAAAATTCGGACGAACCACGTCTTCTCTTCGGTCTACCGATGACTCACCAAAATTTCTCCTTGAGCATAGTCATCGGATGACCGTGTCACCTTCGGTCTACCGAAAATACTTTTTCTCGGTTGACCGTTCACACTCGGTTAACCGAACCCGATTGTCCAGGAACTCTAGATAATTTCGGTCAACCAATTGTGCTTGTCCGTTCCCCATTCGGTTAACCGACCCAAAGATTCCCCGGTCGACCGAACCCTAAACGGTTCACCGTGTTTGACCCCGAATTTGCCTTTGTCAAATTTTGGATTTATTTCCAACAAAATTTGATCTTTTGGGGTTTTTAGCAAATTCAGATCTTATGTAATATATTATCCTATGTAATATTAAATTATTGCACCTCATAATATACACACCTCATATGAATTTATTATGATTCTAATCATGTCAATTCTCATGACATATTGGTTTTATTCGTTTACCACATGTGTCTCTTTTTCATATGAAACCTGACACATCATATGAACTCAAAATCAAGGTTCTTGTTTCCCAGTTTTGTGGTGTGACCTATAGGAGGGTCTAAGCTAAATTGACAGTGATATTAAACAATTAATATCTCAAACTATAAGCGGTATCTAGCTACACATTATAGTTGCTCAATTAGCATAGATGTCTTTGTTACACTTGAACTAAAACACGATCCATTTAGTGATGTAAGTGCATCACTTGTGTCTGTCCCTTGCCTCATGATATTAAGAATATTTACAAAGTAGAAATGTGTCACCTTTGTATTATATTCATTTCTTGATCTCTTTAAGTTAATTATAACTATGTAACTTAATTCAAGTTACATTGTGCACATTATAATTTTGCTTTATCAATGGGCTCACTAATATCATCACTCAATTAAGAGGGGCAACGATAATAGTTTGACTAGCTATCTTTTCCAGCACAAGTTAGGTTCAACCAACTATTGCCTTTATCACTATACTCATTGATAGCTTTTGACAATAATCAAATTAAGCACTTCTTAAGTGAAAAGACATAAGTCTCATATCTTAGGATCCAAGACACAGTAAAACATTAATGACAAGAAACACAATTCCATAATGTTTTACTTGTTAGGTCTATTCAATATATAAAAGTAATCTTTTCATCTTTTATATACTCGTGTCGTCAATTATTTGTAGAACTACAACAATCGATGACCATCACGACAATCTTATCTCAGTGATTAATGTTCCATGTTAATTACCATGATTGCGAATAACTTTTGATTTATGTAAACCATTATCTTTTAGAGCTCTACGGTTAAGGACCAAACGCCTCTTCCTTAACACTTCCAAAAGACAAATACCATAATCAAGCAACAAAATATTTGCACATCCAATTCATAATAATTGACATATAAAAGTAAAACTTATAAAACACATACCTTTCAGGCACTGTCCGTACCATTGCCCCTCCACGGTCGGGGACCTGTTGCCTTCACAGCTGATCCGGTGAACCACTCTCTGGCCGGAAATGTCTGTACCATTGCCCCTTTAGGGTCGGAGACTCGTTGCCCTTGAGCTGGCTCCACACACCCACGAACCACTCTCAGGCCGACAATGTCTGTATCGTTGCCCCAAAAAGGTTGGAGACCCGTTGCCTTGAGCTGACTCCACACACCCACGAACCACTCTCAGGTCGGCAATGTCTGTATCGTTGTCCCAAAAAGGCTGGAGACCAGTTGCGTTTGAGTTGGCTCCACAACACCAAAATCAGACAAAACTGCACCACAACGGTCGAACAAAACAACCAAACCGGTCGACTGAATCCTCTCCATAGGACTGGCCCAACCGAAAAACATGTCACTCGGTCGAACGACAAAGGGGACTCGTTCGACCAAATTCCACCAGTAAAACTCCTGTCGCAAAAAAAGCACAACCGGTTGAACCACACGCGATCACCGTTCTCCGGTCGACCGAAGCATAGTTCTCCGGTTGATCGAAGCATCACGCAGTCGGACGAACATTAAGTTATTATAAGTCGTCAGTCGGACGAGGTCTTAAGGCGGTCGACCGTTTTGTAGTCTACACCCCCAACCGACTTGAAACAGTGTTTCGGTCGACCGACAAAGGGGTCCCGTTTTACCGAAACCCGCCAGTAACGCCCTCTTTTCGCTTAACATGCACCACCAGTTGACCACCCAAGGGTATCGTTCGACTGGTGCGAGAGATAACGCCAAAATTACACTACAACTGGTCGACCGTTGCAGTGCAGAAAACTGCTGCACAGGTCCGACGAGCCATCCGACCTACCGTCGACCACTCCAACACTCACAAAAACATAAGTGAGTATCAAAGTAAAGCTTGACATACCTTGAAGGCTTGAAGAAGCCTTTGAAGACCCAACGACAAGCTATTCCCTAACGAACCCAAACTCCGGCAAAATCCAACCGAGCAACGATCAACTCAACTTCGGCAACGCGCCCCACTCCGCACGATCTTCTCCCGGTCTCACCAAAGCTCTCAGAATCCTTCTCAAAGGTCTGGAGAGAGACAGAGAGAGAGAGAGAGTTGAGAAACGAGTGAGACAGAAAATGAGAGGGAGAGAGAAACCAAACTTTATATACAAAATTCTTCATTCAATCTCAACCATCCATCTCACCAACTCTTAAACCTCCCTAAACAGCCGTTAATCAAGTCCAAAACATGATCAGTGCAAAACAAGATTTAGGATATTACACCACCACACCGCCAAATTTTACGTCAAGATTTGCTTGCAAAACCACCACATGACGTCGCGGAGGACATGTCATTTATATGAGCTTCATCACGATGCTTTTTTCATATTCAAATGAAACTCGTTAATGCCTTTAGACGCAAAAAAAGATTGTTTGGTCGTCAGCGTAAGCGTTTTGGCGGTGGTTGCGAAAATTTCGAGGACACTGAAAAAAAAATCCCAAACGCGAGAACCCAAACAAACCCCTAGTATTGAATTCTATCAAATGCTAGTCATTTTTATGTTTATAAAAACTGAATTGCTAAACATCGCCCCAAAATTACTTAAATCGCCCCTTGAAATTACCAAATTGTCCTTCCTCCTATTTTTGCTTATATATCTCACAATTTCACTCTTTTCTCAAAACTTTCTCTTCCTATACCTAGTACAGAAGATTACGAATGTCTCGGAGGCCAGGCAAGCAGCTAGCAGTTCCCCCGGTGTACCCGTATACGGTAACCTTACGTTATTTATTTGTTTTCAAAAAAAAATTAAAAAAAGTGGTCGGCGTCCGAGGGAGACGCCCCCCGCATGGGGCGGGCGTCCGAGGAAGCCGCTCTGGGGGAGGCGTCTCTCGCAGACGCCTCCACAAATTTGTTTTTAATTTTTATTAAATCTGATAATTACTTTAATAAATTGTGATAAATCTGAAAATTTAATTTAACAAATTCTTATTAAGTTTAACATTTGTGATATTTAGTTTTAACAATTTTTGATTTAGTTTAACAATTGTTTTAATTTAGTTTAACAAATTTTGATTTAGTTTAACAATTGTGATAATTTAGTTTAACAAATTTTGATTTAGTTTAACAATTGTGATAATTTAGTTTAACAAATTTTGATTTAGTTTAACAATTGTGATAAATATGATAATTTAGTTTAACAAATTTAACAAATTTGTATTTAAAATTTCAATTAATAGTCATCGGGTCACAGTGGAGGGAAAGGCAAGTCGATACCATTACACGTCTTCCGTTCTTTAGAAGATGATTCAGCACCGCGTCATCCACGTAGACGGGGGATATCTGCTTCGGTCAGGAGGGAGAGAGAGGCATTACATCGTCGTGAGGAGGATGATGATTCCTTCGATGATGAGCATGTGGACAGTCCCGACGGGAGCGACGATGATGACCCGTTTGAGTTAGAGCGCCCGGAGGTGGAGAGGCAGGGGGAGTATAGCAGAGGACGTGGTCGAGCGGGTAGTTCTACTTCCGCCGGATGGATGGTGCGGAAGGGTAGGGGTGGGAGGTTTACGACCGGGGATTCGAGCTCGTGCACTGTAGATCCCTGCGCTCAGAAGAAGAAGAGGATCCAGGACGATTCTTGGATCGTGAGCAGTATGACGCCTGGTGGTCCTTTAGATGGGAGCGTCATTCCTAGTTTCTGGGGTCACATCGCTAGACGGATATGGGACGGAGAGGATCGGAAGGTCCCCGCTTCTACAGCGGAATCGACTTGGCGGACATTTCCGAGATCATGCCGACTGTTCCTTGGCGACTTCAGACGTAGTCGCGACCCCTCCGAGTGTGATGCACGTTATCTTGATTGGTTTGGTAGTTACTCACATCCTGTCATCGTCCGTGGTGCCTCCCGGAGAGCAGATCGACCACCAGATAGGACGTGTGGCGATCTGGTAATTTTTTCATTTTATCTATATTTATTTATTAATGTACGCTAATGTTAATGTTATGTGCAGTGGATGGGTAAGATGATACGGGTTGTAGAGCCATTCTTGCATAGGAGGGATGAGCTGCCAGACGATGACATGAGAGCTGCATGCGGAGATTTGGATGAGATCATACAGTCGTGGCATACTCAGTTAGGCATCTCCGACCATGATTCAGATGATGAGTAGGCTGATCTGTTGTACCGTACTCTTAGTATTTGCATTTATATTTGTTTATCTGTCGTACGCTTATTATTTGTATTTGTGTTTGTGTTTGCTAACATGTCGTACGCTTATTGTTTGTATTTGTGTTCGCTTATCTGTCATACGCTTATTATTTTTATTTGTGTTTGCTAACCTATCATACTATTATATATAATGAAAATAAAGCAAACATATCAAAACATATTACATAATAAAGCAACACTATATAATGTACAAACATATCAAAACATATTACATAATTGTTGCCAATATGCTATCCTATTTTGGTACTCCAGCTCCCATCCAATAACACTCTCATCTCGTATTTGAAACCACAGAGTCGCTATAGGAGGTACGGGGAATCCCTCATTCAAATCCAAACGAATGTAATGAGCGTAACTCCCTAAATGAGCAATAATCAACTCTCTGCACGGTCTCGTCACGGTAGGCGGACTCTCCCAAGGTAGAACTGTAAGACATGGGTACAACGAACCATCATTTCCGAGAGAGAAGAACATAACTGCACACTTGTAAAAATTTGCAATGGGAAACAAGTCCGTCCACGTCTCCATGTAGTGATTCTCGCCACAAGGTCCCCCGCCCCAATTAATCCGGTGACGAGCCTGCGCCACACCGTCGTAGTATACGTGCTCATAAAAAGATGGATTCGCAGCTAGCTCATTTGAAATCGAACGACGGGCGAGTTGTCAATTGTCTTCACCACCGTGGAAAACATCGGCGACACATCGAAATCCACAGTTTCCATCAGGACGTACATCATTCCACTGGTGTAGGAATGGCATAATGATTCCTGGAATCCTATCCGCATATGGGAAGTCGTCTACGTCAGCCCGCCCAGTCTGTGGTTGTGATGTCCGTGAGCACTATTAAAAACCACAACCCATCCATCACGATCTCGACGCTCCACCACTTTTATTAAGAAACGGCAACCGCAACCCTTTCTTTTGGTGTTTCTTCGAAGTGCAGTATCCATATCCCGAGACTCCATTTGATTTCGCCGGTCGCATCTCAAATAACAATCCATCCGACTATCTGATCTTGTTTTGTACGACGACACGACCAAAAAAAACCCAACTCCGATAGCTACTTGTTTGGCCCATTTACTTGCTTCATCGATTGTTTCAAAGATTTGTGTAGTTTGAAATAACTCACTGTAATCCACTCCATCACCACCGAAATCTTCCAACGGAACCTACAAAAATAAAATCGAAATTAAAAAATTCAAAAAAAATTCAGGCGTCTGGATTAAACGCCTACCCCATGGGGGCGTCTGCGTTAAACGCCCTCCCCAAGGGTGAGGCGTCTGCGTAGGACGCCTGACCGAAGGGAAGGGCGTCTACTAAAGACGTCTTACCCAAGGGGAGGACGTCTACCTAAGACGTCTCTCCCATTGCGTAGGCGTCTGCGTTAGACGCCTAGGCCAAGGGGAGAACGTCCTACGCAGACGCCCTCACCTTGGGGGAGGCGTCTAATGCAGACGCTCGACCCAAAACTTGCCCCGCGTCAGGCTTACCTCACCGGATGCATCTCCCTCGTCAGACATTTTCGTGGTGTTTTTACTGATAAATTATGAATATACACGTATGTCTAATTTATAGACACGGGACGGTATGAGTATTAAATATATTGTTAAGGGCAATTTGGTAATTTTAAGGGACGACTAAAGTAGTTTTTGGACGACGTTTAGTAGTTCCCTGTAAAAAAGAATCCGTAAATCCAAATTTTATGAATTCAAGTCTACTCATAATTTGTGCCAATTTTGACGGGGAAAACGTGGGTACAATTATTTCGCCATATAAAGTAAGCAATGACGTAAAACTTTGGGAATGGCTGACTGACCGGTAACGATTGCTTTGACTTCGTTACTTAATCAAATCGCATGTTTCAAACTCGGGTATATTATTGGTATTTGAAGGTAGCATAGTGTGACTAAGAGCACTGGAGTCTATGGTAGAGAGAGGAAATGGAAGAGAGGAGAAGAAGAGAAGACAAAAAAGAAGGAAATTTTGATTTGTTTTCTTCAGTCGATCTGGGTAGACACGTACGTGAGAAAATAAGTCTTTCATTTCGGGAAAAATATGGGTTAATTGTTTTGCATCGATCTTACTCTGTAGTTTGCACCCTGAATTACCTCCTCCCACACCATGAACTTTTATTTCGAAACAATTTAGTTTTGTAAAATTTTAAAAACTCATTATTTATCCACTCATTTACTTTTTTTATTATATTTTTTGCATTGAATGTCTAACACATCTTATTCTAACTTTACGTCAAAATTCGAACCAAATCGAATATCAAATCTGATTTGAATTTTGATAGGATTGGTATTGAATATGTCCTAAATTCAAATTATATCTAACTTTCAATTTGATCCCAACATTAACCTAAAGTTAGTATTATAGGTGTATTAGATATACAATGCAAAATTTTCAAAAATAATAATTATTGAGTATTTGAATAATAGATTTTTATTATAGTTTTTCATAGTTTATTTAGAAAAAATATTATGCAACAAAAAATATATTAACGGAGCTGATAACCTTTGTAACAACAGAAGAATTACACAACCATTCACAAACCAAACCGTTTTACTATATTTTAAGCAGTTCATTTCATTGATTGGAAATAATTAAAAGTATTTAATTTTCTCCTTTCATAAAAGAAGTATTTATCTTTTCAGTTATTTGAAATAAAATAATCTAATCATTTTATTTTTTATTTAACGGATCTTGGCAAAATTAAATTGATAGAGCTAATTTCCTATGATTCTTCTTAGAGTTTGAAATCCAATGGATTTCAGAAGGAAGCATGTGTAAATACTGATTACTACTTCTTGAAAAGGTTTTTTGCCACAAAAAAAAAGCTTCGCCTTTCTCAGTACTTACATTTAATCCAAATATTCAACAAATCAAGCGCTGTCTTAATTTGCGGCCAAATTTGTATTATTGTATGGAAACTCGAATTCAATTATTCCACCAAGTAAACTATGTTCGTACGTAGCATGTAGAAACAAAATAATTAATGTCTTTTGTCTTATGTGGGAACTTGAGTTCAGTTATTATTTTACCAAGTAATTGAAGCAATATGTATTGACAAAATGCTTATAGATGGCACCGTTACCTAACAATTGACACGAGCTATTTCAATTTGTAGATCTCTGGTTTTAAGTTGACTTTGATGGGGAATGGAATCACAGCATGTGAGTAATGAGTTGTATTTTATTCTCGATGATCTCACCATATATTTGGACAAGCTTATTTGAAGAAATGAAAACAACTAATTACTGATTTTTTTGGTATTGTTGTAGATTTAGTGGTGAGACCATCTTCACGTCGGTGGCCCATCAGCGAGTCCAAGTGTGTGTGTCGTCTTGAATTCAATTATTATTTCACTCAAGTAATTAATGTAATATATATATATATATGTATGTATGTATGTATAGACAAAATGCTTACAGAAGGTATCATTACCTAACAACTGTTGACATTAAGTTGACCTTGACGATGAATGGAATCACAACATGTGAGTAATGAGTCGCATGTCAGGATTTAATTAAAACAATATAAATACGCTTGAAATGAATATTGTACTTTAAAATTAAAATAAACTTGTATTGTTTGTTGTCAATTAGATAAGTTACAGATTTGCTTTCCAAGTACATCAATCTATACACTCTACACCTACATGTAAGTAACACCTAAACGCTAGCTATTCCATAGTACGTAGTCATACATATTTTAAAGATCTTGACTATTCCTCATGAACAAAATTTTCAACTGATTGCCTAAGTATAGTAAGTCTAGTCCCTTGACTATTCCAATATGTACAAGACCATTTCTAATTAATCAACTTCACTACTTCTATAAATACTCCCTTGAATCAACACAATCTCCTCACACCAATCAATTTTAATGGCCTCACTCACAACACTCCTCCTCCTCTTCCTTGCCTCCTCACTCCTACTCTCCGCCCCGACCGCAGCCCAAAACTGCGGTTGCGCCCCGGGCCTATGTTGTAGTAAGTGGGGCTTCTGCGGTACCGGCACGCCCTACTGCGGGGACGGGTGCCAGCAGGGGCCTTGCTTCGGTGGTGGTGGTGGTAGTGGTGGTGGTGGTGGAGGCGTGGCCGGTATCGTTACGCAATCGTTCTTCGACGGAATCATTAACCAAGCTGGGAATGGTTGTGCCGGGAAGAGGTTTTATACTCGTGCTGCTTTTCTTGAGGCTGTCAAGGCCTTTTCTGGATTTGGAACGAGTGGGAATGCTGATGTTAATAAGAGGGAGATTGCTGCGTTCTTTGCTCATGTCACGCATGAAACTGGACGTAAGTTGCAAGGGATTTTTTGCAAATATATATTATTTTGTTTTTTTATAGCACGAAAATTAACATTTTCTAATATAAATTATGTAACTATGTTTTCAAATTACGTTTGACACCACGAATGCAAATGTTTCTCCTAGATTTTTGCTACATCGAGGAAATAAACGGTGCAAGTAGGAACTACTGTGACTCGTCCAACACCCAGTATCGCTGCGTCCCCGGAAAAGCATACTTCGGCCGAGGCCCAATTCAACTCTCATGGAACTACAACTATGGACCAGCTGGAAGAGCCATCGGTTTCGATGGCCTCGGTGCACCGGAAACTGTGGCAAGGGACCCAATAATCTCCTTCAAGACCGCCTTGTGGTTCTGGATGAACAACGTCCACTCGCTAGTGACGTCCGGTCAAGGATTCGGAGCGACGATTCGAGCCATCAATGGAGCCATTGAGTGCAATGGGGGCAACACTGGTGCTGTGAATGCTAGGGTGCGTTACTACACGGATTATTGTAGCAAGCTTGGTGTTGCACCAGGGGACCGATTGACTTGCTAATTGAGTTTGTACGTGTTTGGGTTTAATTAAGCTACTTAATTAAAATAAATGAATAAACAAATATGGAATAAAGTCTTGGAGATGTCAAGACTGGAAGGTGTTTGGCTGTTGCATGCCTGCATCTATGTTATGTCACCTATATATGTAATCCAAGTGGGAAATAAAATATAGAAGTACTTATGACACCTTTGTTATCGTCTTGGTTAGTGAAGGTTGACACAAAAATTATTTTAATTTTTTAAGAAAAGTTCAACATATACTTTGGGTTGGAATTTTGGATATTACTTATGCCATAAGATAAGCTCAAAATTAGTTTTGCCAAATGTTAGGCATTTGACTTGTAGTAGTAGCACACAAACGAAAAACACACAAACCACGAGACAAATATTTTTTACATTAAAAAAATTTACGGGAAAAATCACGACCACCACATGCACAAAAATCCAATATCCATCAAAAGGTTATAATAAGAAAAAGGGAGGAACAAGCATTTAAAGAAAATCCAACCAAAACCCTAAACCTGGTGAGATCGAACTCTCGTTCACTACAAGAGGTTGCCGCCATCCCACCACCTCTGTTATCTCTTATTAGGCCCACATACTCACATCAAATTTGTTAGAACATATCTAGACATGGGTGTCGGGTCGGACTCGACGGCCCATTTGGCTTAACGTGCCGAGCCCAGCGGGTCGAGACATGTTTGGTTTTTGGTCGGGTTCGTGTCAGTCGGGTTTGTGGGTTTTTTGCATTTGAGATATTCAAATAGAACTTACAAAGAATAAATTAAAAACACTATCAAATTAAGATTTCAACAAAATAATTGGTTCATCGACTACATTGTCTCACCGACTACCCGGTTTAACCATCTAAACCGATAGTGAAATTTTATTAAGTATAATTAGTTTACAAATTACATACAATTTCAAATGTATTAAGTATTACAATTATAAATTACATACAATTATAAATAATTAATTCATCTCGATCGGTGCTATCATTAATTTGCATGATCTGCATTTTATATGTCGTATCCAACATGTCCTTACGCAAATGTTTGTCTCGATGATCTGTTAGACGTGTTGTGTCTCTTGTTTGTCAAAAATCGTTTACCTACGCTAAATACAGACTTAGCCGCCATAGTTGGCGTCAGAGGAGATAATAAGTCGCTTGTTAACATAAAAACTATTGGAAATTTAACAGACACTGGTCTAAAACATCAAAATATATTGCTTCTGCAGAAGTTAAGTATATTTCACTATTTAAATATCTAGTTAATTCGTTATGTGATTTATTTTGTACAAATTTTGATTTTTTTCTTGTTTAACCAATTTTTATTTTACATCTCTGATATTTTGTAAATAAGGTTTAATTATTTCAAGTCCATCTTGTATGACTAAATTTAAAACATGACAAACACAGCTAACATGAAAAATAATACTATTAAAGACAAAGAAATTTCATTAAAGCAAAATTTATAAAAGAAAAGAATGAGCCAATTAAATTCTATATTCTATGAATGTAGACGCACGAACTCACCACTTCATCTACGTATTTATCTACCTATACACATCCACACCCCTCCCTGATCATTTGAACAATTGCAACTTTGATTGAAGGAATCTTATCAAGAAAAAAAACTTTGATGGAAGAAAAAAGAGAGATTGTAGTTCATTATTTGCTTTAATGAATGCTTGAGCCGAGTTGCAGTTCAATGCGACGACAATCTTTCCCTTTCTTCCATATGCTGCATGGTGTCTTCAGGTTCTTGAGTTATATAAGTATTTAAGGGAATTACTATTTATCGCCCGAACAATTAAATCGCCCTAACAATTATCTTTTTGTCATTAACAATTCATTTAATACTCATTTCGTCTTGTCTCTTAAAATAAGGTTTCTGCCTATGTTTTCCTCATTTTTCTAGTACCAACACCACGAAAATGTCTGGCGAAACGTCTGGATTCGGTGAAGCCCAGCAAAAAAAAAAATTCAGGTCGAGCGTGTGAATAAAACGCCCCCCATGGGGGACGCCCACTAATTTTTTTAATAAAAAATTTAAAAATTATACAGTGTGTTATCTCAAATTATTTCAGGTTCCGTTCCAAGTTTTTTGGGATTAAATGGTAAGTAGACGGATTGGATTACAATGAGTTTTTTGCAAGTAATGAATATTCAAAAAAAATCAGATGTACTCCTCACAGGTGTACTCCAACCCGGTTTACCAAATACCACATCGACAGGTTGTTCGGGAATTTTTTGGATCTTGATATTGTTGGATCCGAATTTTTTTGAATATTCATCACTTGCAAAAAACTCATTGTAATCCAACCCGTATAATTACTAATTAATACCAAAAAACTTGGAACGGAACGTGAAATAACTTGAGATAACACACCGTATAATTTTTAAATTTTTTATTAAAAAAATTTGCAGGCGTCCACCGGAGCCGCCCCCTCCATAGCGTCTCGGTAAAACGTCAGACGACCGTTAAATTTATTATTATTATTATTATTATTATTATTATTATTAAAAAGAAGTTTGACATTTTACCAGATTCGAGTACACCAGACGTCCATCGGCTCATTTACTGACATCCAAAACATTTTTTTATGATTACGAGAGAAATATGAAGAGAGATGGGTGATAGGAGGGTGAAATGTCGCGATATATGAGTAGAAATGAGAGAATGACAAAATGATAATTCGTTGGGGTGATTTAAGTAATTTTCCGACGATGAATAACAATTCAGGTTTTTAACTCTCCCATTGTTGTTCCCAAGCCGGACCGGATTAGAAAAGAGGAGGGCGTTTGGTGGAAAATAAGTGATTTACAATAAAATACATGATTCATGTCTATCAACTCCAAATTGTAATTTTGATTTGGATTTATCTGTAAGTTCATCAAGCAAGTAATGGAATATCTTTCTACTTTCTTAAGCTTAAATTTCTATATTTAATTTCAAACACTACTACAGAAAAGAGAATATACATCGGATGTACGGGAGTATATACGTCGGCTATAAGCACTCTCAGATCCGACATCTATACGTACGTTGTCTATACATAGACGTCGGACGTCCAATATCCGACGTCTATTCTTTAAGAATAGACGTCGGCTTTATGTATAACCCCACGTCTATTCTTTAGGTATAGACGTCGATGAACAAAACAGACGACGTCTATTCTTAAAGAATAGACGTCGGGTTATACATAAAGCCGGCGTGTATTCCTTTCTTCAGAGGAATAGACGTCGGCGGTTACAAACATCCGACGTCTATTCCTAAACCTGAACAAAAAAATAACGTCCTACAAACTTTTTTTAGTCATCGTATTCGTGTACATACAACCTGCACCAAATTGGTTCACAGATTCTCACACTTTCATCCACATGTACATACAAGCACAAACACACAAGCATACATGCACAAACACAAACATACAACCATACATGCACAAACACAAACATACAAGCGTACACAATTGACATTCAACACACTTGCAATTAATTCATTCTAAAATTAAGGTGATTATATTAAGGCATAAATTGTATGTTTGTAATACAAGTGCACTTGTTAACTAAATTACAAAAAATGCTAGTGACAGGAGAACCTCTTAGTTCGTCAACATGTTTCTGATAAAATAGCGAGCCCATCGATCGCGAGTTTCATCGAGCTCCTGTTGCGAGAAAGGATCACTACTTTTTGGGAAGACCTATCAAAAAAATACAAGTGTAAATGTTAATAACTAAATATTGAAACTACAACTATACAATTGAATAACGATCTACATTACCTCGGATAGGCATACGTCTTGAGTTGCCAATTCGAGGATTTCCTCCATGTATGTCATCACGTAGTAACCACATTCCGTATTTCCAACCTGCTCCCGGTACTACAAACATAAAAGTTCGCTAAATATATGTTCCTAACTTAATTAACAAAAATAGGAGAGAACATACTCTCATTCCATGTCATGGCATTCCTGCTTTTGTGGTTGTTCTCCTGCCACCTAAAGCTCTGTAAACCTTAATTGCCCTGAGTAGTACCAGTTAAAATTTCATTCAATAATACTAATAAAAATCCACGAATTACTTTTACCATGACTAAAACGAACTTACAAATTTAGAAGTTTCTTTATTGAGTCCCTTGGTTTATTCGACCCCAACGGATCAAACCAATATGCCGAATTAGTCGTGGGGCATACAACGACAAGCATCCAATGAGTCATGTTATATATATAATTAGAAGATTATTACAAAATAAAATTTCACTTTGAATTACAAAGTTTACCTCTCATGATAAGGGAGCAGATAATATCTTTTGTCTTCTTCTTTAAAGAATGTCTCAAGCTGACCTGATTTATCGTCATTCCTGTATATATATGTAGATGGACTGATAAATCCAAATACTTGATCGTCGGGAAAGACGGACCTTCTGGCGTCATAAAGATGTCTACAAGTATAAAAATTATACTTTATTACAGTTTCGATAAAATTATTCAATACATTTCATTGTATACCAAAGAAACACTTACTTCACTTGCACGTCGATAATCATGATACACAATGAATCCATCACCAAGAACTGCATGATATCCTCTTTGATGACGTACAAAGCGGGAGGCAACTCTTTATCCCCCTCCAACTCCCAGGTACTTAACGATTGTGCTTCCCTACCTACCATACATTGATACAACATTTTGCACCTACTTGGAAGCGAATTAATGTTGATCGGAGATTGGTTGTTTGACCCTTTACTCCGGAGGCTTGACACCTTACAGATGTATATACAACTGTTAAAATACAATTGTTAACAAATTTGAAGTTTAAAGTCTTTCAAAGTTAAACTATACCTCATGTTTGTCGTTTAGCTCTACTAAATAACTAGACCACCGCATGAACCCACTGATAGCATCGCCGAGAGTAACAATCTCTTCTTCTGGAAATGGCACAAAAGCACCAGCATCTAAGCAACTCTCAACTGCAAACTTCACTTCTCCCTCTCCTACCTCTGTGAAGTGGTGTCTGGAGATGTTATAAACTTTCCCGTGTCCTACCAATCTTCGATCAGGATCTTCGACACATAAAGAACATCTAGATCCATCCGCGAACTTTCCAAACGAGGGACCCCTGACGAGGGCCAATTCTCGAGAATGAGACACAAAATCATATTGTCGATCGGGGTGGAACACTGGCGGCACTGGAGGAGTAGTCTCCGAGGAAGAACCGCTCTTACGACGGGTACGAAAAGTAGGCAAATCACGATCCAATATCTCCAAAATAAGTTGCAACGTATTCTTCAAATCTGCTATCTCTTGCTGGCATTTGGTATGACTAGTCGTCGAAGTAGACCGTTGAGTCTTTCCATAATATTGTCGAAGTCCAACTCTACTCCCTACTCCCCGCACACGACCAGGGTGTTCGTCATTTCCCAAGGCCTCGCGTAGAATATCATTCCGACCATCGGAAGCAAATTCTCCTTGAGATTCTCTCCACTTCAGAGAGTCCTAAGTTTAAAACAATATTTACTAACAATTGAAAAATACAAAAATTAATGATTCAGAATTAATAACATATATATAACTGACGCAACTTACTATCTTCGAGGCGATCGCTTGCGACTCGTCTGTGACGTACTCCCCTCTGGAGTTTACTCTCGCTCTCTTCCAAGAATCACAACGAGCTACGGGAGAAGGAGGAGATAGGTTACTTGTTTGCTCCTCACTCATACCGGAGTCAATTGCCTCTTGTTTCTTCAGAGCAAATTTTTCAGCCATCATTTGTGCTTCTAACTTTTGGTACCCCGCTCGAGACATATGATGTGTATACTTGTTAGAAGATCTAATCTTTTGGTTTTTGGCTCGGATGACCTAAAATCAAGTTTATTAGATTGTCACTAAAAACAATAACTAAAAAGTTGTTTTGAAACTCAGTTACTATATTTTAAATTAAACTCAGTTACCTCAAACTCCGGGCTATCTCTGGATTTTCTGAATAGCTCTCATTGATTCGGAGTGATAAAGTTATAGACATCGCATGGATTTCTATCCTGGTAGTCTCTGAATATGTACTTGGTCGTTAAATTTGTTTTGAAATCCCTCCAACGAACTGACATGTATGTCATCCACTTTTTCTTCAACTTGTCAGTGGATTGGAACTCAAAAGATTCCTACAACACGTTAACTTTATATATATCAAAATTTCGACTAAAACTATAGAAATCTATAATGGAATCATTACCTGCACATTATCCCATATTGTGTCCTTCAACTTCTCATCTACATCGGTCCAACTCAAGAAACAAATGTCAACTTTGGCCCTCGCTAAAGTACCCAGAAAACTTTTCCAATTATCAGACAGTATGCCTAACGGCTCAAGACGGTCATCAAACTGGATTGGAACTCTACCATCTCTATTTCTTCTCCACACGAATTCTTTCATGAGACAAGGACCTCGTGTACTGTATGTCTTCGAGCCTTCAGACTCTGAGGGAGTGAGTTTCTTTTTCGGAGCCATGATACTATAAAAGATAAATTTAAGTCATTAAATAAGGTCAAGACATTAAATGTCTATTACAATGTGTTACAACAGAAAATTTTCACCTTTACTATTTTTTTCCTTAATGGATTTTCAATCCATATACTTTCACCGTGGTCATCTCTAAACATACAAGTCTCAACATTTATTTCTTCATCTACTGAGTTCAACTCAGGTGCTTGCTTAGAGAAAGGTGGTGTCTCTTCATACTCGATCAGACTATCATCTGATACAAATTTTTTCTTCCCTTCCAGAATTACTGTCAATTTCTTATCACATGGATCAGCCACATAGAAGACTTGTTTGGCTTGGGAATTGAGAATAAAAGGTTCTCCTTTATACCTTTTTTTTTTGAAAAATCAATTAAAGTGAACTCATAGTCATCCACTCGAACTCCACTTTTATTATCAGCTCACTTGCATCTAAATACAGGTACTTTGAATTTAACAAAGTCTAGCTCCCATATGTATTCAATTACACCGTAATAGGACATGTCGGCGTATACATGATTCTTGTCTTTAGAACTAGACACATGCAAAGACTCTGCTATTTTGGTGACACCACTGTTCTGAACAACACTTTCTGCATCTTCACAAACTGTGTAGAAAGAATATCCATTGATATCATAACCACAGTAACTTATATCAACAGAATGCGGACCGTAGGCCAACTATTGTATTGTCTCAGAAACATCACGCTTGTAAGCCAGATTTTTGAACTAAGAGATGAAATTCTTATTGTGACTATTAATTACTTGTTGATCACTCCACAAAGGATTTCTTTCCTTTAGAAACTTCATGTGTTCATTTAGGTAAGGTTGAACTTCATTCGAATTGCACAACACATAAAAATATGTTGTCATTAAGTCACGTCATTTGGATTTAACATTTTCATCACACGTGTCCATTTACCATCGGCACGTTTATCATGACGATTCTTCGGAAGTCCAACAGTTTTGGTGTTTGCTAGGTATCCAGTGCAAAACTCGATAACCTCCTCAACTATGTATCCTTCAACAATACTAGCATTTGGTCTTTGACGATTTTTGCAATAACATTTCAACACTTTCATATAACGCTCGAAAAGATACATCCACCTTAAAAAAACTGGTCCGCACAATTTAACTTCTCTAACCAAATGAATAACTAGATGGATAATAATGTCAAAAAAAACAGGGGAAAACATCTCCAACTGACATAATGTCACCACAATTTCAGTCTGTGACTTATCTAACTGCACGGGATCGACCACTTTACTGCAAATCTTATTGAAAAATGAACACAACTTTATTATTGCATGTCTAACATCTTTCGGTAATATGGATCTCAGTGCTACAGGTAACAACTACTGCATTAAAGTGTGACAATCGTGAGACTTCATCCCCACAAGTTTCAAATCCTTCATAACAACAAGACTACTGATATTTGAAGAATAACCTTGTGAAACCCTTACATCGTGCAAACACTGACAGAGAATTATTTTTCTCCTTTCTAGACAATGTATAACTAGCTGGAGGTAAGTAAGTCCGATCTCATTTTTCTCTAGTGCCAACATTGCGCGTATACCAATATCAACAAGATCAAGTCTTGCATTATATCAATCTTTGGTTTTACCAGGTATGTTCAACAGAGTGCCAACAAGACTATCACAAACGTTTTTCTCTACGTGCATCACATCAACACAATGTCTAACTTCTAAGTTTTCCAGTAAGGGAGATGAAAAAATATGGATCTTTTTTTCCAACTACTTTTGTCGTTTGCTCGTTTGTACGGTTTTCCAAATTCACATTCAATGTTCATTACACGTGTGTACACCTTTTCGACGCTGATTTCAACTGGCGGATTCTGAAACTCATGTTTTCCGTTAAATGCCTTCTTCAACCTACGATAAGGATGAGAGTTCGGCAAAAATCTCCGATGACCAAGATAAATAGTCTTAGAATCATTAACTAGTTGCAAAGAACATGTATTTTCTTCGCAAATTGGACAAGTTTTATGACCTTTGACTAAATATCCAGACAGATTACCATAAGCTGGAAAGTCATTAATCGTGCAAAATATCATTGCCCGCATTACGAACGACTCCTGACAATAAGAATTAAAAACTGACTCTCCGTCATCCCACAATCTCTTTAGGTCATCAATTAAATGTCTTAAATACATATTGATGTCGTTTCCAGGTTGTTTCAGACCAGAAATCATTAAGGACAACATGATATATTTGTGTTTCATGCATAACCACGGGGGCATATTGTAAATTACAAGTAGAACGGGCCAAGAACTGTGAATGCTACTCAAACTACCGAAATGATTCATTCCGTCAGTACAGAGTCCAAGTCGTACATTCCTGGATTCTTCACCAAACACAGGAAAGTCGAAATATTTTTTTCCACTGAGGTGAATCTGCAGGGTGACGTAGCAACTGATCATTTGGCTTCTCACCATCAGCATGTCATGTCATGTTCTTGGAATCCTCCTTACCCGCAAACAAACGTTTAAGCATTGGTATTATCGGAAGATACCACAAAATCTTAGCAGGAGATCCTTTGATTTTCATCTCATCAGCCTCTTCATTGTGGTTTGGTCCACTACGTTTCATTTTGTATCTTGAAACATTACACCTGGGACAGGAATGTAAGTTTTCAAACTCACCCCTATACAATATACAATCGTTCGGCATGCGTGTATCTTCCTATATTCCATTCCCATGGGACACAACACTTTCTTAGCATCATAAGTTTTATCTAGCAACTCATTATCATCTGGAAGCATATCTTTCAATAACTTCAACATTGATGTGAAACTCACATCAGACCAACCATTTCCAGCTTTTAAATTGTACAACTTCAACACCGCTGACAATCTAGTGAATTTGGTACAATTCTTATACAACGGCTTCTCATTGTCACTCCAGCTTCGAACGGATCGTGGAGGTGAGTATTTAAGTGCCGAATTTGACTCGTACCTAAAGGAGTTTGGTATTATACCTCAACTCACCCCTCTCGGTACACCTCAGTGGAATGGGTATCCGAAAGGAGGAATAGGACATTGCTCGACATGGTTCGGTCAATTATGAGTCATATGGAATTACCTCTTTACTTTTGGAGTTATGCACTACAAACTGCGGCTTACACACTAAATAATGTTCCATCCAAATCCGTGGAGAAAACTCCTTATGAGCTATGGAGTGGTAAAACATTCAAGCTCAATTTTCTCAAGATTTGGGGTTGTGAGGCTTACGTCAAGAAATTGATGTCGACCAAACTTCAACCAAAAGCGGATAAGTGCTTCTTTATTGGTTATCCTCGTGAGACAAGATGATACTACTTTTGACATATCACCTCCAATCGAGTGATTGTAGAGAGGGATGTCATATTTCTGGAAAAGGAATTTCTAGAAATAGTAAAAAGTAGTGGGAGTAGGGTTGTGCTTGAGGAAACTCAAGATACTCTACAAGATCATAATATGAGTGATGATATTCAAGATCATGAAGGCCCAACCGAGATTCCTTTGGTTAGTGGGAGCATAAGTGAGAGACCCTCGCAAGAAATTGTGAGAGAATCTCAATCATCCCCACCTAGTGTACGTTCAAGAGTTGAACGAGAACACACTCCTTAAGAAATTGTGGAAGAAGTTCGAGAGACACGAGAAGAACTAAAAGAACTAAGAAGGTCAACGAGGGAAAGAAAGAAACCCGACTTGTATCTGGGACTTCATGAAATCATGGTAGTTGATACCAATGATCCCTTGACCTTCCAAGAAGCAATGGAAAGGGAAGACTCCAAATTATGGCTCAAGGTCATGGAATCCGAAATAGAATCCATGTATGATAATCAAGTGTGGAACTTGGTTGACCTTCCTCAAGGGAAAAATGACATTCAAAATAAATGGGTTTTCAAGAGGAAGATGGACATGGATGGAAACTTGACAACCTACAAAGCAAGGCTTGTAGCAAAAGGTTTCACTCAAGTTCAAGGAATTGACTATGATGAAACTTTTTCACCGGTTGTCATGTTCAAGTCTATTCGGATTATGCTCGCTATTGCTGCATTTCATGATTATGAAATATGGCAAATGGATGTCAAAACGGCGTTCCTTAATGGGAACTTGGAAGAGGATGTGTACATGGTACAACCTTAAGGTTTTGAAGATCCAAAGAATAGCGAGAAAGTATGCAAGCTTCAAAGATCCATTTATGGATTGAAGCAAGCATCAAGGAGTTGGAACAAACGCTTTGACGAGGAAGTGAAGAAGCTTCACTTGATTCAAAGTAAGGAAGAACCTTGTATATACAAGAAGGTTAGTGGGAGTCATGTAGTATTCCTAATCTTATATGTCGATGACATATTGCTTATGGGTAATCATATTCCTTTGCTTGAGCAAACGAGAAGTTCATTGAAATCTGCATTCTCAATGAAAGATATGGGTGATGCTCAATACATCTTGGGAATCAAGATATATAGAGATAGATCCCGTAGATTCATTGGCCTCAGTCAACGTACATACATTGACAAGGTCTTGGAAAGGTTCAAGACGAACAACTCCAAAAAGAGCAGTGTGCCAATGAGTATGTGTGTGCAACTCAAGAAGTCTCAACGTGTGCAATCACGTAAGGACTTAGAGTACATGAAGGATGTCCCTTATGCTTCGGCAATTGGGTCGATCATGTACGCGATGACTTCCACAAGACCCGATGTCTCGTATGCTCTAAGCGTGACAAGTCGTCACCAATCCAACGCATGTCCTGAGCATTGGACTGCGGTCAAGAATATCCTGAAGTACCTTAATCGGACTAAGGATAAGATTCTTGTTTATGGAGGACAAAGGGAGTTGATAGCCGAAGGGTACTCGGATGCGAGTTTCATGAGTGATCCAGACGATAGAAGGTCGCAATCAGGATATGTCTTCCTTCTGAATGGTGGAGCTGTGAGTTGGCGTAGTTGGAAGCAAAGCACTACGGCCGACTCAACGACTGCTTCCGAAGTAATGGTTGTCGCTGAAGCGAGCAAGGAAGGAGTGTGGATCAAGAAGTTCCTTGAAGAGCTTGGAATAGTTCCCACGAGCGAGATACCCATTGAGCTATTTTGCGATAATAGTGCATCTATCTCGCAAATCAAGGATCCTAGATCACACCACAAAGTGAAGTACATGGATCGTAAGTACTTCGTGACACGTGACCTCTTCGACGAAGGCAAAATAAATCTTTTATAGGTGGACACCAACAACAACACAGTTGATCCATTCACAAAACCCTTATCCCAAGCCAAGGGCGAAATGCATTTCGAGTCCATGGGATTGAGGAACCATGTCGATTGGCTTGATGATTGATATGTAATGGGGTTTACCCTAGTTATTATTGTTTTATACATTGAGTATGTATGTGAAAGAAAACTTTAATAACAAGTGGGAGATTGAAGGGAATGTGTTCTAAAAGTTTTACTTTTAAATGTCAATTATTATGAATTGAATGAGAAATCATTTTGTTCATTATTTATGTTATTCGTCTTTTAAAAGTGTTAAGGAAGAGGCTCTTGGTCCTTAACCGTAGAGCAATAAAAGATATTGGTTTACATAAAACGAAAGATATTTGCAATCATGGTAATTAACATGAGACATCAATTACCGAGTTAAGATTGTTGATGCATTGCATACATTGCATCATATGTCTTTCATTTAGAGTGTTTTTATATAAATAAATGCTACTAAGGTATTGTTTTGAGCAATTGTGCAGAATTCAGGAGTTACAATGCAATTTACCAATATTCGAGCTAAAACGCGTGCAATGGACTTAGATGGATCACAAAGACCAATTAGATAGAGATTCAAGCTCAAGTTGAAGTCCAATTGATTGCATAAGAAGTCAGGGACTTGATCGCAAATTAGAAGGACTAAAAAGTTATTTTGGAGGAGTATTCAAGAAGAAATCAAATTCGGATCTCCAAAGATATGCAATAATTGATTTATACACGTGGAGGCCACCTACAACATACCAAAAACACACCCACAAAAGCACGAAGTCATCTGGACCATCCATGCGGAGGAATCGCCGCATCTAACGGTCAATATGCGGTGGAATCGCCGCATGGGTTGCGATCCGTGCCTCCTATTTTCGTCCAATTGTGTAGTAACACGTGTCCTTCCTGATGCATACTTAGGGTTTCTTGTATCGGCTATAAATAGCCCCGAAATATTGTGTAAGAGGAGCTTTTTGTATGACATTCTAAAGCAATAAAATTCTGCCCTTTTATTTCTCCATTATCTTTGTCTTTTGTAAGCTTAGTTTTAGATTAATGTTTCATGTTCTTAATTCCAGTAGAATAATCTAGTTGTTCTTTACTCTTCTCTTAGAATAATTTGTTGCATGCTTAGAATAATTGTATTTGTTTTCGTAGATCGTAGTTTAGTATAATATTTCTTTCTTTTTGTTTTCATAGGCTCTCGATGATCTCCATGAACCCTTCTCCTCATCTTCTCCCCATGGGTTTCTAAAACCCTCCAAAGGGTGGGGGTGACGGATTTAGGGTTAGAGAAGAGAGATCGTTTTTATTTTAATTTCTTGTTAGTGTTTTGATCATATGAGTTTTTGTTAAATCAATTATCATATGATGCTTAATATCTCACTTGATTTATAATAATTTTCGTAATCTCTAATCTAACTCGAAGATTCATAACTCCCACCCACTGGACTCTCATCCATAGTTATTTCTTCTTAGTTTTTGTTCTTGTTGTTCTTGCTTTAGAAAAATAAAAAAAATAAATCCAAAAATCTCAAACCAACACTATTTCTATTTTGCTTTCCTTAATCAAAGAAAATCACAAAAATATAAGAATCTCTCCCTCCTTGTGTTCGACCCGTACTTGCCACCGCTTCAACGCGGCCGTGCACTTGCGGTATAAATAAAAATCTCAACAAGTTTTTGGCGCCGTTGCCGGGGAGGCGACGAGAATTTTAAGTTTTTTTTGTGATTTCGTTTTTTTGTTTTGTTTGGATTTTGGTTTTTCGCGATCTAACATTTTCTCTGTGCTTTTCAGGAAGTCGTAGAGAGGACACAAAAATCCAGAGACCATCCGAATTGAACAGGCGGCGAAAACGCCGCATCTCCAGTAGAGTTTGCGGCGGAAACGCCGCACGGGTTGAATATCTGAGCCTGAAAATTCTCCTGAACGCGACTCATCTCTGGGTGGACGCGTAGAGCACTGGAAATTATCGAGAGCGGGCGGCGAACCCGACTGAGCGTGCGTAGGTAACATTTGTTGCATTTTCCTCGTAATTTCCATTTTCGGAAAATTTCTTGTTTGGTAGAATTGCATGTGTAGGGCAAACTTCCATAATTGACACTAATTCAACTTGTGACCTAAAATTTTGCAAAATTAGAAAGGCCTTAGTGCATGCATCATTTAAAGATTTTCTCGCATTATGTATGCTAAATTTTGCAAATCAATTCATTGTTGAAGAGTGCTGGAGGCAAGGTACGTGCGCGGTTTTTATTGATTGCATTTAAGCATATAATGTAGTTTGCATACAACTTTGCAATTGTCCCCCACTAAAGACCAATGTTTGACTATCTCTGCTAGATTTAGGTTAAACTATCTTAAGGGCAACTCCGTAGGAAAAGATACGGTGGGGATTTCATCACCCTTCCGTGGCCCACAAATAACAATCCCAAAGTGTCACCCAAGCCTTAATTAAAATCAATTAGACATTGGCCCCTAAGGATTCGGACTCAATTAAGGAGAAGATTGGTTTGACTTGCTATGACTTGAAGCTGATCGAATTTAATTTGGTGTCTAGAAAGTGTTTTTGTGTTGACGTAAGTCTTCCAAGCGAAGTGGTTGTCTAATTGGCACCGACTCTGTCGGAAGCGCCCCCACTAGCTATACACGGCCTGGCCAAGTTGGTTTGATTAGTGAGGGAGGTGAATCAAGCGAATCAATTCGACTCAACCAGTTAGGAGTCGTCTAGACTTAAGCTACACTAGGTCTAGGATTGTTTGAAACGTGCTTGTTTAGGAAACTTCTGACCAACCCTCTCATTTATCTTTTAGAGTTAAGTTTCCCTTCTCATCTGAGTCTTCTTTCTCTTCTCACCTCAATTCTCTAGATTAGGATTCCTTTCTCATCTTTCCCCCTTCTATTGTTTGTTTCCTTTGTTTTCTTTTTCTTTTCTTTTTTTTGAAAAAAAAATAAAATAAAATAAAAATCAAAAAGTAATTGATTCTTGAATTTGAATTTGGAATTTAAATTTCAAATTTGAATTCAAAAAAATTAATTCAAACCGGTGCACTCAGATTTGGGTTCGGGACTTGAGCAATCGACTCTCACGAGTTCATCTAGATTCCAGTCTAGAGCTTAGCCCAAATCCACCTGTTGCACCACCTCACCCGAATCCAATGGGTGAGAATGTAGTGGACCCACCTGTTGCACCACATATGACTCTGAGGGATCGGTGCTACCCAACGATGGCTGCTCAGCCATCGTGCATCGTTATGCCCACCATACCGGGTCGCGACTTCGAACTCAAGGCACAATACCTGAGTATGTTGCCTAAGTTCACCTCTAAGGAAGATCCATATCTCTTCCTTAGAGAATTTGAGGAAATCTGCTCCCTTATGCATTACCAGCATATCCCTGAGGAGGCAGTGCGTCTTAAATTCGTGCCTCTAGCACTGAAGGACGACGCTAAAAAATGACTATATAGTCTAGCCAAAAGATCTATTAGGAGTTGGGCTGAGTTTGTTCAACTGTTTTTAAAGAAATATTTCCCCAACCATAAGACTATTAGGATTAGGAATGAAATTTGTGCATTTGTTCAATCTGAGAGCGAGCCGTTCTATTCATATTTGGAGAGATTTAAGCACCTTCTGACCCAATGCCCTCATCATGGAATTCCAAGATGGCAATTGTGCCAAATTATCTATGAGGGATTAACACCTACATCTAGAGTTATGCTAGAATCTGTAAGTCAAGGAAGCTTTATGTCCAAAAATGAGAATGATGCTTGGACTTTTCTTGAAGACTTGGCTGATAATAGTATGCAATGGGACACTGCTAGGGCACCAACCAACCCGAGTATTGGATCTAGAATAGCAAATCAATCCAGATCAGGTGTCTTAGCTGTAGATGCTTCTATAGCTGCTGAAGCGAAATTAGCCACCCTTATGCGTAGGATGGAAACTCTAGAGCTTCAAACCCGACCCCTAGTAAATCAAATCTCTTCTGTTTCTTGCTCTATGTGTGGTCAACCTGGTCATGTTTTGGAGGAGTGTGCACACATTTCTTCGGACATGGAACAAGTTAATGCTGCATTTAATCGTCCTAGGAATGACCCTTATTCGTCAACCTATAATCCAGGTTGGCGCAACCATCCCAATTTTTCATGGAGCCAAGGGAATTCAAATCCTGCACCCATGCCTCAGCAAGGCCAACCACCTAGACAACAAATGTATTCAAACAACAACAATAATAGTGATGGCCGATTAACTGATTTGGAAAACTTAATGAAAACATTTGTTCAAACAACTACTCAATCTTTTCAAAAGCTAGAGACTCAAGTAAGTCAATTAGCACAAGTTGTAGGTGAAAGAGAAAGAGGAAGATTCCCAAGCCAACCCGAGGTGAACCCAAGAATTAACAATCCACATAATCAACATATGGCATATCAACCACATCAACATATGCCATATCAACCACCTCAACCATTTAATCCTCAATCATTAAATCCTCAACACATTAGGCCTCCACCTAATGTACCACATAATGCACCACCTCCTAATGTGAACAATAACAACAGACCAGTTCATATGGTTCAAGAAGAAGAGCAAAATCAACACATTAATGCTATACTTACATTAAGATCTGGAAAATCTGTTAATAACAATGTCACTCACCCCTTGGCTAATGAGCCTAATAATTCTGTCACACCTGAGTCATCCAATGAGCCACCAATTCAATCTGAGGAACCAATTGAAATTGAACCCACTGAACCTGAAAGAGTATTCATTCCTAAAGCACCATTCCCTAATAGACTTAATAAGAATCATACAAATCAAATGGAGAAAATGTTGGAAGTCTTTAAGCAAGTAAAGGTAAACATCCCTTTATTAGAAGCTATTCAACAAATTCCACCTTATGCAAGATTCTTAAAAGACTTATGCACAAGAAAAAGAAAAACACAAGTACCAAAAAGAGCCTTCTTAACTGCAAATATAAGCTCTGTGTTAACCCAACCCACACAAATCAAATATAAAGACCCTGGTTGTCCGACTATTTCATGTGTAATTGGTAACACCTTAATCAATAGGGCCTTGCTGGATTTGGGTGCTAGTGTTAATCTGCTTCCCTACTCTGTATATAAAGAATTGGATATAGGAGACCTTAAACAGACTAGGACCACACTTCAATTGGCTGATAGATCTGTTAAGATTCCTAGAGGTGTGGTTGATGATGTTCTGATCAAAGTGGGTGAATTCATATTTCCTGTGGACTTTGTTGTCTTAGACACGGAGTCTGTTGCTAACCCTAGCAATCAAATTCCTGTGATCTTAGGAAGACCTTTTTTAGCCACTTCCAATGCCCTAATCAATTGTCGGAATGGATTGATGAAATTGTCATTTGGGAATTTGACAGCTGACCTAAATATTTTTAACTTAGGGAAGCAACCTGGAATTTTCTCTGATGAATCGAGTGAATTGAATTACATTCAGGATTGTAGTGAAGATGAGTTGATTTCGGATTACTTAAATTTCACCCAATTGGATGAAGTTGATTTTCAAAAGAACCTGAGTGGTGAGTGTAGGATTGGATCGTGTGGGTTATGGGTCCACTAATCACTTTTTAAGCTAATCCCTAATTAATTAAACAATAAACGCAGCGGAAACAAATTTAAAAACAAGTAGGGAAATTAACAGAAAGAAAGACAATGCAAACCACACAAAGACGCGTCGGATTTACAGAGGTTCGGCCGCGCCTACGTCCTCTCTTGCAAGCCCCTCTCGAATCCCCGTTCGAGCTCCTCTTGCGTCTTCACTATGCCTCCCCGTTCCGGGCCGGGAGCAACGCCTTTTACAAGTCTTCAAGCTCGCGAACAACCCTCGCCGAGCTTGGCACCACCTCTCACAAACCGAGAGAATCACTTCGGGCTTTCACCGAAATCCTTGCTTCTTTGTCTTGGGCTTTCACCAAGACCCTTGCTCACTTTACAACAATGGTAACTTGAGTGGAACTCACTCTCTAATTGAGCACAACAATTGCTAGTATGATGATTGATGAAGGATGTGGAAATTAGGCTTTGGATGACTAATTTGGAGCTTTGAGGTTGTGGAAAATCTCACTATAAGTTTGACACTTTGGAGTTGTGAAATCTTGTGGAAAACTAAGTGTGAACCTCTATTTATAAGGTCTAAGAGATTCCTAGCCGTTGGGGAAAGATTTGATTGATTTGTGTAAGAGATACACAAAACAGAATTCAAATTCAGCAAAAACTGTCTCCAACCGGTCGACCTAAAGTTGAACCGGTCGAACAAAACCTTACAAAAACTAATGGATCGGTTGAACAAATGGATGGTTCGGTCGAACAAAATGGTCATGTAAAAACTCTAAATCTACTGAAACCGGTCGAACAAAAGGTCCAATCGGTCGAACGTTTTCGGACAGGATTTAAGGTTTAGTTTTAGTGATTTTCCGACTATGTTTTGGATGACCTATCGAAGTCTGATTGATCTGAAATTTTGTGTGTGACTTCTCTAAGGAACCTAGTGTGTGAATGCATGGATATTATCTTAAGTTATGCTCAATTCACATTTGTTCCTAAGACTCAAAGAAAAGTAAAATACATGTCTTCAATCCAGCTTGATTACATGTCTTGACTTGATTTTTCTTCTTTCTTGAGTCTTGATCACCTGTAGATGTTAGCACAATACAACATATATACCATTATACTACATGTGCTAATCTACATGTCCTAATTAAGATTAGGTTGAATTACATCATCAAAATATGGATTAAGGCCAAAAAGCCAACAGTGAGGCCACAATTTGTGACCAAATCAATTATATAGGTTCGAATCGATCTTCACCCAATTGGTCAGCCTTAGGTGGACTTTTAGCCGAACCAAGACCTCAATCCAAACCCTCACTACAAGAACCACCATCACTAGAGTTGAAGCCTCTCCCTACTACATTGAAGTATGCATTTTTAGGACCCTCATCCACCCTCCCAGTTATCATAGCATCGGATTTGACTCCCAATCAAGAGAATGAATTGTTGAGAGTCCTCAGTAGGAATAAAGAAGCTATTGGATGGACCATGGCCGATATCAAGGGGATTAGCCCATCTATAGTCCAACATAGGATCCATTTGGAAGATAATACTCAACCCCGTAGGGATCCGCAAAGGCGGCTTAACCCGGTCCTAACTGAGGCGGTCAAAAAGGAAATACTTAAGTGGTTGGACAATGGAATTATATACCCTATATCCGATAGTGCGTGGGTTAGTCATGTTCATGTTGTCCCTAAGAAATCTGGAGTTACTGTAGTTGAGAATGAGCTTAATGAGTTAGTCCCGACCCGTATCCAAACCGATTGGAGGATTTGCATTGACTATAGAAAACTGAATTCTGCAACCCGTAAGGACCACATCCCTCTTCCTTTCATAGATCAAATGTTAGAACGGTTGGCCGGATATGAGTATTATTGTTTTCTAGATGGATATTCCGGCTATAACCAAATTCCTATCGTTCCTGAGGATCAGGAGAAAACTACCTTCACGTGCCCATTCGGCACATTTGCTTTCCGTCGCATGCCCTTTGGCTTGTGCAATGCTCCTGCCACATTTCAAAGATGTATGGTTAGCATCTTCTCTGATATGGTGGATAACTTCATGGAAATTTTCATGGATGATTTCTCTGTCTTTGGTCCCACTTTTGCCAATTGTTTGAACCATTTGGAATTAGTACTAGTAAGGTGTAAGGAGAAGAACTTGACCTTAAATTGGGAAAAATGTCATTTCATGGTTAAGAATGGAATAGTACTTGGTCACATTGTGTCTAAGGATGGCATTCAAGTGGATAAAGCCAAGGTGGATTTGATTAAGCATCTCCCTCCACCAACAAATGTCAAAGAGATTCGTTCATTTTTAGGGCATGCCGGATTCTATCGAAGGTTTATCAAGGACTTTAGTAAGGTGGCTAGACCATTGACTGAATTATTAGCGAAGGACTCTAAGTTTGAATTTTCTGATAAATGTTTGGAGTCCTTTAACCACCTTACGAGGGAATTGACGTCGGCACCCATTATTCATTCACCCGATTGGACCCAACCCTTTGAGATAATGTGTGATGCATCGGATTACGCCATAGGAGCGGTGTTGGGTCAGAAAATTGAAAAGAAACCTCACGTGATATATTATGCTAGTAAAACATTGAATGATGCCCAATTGAACTACACGGTAACTGAGAAAGAATTTCTAGTAGTCATTTTTGCCTTGGAAAATTTTCGACAATATTTGATAGGCACACATGTGATTATTTACACGGGTCATGCGGCAATAAGACATTTAGTGAACAAAAAGGATGCCAAGCCGCGTTTATTGCGTTGGATCTTACTACTGCAAGAATTTGATGTCGAAATCCGTGATAAAAAGGGTTGTGAAAATGTAGTCGCCGATCACTTGTCTAGAATTCCTCTTATCCCAGTGAATAACACACCAGTGAATGAGAACTTTCCGGATGAACAGATTATGGCTGTGTCTGGCGAACCATGGTTCGCCGATATAGTCAATTTCTTAGTAACTGGTGTGACCCCGACTGAATGGTCTAAGAACGATCAAGCCAAATTTAGGTCCCTAGTAAAGAATTTTTATTGGGATGACCCATATCTTTTCAAGTATTGTTCGGATCAAATCATTAGAAGATGTGTTCCTGAGGAGGAATTTGCAAGTATTCTATCTTTTTGTCATGACCAAGCATGTGGAGGACATTTTGGAGCTAAGAAAACTGCGGCCAAAGTTTTACAGTGTGGATTTTATTGGCCCACCCTATTTAAGGATGCATTTGCATTTTGTAATTCTTGCTCTAGATGTCAAATGCTAGGAAAACTCTCTCGTAGAGACATGATGCCTCTGCACCCTATTCTCATAGTTGATATCTTCGATGTTTGGGGTATCGATTTTATGGGCCCGTTTCCAATATCTTTTGGGAAGGAGTATATCTTGCTAGCTGTGGACTATGTGTCCAAGTGGGTTGAGGCTATCCCCACAAAATCCAATGACAACAAAGTTGTTGTCAAATTTCTGAAGGAGAATGTTTTCTCCCGATTCGGTACTCCACGTACCATTATCAGTGACCGGGGTACTCATTTTTGTAATCGATCATTTGAAGCTTTGATGAGAAAATATTCCATAACTCATAAGTTAGCTACCCCGTATCACCCTCAAACAAGTGGACAAGTTGAGGTCTCCAATAGACAAATCAAGCAAATTCTGGAAAAAACGATTAATGCCTCACGTAAGGATTGGTCTGTAAAAATTAATGATGCGTTGTGGGCCAATCGGACCGCTTTCAAGACCAATTTAGGAATGTCCCCTTACCGGTTAGTCTTTGGAAAAGCGTGTCACTTACCGGTCGAATTGGAGCATAGAGCCCTTTGGGCTATTAAGCAACTGAATATGGATTTAGAGGCAGCTGGTAATGCTCGAAAATTGGATTTAGTTGAGCTTGAGGAAATAAGAAATGAGGCTTATGAGAATGCTAAAATTTATAAGGAAAAGACCAAGGTTTTTCAAGATAAATCTATCGTTAGGAAATCTTTTTCTCCTGGACAGTTGATCCTTCTCTATAACTCTCGCCTTCATCTCTTTTCCGGCAAACTCAAGAGTCGTTGGACCGGCCCTTTCAGGATCAAAACTGTTTTCCCTCACGGAGCGGTCGAGATCAGTAATCCGGAGAACGGTGAAAACTTTAAAGTTAACGGGCATCGATTGAAGCCCTACTTAAATCGTCCCTCCAATGTTGCAGAGGAAGTTGTGTTTTTACACGCAATTCCTCATTCTGATTAAGTTTTAGTTTATTTCTAAAAAAAACGAAAAAAAAACGAAAAAAAACGTGAAAATAATAATAATGGGTACTTGACTTATTTTGGAAAACGGTGGAAGTACATGTCTTTTTTCTAAATCTAACGTATACCACTTTAGCAGTATTCTATCACCATGGTGTTTCCTGAGAAGAACTTCCACCCGTTGCTTGTTAGTGATCAAAATGGCACCCACTTTTACGACGAAATCATAGCACGGAGTTGGAGCTACTTGGTCCATAATAACAATGATGTGTACTGCCCTAGATTAGTGGAGGAGTTCTATAGCAGTATCACTAACATAGACCTGGACAGTGGGTACATTTTACTGAATTGGAGAAACAAAGTCTGGGCGATTGACCTCAACATCATCTCCAACTTGACTGACATACCACAAGGGGCCTCCACTTTGCCATCCGAGGAACTCAGTTTCTATCGGTCACTCATGGGACCAGATTGTGTGCTTAGCCGTGATCGGGGTATCAAGGGCACATCCATGTACCGGAATGTCTTTACAGCATGTAGGTGGGCATGCCAAAATGTCACGAGTAATACCCACAACACCTCTTTTCGCACCGTTGAGATGGGCATCGTTCACTCCCTGATGACCCGTGATCGCACTTACTGTATGTGCCGACGACTTCTGACCATCATTGCAGAAGGCCACCAACGCAACTCCCAATCTCTGCCATGCCTCGTCACCACTATCTGCAAGCACTTTATGGCATATGAGTCTTTCTGGGTGTACGAAGCCGACATGCTCCCTTGTACGGTGGAACGAGAGACATCCTCCTACCGTGGCACTATAGCGGACCTGTGGACACCTCCAGAAATGGAGGATGCTATGCAATCAAGTGAGTCGTCTGAAGACTCCGCAACATTCTGGGCTCAGTCAACCCCAGAAAACTCTGACGAGCATAGGTCCCGAATGTGGGGCGGGATGAAGCGCCTCAATAGCAAACTGAACAAAGCACTCTCCGACCGTGGAGAGTCGTCATCCCGAAGGCGGTAACTTTATTATTTCTTGCATTTCCTATATTATTCAATTTTGTATACATTGAGGACAATGCATGAAATAGGTGTAGGGGGTGACTAGTTATCTACCTATCTGTTTTGTTTTTATTTCCCATTAAAAAATAAAAAAAAATAAAAAGTCAATGTTTCATGACATAGCTTAAGATTGAACCACCAAAAACCCGAGTACAAAGTGCATTGAGTCTTTGTTCCTTATTATATAGTTCTGCTTGTAGAAACTATGACATAAATCTAAGTTCCAAAGAAATAACACATTACCCTTAAGACATGTATGCACTTAAATTGGATGAATCAAATCTTTGAAGTGGTTGATAAAAAGCAGAGGTTGAGGAAAATATACCGGGAAGTGTGGACTTCTAATAGCAATTAAGCCTTGAGGAAAATAAAAGTAAAAATAAAGGAATAAAGTGAGGAAAGCACATTTTGCAAAATGATTACAAAAGCCCAAGCCTTTGAGTCACTGGTCCGTAGGGGTATCTTAAAACCCGGTAACTTGAGTCTGCCAGCTCGGGATTATCGACCAAACTCGCTACACGAATGCAAAAAGGGTAAAAGTGTCAGAAAAAGCAAATGTGTTGAATCACGGAAGAAAAGAAAAAATATACTCAAGGCCCAAAGCTAAAAGAATGATCCATGTCATGGTTGATCCGAATGATACTTCACCACCAGAGGAGGCGTGCAAAATAATTTAAGTGATAACATGTGTAGAAGGGTTAGTGTTGTGAATGTTGGAGGAACAAAGACCAAGTCAAACTTTTTATAAGTTAGATTTGTATAATGAGCATGCAAGAATTCTAAGTGAGATGTATAAGGTTGAGGTGGAGATATCGAGAACTATTAATGGAATATTGAATTAAGACTTTGTGGGTGTGTCAACTGAAAACCCTCACGAGACAAAACTCGTCCTCTAAGGAAACTTGGAGGTTTAAAGGCTTGTTGCACATGCTAAGTGCAACCGTGATTCCTACGAAAATGAGTTAGGATTTCTGTGCTTTCATACTTATATTTCTCATGTTTTGTTTTGCTCGAGACTAGCAAAATCTAGGTGTAGAGGTATTTGATGGATTGCATACATTGCATCATATGTCTTTCATTTAGAGTGTTTTTATATAAATAAATGCTACTAAGGTATTGTTTTGAGCAATTGTGCAGAATTCAGGAGTTACAATGCAATTTACCAATATTCGAGCTAAAACGCGTGCAATGGACTTAGATGGATCACAAAGACCAATTAGATAGAGATTCAAGCTCAAGTTGAAGTCCAATTGATTGCATAAGAAGTCAGGGACTTGATCGCAAATTAGAAGGACTAAAAAGTTATTTTGGAGGAGTATTCAAGAAGAAATCAAATTCGGATCTCCAAAGATATGCAATAATTGATTTATACACGTGGAGGCCACCTACAACATACCAAAAACACACCCACAAAAGCACGAAGTCATCTGGACCATCCATGCGGAGGAATCGCCGCATCTAACGGTCAATATGCGGCGGAATCGCCGCATGGGTTGCGATCCGTGCCTCCTATTTTCGTCCAATTGTGTAGTAACACGTGTCCTTCATGATGCATACTTAGGGTTTCTTGTATCGGCTATAAATAGTCCCGAAATATTGTGTAAGAGGAGCTTTTTGTATGACATTCTAAAGCAATAAAATTCTGCCCTTTTATTTCTCCATTATCTTTGTCTTTTGTAAGCTTAGTTTTAGATTAATGTTTCATGTTCTTAATTCCAGTAGAATAATCTAGTTGTTCTTTACTCTTCTCTTAGAATAATTTGTTGCATGCTTAGAATAATTGTATTTGTTTTCGTAGATCGTAGTTTAGTATAATATTTCTTTCTTTTTGTTTTCATAGGCTCTCGATGATCTCCATGAACCCTTCTCCTCATCTTCTCCCCATGGGTTTCTAAAACCCTCCAAAGGGTGGGGGTGACGGATTTAGGGTTAGAGAAGAGAGATCGTTTTTATTTTAATTTCTTGTTAGTGTTTTGATCATATGAGTTTTTGTTAAATCAATTATCATATGATGCTTAATATCTCACTTGATTTATAATAATTTTCGTAATCTCTAATCTAACTCGAAGATTCATAACTCCCACCCACTGGACTCTCATCCATAGTTATTTCTTCTTAGTTTTTGTTCTTGTTGTTCTTGCTTTAGAAAAATAAAAAAAATAAATCCAAAAATCTCAAACCAACACTATTTCTATTTTGCTTTCCTTAATCAAAGAAAATCACAAAATATAAGAATCTCTCCCTCCTTGTGTTCGACCCGTACTTGCCACCGCTTCAATGCGACCGTGCACTTGCGGTATAAATAAAAATCTCAACAATTGTCGTGTTGGTCATAGATCATTGTAGCTCTACAAGTGAGTGATAACACGTGTACACAAAAGAGGAAAATATTACTTTTGTATACTGAATAGACCTAATAAGTAAAACATTATAGAATTGTGTTTTCTGTGTCATTAATGTTATACTGTGTCTTTGGTCCTTTGATATGAGACTTATATCCGATCACTTAAGAATTGCTTAATTAGACTAGTGTCTTGAGCTATCGACGAGTGTAGTGTAAAGGCATTGGTTGGTTGAGTATGACTTTTGTTGGAGAAGATAGTTAGTCAAAAGATTATCATTGCCCCTCTTAATTGAGTGATGATATTAGTGGGCCCCTTGATAAAGTAAAGTTATAATGTGCACAATGTGATTTGAGTTAAGTCACATATTTGTAACTAGCTTAAAGAGATCAAGAAATGAATACTAATACAAAGATGACACAATACTACTTTGTGTGTATTCTTAATATCATGTGGCAAGGGACGGACACAAGTGGTGCACTCCATCACTAAATGGATCGGGTTTTGGTTCGAGTGGAATTAAGACATCTAACTAATCGGGAGCTATAATGTGTAGCTAGATACCACTTATAGCTTGTGATATTAAGCTCTTAATATCACTGTCAACTTAGTTTAGATCCTCCCATAGGTCACACCACAAAAACTGGAAAACAAGAAATGGGGATTTTGAGTTCATAAGGTGTGTCGGGTTTCATGTAGAAAATATAACACATGTGGTGAACAAGCAAAATCAAAATTATGTTGTGATTAATAACATAATTAGAATCTAAATTAAATTCATATGTGATGTAAATATTATGGGGTGTAATGATTTATCATTACATGGGATAATATATTACATAAGTTGTGAACTTACTACTAATCCCGAAATGTCAAATTTTGTAGGGGTTAAACCGAAATTTGACGAGTCTGCGGTACTGTGCAAAAACGGTCGACCGCTAAACCGTAAACGGTCGACCAAATGTGGCACGGTCGACCGAATGTGACATGGTCGACCAGATGTGTCTCGATCGCTACAGGAATTTCGTCTTTTCGTTTTCGGTCGACCGAACATTGCGATGAAATATTTTTTGTTGCGAACGGTCGACCGAAACTCGGTCTAAACGGTCGAACGAGCCTCCAACACGGTCGACCGATTGAGACGGTTACTGCAAAATAAATTTAAGAATTAATTAGATCATGCATGTAATTGGTCCATAACTGATTTAATTCGTGGCTAAGATTATTTGTTAGCAAATAATGGATGGTTAGATGGAAGTTTGCATGAAATCATGGGCAAGAGGTTGCACATAAATAGGTAATTTGAAGAGAACTTATAAATACAAGTTTATCTCATTACCTTATTAATTAATTCATTATCTTTTTGTGCAAACTTCTCTCTCCATAATTCTCCACGAATTTCACCTTAATTCTTGAGTTTAGTTTTAGTTTTCAGAGATCTTCTTCTCAAGGGAACTAAAGTGGGGTTAGTAGTTAGATTCTAAACCCTATTGGAGATTGAGAGGCTAGCTTTTCTCTCTCCAATCTTGTTTAGAGTTTGGTGAATACTCGGAGGCATCCGGCGCAGCGACAAGCATCTTCAACGTCTCCGGATCGTCAAGAAGTTTTAGAGAATTTCTAGGTATGAAATTCAGAGCCCATGTTTGTTTTAATAAATTTTTGAAACTAGTTATTGAAACAAACCGATGCATGCATGAAACAAATCATAGAAAAATTGTAATTGATCCTTATTGTGCATAAAAATTTCGAAAATAAATATGTGCAATTAAACTAGAAATCCTACACGTAAGCGCCCCAAAATGTTTAAAGAATGTTTAAATTTATCTAGTGATTTAAATTTATGTTTAAAGAATGTTTATTATGTGCCTTCGATTAGCAAGAATATTATTTCTGTATCATGTTTGGATATGGATAATTTTAATATAAATATTTCAAATTCTTGCTTGTATATATCGAAGAATGGTATTTTCTATGCAAATGCATTCGTAAGGAATAGTCTCTAATTGCTTGAATTGAATAATAAACAAATCATAAACATCAATAACAAAAGACATAAAACTACTCACGTGAATGATACACTCTTGTGGCACTATCGTCTTAGTCACATAAATGAAAAACGCATCAAGAAATTGCAAGAAACTAACATTCTTGGTCAACTTGATTTTAAATCATCGGAGACGTGCGAACCTTGCCTAATGGGCAAAATGACCAAGAGGTCTTTCAAGAAGAAAGGAACGAGAGCGAATGACTTGTTGGATTTGATACATTCCGATGTATGTGGTCCGATGAGTACTAGTGCAAGAGACGGTTTTAGGTACTTCATTACGTTCACGGATGACTATAGTCGTTATGGCTATATTTATCTAATGAGAAACAAAAGTGAATCCTTTGACAAGTTCAAGGAATTCAAGAATGAAGTAGAGAACCAACTCAACAAGAAAAACAAGTCTCTACGAACGGATCGTGGAGGTGAGTACTTAAGTACCGAATTTGACTCATTCCTAAAGGAGTGTGGTATTGTACCACAACTCACCCCTCCCGGTACACCTCAGTGGAATGGGGTATCCGAAAGGAGGAATAGGACATTACTCGACATGGTTCAATCAATGATGAGTCAAGCTGAATTGCCGCTTTACTTTTGGAGTTATGCACTAGAAGCTGCGGCTTACACACTAAATAATGTCTCATCCAAATCCGAAAGAAAACTTTGATAACAAGTGGGAGATTGAAAGGAATGTGTTCTAAAAGTTTTACTTTTATATGTCAATTATTATGAATTGAATGTGCAAGCATTTTGTTCCTTGATTATGGTATTCGTCTTTTGGAAGTGTTAAGGAAGAGACGCTTGGTCCTTAACCGTAGAGATCTAAAAGATAATGATTTACATAAAATCAAAAGTTATTCACAATCATGGTAATTAACATGGAACATTAATTACCGAGATAAGAATTGTCGTGTTGGTCATCGATTGTTGCAGCTCTACAAATAATTGACGACACGAGTATATAAAAGAGGAAAAAATTACTTTTATATATTGAATAGACCTAACAAGTAAAACATTATGGAATTGTGTTTCGTGTCATTAATGTTTTTACTGTGTCTTTGGTCCTTTGATATGAGACTTATATCTTTTCACTCAAGAAGTGCTTAATTTGATTATTGTCAAAAGCTATCAATGAGTGTAGTGATAAATGCGATAGTTGGTTGAGCATGACTTGTGTTGGAAAAGAGAGCTAGTCAAACGATTGTCATTGCCCCTCTTAATTGAGTGATGATATTAGTGGGGCCCCTTGATAAAGCAAAATTATAATGTGCACAATGTAACTTGAGTTAAGTTACATAGTTATAATTAGCTTAAAGAGATCAAGAAATGAATATAATACAAAAATGACACATTTCGACTTTGTATATATTCTTAATATCATGAGGCAAGGGACGGACACAAGTGATGCACTTACATCACTAAATGGATCGTGTTTTGGTTCGGGTGGAACAAAGACATTTATGCTAATTTGGTAACTATAATTTGTAGCTAGATACCGCTTATAGTTTGAGATATTAAGTGTTTAATATCTCTACCAATTTGGCTTAGATCCTCCTATAAGTCACACCACAAAACTGGGAAACAAGATGTTGATTTTAAGTTCATATGATGTGTCGGGTTCCATATGAAAATATGACACATGTGGTGAATGAATAAAATCAATATGTCATGAGAATTGACATAATTAGAATCATAATAAATTCATATGAGGTATATATATATATATTATAGGGTGTAATAATTTAATATTACATATGATAATATATTATATAAGATGTGAATTTGCTAAAAACCACAAAAGATCAAATTTTGTTGGAAATAAATCCAAAATTTGACAAAGGCAAAATCGGGGTCAAACACAGTGAATCGTTCATGGTTCGGTCGACCGGGGTATCTTCGGATCGGTTAACCGAATAGGGAACGGGTAAGCGCAATTGGTTGACCGAAATTGTCTAGAGTGCCTGGACAATCGGGTTCGGTTAACCGAGTGTGTACGGTCAACCGCGAAGTAGTATTTTCGGTAGACCGAAGGTGACACGGTCATCCGATGACTATGTCGCAGGAGCGATTATGGTGGGTCAACGGTAGACCGAGTAAAAGACGTGGTTCGTCCGAATTCTTCCAGGGAATTTTTCTCATACGGATTTGGTCGACCGTCTAGCTCACGGTGCACCGAACACGTGTTATAACTGAATGGTTCGGTTGACCGAATAATACTCGGTCTACCGAACAAGAACGATTCTGCTTGAATTATTAAGAGATTAATTAGATCATGGGTGGATTAATTCCAGATTTAATTAAAACGTTTTTGTGGGTGATTATGTGGAAATTAGAGATTAATTTAGGAGAGAATAAACAATGGATCATGGCTAAAAAATAACTCTTGATAAGGATGTTTTGGGAGACTATAAAAGGACCCCTACTCCTACTTGTTTAACAACTAATGCAAAAATTCTTTCTCTCATTAATCTCTCCCTAATCACCACTAAAATCTCTTAGTAAATTTAAGTTTTAAAGATAAGAATCTCAGGAGCTTAAAGAGGGGTTATTAGCTAGATTTTAAAACTTGTTAGAGATTGATTGGCTAGCTTCTTTCTCTTTAATCTTGTTTAGAGTTTGGTGAACACTCGGAGGCAAATCCGTGGACGATTCAACGGGCAACGCGACTCCGAATCTTCAAGAAGGTTTTAGAGAACCTTTAGGTATGATTCTACATTTGTGATTTATTTTAATAAATGTAGGATTGCATGTTATTAGAATAATCACAAAACTATGTACATAGAAATTGTTGAAAATATGAAAATCGATCTTGTATGTTGTATTAAAATTTTAAAATATATACATACATAGGGACACGAAATCCTACAGTTATAACGACCGACGTCTATTTGGCGACGAGTAAAACTTATTCTGCACTAGTGAAAAGATCATGCAAATCTAAGTTTCTTATAGTTAGTTCATTTTCTTTCTAACAAAACCTCAAATTGATTGTGCAGCTTGAAGATCAACCATTAGAATATTAATGGTGCACACGAAAAACTACAAAATTGCTGGTTAACACATTAATGAAAAAACAATTCAAATTCTAAGACCATAAATAACAGTGTCCGAGCTACCCCGGGCGCACTGCTCTCTCTTTCTCTCCTCTATGTCAGCTCACCCGGTCACCCCCACTCATCCAAAAAAAAACCTTAACCACGCACGGACTACCCCACACACCCTACACTATCTTTCCTTCACATCATTTCTTAATCAAATAATTTAATTCTTACACAATATTTAACAAATTACCTTTTACATAATTCTAATTTTAATTACGTTATAATTCCAATTGACGAAATGATTAATATTAATAATTAGTAATTAACATCAATATTACGTTTAGTTTGTATTACGTGTAATTTGTTGGTTTGTATTTCATGTATTTTGTACCGCTCCGTATTACGTATAGTTTGTATTTTGTACCGCATTGTGTTGTTCCTACGAGGTTGTAGTATTAATATATTTTCTAATTTAAGCATTAAATATGGATTTACCTTTGATTTATGTAATTTAAATATTTAATTTTTTTCAAATTAATTACATAAAAAATTATCACCCCACATTAATCAAAAATACTCAATACATTGTCAATTACTTCTAATAACAAATACTCCACTAAAATAAAATAAAATTAAAAAAAAGTGGATGAATGGGGGGACACGTGTGCCCCCACCCGTGGACGCCCACCGCCCGAATAACACCCTAACGATAACATCCCAATAAGGTTTTTTTTTAAAATAAAAACCCATAGAATGAAAAAGAATGTGCCAAATTCTATTTCCAATGAATCCAGACACACCAGCTCACCACCTCATCTATATCTATAAATACATACCCACACCCCTCTCTAATCATTTGAAGTTTGCAACTTTGATGGTCCCGTGAAAAGAAATTGAAAAGATTAATTGTTGGATCGGCATTCAATTCAGTTCATGAATTCTTCTAGCTAATCTTGATATCATCGTGGAAATCAAGGCTATGAGTTCCACTTCACCATTCAATTTAAGATTCAACCGACTGTTATTATAGTGAATTGTCACTCTTTAGTTTCTGATTAATTTCCATGATAAGTTTGAGATTAGAGAAAGATTCATGTATTCAATTGTAAGTTAATACGACAATCTTCCGTACATGTTCCGTATCGTTCAATTTACCAATCAAGGCTCGGTAGATGAGAAGAAGAAAAGATTTTTTTTCTCTCGTATGAGCTCGATATCAATCGGTCGGGTATAGAGATTCAGAAGATCTTACTGGAGCCTTAAGGTTTTGGATTTGTGTAAAGGTTTCGTGTAGGTTGAGATTTGTTTCTTAGGTTTTTAACTCTGGTTAAAAGATCATCCGACAAGTTCCCAAATTATCTGGTAGAAACAATAGTTTTCAAACCCAGATTCTGAAAAGCAACTCCGACAAGTACCCTTAAACGTGTTTTGCTTTTCAAACAACACAAAAAAAACACAAGTGAGGTATGTGTGTTGTTGTCTCGGGGTCCTTAAATGGAATACTTAAAATAGTACTTGGAATTATAAACTAATCAACCCAACACGTCAAACTCTATATTTGAAATTCAATCTGGAGCAAAAGATGACAAGGTTTAAGAGATCTGATCAATTCATTCTCGTATTTTATTATGCAATTTTCAGACCAAACTGAATATATTTTGGGCTAGAATTAGAAGAGATTAATGGAAGATATTTTTTTATATAAAAAAACTCTAACAAAGTTTAAAATGTTATTCGTATCTTTTGAGATCATTTGGACATCTTAAATACATTTTAGTATTTTACGTACAACAATCCCACCGTAGCAGTCGTAAAATTTTCAAAAAATTAACGTATATATAAACTTATAGACGTGGTATTGGTACGTACACCAATTTTTTTGTATCACAAAATCAATACTTGAAATTTTACGTATATGATTGATGTCAAATATGGTTATGTATTAATTTATTAATTTCTTTTTTTATATAAAATTTTGGCAACGTAAAATTATTTTGTGTGGTTCTAGTTGGACATGAGTGTTCCTCTGAGTGTCAGGTGTGTTTTACATGGAACTTATATATGTAGAAATATAATACGTTCAATGTTACCAAGATAATTTATTTTGCATTAGAAATCGTATTTTTAAATAATAAAATATAAATATAAATAATGACGTTGATAACAAAACCCCAAAACTCGCAGAAAAGAGATTCGTCGATCGATCGATCGATCGGGAAAATGACGGTGGCAGCGGGCGTGGGTTACTCGTTGATCGCGTTAGGTCCGGCGATTTCCATCTTCGTCGTCGCAATCGCCACAAAACCCTTCCTCATCCTCCTTCTCCTCACCAGGTTCGCCCAAATCCGTCAAAGTTTCCATCTTTTTGTTGTTTCCAACAGAAAAGTGGTGTTAGAGCTCGATTTGAGGGTCGAATTCGGGGGGGTTTTGTGATTTTGGTCTTTCGGACTGAGGTTCTAAAGAGGAATTTTGACTCAACCCGTGGGATCGTCTAATTTGCGTTGTGTTTCGTGTGGGATGCGGTAAAGATTGAATCTTTTTGTGGAATCCGGAAAAGTTTGAATCTTGTAGTCTTTATGAAAATGAAAAGTGTTGTTGATGTTCGGTTTGTGACAGAAAGTTGGACTCACTTCGGATGCTTTAGTGTGGGATTGTCTTTGTTTTTTGTGTTTTGCGTGGATTCCTGAAAAGTTTCAATCTCTTGGTTATTATGAAGTCTTCCTTTTCTAAGTTCAGTTGTCTCACTTTTAATTCCATAACGAAGCACTGTTTTTCTTTTTGACCTGCATGCGTTATCCTTTTTTTCGATTTGTATTTTAAGAATCAACTAAATTTGTAGAGTGGCTTCTGTTTATGCAGCACTTTGTTTTGGTTGATAAGTCTCATTATTCTTTCGGGACTATGGAGGGGATTTCTTCCCTTGGGAGCAGCTGTTGTGTGGCCTTACTTTGCTCTACTTCTCACATCTGTCGGTTTTCAAGAGGGGAGTCGAATTTTGTTCTGGAAGCTTTATAAGTACGTTACTCAAGTTATTCATCCACTGTTTAGTTGTTTCTTTCCATTTCCTTAACTATGTTTTAAAATTGAAACAATTCATTTTATTTATACGGTGGAATCATTCCCGTTGAGATATGTTTCAGGAAGATGGAAAATTTGTTGGATCCTCCAGCTACACACACTTCAAGACCTCGACTTCTATTGACTGATAAGATGCAAATTTCTCTTAGTAAGCTCTTAACTCGATGCACTTTCATCTATCCCATTCCTGAAGCACAGTTGACGTTAAAATTGTAGGGTCTAAAACAGGAACCTGATTGGTTTGGTAGTAAAAAAAAACAGTTTATGTTTTTGTTTTTAGCCACTGCAATATGGCTCTTACATATTACGATAGTTAATGTGGGATGAAAAACACGAGAGCCCTCTTTAGTGCTCATTTTCACTTGACTCACAAGTTTCCTGTATTTATGGGATTTACTTTCTTTAAGAAAATGATCGATTCTGCTTGTATCTATGTATAACTCACATGGTATAGAGCTTTGAATTGCATTTCTTGTCCAATTCCTTTTTTATTCACCTTAGACAACTGCACTCTTCATATTTTTCAGTAGTAAAATAAGCTGCTAGATATTGTCTTTAAGCAGTTTTCTCACTTACCTGTATTTATCTACTGCAGTATTACTGATTATTTATTTGTTTTCCTCTAAACTGCAGCTGGAGGTTTGGGGCATGGTTTGGCTCATGGGGTCTTCTTTTGTCTTAGCCTATTGACTCCTGCATTTGGCCCAGCAACATTTCATATTGACAGCTGTCCAAGAGTGCCATTTTTCCTTGTTTCTGGTGAGAAGCTTGTGCTTGTAACTGTTTTACCTCTTCTTCATTTGTTTTTCTACTTCCATCACAAACGCAAAATTTTTTTGAAACCGATACACAAGATATTCAGAATATTCTGGTTTTTGACAGCTATTATTGCGTTCTTTCATGTCAGTTTTTCAAAGGGAAGATTAAACTGGAGCATTACTGAATAACATATAGAAGAAATACTATTTTGTTGTGAATAGTTAGTTACTAACTAGGAAGCACGGATACAGATACGGGATTGGATATGACACGACATGGACACGGGGATACGTCATTATTTTGTAAAAAGTAGGATATGGATATGGCGATTAAAATATTAATTAAAATATAAATAAATAATTTAATTTTTATAACTTAGTGTAATAATTAAAATACACAAATATTACCAAATTAGCAATTGCCAATGCAAACAAAACATTCATAATTCATTGATAAAAGTAAACAACGTTTTCACTAATACATGATAAATGTCACAAATAAGTGTTCTCAATCATTGTTCGACATCCAAGAGATCTTCTTCAAGTGAAACATTGTCATTAGCAAAAAGAACAAGTTCCATATCTGGTTTTTCAAGCGAAAAATCCTACATTAAAACATTTAAAAAACTACCCAACCAGCCATGTCCAACACAGGATGCGCATGCCCATGAAGTATATGGGCGTATCCACGACGTATCCAATAATGTGAATTTCCCATACTACCCTGGATACGCCACGTGACGTATTGGACACGTATACGTGTGCATCTGACACGTATTGGTATCCAATATGAGTATGGTACGGGTACAAAAGGTGTTTTGAAGTTCCGTGCTTCCCTGGTTACTAGAAAGTTATCACTTTTTTTGTCAATTTCACAGTTATCCATTAATTCTCGACTTTAATGCTCTTGGCAATTTGCAACCTTGCTGAACTATGAGGTCTCTCAAATTGCCTTTCTAGTATATGGACTACCATAATGATATATGAATATGATGCATCGTGGTCAAATAACAATGTTGACCATGAATGTACATTGCATTCCCTGATTAAAATTATCATCTGCTGTAACTTTTACGCTTCACTTTGTTGAGCTATTCTTCTTGAAGATTCTCAAAAGAATCTTGAAAATTATTTGCTTAGATTTTTTCCAATAAAAATATGTTTAGATTTTCATTTTGGTGTGAATATCGAAATTACCAATAACAAAGTCAGTTCGAAAACGTTGAGATCTGGCATGATACTTTTCTGAAGGGTTATTCATTCAATCTTGTAGCAATGTTGAAGTTTATTAGCAATGGCAACCTGAAACAATGGATTGATGAATATTGTACCTCCCAACATAATTGGTCATTGTATCTTGCTTTGTACTCATCACTATTTTTTGGGTGGCAGCCATCATGTCTCTTGGTTTTCTGTTGGTCCATACTTTCTCGATGGTCATTGCGTTCAACGGATATGCAGAGGGAAAGAAAGCAGACCAGATGTTTGCGCCTGCTGTGCATTTGGTTGCCTCTATGATGGTGAGCATTTGACTTTGTCATAGAGATTTCACAACAAGTATATTGCTCAAATAAAGTCAATGCTGCAAAAAACTTCACCAAGTGTGCAGTTTGCATGTTCTAGTTACCGTCATTTTTAAGCATATGCGACTATAATATACTGTTAAAAGTGTAAATGGAAAAGCTCTGGTGGAAACTAAAAGTGGTCTTAGCTCAAAATACACCAGTATTGAAAATTTGCAGTGCTCAATGAATTTATGTTGTAGTCGTATATACCTCTAAACTTCTCCAATGGGTTAGCAGTTAGAATGTGTGCTATGTACAGTGTTTGCTTATTATTGTCTTGTTTTCACTTGGTCCTTAAATTGATTGTTTTTTCCTTTGCAGACTCTTGTTAATCTCACACAAGGAGGCTGCGTCGTTGGTATTCCATTGCTATACGGTGTTGCAGCCTTCACTTTGCAGCACTGTTGGCGTTTGGTTTGGAGAAGATTAACAGAACACTCAAGGAGTCTCTCTTAACCGCTTGGCATTTTTGGTATCGCATTCTCAGCTATTGTTGCACCATTTTTTAGGAATTCTTTTTGAAACAAATCCATCCAATGTCGATGGCCACTCATTTTGTTTGCAGTTCAGTGTTGACAATTGTTATTTTAAATATTAAATAGAGGGCCTTAGTTTCTAATATATTGCAATGAAACTGTGTTGATCTTGGTCTTCGTGATTGAAGAATGATTGTGACATGCATTAGGGTGTTCGGAAAGATCAAAAGATGATGATTCATTTTGATTAAATTTGATAGAGACATTTATAAGACTACAGGAGTTTGGAAAATACACTTCAAAACTGGAAGACAAAAATCATACATTAAACTAGGCTGATTCCCGACTAAGGAAACTAACATTTATAGAACCTCAACTATTCCTGTTGTCTAGCTGACCTCTTGATTGGTTTCAGTTGGGGAGATCTCTTTTGGGAGGGAAATCTACTGACTGATTTTGCAGGAGAAACTCCCGGCCTTCCGCCAAACCTTGAAGGCGAAGTAATCGCTGCATTCTGAGCATTACTTTCGGGACTTCTAGTTTTAGATTCTCTGGTTGGTGTTTTCTGTCCAGTACTTGTGGCATTATGAACACCATTTTTCAGATTTTTGGCTTTTGAATCTCTAAACATGAGTGGTGTTGTTTCTGAACTTTGGGCATTCCAGGTACCATTTTTTGAATTCCTTACTTTTGATTCTGTGGCCATTGGAGATTTTTCAGCACTTCGACCGCCATTTTTCAGTGATATTGCTTCAGGACTTCTCGTGTTCCGATCGCAATTTTTCAAATGTATCATTCTGGATTCATCTACTCTTGGGGATGCTGGTTCGGAACTTTTAACATGCCGAGAAATTGGAGCACCATTCTTCTGTCTTATGATTTTAGACCCTGGGGCAGTTGGTGATATTGGTATAGAACTTCTGGCATTTTGAATGCCATTTCGTCGAAGTCGAGCATTTGATTCAGAACTGATATTTTCTCTTTGCCTTCTTCCTTCCTGTATTTTCTTTTTTTGTGCTTCTTGCTTAGTTTGTCGATGCCCAACACCACGTATGATGTTCATCATGTGCCCACAAGGCCAATTGCTGAAAATGCTTGTGTCCAACTCAATGCTGAAGTAAGAATTGCTGTCTTCGCGTGGCCAATACAGAGGTTCTTCGGAATACTCCGAAAGTCTCATCAGATTAGCCTCCACGAAATTCGTAGAATGTGTGGAATCAGAACAATGGGAGCAAGACGACACGCTCCAATAATCAGATTCCCCAGAATCAACCACTTCTTTATCCGATAATTGGCCGTATATAACATCGTCAATGTCACACAATGAAAATCTAAAACTTGACATGTTTATATCACTAGTCTTGGGCTGAGAAGGGACGTCGCATATGCAAGAAGATGCAGAAGACTCACTTGAAACCGATGAAAATGGCTTCTCGAGTACGCTACAAGGAGTGCCGAGCTCTCTTTCGGAGAATCGCAGGTGTTCAGAATTCAAACCAGAATAGTCGATAGCAGAAGATATATCAGATGATTGGAGACTCTCAAAGTCTGAGTCGGTAGACAACCAAGACGATTCACTTCCATCGGTTAAGTGGCCGCTGCAAGCCAAACTTCTAGACAGGTTGCTGTTTTCGATATCGAGGTCAGGGAACAAAACACTTCCTTTGGCATTCGCAGGAACTGAAGTCTTTGCGATTGGTAAGTGTTCGCCCATGTGAATGCTTACTACCTGAATCAGGGAGAAACTTAGTTTGAGAATTGTTTAAGAAAAACTAAGACAATCAATCTACTTATTGCAGATTACCAAAAGAAAACGATATCGAAATCGTAACCTACTCAACCCTGAACTAACCGGAAAACTATCTGTGAGGTTTGAAGAATGAAATACACGCAGCACAAAAACTAAATGAGTACTTCAAACATTAGCTGATATACAAAATAAAAGTTAGAAATAAAAACAGATATCAGATCTTTGCAAAATCACGGAGAACACAAAAATCATGTAAAGGCAAAAAAAGGTTCTGAAAAAAATCCATATTTAACTCTTAGATTTTTGGAAGAAAATATCATATTCTACGTATTCGCGAACGGAAAGGCTTAAAGCTAAAATAGCAGGAACAGCCACAAATGTAAAAATCAAATGATCACTTAAAAACCCACAAAACTACTACAAAACCACACAATGCAAACTCGAAATTAAACCAAAGAGATGACATTGAACAAAAAAAGCTTCATGAACCAGAAAAAAGAAATAAGTCAAAGCTAAATTAATCGATTACAGACTAACCCAGAACAAGGGGAAAATGAAATAGTAATAATCAAAACATATTCCCATAAAACCCAAAAAAAACCCACAAAAGCCACATAGATCCAAACTCCAATACGTCCACGAAAAAAATTACAACTTCAACGGAATGAGTAAAAACTTCAGAATCCAACATGTATTCAGACAGATGGAGGGGAGAAAATGGTCTTGACTATTGCATTAAAAACCCATCATAGATCAGAACTTAGTCGTTTAAAAAGCCAGAAAGTCCAAGAAAAAGAACAGAAAGCGACATCTGAGGTTCAAAGGATTGGTTACAGAAGACCTCAAACTCCAATTCGTATTGTAAACTGATGATAGAGACCAAATGAATTTGAATTAAATACCAGTCGCATTTTTTTTAAACTCAGATGAAAAACACAATGCATAATTCTTGAAAACCAAGAAATGAATCTTCACAAGACCATTCTGAGGTTTAAACAGTCTCCGGAAACTGAAAACGCGTGATGAGCAATGAACAAGAAAAAGAATTGGAAAAAAAAGTCGGCAGAAGAAAAGAGGGAAAATCACATGTGAGTAACCAGAGAGCAATCTTTGCAAAATACCAAAAAACAAACACTTCTGAGGTTTAAATAATCTCTAAAAACCCCCACACTTCAATACAAAAGACACCACAACAAAATGGTTTTGATCTCCTTCAAAAAAACAAAAAAAAGGTTTTGATCTTTCAGAAAAAAACAAAGTTTATGAACATAAAAAAATCCAATTAAAATGATGAAAAATGGAAGTTGAGAGAAGATTAAAAAAACCAAATAAAAAAAACGTATGCTCTTGAGAACTCAGAAAAACCCCCCAGAAACTCTTCAAAACCCAGAAAAGAAACAAAACCAGCTTTGGGGTTTGGGTTTACATGGCCATTATTGTAACGTACCCGAAAACAGCGGAAATTTTTAAACAATAATACAGACCGTCAACGGTCAACACGGGCACGTCACTGGAAATCAAACCAACATATATATATAATATATAAGGTACAGACCCACGTGGAAGTCAAACTATACATAAGAGTCAACTGTGATTACAACAAAATGAATGTACATGTAATCACTACCTCAACAAAAAAAGATAAAAGAGGACACAGGATCTGATCTCGGGGGCACCGTCCTCAGTCACCACCTCAAACCCTAACCCTGCTCGCTACCTGAAATGCAAACAAACAAACATGCCTGAGTTCCCTATAGGAACCCCGTATACCAAACCTCCTAAAATATAAAAGGAATTAAAGACAATGCAATGCTATGCACATGGTCATCCGCCTCGGGCCCACAATAATGCCCTCACCGCCTCCGCGGCACTGAACCACTCCTGTCACTAGGGTCAAGTCAGTCCACCGCTGCCTCACAAGGGTCAGTCGACACCACTGCTCCCCAAATCGTGCAGGAAGGAACCCCCGGTACACGCCGCACCCAAGGAGCGAGTCAGCCCGCCGAATACACAACTCGGGTCAGACGACAGCCACTGCTCCCCCAAGAGTCGTCTAGCGCGCACCCTGCCGGAACATCCTCGGCCTACCGCTAAACCCTCGCAAACAGCCCAAGGTTTACGGTACACATCCCTCACACCCCGCTCGGTAAGAGAGGAAAAAGGTACAACAATAATACGCCTTCGTCGAAGGTGAAATCCGTAGCTCTCAAAGCCGGTAATCGACCGTCGCCTCGGAGCCGGTAGTCGACCTGACATCGACGGATCGCGTGTGGATAAATCCACCAACCTGCGGTAGATCGGTCGACCGCTACAAGCACACCGGTCGACCGGTCCCCCACACAGTACACAGTACTGTACAAACAAGTCTACCGGTCGAACCACGCCAACCGAATTACCGACCAATCGGTCGAACAAAAGTCATCTAGCGGTCGACCGTTTGGATGGTCTACGCTATACAATTTTATATAATATATATATCCGACCGGTCGAACCAAGGGGCCGTTCGACCGATAACAGGACTTTCAATATTTTGCCCAAGTCTCGTTCGGTCGACCGGAACTGAAATACAGTTCGACCGAATCAACACAAGCACTCTACCGCTTAATTAAATGCTCAGTCGGTCGACCGAGAGTTAAAGAGCGGTCGACCGTTTTGATGGTCAAAGCTCCCAACCGACTTAGCATCGAATGGATCGGTCGAACAAGGTAAGGACGTTCGACCGTTTAATAAGTCAAAATCCCCAACCGACCCATTCTCATCGTTATTCGGTCGACCGGCTAAGTGGTCCCGTTCGACCGATAACAGTATAATCCCCTTTTTCCCGCACAATCTGGCATAACGGTCGACCGTCTAACGACATCGTTCGACCGTTCGCGGGTAAACAACAATATAATAATAGGATCGGTCGACTGCCCACAGGCACCGGTCGACCGATCGTCGTCTTCAACCTCTGAATTGGTTGAATTCCGACGGGGAATTCGACACCAACGTCGATCCCCAACACTCACAAGGCTTATGTGAGTTATAATGAAGATTTGGCATACCTTTTTGACGATTGTAGATGTCTCCCGAGCTTTAATCACTTCACTCCTCTTCTTCTTCCTTCTGCTCCTTCTTCTCCTCTTCTTCTACTTCACCTTCTTCTTCTCCAACGAAAACTCCTCTCTTTCACTCTCTGGAAAATGCACTGATGAAGAAAACGTTCTCAGCTAATCCTCACATGCCTATTTATACTAAAAACCTAATCTTATCTCACCTCCCCATCCTCCAATCACCATCCACCTACAACCTTTCCAATAAAATCCAGCCAACACTCTCTCTCACCTCTCAACACCTCATGCTCTCCATGCATGATTAATTAAGTTAAGTAAGTTTAGGTTTAGTTAATTAAGATGTTTAGTTTAGGTTATTACAATTATAGGAAACCCAAACCCAGAAGAAAAGGGTTTTAAAAATCAAGCAAAATAAATAAATAAACCACCGAGTAAAAGGAAAAAAAGACGAAGTTGAGAGAAGAACAGAGAAAATAAACGCATGTTAATATATAAAAAAACCTCTTGAAAACCCACAAAAACCACCAAATCCACTCTAATGTACAAAATCCTCCATAAAACCTAACACCATGAACAAAAAAACAGAAGAAAAAAAACAAAGCAAGTAAAAAGTTGGAAAGAAGAAAACTGAAAAAACACACATGTTAACAACCAAAAAATAACCTCTCAAAAACCCAGAAAATAAAACCACCAAAAAACCAATTTTACCGTTCAAAATCTCCAAACAAACACAATCCCATGAACACAAAAAAAAAAACTGAAAAGGTTGAAGGAAAAAAGAAAAGCTTACCAGAGTTTGCCCACAAAGTAATTGCAGTCGTTTTGGTCTCCCAACACTTATCTCTTATATGAACAGCGAGGCAGACATCATTTTCCTTCTAAATTTAGGAAATGAGAGGAAAAGATTTCCAAATAGAGTCTGTTGGTTAGTTTGTTAATTATCACAAACTCTATTATTTTCCCGCGCCAAAGCAGGAAAGGCCTTCCTGGTGTTATTATTTGAATGTGGGACATTACTCTTTTGCCCTCCAATTTTTATTTTTATTTTTTGCTTAACACGTGTGTGGCCCTATTTTTGTCAAAGTTTTCGTGGGACGTCTTAAATTGCTAATCATTTAATTGTGAATTGGAAGTGATTAGGATGAATGAAATTTGTTGGGTGGATTTATCACAAAGTTCGACTATTTGAGGCAATTTATTGATGGATTATAGAAAATTTACGTAGTTGAGGATATGATTGGTTTGTACGAAATAGTAGGAAAATTTAGAACTTCGATTCATTAAATTTTTCTTAGTCTTTTGGCTAAAGATCGAGTGCAACTTTCCTTGGTCTAAGGTTAAGGAATTCGTGTAAGACACCAGCTTTTTCCTTTCTCTTGGCTCACAAGTGGCGTTTAAGACATTTTTTTCAACTTCCTTAAAGCTAACATTAAGGGTGTAGTTATAATTTACCTAGAATCCAATGTCGTGAAAACCTAGTCTTGATTATTTTATTAATTCTTATATAAAATCTAGCTGCTATAACATAAGTCAAACGCCCAACCACTATATATTTGCTGTTGTTGAATTTACAAATGACCCAAAAGTCAGATGCCAAAACTTTAGTTCCCAAAAATATCCTTAGACTGGAAAAAAGAAAAGAAAACTCTACCAAAAGTAAAAGGTTGTGGAACTCCATTTGAAATTACAATCCTAAGTTTTTTAATTTTTCTGAAAAAACGTTACATAAAACTTATTTTAGAAATGCAAGTCTCACTTCCATAGTTTCTTAAAACCAATTACAATGTAAGGATAGATTTCGATTGAGGTAAACATTGCGGGAGGAAAAGTACGGAAGTAACTATTAAGGAAGTAAATTTGTACGAGGATGATAATTACTCTAGTATAGGTTTAGTATTATAAAGGAATTACTAACAGACGATTAATTTCAATTTAGAAAAACTCAAAACTATCTATTGGGTTATTTTTCAGGTTTAGTAGGGTTGTGCACCGCTCCAAACCCGGACCATCTCCAGGGTCCAGATCGAAGACCGGACCGATCAGACCGGTCCAGTCCAAAAATTCAGACCAGACCGAGTTCTTTGTATTAAAATGTGGAAAATGGACCGAGCCCAGACCGGAACCCGGTCCGTCGCCAAGGTCCGGACCGGAACCACAACCGGTTGGATCCGGTCCGGACTAAAACTCGAACCGACTGGTCATGTCCGATCCAAAAGCCTGGACGAGACCTGTGCATACACAACCCCAAGTACAATGTTGTAAGAGAAAGAAAGAAAAAGTGTGTAAGTTTTATTTATTTTAATCTTAGGTGATAAAAATGTAATGTAATACCACTACAAAGAGGGTAATCCTAAACCATTCACCCCAATCCATATTTATTTTGATGGAAGAAAATCACGTCCTTAAATTTCCCCTCCAATTTCCCCAATCCAAGTGCACCCTACAACGAGAAAAATACTTATTTGATTTTATCAATGTCATTTTTAAAGTTAACAATGTTTGCTCCCGTGAAAAGCACAGCTAGTAACGTACTTATGTATAACTCTCGCGACTATAAAATGCTACAAAGATAAGTTTATTGTTTTTAGAACTAAAATTGCCAAAATAGATTAAACAGTTACTCACGTTGTATCCAAAGGTTCCTTTGTAAAATAATACCGTATTTTTGGCATTTGTGAGGTTTGATCCAAACACCATGCAAAAATCCCACGTTATTGTAAATTGATGATTTTAATACAATTTGAAGTATGATGTAACGTCCGGAGCTCGAACAAGTGCTTACCCGTCCGAACCCGATGCGCTAATACGATCCACGATCCTGACCGCTGTTGAACATCCCGAAACAACAGAAAAATTAAAATTTAAAACACAAACATCACGATGATTAAGCCCCCAAAAGTGCGGAAACGTTACTCATAAAATATCCAAAAAATACACCATATTACATTAGAGTGTCAGACGGTATGATTACATCAAGTACAATAAGAGTATATACAAACAATCATACAACCTAAGAAAACACGAGAAGGTGATCTGATCCTAGAGTGTCATCGTCCTCAGTCGCCACCTGCCAGAACTTATCGTGGTCTTGAAATGCAACATAACAACAATGACTAAGTTTCGATAAGAAAACCCGTATATCAAGCTCGCCTATATGCATACTAAAGTACAATGAAATGAACCTATCATACTAGTATAACATGACAAGATATAATGCATATCCATAAACATCCCCCTCCAAGGGTAAAAATGACATCTGTCTCACAATCCATCATTGGGTCTCTAATCAAGACTTACCGTATGCACATACGGTCTTACGGAGAGTACGTAACACACCCCACATGCGGTTACACTAAACATGGGGTTTGATGAGGGGTGCCCCCACTTTCGCGTCAGTAGAATCAGATCTGAAACTTGTGGTCAACACCACCCCGACAGAGTCGTTGTTCAGGTCGGTCCTTCTCACCTGGTTGTGTCACAACCAAGCTACCTGCCAGAATACATCGTCGATCAGTCACCGCCACCACACAGGCCACACGGTCCTCCCCGCCACCACTCGATCGCGCAGGGGCACATCATCACCCTCAAGGCCAGTCGAATGTATCCATCACCCGCAGGCCGACCAATCGACTCATCCGGACCGAAGTTCGTCAGATCATCTCTCTCCGTAGAGCCGTGCAACATCGTGCATTGGGATCTACGATCCATCAGGACTACTACTTTAGTATGAGTTAAGTAAGCATATACTACGCCACGGTCTATAACACAGAGGTGACACGTCCCAAGTGTCCACACCCTTCCATTCGGTGGTCCCTGAGCAGGCACGATTAACTCACCCACCGTCACCTCCCGGCTCACACACTAGGCGAGGACACGGGCTTTCTGGACAGAGTTGACACTTCACAAGGACAAGGATTCAGTCCTGAGCACAAACGGTCGACTAAAAAAGGCAAATCGGTCGACCTCTCCTTGAGAATAAGGATACGCTCGAACAAACGCCTACAACGGTCAAACCTTGGGCTCAAGGCTAAAACTCCGACGGTCGAACAAAAGGTAGAACCTGGTCGACCACTAGATGGTCAACACATGGCTAAGACTGTCAAAATCAAGGCAACAGTCGAACGGCTCAGGGACCCCGTTCGACCGAAATCAAGGTCATTCCTACAATCACAAGTCTCTATCGGTCGAACCAGAAATACGATAGGTTGACCTATCATTCAATATACTTAAGTTATCGGTCGGACCAGAGTCAATGGTGGTTGACTTTTTTATGGTCAACGCTCAGTCCACCCAAAATACAAGGCAACAGTCAAACGGCTAAGGGGTCACATTCGACCAAAAACAGCAAAGACTCTCCTACCCAACAAAATATTCACAATCGGTCGACCGCCTCAAGGCATCGTTCGACCGATGCTGGGTAAAGACAGAGAAAATACACTAAGACCAGTTGACCACAACATGCACTGATCGATCATTAGCCGACAACTACCTGACTTTACTAAGTACATCTTGCTGCCTTTGTAGCTGATGAGGTCTCCGACCTTCGCCGACGAGCTAAAAATCACACATCCCCGTGTAAGCAACATCTAATGCATGAATGAGGCATATCTTTTTGTGATTCACTCCACGCTATTACACCTCGAAATTGCATGCAAACACCTCGTCACATCGCATATCACTTCCGCCACCGTGTCTCTTTGTGTCTCCGGTGGTACTTCTTCGGTTCTTCCTACCACCGTCGACTGTGGGACTGAGTGGGAGAGAATAAGTGAGAGACGTGTGAGGGAGATGGAGAGTGAAAAGGAAGAGAGGGATGTGTGTTTCCCCTTTAAATAGACCCAACCCCATCCTTTACACCATGACCCTACAACACCTCCACCCATACCCCCATCACATAACTACCCTTCCTCGTCCTAACCCCAATTAGCCTCTAAACTCCCCATAATCAAGATTAGTCCTAAGTTGGGGTTTAGGATTTAACAGCTGCGTACTCTAATATTTAATCCATCTGATAGACTCATAAGTAATATGAAAAATATAATCAATAATTTGTGAGCTCGACGGTCCGCAAGTACCAACCGTCAATCAACCAGAATCATAACCACGTGGAAAATACAGAATAGGACATTCAGTTGATGAGCACAATCAAAAGACACGTGTCACAAATAATATGCATGCATAACAATATAAAACCCCTATTCATATTCGACGACATCCTGTGTTTCTAAATCTATCAATTAGTCAGACGCACACATGGTAGCTTCACACTAACAACAAGTAGTCCTTTCCTCTCTCGGGGGGCTCCACGCTGCCCACTAGGTAGTTGTTTCCTAAGTGACTCTGTTAGAAACATACACACAGCCACAGAACATGTCGGTCGAAACACCACCATGCAATTATATGCATATCAATAAATTCAATATCGATACTCAGCATGTATGCAACTACGAATATCAAGAAAGACAGACATGACATGAAATTAAAGAATAACGAATTGATACTTGTCTGTCTCATAACCACAATATTTCCACAAACCACATCTAAACTCTATCAATTTTCTTTATATCTCTTGCACCAGAAAAACCCCACATCCTTCACCCAACCTCTTCTCCGTCTCTTCACCACCTTCTCTCTCACGACTCACTCAATCTCTTTCTTCACGTTAAAACAAAGGGGTTTTTGCTACAGTACACCCCGTAAGTGTCCAAATTGGTCATATGCACATGCTTTTTCGGTATTGTCGCATATACACTTACAAGTCGACATATTTGCGCATATGCACCTTTACCGTTAGTAGACCCCACTCTTCCAGACTTCTCTCTCTCCTCTCCCTCTCATCCCTCTTTCTCTCTCTCATCCCTCTTTCTCTCTCTCATCCCTCTTTCTCTCTCTCCTCCATCTTTCTCTTTTTCTTTCTTGAATCTTTCTCTTTCTCTCTCTCCTTTCTCGCTCTCCAATCTTTCACACACACTCTCTCTCCACTCAATCACTCTCTCATCCTTCTTTCTTTCTCTCTCTCTCTCTCTCCTTTCTATCTCTCCACTCTTTCACTCTCTCTCTTGAATCTTTCTTTCTCCTTTCTACCTCCACTCTTTCACACTCTCTTCCCTTTCTCCATCTCCAAACTTTCACTCTCTCTCATCCCTCTTTCTCTCTCTCTCTCTCATTCCCCTCTCTCTATCTTGAATCTCTCTCCACAAAATGCAACATCTCTCTCTTTCTCATTCCCCTCTCTCTATCTTGAATCTCTCTCTCCACAAAATGCAACATCTCTCTCTCTCTCATTCCCCTCTCTCTATTTTGTGGAGATGGAGAGAGAGATTCAAGATAAAGAGAGGGGAATGAGAGTGAGAGAGAGAGAAAGAGGGATGAGAGAAAGTGAAAGTTTGGAGATGGAGAAAGGGAAGAGAGTGTGAAAGAGTGGAGGTAGAAAGGAGAAAGAAAGATTCAAGAGAGAGAAATATGGAAGAGAGAGAAAGAAAGAGAAAGAGAAAGATGGAGGAGAGAGAGAAAGAGGGATGAGAGAGAGAGAAGTCTGGAACAAGTATGGAATAAGTCTGGAGAAGTCTGTAACAAGTCTGGACGAAGTCTGGACAAGTATGTAGGATTTCATGTTTAATTGTACATATATATTTTCGAAATTTTTATCCACAATAAGGATCAATTACAATTTTCTACGATTTATTTCATACATGCATCAATTTGTTTCAATAACTTTATTAAAACAAATATGAGACTCCGAAATTCATACCTAGAAGTTCTCTAAAACTTCTTGATAATCCGGAGACGTTGAGGATGCTTGTCGCTACGCCGGATGCCTCCGAGTATTCACCAAACTCTAAACAAGATCGGAGAGAGGGAAGCTAGTCTCTCAATCTCCGATAGGGTTTAGAATCTAATTACTAACCCCTCTTTAATTCCCTTGAGAAGATGATCTCTTAAGAACTAAAACTAAACTTAAGAATTAAGGAATTTTCGTGGAGAATTATGGAGAGAGAATTTTGCACAAGAAAATAATGAAAAATGAATTGATGAGGTAATGAGATAAACTTGTATTTATAAGTTCTCTCCAAATTACCTATTCATGTGCAACCCCTTGCCCATGATTTCATGCAAACTTCCATCTAACCATCCATTATTTGTTAACAAATAATATTAGCCACAAATTAAATCAATTATGGACCAATTCCATGCATGATCTAATTAATTCTTAAATTAATTCTGCATAAAACCGTCTGACCGGTCGACCGTTTGCGAGGTCCGGTCAACCGCTTAGAACGAGTTTCGGTCGACCGTTCAACATTCGGTCGACCGCTCTCAACAGTAGAATATTTCATCGCAATGTTCGGTCGACCGACCGATATATTCGGTCGACCGTTCCGAACAGACGAAATTCACTTGTTATCGGTCGAGACGTGTTCGGTCGACTGGGCACTTTCGGTCGGCCGTTAACCGTTAACCGGTCGACCGTTTGCACAGTTTTGCAGACTTGTCAAATTTCGGTTTAACCCCTACAAAATTTGACATTTCGGGATTAGTAGTAAATTCACAACTTATGTAACATATTATCCTATGTAATGATTAATCATTACACCCCATAATATTTACATCACATATGAATTTAATTTAGATTCTAATTATGTTATTAATCACAACATAATTTTGATTTTGCTTGTTCACCACATGTGTCATATTTTCTACATGAAACCCGACAAATCCTATGAACTCAAAATCCCTATTTCTTGTTTCCCAGTTTTGTGGTGTGACCTATAGGAGGATCTAAACTAAGTTGACAGTGATACTAAGAAATTAATATCACAAACTATAAGCGGTATCTAGTTACACATTATAGCTCCCAATTAGTTAGATGTCTTAATTCCACTCGAACCAAAACCTAATCCATTTAGTGATGGAGTGCACCACTTGTGTCCGTCTCTTGCCTCATGATATTAAGAATACACACAAAGTAGTATTGTGTCATCTTTGTCTTAGTATTCATTTCTTGATCTCTTTAAGCTAGTTATAAATATGTGACTTAACTCAAATCACATTGTGCACATTATAACTTTGCTTTATCAAGCGGCCCACTAATATCATTACTCTATTAAGAGGGGCAATGATAATCTTTTGACTAACTATCTTCTCCAACAAAAGTCATACTTAACCAACCAATGCCTTTACACTACACTTATCGATAGCTCAAGACACTAGTCTAATTAAGCATTCCTTAAGTAATCAGATATAAGTCTCATATCAAAGGACCAAGGACACAGTAAAACATTAATGACACAGAAACACATTTCTATAATATTTTACTTATTAGGTCTATTCAGTATACAAAAGTAATATTTTCCTCTTTTGCATACACATGTCGTCACTCACTTGTAGAGCTACAATGATCTATGACCAACACGACAATCTTAACTCGGTAATAAATGTCCCATGTTTATTACCATGATTGCGAATATCTTTTGCTTTATGTAAACCAATATCTTTTAGAGCTCTACGGTTAAGGACCAAGACCCTCTTCCTTAACACTTCTAAAAGACGAATAACATAAACAAGGAACAAAATGATTTCTCATTCAATTCATAATAATTGACATTTAAAAGTAAAACTTTTAGAACACATTCCCTTCAATCTCCCACTTGTTATTAAAGTTTTCTTACAAATACATACTCAATGTATAAAACAATAATAACTAGGGTAAACCCCATTACATATCAATCATCAAGCCAATCTACATGGTTCCTCAATCCCATGGACTCGAAATGCATTTCGCCCTTGGCTTGGGATAAGGGTTTTGTGAATGGATCAGCTGTGTTGCTGTTGGTGTCCACCCATAATAGATTTATTTTGCCTTCGTCGATGAGGTCACGTGTCACGAAGTACTTACGATCCATGTACTTCACTTTGTGGTGTGATCTAGGATCCTTGATTTGCGATATAGACGCACTATTATCGCAAAATAGCTCGATGGCTCCCTCGCTCGTGGGAACTACTCCAAACTCTTCAAGGAACTTCTTGATCCACACTCCTTCCTTGCTCGCTTCAGCGACAGCCATTACTTCTGAAGCAGTGGTTGAGTCGGCCGTAGTGCTTTGCTTCCAACTATGCCAACTCACAACTCCACCATTCAGAAGAAAGACGTATCCTGATTGCGACCTTCTATCGTCTGGATCACTCATGAAACTCGCATCCGAGTACCCTTCGGCTATCAAATCTCTTTGTCCTCCATAAACAAGAATCTTATCCTTAGTCCGATTAAGGTACTTCAGGATATTCTTGACCGCAGTCCAATGCTCAGGACCTGCGTTGGATTGGTGACGACTTGTCACGTTAGAGCATACGAGACATCGGGTCTTGTGCAAGTTATCGCGTACATGATCGACCCAATTGCCGAAGCATAAGGGACATCCTTCATGTACCCAAAGTCCTTACGTGATTGCGCACGTTGAGACTTCTTGAGTTGCACACTTATATCCTTGGTCCTTTGATATGAGACTTATATCTGATCACTTAAGGAATGCTTAATTAGACTAGTGTCTTGAACTATCGATAAGTGTAGTGTAAAGGCATTGGTTGGTTAAGTATGACTTTTGTTGGAGAACATAGTTAGTCAAAAGATTATCATTGCCCCTCTTAACTGAGTGATGATATTACTGGGCCCCTTGATAAAACAAAGTTATAATGTGCACAATGTGATTTGAGTTAAGTCACATATTTATAACTAGCTTAAAGAGATCAAGAAATGAATACTAAGACAAAGATGACATAATACTACTTTGTATGTATTCTTAATATCATGAGGCAAGGGACGGACACAAGTGGTGCACTCCATCACTAAATGGATCAGGTTTTGGTTCGAGTGGAATTAAGACATCTAACTAATTGGGAGCTATAATGTGTAGCTAGATACCGCTTATTGCTTGTGATATTAAGTTCTTAATATCACTGTCAACTTAGTTTAGATCCTCCTATAGGTCACATCACAAAACTGGGAAACAAGAAATGAGGATTTTGAGTTCATAGGATGTGTCGGGTTTCATGTAGAAAATATGACACATGGGGTGAACAAGAAAAATCAAAATTATGTTGTGATTCATAACATAATTAGAATCTAAATTAAATTCATATGTGATGTAAATATTATGGGGTGTAATGATTAATCATTACATAGGATAATATGTTACATAAGTTGTGAATTTACTACTAATCCCGAAATGTCAAATTTTGTAGGGGTTAAACCGAAATTTGACAAGTCTGCAGAACAGTGCCCAACGGTCGACCGGTTAACGGTTAACGGTCAACCGGTCACGTCTCGACCGATAATAGGGAATTTTCGTCTGTTAGGAACGGTCGACCGAATATATCGGTCGGTCGACCGAACATTGCGATGAAATATTCTACTGTTGAGAGCGGTCGACCGAATGTCGAACGGTCGACCGAAACTCGTTCTAAGCGGTCGACCGGACCTCGCAAACGGTCGACCGGTCAGACGGTTTTATGCAGAATTAATTTAAGAATTAATTAGATCATGCATGGAATTGGTCCATAATTGATTTAATTTGTGGCTAAGATTATTTGTTAACAAATAATGGATGGTTAGATGGAAGTTTGCATGAAATCATGGGCAAGGGGTTGCACATGAATAAGTAATTTGGAGAGAACTTATAAATACAAGTTTATCTCATTACCTCATCAATTCATTTTTCATTATTTTCTTGTGCAAAATTCTCTCTCCATAATTCTCCACGAAAATTCCTTAATTCTTAAGTTTAGTTTTAGTTCTTAAGAGATCATCTTCTCAAGGGGATTAAAGAGGGGTTAGTAATTAGATTCTAAACCCTATTGGAGATTGAGAGACTAGTTTTTCTCTCTCCAATCTTGTTTAGAGTTTGGTGAATACTCGGAGGCATCCGGCGTAGCGACAAACATTCTCGACGTCTCCGAATCTTCAAGAAGTTTTAGAGAACTTCTAGGTATGAATTTCGGAGTCCATGTTTGTTTTAATAAAGTTTTGAAACTAGTTATTGAAACAAACTGATGCATGTATGAAACAAATCATAGAAAAATTGTAATTGATCCTTATTGTGCATAAAAATTTCGAAAATAAATATGTACAATTAAACTAGAAATCCTACAGTTTGATTTGCAAATTGTCTAACACCGTTGGACGATAACGGTGACAGAGTGGGGTCTACTAACGGCAGAGGTGCATGTGCGCAAATATGTCGACTTGTAGGTGTATATGCGGCAATACCGAAAAAGCAGGTGCATATGGTCAATTTGGACTCTTACGGAATGTACTGTAGCAAAAACTCGTAAATCAAAACACCACCACGTTTTACCCCCATCTCACCGTACATACATTTTAACTTAGGAAAACGATTAGCGGACGCTAGCGTTCGGGACGCGCGCTTATGTGGTCAGCCCAGTCAGCAGACGCGTTTGAGTTGGCAGTCTCCACAGAAAAAGTTTATTTTTTATTTTATTCCTCGTTTCGTACAAATGTCTACATCCCTCCATCCCTCATTAATGCGTCTCAAATCACTCATTTTCCATGAACATTTTGGCTCTCCTACACAGCACAAGAGACTTGTTATAAATCTCAACATGCGTCTTCCTTTTTCTTCCCTTCTCTTCTGTGGTCCTACCTCTGTGCTTTGATGGAAATCGTTCATGTGTCTTTCCAAGTGGAGCAGCCGACAAACGTTCCTAAGGAGGGGATGTTTTTCCCCTCTTTCGAAGAAGCCCAAACATTTTACGTTGCTTATGCCGATTCTTGTGGTTTTTGTGTTAAGAAAAGGCATCACACCCGTTTGTTTGCTACCTCTGGGTCAGGTGTTAATGTGTTGGAACGAGATGCAATGGTGTCAAAGCTTCCGAGGATTTTGGTGTCTTCATGTACATCAGTTGTATGTCTGTTCGGAATAAGAAGTCAGTCTGTTCGGAATATGTTGTGTGTCTGTTCGGAATAAGAAGTCTGTCTGTTCGGATTAAGTGGTGTGTATGTTCGGAATACTTTCTGTTCCATTTCTGCACAAATTTTCAACATAATCTGGACAAACATTTTACATAAACTGGACAAACTTTTTACATAAACAAGACAAGTTTTCTACATAAACAAGACAATCTTTCTACATAAATAATACAAACTTTCTGTTCCGTTTCTGGACACACTTTCTATGCTTTTGCGTGTAATACCACATATACAACAAACAAGACCAAAGTCATCCTTAAAAATGTAGGAATGATCACATTCTTCTTCATTTTCTTCATGTATAACAGTTGTATGTCAGTTCGGAATAAGAAGTCTATCTGTTCGGAATATGTTGTGTGTCTGTTCGGATTAAGTTGTGCGTCTGTTCGGAATAAGAAGTCTGTCTGTTCGGAATATGTTGTGTGTCTGTTCGGAATAAGAAGTCTGTCTGTTTGGAATAAGAAGTCTTTCTGTTCGGAATAAGAAGTCTGTCTGTTTGGATTAAGTTGTGCGTCTGTTCGGAATAAGAAGTCTGTCTGTTTGGATTAAGTTGTGCGTCTGTTCGGAATAAGAAGTCTGTCTGTTCGGAATATGTTGTGTGTCTGTTCGGATTAAGTTGTGTGTCTGTTCGGATTAAGTTGTGCGTCTGTTCGGAATAAGAAGTCTGTCTGTTCGGAATATGTTGTTTGTCTGTTCGGAATATGTTGTGTGTCTGTTCGGAATAAGAAGTCTGTCTGTTCGGAATAAGAAGTCTTTCTGTTCGGAATAAGAAGTATGTCTGTTCGGAATAAGTAGTCTGTCTGTTCGGAATATGTTGTGTGTCTGTTCGGATTAAGTTATGTGTCTGTTCGGATTAAGTTGTGTGTCTGTTCGGAATATGTTGTGTGTCTGTTTGGATTATGTTGTGTGTATGTTCGGAATAAGAAGTATGTATGTTCAGATTAAGTTGTGCGTCTGTTCGGAATAAGAAGACTGTCTGTTCGGAATATGTTGTGTGTCTGTTTGGATTAAGTTGATCCAACCTAAAAGTTAAAAATAATATTTTATTATGATAAGTCTGGACTCTGCACGAATAAAGGGTCTGCACGCTGTCCTAGGGTCTGCACTATCTGTGTATTGGGAAAAGAATCGTTCAACCTAAAGAACCGGCGTTTTTAAGAAGACCAAAGCACGTGAAGAGAAATTTTGCTGACTTGACGCTGACTCAACACGTCCACGTAAGGCGCGTCCGTGACGCCCGCGTCCGTGTATAAGGACTCTTTAACTTACCACCTCCGCATCTTCCAATTCTACACCGACACCTCATCCTTCTACCCATCACGTCACCTTTCTCTCCAAGCCAAAAGATAACCATCAAAAGCATAATTAGTTCAAAAGCCAAACCAATCTTATCTTTCAAAAGCCAAACCAAACCTTTCAAAAGCATAATTAGTTCTTAATTAGAGATTAGTCCGTTAAGTAGGTTTTAGGATTTAACATAAGATATAACCAAAAATCCAGAATCTCAATGAAAGTGATTGGATGTATGTAATTGTACAACCATTGTATGATATAAAGAGCCGTTACTATTTGTAAAGTTGTTAAAAATAAAATAAAATTGCAAAAAATGTGGATACGATACATTACTTTTCAAAAAAAGCAACTCAAAAAACATATCAGATTCCATTAAAAAAACTTAGCAGGAGCACATTAATATCAATATTTACACCGTGAATCAAAAAGGTATCTAGACAGAAAATAGAATTTATGAGGATGTTTATGTAAGGGCACCCTTAACGGGGGTGCCCCGCCCGGGCGCCCTGGTCGGGCGCCCGGGCGCACCCCCGTTAACGGGCGGGGCGCCCGTGGGGCGCCCGCCCGGGCCACCCGCCCGGGCGCTTGCCCGGGCGGTGGGCGTCCCGGGCAGACGCCCGGGCGCCCATGGGAGGGGGACACGTGTCCCCCTCCCATTGGTCAAATTTTTTTTTTTTTTGGAATTTTTTTAGTTTGGTTTTGTTATTAATGGATTGGGTGTTTGTTATAAATGTGGGGTAATAATTTTTTGTAAGTGATTAAAATTAAGAAATTTCCTGAACCAACAATTTCAAGTTAAATAGAAAAAAAATTAATACAACAATACCATAATACATTAACAACAATACATTAATATTACTAAAATACGAAATACAACCACGGGAAATACAAACCATACGAAATACGGACTACTACAACCCGAAATACAAACATATGTTAAAGGGAAATACAAACCATACGGACTACTACAACCCGAAATACAAACTAAGGGAAATACAAACCATACGAAATACGGACTACATCAAACTACACGTACCCATTCTCTTCTGCCCAGGCGAGAAGTTTATCGATTACTTTTTTATCCTTCTCCGTCGGGTTGTCCTTCCTCATCAGAGAGTGAAGCATGTCCAACTTATTTTTTATTAAATGCCTCTGGAAATTCCTTTCCGCTAACTCCTCTTGCTTGGAGAAACCATCTTCTCTGACTTGGGCGGTGTATCGCATCTGTTGTGCAAGTTCTCTAACATCGGTGTCTCTTTCGGGGCGTAATGCACTCTTAGCCTTTTTCTTAGCCTTCTTCACACCTTCTGGGCGTGTAGACGACTCCGGCATCGGCTCTTCTGCATCCGAGGGTGATTGCGTATATATAATGTATTTTGTTAAATGTTGTGTGAGAATTAAATTTGTTTAATTAAGAAATGATGTGGATGAAAGAGAGTGTAGGGTGGGTGGGGGTAGCCTGGGCATGGATAAGGGGGTTTTTTGGGTGGGTTGGGTGAGCTGACGTGACAGAGAGAGAAGCTGACGTGGCAGAGAGAGAGTGCAGGGCGCCCGGGGGTAGCCCGGGCGCTGTTAAATATGCTCTAAAACAGTAGAACACGCAATATATATATATATATATATATATATATATATATCATAGATTTTGAGAGAATATCAACCAACAAAAAAACTTTGATGTGGGTAACTGTGGGTCTTGTTTGTTTGGGTAATTAAGGATTTCAAATACTTGATTTCAAAAATATATTTTTCAATAATGTATTTTTGAATATGCATTCTTGTATGTTTTAATGTGTCTGGATAAATAAAAAAATATGATTTTCATAAACCATAGATGTCGTTAGAAATGAGGAGGGAAGAGTGACACAACACATTGTGAAGAAAAAAGAGGTCTTGCATCATTTTTGGAAAAGCGCATTTCCGCAAAAAACACAAATATGATACATTATTTAAGTTCATCCAAACACCCCATCGAAAAAACATGTCATTTTGTGTTATCCCTAAATGAAAATTGACCGGCAAAATAAATGATATTGGATCCTTCTAAAAAACAATTTATTATGATAAACATTAAAATCGAAGAAGCAATACAACATAATTACAAGGTGGTCTTCGAAAAAAAATTAATCTCACATAAGGAAAATTTTCTATACATTCATATTTTTATAGGAAAAATATTTTCTTTTTCAGAGCAAACACAAATATTTACAAAATCTACTCAAATATTGAAGTGGGGTACTAGACTACCAAATATTTTTGTTTCCAAGTGATGTAATAGTGATTTCGACTTCTTTAGAGTCTTAGACTTAATTCAACTGCATGCTTTTTAATAAGTAAGCTGATATCCAACTATTGAATCACATTCATATAAAACAACACACGACCATTTTATCTGCTAACACTACAAAGTACAAACCGACGTAAGAACGGGTCGAGACTCGAAATGGAAACATAATTTATTTCAACTATATAATAGTGACTTCCATGACTTCTTTAGAGTCCAAACCTCTTCAGAACTCAACTGCATGACATTGGATAAGTACGTTGACCGACTATCATATTTCTATAAAAGAAGGATTTTTTGTTTGCATGTCATTGTAAAACACCATATTTCCGTTTTTGTCATCAATATATTGCTATTTGTATTAATGTCACTCAAAATTATACAAATTTTATTAATGTCACTAAAACCTATACAAATTCCATTAATGTCATTCCGTTAACTTTTTCTGTTAATGCGTTACTATTCTGTTAACAGTGTTAATTTTTATTATTATTTTAATAGTAATATATACAAATTTTACCTTATATAATTTAATAATTTAGTAATCCAAATTTGTCATTTTTATGATCTTCATAGCAAAACACTTAAATTCAAAAAATCAAGAATGTTAATTTTCACAAGTACAAACGGTGAGGATACTGGTGTTTTGGTATTTTTTTTCCTATAAAAATTAAATTCCAAAACACTTAAGCAAGAATTAAAGTTGTATGATTTTCACAGCAAAATACTTAAATTTCAAAAGTTTTGAATTAAAATTTTAATAACAAAAAAACACCAAAATATCGGTATTCCACCGTTTGTACTTGTGAAAATTAACATTCTTGATTTTTTGAATTTAAGTGTTTTGCTGTGAACATCATAAAAATGATAGATTTGAATTTCTAAGTTATTAAATTATATATGGTAGAATTTGTAAATATTACTATTAAAATACTAATTTTTTAACACCGTTAATAGAATTTGTATAATTTTTAGTGACATTAATAGAATCTGTGTAGTTTTTAGTCGCATTAACACAAATAACGTTATAGTGATGGTAGAAACGAAAATATGATGTTTTGAAATGGCATGCAAGCAAAAAAACTCATAAAACAGCATACAACTATTTTATCTTAACACTGCAAAACTGACGTAAGAACGAGTCGATCACAATTCCGGACAAAAACATTATTATTTCCAGAAGACAAAAGTGGACGGACCCACCAACTTCTAATTCCCCCTTCCAGTCCGCCGCGCCTAACCATCCAAACTCACTATCAAACAAAACCCCCAAATCCGCCCAATTCAAACCCTCAAACCCTCTCCCGATTTCGAGTTCGAATTTTGATTTTGGTGTTTGGATAGAAAACATGCATCAACAGCAGCCGCTGCAACACCACCCGATGATGTTGAATCCGTCGCCGACGCAACCCCCTCCTTCCGCCAGCATAAGTACGGAGATGATCCAGAAGGTGATGCGCCTCAAAACCATCTTTTTTAGATCCGTTTGGTGTGTTTTATTCCTTTTCTTGACGGGTTTATGCCGGATTTGGGTTTCATTTCGTGGATTGGGATCAAAAGATTAGGAATGAGTAGTTGGGTGTGGGGTTTTAGGTTTTATAGGATGACAAAATAGGGCAAACGTTCTTATTTTGGAACACTTACTGGATTGTTCTAAATGGTGTTAGGGTTTTGTCATTTAGTTAGTACGCATTAGTAGCAACAACTGATCTATCGCCCGTACCACACCGAGAGGATCCAAAAGGTAACATGCTCGGAAACTCTCCTTTTTGGATCCGTTGATTGTGGTTTTTTCCGTTTATTGGTGAGTTTTTGTTGGATTTGGGTTTAGGTTCGTGGTTTGAGATCAAAAGTGTTGACGACTGCACTTTTCGTTCTAACTTGTGTCCTTCAGGTGGATTCAGGGTTGATGATTCAAGGTTTAGAAAATTTTATGGTGACAGACGGGGTTGATTTTGTCTAATCTTACAAACAAAGATTAGGAACCAAGGTTTAGAAAAATTTAGGTTGATTTTGTTCATTCGGTATCATAAATGCCTAAGTGGAGATCACTGATTGGATTTGAGTTTCTTCTAATAAGGAAGTGGAAGTACTATGCTGATGTGACCATCTTGGCTTAGGTGGAGGCTTGCACTTGAAGGATGATGGTTGTTTTTAAACAGGAAAAGCCCTGCCATGAATTTTGTTTTGATATATGAATCCAAATGCATGTTCCTATATAGATGTCCTGTTTTATTTATGTGGGTTTTCTTTGCTACTTCACATTGTTTTATGTATTTTAGATTTTGTAATGTTCTCACAATGTATTTTGCAAGATATTTGCGGATACATTCAGATTTTACGAGTTTTCCTTTTTTATTCACTTGTTATCAATCCTAATTTGGGATGCATCTGAAACTGGAGATGAACTTTGAAAAGTTGTTTCGTCCCTTTTTGTCAAATATTACGTTCAACTTTGACATGATACTTTGTACATGTACCACATTGTTTGTGCTATGAGCCCATGACTACGTCTAGAATCACTATAGCAGAAACATATATATTCTTGAAGTTAGTCTAACAGCATAGAAAAGGTGTTTAAACATGTAATTCAGCATTTTATTACAAGAAGGTTAGCAACATCTGCGTGTATATGCCAAAGGTGAAGAAAAAATGTTGAACTTTTGAAGTCATTGGATCATCAAATTAACATAGGAAATCTGGTTATGGGGGAATGAAGTGTGGCAAGTGGCCATAAAAATGAAGTTGGAAATATTGAGAAGTGGCCAATATATATCTGTTGTACAATATTGGTGAGGATTGGATGGTTACAACTTAGAAAGTTCCCTTTTATATTAATTTTAAAAGATATACCTGCTTAACTGGAGATACTATACCTGTCATGGGTGTGAGTATTATAAATAAGCGAGATGGTTGGATATATTCAGTTATGTCAGCTTATTCATACTCATATGGTATTGTTTCTAATTTTTATACTTTTCTATGTTTATAGCCTTGTTGGATATATTCAGTTATTACTTGTTGGTTCATTTTTCTTCTTTTTGTATAGCCAAGTAAAATTTTCTTGGCAGATGTGAAGTTCTGCTCTTTTTCTCTTCTACAATCATTAAGCCAAAATGTTTTGTTGGTTAGCATTTTTATTTTGTTAAATATCAACTCAGTTTTATATTTCTGATCCTTAGTGCTTGGATGAGAACAAGACATTGATAATGGCAATCTTGGACAATCAAAACTTGGGGAAGCTATCAGAATGTGCACAGTAAGTATCAAGTATATTCGTCATCTCAGGAACATTATGATTCTTTTTTGCATCTTGTGCTGTTTTCTGGAGTATTGGAGTTGTACCTTCTTTCATATAAGTAAATCATACCACTAAAAAATGGCATAAAGAACTCAGATAGACCTAAACAAAGCTACAAAATATGATGTATTCCATGTCTTCTACAAATTTAACACCCTTTGGGCCCATTTGAAGAAGCAGAGAAAAGTGTGAAATAAGGATTCTTGGCTGGCGAATTTTCTGAACAATATACGTCGATAGGAAATATAGGATAACAAGGAAACAATTTTCAATTATTTTATGTGATTTGTCAATGGATAATAGTCACACTTCGGGGATTGCATCAGATTTTCTGTTTTAGAATAGTATCTTGTGGGGTTTATTGCGATTTCCCCCCTTTATTTCCCCACATCTTGTGGGTTTATTTGACATTTTACCTATGCTTTTGGCTGTGACGGGTCCTGTTCCCGCCGTTTTGTTCCTCTTTCCGTCTCCCTGTTTTTGTTTTAGATTTATCACCTCTTGTATCCCTTTTTTCTTACTCTATCAATGATAAAATAAAAAAAGTCACACTAATCTGTTTTATGACTTTTATCTGCTTTTCATTTGTTATTTTTTTCACTTAAATTGCACATCAGTGTAGACACTTCCGTGTTCATGTCCTCAAGTGTATACTGTAGGAACCAAGCAGCTTTTCTTGGCATTTATTTTCTCAAGGAACCAATTTTTTGCATTTAACAAGCTGAGTATCATATCATAGCTATGTAAATGATTATGAATGCCATCTCAGGTACCAAGCACGGCTTCAACATAATCTAATGTATCTAGCTGCAATAGCTGATGCTCAACCACAAATACCCGCACCACGTCCTCAGGTTAGCTTCCAAATGATTCATTATTACCATGATATAGTCACAGATGTTTTAAATTCTGCTTAAATTTCAATTGCGGCACGCCAGGTTCATCCAAATGCTGCCTTGCATCAAAGAGTCAACCACATGCTTCCTCAACAAAACTTCCAAAACTTCCCTCTGTCTTCTTCTCAGCCGCCCAATCCCCAACAAGTGCAAGAGCAGACGCCGCAACATCAATTAAATCACCCACAAATGCTGCCCAGCCAATCTCAGATGGGCATGGTGGCAGCCAATAATGGGGTCCATGGGATGCACGGCGAAGGGGCTCTTGGCAGAGGCACTCGTGTATTCCCTGACCCATCTTCTCTTGAAGGCCATGTCAACCTGCCGGCCCAGCAGAAAGGTGGCGATGCGGAGAACTCCTGATGATGCTTGTGCTTCATAACTAACAAGCTGATGGTTCTTTATGGCATCAGTAGCTCTTGATTTAGATTCAAACCAGTATAGCAATTGCCACAGTTGTAGGGTTCTAATAGTGAAATTATATGGAATGACAAACATGCTTATTTCAAGTCCTGGTGAGTAAATCAGTTTCAGTTGTATCTGGTTTTCATGGGCAAAACATTTCGATCTAATGTCAACATTTCCTAAACATTTTAATTTTGATGGAGCAACAAACTTTTTAATTTTTTCAGCACTTACATGGGGACATCTATTATTTGTGATATCATGTCTGATTATTCGCAAATGTTTTCCTTCATCTGTTCATGGAAATATTGGTAAAAACTTTTTTTAGACATAGGTGATTATGTTGTTCATATATCTTCTTAGCTTTACGCTTTCGTAATTCATCAGAACTTAAGTCCAATTCCTAGAGCTTAAGTTCTCGTAATTCTAAATCCGATGAAGTACATAAATGTCTTTTGATGAAATGAAGAAAAACAATCCATATTTTTGGTATTACCTATAAAAGAATATTTTTGGGTAAAATTCAGAACACTATCTGTGGTGTGACAGTATGAGTGGAAGTTGAGATGCTCATATTTACTTTTAAGTTTCTGCAAACTAAAATATAAAACTCATCAAAGAACAATTCTCTTAAGTTTCTTTAAGTTTCTAAATTAAGCCCCCACAATATCCACCACTCGTTTCAAAATGTAAGGTAGATTATGAAAAAAACGGTTATGCTAATGAATTGTGAGATTAACGGTAAATAAGATCCAATGATGAGATTGTAGGGAGTTTAAACTAAATTTGATAAGCTATGGGCTCACTAGAGCTTGACCCTTTATTTTATTATAATGATTTGTGAAAATATAAACATAAAATAATTAATACATAATTTGACACGAATACAATATAGTTACTTGATATGTTGATTTTCATAAAACGATTACGAATAACATTTTTTGTTAGGTAATCAATTATTTTTTGTTTGATAATAATAGTAAATTCAGTTGTTATTTAGAAATAAATACAACTTACATAACTATTTTTATTTTAAATAAAAGATTTTTTTTTTAGAATTATATTGAACTAACGTGATAACACGTGACAAAACAAATAAGATTACTTAAAACGGAAGGAAAATGTTTAGTAGACGCGCGCGTCACAGACGCTACTGACGTGGTGGAGAAATTTTGTCCATTCAGCATCCAGTCAGCATATACATTGAGCTTCTCAGAGCAATGATGTCTTTCTTATTTGTCTTCCCGATGTATTAAATGCGTATCTACGGAGATATCACATTTTCTTTTGGCGCTCAACGGAGATACACTAAACATCCATTAACGTGTCACGTCACCTATTTTTCTTTTCACTCATTTTCTTTTTTTCCGGACAAACGCATAACTTATTCCGGACACAGTTACTATTTATTCCGGACAGTTGGAACACTTATTCCGGACAAGCGTACTACTTACTCCGGAATGTTGCCTTTTTCTTTTATTTTCCCGATGCATCCACAATCGCATTTAATGCTCTTCAAATCAGCACGTCCTCCATTTCTTCTTTTTTGGCGTTTCACGGAGATACAAAATGTTTTGGCTACCGTATTCGGATCCTATGAACCCTTCCTTTTTTTTCTTCCTCCCTTTTTTGTTGTACTGTAATGGCACTCGTTAATGTGTCCTCACAGCTGGCGCATGCCTCAAACGTCCCGCAAGAGAAGATGTATTTTCCTTCCTTCGAAGAAGTCAAAGCATTTTACACAACCTATGTCGATTCCTGTGGTTTTGGTGTGAAGATAAGGCAATCTCATTACGATCGTGGTGTTGTTATACAGGCCGCTCTTACTTGCTCCAAGGAGGGTAATGCTCCGGGAAACCAAGGTGAAGGTAGACCAAAACATAGGTTATCCAGTAGGGTCGAGTGCACTGCTCGGATCAGGGTCTCCGCAAATCCATCCAGAAGCTACGTAATTAACTACGTAGATCTCGAACATAACCACGCCATGCTGTCGGACGACCATATGCGCTTCCTCCAACAAAAACGATTCGTCCTGGATTCCGCCAGAGCACGCATTTCGTGCAATGATGCTGCCGGGATATCGACCGCCAGGACCATGCAATCTTTTGTGGTCGAAGCCGGAGGTCATGACAAATTGTCTTTCAACGAGCGGGACCTAAGGTGTTTTGTTTTCAACTTAACTAGGTTGACGTTACCCATTTTGCTTTGTCATAAAAATTGTGTTTTGCAGGAATGTTGTGTACGAGGTTAGAAACCTGAAGATGGGACCAGGCGATGCCCAAGCTATCCAAGATTATTTCATCAGGATGCAGAAGAATGATTCCCAGTTTTTTTACGTAATGGATATGGACGACGAAGGCAGACTACGAAACGTGTTCTGGGCCGACAGTCGTTCTCGAGCTGCGTACTCTTACTTTGGAGATGCCATATGTTTCAACACAACCTACATAACCAACAAGTACGACATGCCTTTTGCCCCATTTGTGGGGGTAAATCACCATTACCAGTCCGTCCTTCTCGGTTGCGCACTCCTCTCTTCCGAGACGACACAAAATTACATTTGGTTGTTCCAAACATGGTTGACGTGCATGAACGGTACGTACTTTGTCTGTCCGGTTTACGTTATTTGTCTGTCCGGTTTACGTTATTTGTCTGTCCGGTTTACGTTTTATGACTTTCCGGTTTACGTTATTTGTCTGTCCGGATGATGTGTTATGTATGTCCGGTTTACGTTGTATGTCTGTCCGGATTACGTTATTTGACTGTCTGGTTTACGTTTAATGTCTGTCCGGTTTTAGTTTTATGTCTGCCTGGTTTACGTTTTATGTCTGTCCGGTTTACATTATTTGCCCTGTCCGGTTTACGTTTTACGTCTGTCTGGTTTACGTTCTTTGTCTTTCCGGATTACGTGTTGTGTCTGTCCGGTTTACGTTATTTGTCTGTCCGGATTACGTGTTATGTCTGTCCGGTTTACGTTGTATGTATGTCCGGATTACGTTATTTGACTGTCCGGTTTACGTTTAATGACTGTCCGGTTTACGTTTTATGTCTGTCCGTATTACCATATGTTTTTATCTAGTTTACGTTATGTGCAAATATAAGCCCCCCGGCGATCATAGCAGATCAATGTGGCGCCATAACTGCGGCGGTGAGGACTGTGTTCCCTGAAGCGCGACATAGATTTTGTATATGACACATAATGAATAAAGCGCCTGTGAAGCTGCCCACGAAGTACCGGGAGCATACGTTGTTTGAGCTCAAAATCTGTGTATTCGATTCCAAGACTCCGGCTGAATTTGAGCGTAATTGGCAGGGTTTTCTCGATGATTTCGAGTTCCATGACAATAGTTGGCTCCGAACCATTTATGCAATTCGAGAGTACTGGGTACCTGTATTTGCGCGAGATTGTTTTTTCGCCGGAATGACATCAACCCAGAGAAGTGAGAGTATGAACGTCTTCTTCGATAAGTACCTCACATCTAGGACGACACTTAAGCAGTTCGTTCAACAATACGAACTCGCACTCCACCACAAGTATGAGAAGGAAGCTCAGTCGGATTTCGATTGTCTTCATAAGGCTCCATAATTGATTTCGAAATATCCATTCGAGAGGCAATTGAGCGAGTTATATACGGTGGGGGTCTTCAAGAAGGTGCAATTAGAAATTGGGAAGATGATGTACTACGATATCACGGACAAGTTCAACGAGGACACATTCCATTTCAATGTGACTGAACATGTAATGACACATATGCTCCCATTGTCGAAACGATTCGCAGTGCAAATTAGAGATGTGAAGTGGTTATGCAATTGCAGAATGTTTGATCACGTCGCTCTCCTTTGTTGTCACGTTTATGTTGTTATTGCACGACTACGTCCCAACGCGTTGCTCCCCGAGTCTTACATCGTCAACAGATGGAGGAAGGACATCCGAAGGAGCTATCGAGACAATTTTCCCTTCAAAATGGCACGACGGAGAACGATGCACTTCGTCGCCATGACGACATAATGGGTCGTGCGGTTTGGATCACCCAGGCCGCTTTCGTCTCACACGACCGATATCTTCATGCGGTTGAGGCACTTGAGTTGCTTAAGGAACGTATGCAACGAGCTGATCCTGAGCTGGAGGGTACATCCGTTCTCATTCCGGATAAGACAAGACGGAAAGGCAGACCGCCGAGCAAACGACGGATTTCTTTGACTGAGAAAATAATTAAAAGTAACGATAGGAGAATCATCAGGAAGAAGGCTCCACTGTCGCTGCACCCAGTCGCACCCAAACATGGGGATCACGACTTCAATGATTGGGACATGAGTTTGTATTACGAGGGAGTTCCTCCTTGATTATTGATTTTATCCTTTGTTGCAATTAGTCTATGTAAAACTTGAAACTTATTATTATGTCCGGATTACGCTTTATGTCTGTCCGGTTTACGTTTTACGTCTGTCCGGTTTATGTTATTTGTCTGTCAGATTTACGTTTTATGTCTGTCCGGATTACGTTATTTGTCTGTCCGGATTACGTTATTTGTCTGTCCGGATTTCGTTTTGAGTTTGTCCGGTTTATGTTATAGGTTTGTCCGGTTTATGTTATAGGTCTGTCCGGATTATGTTATAGGTCTGTCCGGATTACGTGGGATATCTGTCCGGTTTATGTTATAGGTTTGTCCGGAATACGTGTCATGTCTGTCTTGTTTACGTTTTACGCCTGTCCGGTTTACGTTGTACGTCTGTCCGGATTACGTTATAGGTATGTCCGGATTACGTTTTGGGTTTGTTTGGTTTACGTTATAGGTCTGTCCGGATTACGTTATTTGTCTGTCCGGTTTACGTTTTATGTCTGTCCGGTTTACGTTTTACGCCTGTCCGGTTTATGTTATTTGTCTGTCCGGATTACGTTATATGTCTGTCCGGATTACGTTATTTGTCTGTCCGGTTTACGTGTTATGTCTGTCCGGTTTTCGTTATTTCTCTGTCCGGATTACATAATTTGTCTGTCCGATTTACGTTTTATATCTGTCCGGATTACGTGTCATATCTGTCCGGATTGTTCAAATCATTCAACCCAACACTAATTGTCCATGTATTATTCCAATCATTCAACCCAATACTAATCATTCATCCATGTATTGTTCATAACAACCGTATAAAAATTAACAAATAGTCTATGTAATTTGAACATGTATAAGGTATGAAAAACAATGGTTTATGTAACAATTAAGCAATGGTGTAAAGTAAAAGTTTCAATTATTTTTGGCCGATTATTGTTGACCGCACACCCCAGAGTTTTCAAGTAACCAGTTAGCCAATTCGCCCCTCACACGGTGGATAACCTTGGTCTGCTTCGGCTTCGGCGGATCAGCATTCACCATCAAACACTTGATCCAGTACAAAACGTATGTCCCGCAGTCGTTACTCCCGGCTAGCTGTCGTTGGCTAGCCTTCCTCTCAACTATCAGCGGCCAATCGACCTTCAACAACCGTCGCCAAAATTCCATCAACTGAAATGCTGTGCATTCATGAATTCTGACACACTTGGATGGATCTTCACCTTTTCCCAGCGAACGAGATATACTGTTGTACTGAATGAACTTCGATCTCGGTCCGTGGGCAACGAACAGAGTCCAGTGGCCAGACTTCCAGCATGATTGTGCGATGATGGTCTCCGCCGCATTTAGTCCTAGAATTTTGGGGAGTAGACAATCTTCCATTATGTCTCCTCCCTGTCCCTCCACAATTCTTCCCGATTCGAAGGTTGATATGCAAACAACCTTTTGCGGCCCTCCTCTTCTGACCAGTACCTCGATTAGGGCGTCCATGGTTTCGTTGCTGAATTCTGATTTTGTCGTTATTATTTCCTTGAGATGTTCACGACTTATATTGCAGAGGTCCCCCCTCCAGATCACCTCTTTTGTGTCGCGTTCGGGAGCCGTGACATTCAATAAACGTTGTACCTCATTAGGTTTTAACGATCTCAAGGCGGTCGCATCCAGATACGGTCTCGTCGAGGAAACATGGGCGGCCAGAACATCTTTGGCGGCTTCTTCGGCCTCCTCTATCTCTTTGTTGGCTTCTGCGGCCTTCTTCTCTACCCCCTCTTGGACAGATTTCTTGTACGCTTCGCCTCTATCTTCTGTGCGCAAGCGTTGTCTTTTGGTCCGCAATTTTGTTGGGTGCATTTCCCTCTCCCTCTTGCTCTTCCTCTCTTCCTCCTTCCTCTGTCGTTCCTCCTCCTCCTTCCTCGTCTTCTCTTACTCATTCCTCTTCCTCTCTTCCTCCTCCCTCTTTTCCTCTTCCTCCTTCCTCTTCCGTTCCTCCTCCTCCTTCCTCTCTTCCTCCTCTCTCTTCTTCTTAATCCTCTTTTCCTCTTCCTCCATCTTCCGTTCCTCCTCCTTCCTCATCCTCTCTTCCTCATTCCTCTTCCTATCTTCCTCCTCCCTCTTCTTCCTCATCCTCTCTTCCTCCTCCCTCTTCTTCCACATCCTCTCTTCCTCTTCCTCCTTCCTCTTCCGTTCCTCCTCCTCCTTCCTCCTCCTCTCTTCCTCCTCCCTCTTTTTCCTCCTCCTCTCTTCCTCCTTCCTCTTCCGTTCCTCCTCCTCCTTCCTCGTCCTCTCTTCCTCATTCCTCTTCCTCTCTTCCTCCTCCCTCTTCTTCCTTTCTTCCTCCTCCCTCATATTCCTCTCTTCCTCCTCCCTCTTCTTCCTTTCTTCCTCCTCCCTCCTATTCCTCTCATCCTCCTTCCCACGGAGTCCTTCAAGACCGATTTCGTGTCTCAGCCTCCGACACTCATCTTGAGAGATCCTCAGTTCTTCCTCCAGTTTGTTAATTTTTTCGGTCGCCTGCTTAAGAGCTGCTTCGGCTTGCAGCCAGTTCGTCTTAACCTCACTCAGTTCCAACTCTTGTAGCAGTGAATCACATGGAATGCTGCATTCACTAAGTTGTACCCTTGGTAGAGTGGATGTGCGGGAGTTGCTTTTGGAGGAGGAATTTGATCCTTTATCATCAGTTCATGCTCCCTTTCACTGAGTGTCGGAGTGCCCTTCAACTCAAATTGGGCCCAATAAATCCCATGCAAGTTGATGCCGCGTTCCTCCAATTTCCTCAGGATTAGACGTCTCCAAAACATTTCCGTCCAACATTTGAACAGTGGAAATGCTGAACTGGGATCCCCCAATTTGAACTTCTCGCAAAGCCACAGCTGCAAATAAGAATGAGTTAGGAGACAGACACATAACTATTTTCGGACAGCCTCATAACGTGAACCGGACAGAAATAATAAATTCCGGACAGACACCACGCATTCCGGATAAACAAAATACTTATTCCAGACAGACACAACACTTATTCCGGACAGACACAAAACGTATTCCGGACAGACAAAATACTTATTCCGGACATACTCAACACTTATTCCGGACAGACACAACACGTATTCCGGACAGACAAAACACGTATTCTGGACAGACAAAATACTTATTCCGGACAAACACAACACTTATTCCGAACAGACACAACACGTATTCCGGACAAACACCACTTATTGCGGAGAGACACAACACGCATTCCGGACAGACACAACACGTATTCCGGACAAACACAAAACTTATTGCGGACAGACACAACAATTATTCCGGATTAAACACAACACGTATTCCGGACAGACTCAACACTTATTCCGGACAGACACAACACGTATTCCGGACAGACACAAAACTTATTGCGGACAAACACCACTTATTCCGAATTAGACACAACACGTATTCCGGACAGACACAAAACTTATTGCGGACAGACACCACTTATTCCGGATTAGACACAACACGTATTCCGGACAGACTCAACACTTATTCCGGACAGACACAAAACGTATTCCGGACAGACACAAAACTTATTGCAGACAGACACAACACTTATTCCGGATTAGACACAACACGTATTCCGGACAGACTCAACACTTATTCCGGACAGACACAAAACGTATTCCGGACAGACACAAAACTTATTGCGGACAGACACAACACTTATTCCGGATTAGACACAACACGTATTCCGGACAGACTCAACACTTATTCCGGACAGACACAACACGTATTCCGGACAGACACAAAACTTATTGCGGACAGACACAACACTTATTCCGGATTAGACACAACACGTATTCCGGACAGACTCAACACTTATTCCGGACAGACACAACACGTATTCCGGACATACACAAAACTTATTGCGGACAGACACAACACTTATTCTGGACAAACACAACACTACTTCCGGACCAAGTTGCTTACTTGTAATATGGCAACGCATCCAGACACGCAGCCCTGCTTCAGAGTGAAGTTCCCAGCCAATCTCCTCCTCGACAGGTCCCTTTTGGCTTCCTCCAGACCCCTAACCAAACAAGCGTGAACTGCATTTGCCCACGCATATATCTTGAGGCGCTTGAGGTTCTTCAAGTGCCTTGTGTACCACGCTTTAGTTCACAGTGATCCATCGAAGAACAAAAAATGATTGAAGATCAAACAAATAAGGAGACGAACGTGCTCCTCCTCGTCGCCCATCGCACTCGTGGCAGTAAGATGACCCAGTAGCTGAGTGTTGTCGAGGTTAACCTCGTCTCGCTTCTCTACGTACATGGGTTCCATATCAACTCTCAGCTCATGCACTCTTAGCCCCAATAGTAGGGCGACGTCTTCTACCGTAAATGGGACGACCCCAGTTGCTATTCTCAACCCGACCTCATTGGCGTCGAAGTGTTCGACGAACCAACGAGGATCTCATTATCAGTTGTCATGTGAGGAAAAGTGAGGAAGTGACCGAAAGACGTCCCTTTGAAAACCTTCTTCTCCTCCCCCTTCATCCGACTGAACTGCCGGTGAATGACCGTCAAAACACACTTAGTTTCGCGGAAGTAGTACGTGCTTCCCTGAAACCACAAAAATATAGATTAAAAGACGATGCTGAACCCTAAAATCAACAAAAAACACATCCGGGTTGAAGAGAGACCTGCGCGGCTAGAATTTCAGGAGCGATGAAGGTTTCAGGGACAGAAGAATCCATTTTTGCATTGTCTGGATTTTTCTTCGACTCAAAATGGGATGACGGTTTTTCGATGGGAAGAGGAAATAAGGAATGACCAATTAGGAAACTGGACAGACAGATACTCGAATGCTCTACATACTCTACTGGTGTACGTGAAGTCTAACCGTCTAATCGTGATTTAGGGAAATGAATCGTCCCACCCAACCAGCCGTCTTTTTTTTCAAAAAAATAAAGTCCGTGCAGAAGATATAGCTGACTGGACGCTGACTCATCAAATCGAAACTCGTCAACGTAAGAAGCTGTCATGTCACGGCCCAAAACGGAAATCGAACGACCACATCGGAGGAAGTTGATATTGAACCAAAACCCTCGTCCTCCCTTTGAGAGCTCAACCCACCTCTCCAATGGCTTCTCTCCTCCTCTCCTCTCTCCGATCCACCAACCTCCGCTTCTTCCCTCGAATCCCCACTCTCCACAGGTATCCTCGCACCCCAATCCTCCATCCGTTGGAGGATTTCAAGGTTCTATCTTACGTTTTGTTCTTTCCGTCTTCGCAGGGTTTCGTGCAAGAGAGAGTCTTCGTTAGGGCAAGGATCGCTGCTTTACCGCGGTTTCAGGTTGTTCACGAATCGTTTTTTTTTGCGGTTTATTTGCGTTGATCAGGTGGCATTGTGGTTGGGTACGTTTTCAATTGCTCGTTGTGGTCTTATATGTGTGTGTGTGTTTTGCTCGTGGCAATTCACATGCTAGAACCGTGATTTTTGTTGAGTTTCATTTCTAGTTTACCCCAACTAATTTGGGATTAAAGACTTTGTTGTTGTTATTGTAGTTGTTCTCTTAGGCTTCGAATTTTTTATTTATTAGGAACACTCTTATTAGACAAGAACCACACTGAAATGTGGTTTTAGGTAATTGATGAATTGTTGTTTGGTTGTAAGATATGACTTCTCCGGATTCGGTCATTTTCCATCTTTTGGTGTGATTAGTTTCCAAGAATGAAGAAATATGTAAAGGAGAATATTGCAATCATATATCAACAATGAGGAGATGAGAGTCCTATTTATAAGACTTCCTCAAAACCTATTCATATGCAACTAGGGGTGCAAATGGTTACCAAGTATCCGATTCGAAAATTTCTATTTAGTTGGTATTTGGTAAGTTCAATGTTACCAATTTAATTTCGGATACGAATATGGTTTAAAAAAATTTACCAATTAGAATTCGGATACGAATTCGGATACGAATTCTGATACAAGCTATTTAACATTCGAATTATCCGAATTATCCGAATTATTCGAATACATGGTCAAATACACAAATTAGTATTCCAAAATTTAGTATTCCAAAATTTTAATACGAAAATTTAGTATTCGGATTCGGATAGTTCTACTGAATTCGGATTCGGATAGTTCTACTGGATTCGGATTCGAATTCGAATTTGGTAATGGAATATGGTATTCGGATTCGAATTCGGATACAGCAGGTATCCGAGTTATATTATCCGAGTTGCAGCCCTATATGCAACCCACCTGCAGATAATTCTTTGTTAATAGCTCTTGTAATCCAATCATATTTAGACACGTAATCATCATTTAACTTCATTTGACCAAATAAGAACAATTTCACCCATGATCAAAGAAATTCTCTTATTAATTCAAGTAAAACTGTGTAGAAACGGTCGATCGAAATTACCAATCGGTCGACCGATCGATCAAAAATAGACACCATCGGTTGGACTGTGTTTCTAGTCGGTCGACCGAATCTTTACCAAAAAAGCTTTTGATAATTTCGGTCGAACCACGACCCACACCGGTCGACCGTTTCATAACATGAAAAGTTCATGTTATTTTCGGTCGAACCACACGTCCAACTGGTCGATCGTTTCCGAATTTAAAATTTACCGTTAAATTCGGTCGACCGGTCCAAGCAAAACGTTCGTCCGTTTTTCACTGTTTTTCCTATTATCAAATTTTGGATTAATATTTTACAAAATCTGATCTTTGGGGTTTTAGCAAATTTATATTTTATAATGTTGCAGATCACATTATACTATGTAACATATTATCATATATAATGTCAAACATTATACCTCATAATATATTTACATCTCATATAAATTTATTAATTCTAATCATGTTGTAATCACGACATATTTGATTTTAATATTTACCACATGTATCGTAATACGTCATATAAAATGTAAAATCAAATTTTTTGTTTTCCAGTTCTGTGATGTGACTTATAGGAAAATTTAAGTTATCTTGACAATGATATAAAACATATTACATCATAAACTATAAGAGATATCTAGCTACAAATTATAGTTACCCAAATAACAAAAATGTGTTGCTCACTCGAACCAAACACGATTCGTTTAATGGTATGTTATAACACTTGTGTTTATCCACTGCCTTATGATATTGAGAATATTATACGAAGTTGAAATGTGTCGTCTTTGTATTTTATATTTATTTTTTGATCTCTTAATCTAATTATAAATATGTAGTATTAACAAGTTACATTGTGCACATTATAATTTTGTTTTATCAAACACAACAACAACAAAGCTAATTATAATTTTGTTTTATCAAGAGATCAAAAAATATCATCGCTCAAGTTAAGAGGGACAAATATAATCTTTTGACATATCAACTTTTCCATCACAAGTTATGTATAACCAACTAATACATTTATCATTATATGCATTGATAGTTTTTGATAATAATCAAATCATACACTCCTTATGTGAAAAGATATAAGTCTCATATCTTAGAATTCAAAGACACAACAAAACATTAATGACACAAACACAATTCAATTATGTTTCATTTGTTAGGTTAATTCAATATATGAAAGAAACAATTTCTATTTTATATACTTATGTTGTTAAATGTTTGTAGAACTACAATATCTCTCTTAGCCAACACGACAATCTTAACTCGGTAACCAACATGATTGTGAATTACTTTTGATTTATGTAAACAATTATCTTTTAGAATTCTTCGGTTAAAGACCAAGAACATCTTCCTTAACACTCCAAAAAGATGAATACATTAATCAAAGAACAAAATATTCAACACATTCACTTCATAATAAAAGACATTTAAAAGTAAAACTTGTAGAACACATTCCTTTCAATTCTCACACATATTTTTCCCATTTTTTGTGAATTTCTAAGTTTGTTCCTACAAATAGTTTACATTCTCATTCTTTGGCTTTTTGCCTTTCCTTGGTTGCATTTCTTCAGCCACATGGAAGACTCCTATACGACAGATCCCCCCCCCCCCCCCTTAAGGTTCCTATATGGGCTGTTCCCTTTACTACTTTCACCAAATTGTGATTTTTGCTAATTCTGAATCTTTAAATTAAAAAAGGATTTGATTTTGTTGTTGTTGTTTCCTTCCATATCCATACCTTTTTTCCTATCATCTTATCTTTTAGCTTAACGTTGCAGATTTTTCTCACCTATAGAGCATAGGTTGCAACTCCCTTGGGGTTTAAGGGGTTTTAGCCATGGCACAATTTCTCTGGTCATCAGAGACGGGAAGCCCAAGTTTGAAACGGAAGAGTATGAGCTTCCAAAGAAGCAGAAGTGGATGACAAAGAAGCATTTGAAGATGAAAAGGAAGAGGGAAAAACAGAGGAGGAAGGAGGCTAACAAGAAGGATCCACGGTGTCTAAGGCAAAAGGGAAAGAGGAAGAGTCCAAGGTTCCCTGATGCTGAGGCCCGGCTTAAGTATAAGATTGAGAAGGTTGTGAATGCTCTTTTAATTTGGTTTTGATTCTTCAATTTTGTTGATCTGTCAAACTTGGTAAATTTGGTTATGGGGATGAACTGTTTGTTCAGTTAGGCTGATCAGGTATCAGTTACTAGGGAAAAATTTGCTGGAAGTTTGGAAGTTTGAGAAACTGGATTTAGAACATCTAGTTCTAGTTACAATGTAGAACAAATGTTGCAAAGATAATGTTACAGCTTCCTATTGCCATTAAGAAAAGTTAAATTTCTGGGATACTAGCATATTGATAAAAGAGAGCGATCGGATGTGTTTAAAACTTTAGTGTAGCTGCACAAATCACAATACTCTAGTTTTGAAATTATATTTTCAAAGTGTGAAGAGGGACATCCTTGTATTAGTTTTGTCTACACGAGAAAAGGCTGCATGCACTTAATTTTCTAATTGATAGCTTAGTCTTCACTTTTCTATGCAGTAGAGTTGTCCATCTAAAATATTTGAGTGGCACAGCCTTGATCTTTGCACTTTAGCCCTTCTCCTTTGAATTTCTTTTGTGGCTCCTGATAATTGATTTCATTCTTTATGGAGTGCTGCTATTCAAAGATAACTGGTTTTATAGATGGGCATTATAATTAGTAATGACAATCTTACTGATTAGATTGTTCTGATCTCTGTTGCAGGCAAGGTTTAAGGAAGCCTTATTGGTGAAAAAACTTAAGAAATATGAAGTCGCTACAGTTCAAGGTCCTGCAGCCAAACCTGAAACTTTAAGCGGAGAGGAACGGTTTTACATGAACAAGATGGCTCAGAAGAGGTCTAACTATGTACCAGTTGGAAGACGAGGCATTTTTGGCGGTGTGATTTTGAACATGCATTTGCATTGGAAGAAACATGAAACTGTAAAGGTCATTTGCAAACCTTGCAAGCCGGGCCAAGTTCATGAATACGCAAGAGAAATTGCAAGGTTAAGCGGTGGAACACCAATTCAAATGATTGGTGATGATACAATAATTTTTTACCGAGGCAAAAATTATGTGCAGCCAGAAATTATGTCACCTATCGACACACTATCCAAGAAAAGAGTATGTTTTCTACATATACTCTTACCATCTTGACCTGCTTAATTTTGTCTCATGTTACGAAATACATGGTACATAGCAAAACGTTAAAAATATGAATATTTCTATAAAAAATTGATGTCCTTTTCAGGCACTTGAAAAATCTAAGTACGAGCAATCTCTTGAAACCGTTAGGCATTTCATTGCAATATCTGAGAAAGAGTTGGAACTTTATTGCCAGCATATGGCCCTGTATGGTGATCGAACTTCTAGTATAACGAATTCTGCTTGCGCAGACCAGAAAGGAACTTACGAATCCAGACCTGCCACTCCAGAAGTACAAGAGGAACAGCATGTCCAACCAATTAGGATTGGTTCTTCTGAAAATAGTTTAGGCACTGAAACCGATTGTTATAGTGAAGAAATCCTAGAACTTGAATCAGACATTGAACCACTATCAACCAGTGAAGAATTTTCGGAAGTCGAAGATAATGAAGAAAGTGTTCACAATGATGTTGACACAGATGATTCAGATTCAGGATTCACGGATGAAGAATGTGAAGCATCTGACTGTGATATGAAGAACCAGAAGACAGATACGACAATGGGTATCAAGGCCGAAAGTGCTGATGTTACTTAGCAAAAATTATATTCTTTATTGGTCGAAGGCCGTCGTCTCTCAACATTCACAGGTAATCACTGGACCGACTTAATAAGAGCTGTATTTCAAATACTATTTCTAGCTTGCGAGATGATGTGGATCATCTCACTTTTGTGATAATGGAAATTAAAAGTCATAGCATTTATATTTTGTGATGTAGTGCTGTTGTGTTCATTGAGAAATTACAAAGTTTGTATGAGAGTAACTGAGAAACAAGAGGAGAATAGCTAGCAAGAAAATATGGTTTCTGAAAAGGGAACAAGTGAAAGTCTTTTTTTTGCTAGATCCGAGTTGCATTTTGATTAATAAAAGAAACAGAACTTGTTAAGTGTTCCATATGCATATTTAGGGGGCTCTGTCTGAGTTTCTAGAGCACTTCGTCTTTCGGTTCCACAGTTGATGAAGAGATTTATGTGTCAAAGTTTTTTTTATAATCTTACCACACCTTTTGGTTCTATTGCAAAGACATTTAGAGTTGTTTTTATTTTCATCTCCTTTATACTTATGTTTTAATGGTAATTTCTATTGTTGCAGTGCTGTTATGTTTGAAACTTTGGCAAAGAACTCAACATTATCTCTTCCTCAAATGTTGTTCTGACCACATTTCAACTAATTTCTGATTTTCTTTCCATTGTGCCTGTCAACTATTGCACATGAAACGAGCAATTCAGTGGCCTTCAATTATGTTCTGAGGAAGAAACATGTGAATAAGTTTCTTTGATTTGAAGGATCATATGAGCTCAAAGTAATTTATTCAATCAAGTTATCCAACAGGAATTGGACTCTATTGAGACCAAAACCCGATTTCTTTCGGGTGCATTATCTTTTGTCTGAGGTGATGCTTGGAGGTCTGCAATCATGAACTGAAGTCCAGTCAACTATCAAGACAAGAAAGCCATGCAATAATCCCATGATATAATATTGAGTGACTGGCAAGTCAACTCCAGGTTGATTCCACCATGGATGCATTATCCTTCCTCTCTGTTGGTGATGTGGGGGCAGAGCAGAGGTGATCAATCATGAACATGGTCTTCATCAACTAACAAGAAAGGTAAATCAATGGAAATGTTAACATTTACTTAAATCCCATTCTAGATGAAATGCTCAATAAAAACCAGTTGAATGAGATCAAAGGAATCATGAAAGAGTGATTTGTCAAGGTACAATCTGAATTTGTGTTTTCCTCCTAATCTTCATCTTATATTCTTATTTAATCAGTTTACCATGCTCTTTAAGCTTATATTTTATTTCTCATCAGTATGTTGCACCATATCATTGTTTTTTTCTTCACTCCACTGTATTCAGGCCATGTCAGTCTAATATTGAAGATTTATGTGTAATTGTAATACATCTTCTTCAATGATATCTGCAATTTTAATTTTGGTCAGTCACAGGCTTTCGTCACTCAACTTCTCATGATCTTATCCTCTCTTGAAAAGAAATCGTTGTCTTTAGTTTTTTAAAATACAAAATCAAAAGTTATGATGCCTTTGGCCTCGTCACATTAATTCAATTACAGTGTGGATAAAGGAATAATTTTATTGTGCTTCCACCTTTCTAGAAAACACTTGGGTTATGATGGGCTTGCTTCACGTTCCCACAAGATTAGGCAGCGTATCCGGCTCATATCTGGTGCCAAGACTAGTATATAAATGTGGTGCATCAATGCATTTGTATTTTGGTTTTGTACTTGAAGATGAGCATTGGTTGTCTTTCTACCATACCTTGTGCGGTCCGTGATATCAATATCTGGTTTAAGCATATAGGTACCTTTGTCATTTTTAGTATCATGAACATATCATTTTTGGTCTATAGGTCAACATGAGAACTTTTGTTGCCAAGTTCATGGGTTGATTTGTAGTAGACTTTTATTAACATGGGTACCACCTTATCCTAATTATGTTGACGGTTACCATCAGGACCTACTTCTCAATGAACTTAGGTGAAATTTATACATGGTGCCAGGCTGCTAGCATTAGTTTTATTGTAGAAATGATTTTGTCGCCTCAGAGTTTGTCCTTACATCGAAAGAAGCAAATACGTCATATTTCACGAAACGATCCCCTGCGTGTGTACTTGGTGGGAGCCTGGAGGATGCTTGATCTTGTTTTTGATAGGTAAAAAAGCTATATGTTAAAAAAAGGTAAAACTGTACAGCAGTGGCCTCCTAGCCTGAGGATCCTTGATTTTAATTCAATGGTAAATTATTGAGTGTCATAATTCATAAGTTCAAAAATAATGTTGGTCAATATGTGGTTACTTGGGTTTTGGATCTCATTGTAGACCTCCTTTCTGATGAGTCTATATCAAGTATTTCTGGATTGTATTTTCTATCATATTCTTGCTTCTGTAAAATCAGAAAGTATATTACATCCATTTCTAGTTTTATAGGTATCACATAAAACTGTTTTGTAGTTCCTTTTTTCTTAAAAGCAGCTGGAAGTGTATTATGTTTTATAATCAGTTCAAAAAATGCTGCCAATCTTGGCAGTTGGTATATACCATCTAGATTTGAGCAGATGAGGTGGATTCCAAGAATGAAGCTTACGTTGAGGGGAGGGGCATGTGAGTACAAAATGCAATTGCTTTTACACTGCAAGTCAAGTGATTCTACTTTACTTTTGGAGGATATTATCTACATAGGTGATTATAAAATTTCAAATGGTAAATTATTACAATTCACTCTGTCCAGATAATTGGTACTGTTCTTGCAGATGTTCATCTGCCCTCTCAAAATCACACAAAAGCATCATCTAGAAAACTTTTGTAGTTTGTTAGTTGTCCCTCTCACTTGACCTAACAACAAAATTTTGATTCCATCCACAATGGATGCATCAAATATGTATAAAAAGACCTGCTTGTGACTAGTACAACAAAAATAGCGAAAGCCTTCAATGTTTCGAAGGAACTGTCAGTTTGACATATGCACTATTGCTGTTCTTGGAAACTAAATCAAAGACAATTTCTTCCAATGGTGGATGCTAAATCCCAGAGGACCCAGACCATTGCTAAGGTTTCAAAAGTGGATGATATTATGTCAGTGCATTGACATGAAGGAGGCAGACTATAGTCCTTATGTGCAAGTTGCTGTTGTGTGTAAGATGCAATTCTTTTCTCTAATTAAAGCTGCCAGGTGGACTTTCCTCATTTAGAACTGACGGTGGTGGCTATTTTTGGTTTTAAGTGGTTCTAGTTGGTGGATGTATGGAGTGTGAGTTATTTCTCTCTGGAGGCTGCCATTATATATTTAACCAACATGAAGACTTAGCTGTCTGATATTCTCATATCCTTCAAAATTCCTTTTGACATCTGAGTGATGGTCTTGCGTTGAGTAGAACTAGAAAAAGGAAATCAAGGTACAAATTGGAATGGTTTCTATTTTGGTTGAAGTGGTGCTAGTGGGTGGATGTATGGATGATTTATTGTCCCATTAAAGGCTCGGTATCATTTGGCAGCAAGAAAGTTTGATCTAAAGGATTGGTGATGTGTTTACATTTCTCTAATGTCCTTGTCCAGACTTTTTCATTGAGGAAAGTAAAGGTATACCTCCTGATGTTGGCTATTTCTGATGAAGTGGTCTTAGTGGGTGATTCTATGGGTAGGTTATAGTCTTGTTGAAGTCTCACAACTACATACAACATGAAGGACTGGTAGTCTGTTTTCATTCCGACATTTTTAAGTTCTTTTGTTTGTTGGGTTGTTGGTTATTATCTTGAGCTCAACTAAAACAATGACGATTCAGTGTACATTCAGTTGTTACTTAATAGTTAAATGTTATTTACATAATTCTCAAGTAATTAATGTCTTGTTTTAAATTAATTTTGAATCAGAATAGTAGGTCACGACGGTGACCGTCAACACAATTAGGATGGTGTGGTTCTCATGTTGCCAAAAATAAACCCATGATTTGGCAACAAAACTTCAGTGATGGCCTACAAGCCACTCAATGATATGTTCATATACCAAAAATAGCAGGTGGTTACATGGTTGTGGTTATATGCTCATACGATGCGTATCAAGATCATTGAAATTGAAGGATACTTAATCCTATTTTGTTGTATCACATGGAGTTTCCACATAAGGAATGGTAGAAAGACAACTAACAGTCTAACACTCATCTTCAAGTATACACCAAAATACACATCCACCACATTTCTATATATATGACTTAGTCTCTTGTACACATTTGATCCTTGTAGAGTATAGGTGTACGAGATTACGAATGGCCATCAGCGGATGCAAGATCTTGCTGGTGGAGGACCTTGAGATCAACAGGGTTTGTTTGTCTTGTGCTTATTTTTCCTACTAATTAATGCACAGATGCATCTTTTGAAATATTTATTTTCACAATGTCGTTCATATTATTGTTCATAATTGGATCCTACGGCTTGTTGCATACATGCAGTTATATGTAGAACAGTAGAAGTGACCACATTATTGGCTTGTTTCAGGTTGTGATGAGGAAAATATTTAGGGACTTGAATCTGTGGTTTGAGGAGGCAGAGAATGGGCAAGTGGCGGTGGAATATTTCACACAGGGAAGGAGCTATGATCTTGTGCTTATGGACAAAGACATGCCAGTCATGGATGGTCATGAGGTGATGTAATTATCTAGAGTTTGTTAGTTATTTAAGAACTTATTTTGTTACTAGATCACTGTTTAAGTGCGAAAGGCATTCAAAATTGTAGGTTGATTAAACAAAATAGTCAAACTAAGAAAAACACGTTGATTGCAGGCTACACGCCAACTAAGATCACTGGGAGTGACCACCACTATCGTTGCTCTCACTAGTGATGATTCTGCACAAGATAGGGAGCAGTTCTTTCTTGCTGGAGCCAATGACTTCAAAACAAAGGTAAAACGCCATTGCTCACTCTCAAGTCATTTCTTAATTAAGGTTTAACCATGAAAGTTTGTAACCACGATATGTTGCTAATCAATGAATATGATATGACTAAAAATAACAGTTATCTCTCATGTTGGATAATAATATATATCACATTATTACCACTGTCTGTTTGTCCGGGTTTTTTTTGTGTGTGCGTGCTCGAGCATGTTTGTATTTTGGCATTTTTGTTGATGCTTTACTTCTAAACATATCTTCCAACTTGTTTTCTTCTCGAAACAGCCACTGTCGAGGAAGGGATTGCTACGGCTTCTCACGGATCACGGAGTCATATGACTGGACCTTGCCTAGTACGGATCATCAATAATTCTGGAAGGTTGGCTGCAGTATTATAGAATGAACTATATGAATAAGAGTTTATTTAACGTTGGTTATTTGTGGTTAGAATAAGCATATAATGCACTTCTACATGCTTATATGTCAATTAGATTTTCTATTTGTTTTGTTTATGCCCAAATTTTCAGTAGGTTCTCAGCCTTATGTTGTCTTTTTCTTAAGCTAATGTGAACGATGATCTCTTTCTTATCTATGCAGTTTTATGAACTAGAAATACATATTTTTCTTGATGCTGCCAAAGAATTGTTTCATAATTGTATCTATTTATTATCCCTGTTTTGGATATCATACTATGCTGTGTGATATTTAGAGTCAACAAAGTGGACCTGAAATTGTTTCTTAGGAAAATGTGGAACCAATATAAAATGTGACCCATTAGACCATATAGTCGGGGGCCGATAGAAGATTTTACGAAAGTCAGCTGAAATATATCATCATGCTATGTAGTTATTATTTTCGTTTTTTCTTGATCAATGATCATTCCAAACTTGTTTACACAACCAGATGGAAGGAGGTGATTCAAAAACCGTCTTGCATTGGATTTCAACTTCAAGTCATTCTTGTGAGAAATCAATTCTGTAACATCACCATCAGAAGGCAACCATAAGTTTCAAGAATCTTATCACCTAAAATCTCTTAAAAGTTTAGATGTAGCATCCAAATGTATCTTCAAAGTTTTCATACTCTATGAATCAAAAGAGAATATAATTGTCTTTTTATAGCCTTTCAAAACTTATGGGTCATTGTGATTTATTTGTAGTCAGAAACTCTATTCACCCACCTTCAGATTAGTTTGCTGCATTATAAAAATACGAAGAGTATAAACCAGCACGAAAGTAGCAAATTTTGTCAATGGAAGCGGAAGTGTTACTAAATGTTTCAACACCCGCTCAAAAACTTAGATCTCTAGCCAACCTGCAAGGTTACATTCTATAAAAATATTTGCGGCATGAGGAACAAATAACTTTTCACATGATTTTATGTGAATGATTGAGGTTCAACCAACGTTTTTATATATAAATAAGCTCAAAAATCAAAACCAACCTAGTGTCTTCTAACGAAGTTAAATACTCAAGTAAACGGCATCATATAAGTCTTTTAGTTTTAGGAGTTCATACTACATTGAAACATGTCCAATCATCGAATCATGCATATGTGGGCATCAAACATTGTGATTAGGATGTATTAGAGGTTTCTTTCATAACTTCTTTTTGGAATTTACCACCTTCAAGAGTCCCTGTGGAAGATTCCAGGTAGATGTTAGCCACAAGAAACCAAAGAACCAAAACAAGTCTTGCAATGACTGTACTTGGGATAGCTTTTTTCTTTTATCATTCTAAGTTCCAATAAATCGCTTATCAAACATAAATTACATTGATACTGAGCTTCTAGAAGTAGTACATACTGAAAATACAAATGTTAGAATAAGATATCTCGTTCTATTGTAGATTATATTTTATAACTACTAAATTATGATCTCATACATATTACTTGTGTATATCAAATTCGACAGAGATGAAATCTCGATCACCACAACTTATATGGATAAGAATGATGTCATTTTAACACTATCTTCCTTCTGTCTTCTTCCTAAGAATAGGAAAACGAAATACCATTATTCACCTATACATGGACCAAGTTTGTTTGAGACCTCTCTGTCAAGAACATATTCTCTTGTAATCATCATTGAGTTCTTCAATGGGAAGTCAAGCAATGCTTCACACTTCAAGCTAGTTATGTCTTTCATGAAAGAAAATGATGTATTATTCTTTGGACACGTGCTTTGTTATTAATTCAGCCGAGTAACGTGGGTGGTAATGATTTTTAATTTCAGAATAGTCAAGACTAAATTTAGTTCTAAAATTCAATTAAAACTAAACAAAATATATTTGTAGCAAAAAATCTCTTTTATCTTGAAATTTCGGATGAGAATTCTTTTATTTTGGTGTACTTAGTAAGGCAATTAAGAAGATTGAAATGGGTTTTAGTTGGCCACGAGATATAGAATTGAAAACAATAGCAATAGTTATAGAATTGAAAAGTTCTCTTCAGAAAAAAAGTGATGTGTGATGTCATAAGAAAGCAAGTATGTCTTATGTATTAATCAAGCATGCTTATGTTAGTAAACAATGTTTATTTGTAAAAACCTCAATACAGACACAGAAGTAGAATACTATTTATAACATAACAGGCTAACATGGTAACAAATTGCACCTTAATTTTCATTAGCATAATTAAAAGGCTACGCTAGCTTTGGAGCTTTGGAAGTCCAAATTTGTTAGTAACTAAAACTTGGACTACTTAGCAAAATTTCAAAACCTTTTCTGATCCATATAATGATATATGTCAAATGGGGTTGGATGTTTTGATCCCATAATTTTGGAAATTTAAAGTTAAATCCTAAGTGGTTTCTGATGTGGAGTAGTTCTCATGCTTTCAATGTGGATGACAAACACTTTCGCTTTTGTGAGATGATTAATCAACTATATATGTCAAAGATTCTTCTCTTTTGTTTTTTGAGAAGTGATAGGTAGTGATAACGAAGAGACAATACAAACTTCTAAACTCCTGTGAAGATTTGATTATATACTTTAATTAATTTATGAAACTATTACTAAGTCTTTTCTTTTGAAAGAGATTTTTTTAGAGAAATTATTTTTCTTATCCTTTTGGGAGATAAATTATTACAAAAAAAAAGAAGATTAGTGGGAGCATTAGGTTTGAAAAGATAATCTTGCATGAAGTTACCAACTATAATAATTGATTTCTTTGGTTTTTGGTTTTCCACCAAATTCTTGGTTGGCATGCCACAATTGACTCTCACCACCGCCCAATGTAAAAATTTCTTTCCAAACAACTTTTTAGCTAGTAATAATAATGATTAAACAAAAAACGCGTACGCACACGCATTCATCATCAAAAGCATTGTCTAAAGTCCAAACCTAGTTGCTAAGTTTTAGTTTGAGAATGAACTGTGATGACCAACAAGTTGAAGTTGAAACAAGGTGCCCCTGTGGACTTAATTAATTAATAATTCCCTACTTTACAAGTTGTTTTTGACTTGTGATTGGTCTATCCATGGACTATGTCTTTTACATGGCTCTATATCATTTAAGTAATACTAACTCTAATGTGATTAGACATGATCTACAAGAGATTGCAATAAGTAAAATAGAAAACTTATTGCAGCCACAAAGATTTTCAACTCTCGCTTAAGAGCATAGTTCACGGTCACCAAAACTTGGACGCCCGGGCGACCGCCCCCCTTCATTGGTTGAATTGTTTTTAAATTTTTTGTTATTTGTTAAAAATGTTAAAATATCCATTTTAAAGTCATTTAAAAAATTTCCTGAAAAATATGTTTTTTATTTATTTTGATTTTTTTTATATTTTACCAAAGATTGATCTTCAAATAACATGAATGAGAAAAAATGTAGAGTGTTTGAGGGATTTCAAGACAGTTAAGGAAAATTTGAGGGTGAGTAGGATGAACTTACGTAACAAAGAGAGAAATTACGTGACAAAGAGAAAAAAACACGACGCCCGGGGTAACCCGGGAATGGTTATTTATGCTCTAAGTCTTCCACGTCAGAAAGATAGTTGAATCGTACTGATACAGTAACAACCAATTGGAATTAGCTCAATTGTTAAATCTGATTCTTACATAAGTTTAGACTAGAAACCAAATCCTCCTATTTGACCGAGTTACATATATTCAGATTTGATTTAAAAAGAAGTACTTTAAAAGTGAAAGATATGAAGCATTAATTGTGACCATTATATATTTTCTCATTGGAACAGAAATATCCGCATTCAACATAATACGTGGGGTTAAGAAGTATGTATTGCACGTAACATCCAGTAGAATAACAAAAGGTAAGGAAATTCAAAATTGTGAAAGTTGAACTTTTAAATTTTTATGTTGCTTTTGATTCTAAAATCAGGAAACATGAATCAACTTCGTTTTGCAACCTTTCATGTAGGGAACATTTTCTCGTGTAATCATCGTCGAATTTCTCCGGGAAGTGGAAAAGTGCTTCATTCCTCAACCTTTTTCTTAAGACCAGTACTTTTGTTTTTTGATTCTCTTAATTATTGGGTCTATTGAAGTGGATGTGTACACTGGTTTATTTGTTATGTAAAAAGAATCAAAATATGTGGTGATAAATGTTACAGTTGATACATTCTTTAGGTTTATCACGCGTGAATTTAAGTAGTACATGTAGTCATTCTTATTTACACTCAAAACTAGAGTATTAATATTGGAACTACAATATTAAAGGAACATTGTATCATCATATCATATTTTTGGGGTAATTTGACCACTTTATTTTTTTACAACCTGTAATTAAATGGGTTTCATTAAACTAGCATGCATATTAATCAATTATGGATTACTTGGTTGGTATATCTCTAATCTTAGATTGATCAAGGCTAGAGATTGATTTTCGGCATGTGATAACATGTTTGAACAACAACAACAACAAAGTCTTTTATCTCAACAGTTGGGGTATGCTACAAATGAAACTTTAAGAAGACACGATTCAGGCACGTGAATCGTCTTCTTCCACGCGTTTCTATCTAATGCAAATTCCCGAGGAACATTCAAATCTTTTAAATCTCTTTTGACCACTTCCTCCCAAGTCAATCGTGATCTACTTCTTCCTCTTTTTATGTCTTCGATCCGATTCAATACCTCTCTTCTTATAGGCGACTCCATAGGTCTTCTTTGTACATGTACAAATCATCTCAGTCTGTGTTGGATAACTTTCTCTTCCATTGGAGCAACTCCAACTCTCTCACGAATGTCTTCATTTCTTATCTGATCCATTCGTGTATGGCCACATCCACCTCAACATTCTCATTTCAGATACACTCATCTTTTGTATATGTTGTTTTTTAGTGGCCCAACATTCTGCACCATATAGCATTGCAGGTCTTATTGCGGTTCTATAAAATTTTCCTTTTAACTTAAGTGGAATTTTTTTGTCACATAAGACACTTGAGGTTTGTCGCTATTTCATTCATCCTGCTCTAATCCTATGGTTAACATCTTCATCGATCTCCCCATCTTTTTGAAGTATTGATCCAAGATATCTAAATATATATTTTCTACGCATCACTTGTCCATCTAATATAATCTCATATTCCTCGGTATTAACGGTACGGAAACAACACTTCATATATTCAGTTTTAGATCTACTTAGTTTAAAACATTTTGTTTCTAAAGTATTCTCCACAACTCTAGTTTTCTCTCCACACCTACCTTATTCTCATCAATTAATACTACATCATCCGCAAAAAACATACACAATGGAACCTCACATTGAATGTCTTTTGTCACCTCGTCTATTACTAAAGAAAAGAGATATGGACTTAAAGCTGGACCCTGATGAAGTCCAATCTTAATCGTAAAAAAATTAGTCACATCATCACAAATTCTAATGCTAGTTTCAACTCCTTCATACATATCTTTAATTAAATTCACATATTTTCTTGATACATTCTTCTTCTCTAGGGCCCCCACATAACATTTCTTGGAACTCTATCATATGTCTTTTCTAAATCAATAAAAATCATGTGTATATCTTTCTTTTGTTCTTTATACCTCTCCATAAGTTGTCTAATAAGAAATATGACCTCTATCGTTGACCTTCCAGGCATGGAACCAAATTGATTATCTCTAGCACATGTCTCTTTCCTTAGGCGGTGCTCAATTATTCTTTCCCACAATTTCATAGTATGATACATGAGCTTGATACCTTTATAGTTAGTGCAACTTTGAATGTGAAACATGTTTGAAATTTAACTAAAAATATGTAATGCTTTGAAAAAGAAAAAAATAAAGCATATATACTTGTTGGACAAAGCCAAAGCCAAAATCTAAAATTTTCAAGGAATTGCCTTCATAAATGAACAACTTGTATTAATCCTCAGACATACCGTTGGTCAACATGTTGGGTTACGATGAAACGCAGCGGAAAAATAACATAAAAATGGTTTCTAAATTCATCAACCACTTAAAATTCATGCACATGATAATAATAATGAAAACTAACGTACAACAATTTATACCTTTGATGCGTGTCTTTCTTTTGCTCACGGAGGAGATGCGGAGAATCCCAAGTGTGATTCCTCTACTCGGGACACACGAACTACGGACTAAACTCCACCAACATGTTAGCTAGAACGAGATGAGTGGAAGACCAACTTTCTTCCTTGGTGAAGAGTGAGGGGACGACTGGGGATCTAGGGTTAGACGGAAAAAACTTGATTTGCATTCTTTTCTCCTCTTATTTACGACTCTCCAAAGTTAACCTTAATCACATTAGGTAAGTTAGCTTAATGAGCCTCTTTAGTCATCCATGTGTTTAGTCCATTGGATCAATGTGTGTAACCCATTGTAGGACCTGATTATTTTAGTAACGCGCACAACAATTGACACATAGATCGTAATTGGTTTCTAGCTAAACGTTATGACTCCTAATACAACCGGATTAATTATCTTTTTAACTATTTATTCATTGTCATCTTGATAAAGAACACCTCCTTCGCAACATCCATGAGCTAGAAACATGACTAAGATATATTAGTACGAAAGGCTCCCAAATCGCATTTGCATTTTAAGTAAAATACATAATTGACATGACTATTGAATGTTGAGTTTTTTTATATGTTGAAATATTGGCATGCCAACAAATTACTTTGATCATGCTAAACATGTCATAACTAAAGAAAATTGGAGCAAGAAAATGAATTCAACAAAAAGTAATATGGTCTTGTGAAGTGTCCACAAATATATATATATATATATATATATATATATATATATATATATGAAAGGAGAAGTAAATGTGATTTAAATTTGGTACTTAAAGTTATACTCCCTCAAAATAAAGTAATCTTAACATATTGATCCAAAAGAAAGCCAAAGAAGGAAAATACTAAAAGCTAAAGTATCATTTTTTAAGGTGAGAGTTTCTTTCAACCCAAGGTAAAATAAGATGCCTCTTGGATAAGAAATATTTAAAAAAATAAATATAAAATAGGAAAACACATTGTACTTGGACATGCTTCATGAAGTATATAGTTTGCAATAGCCACGCCCAACAACTACATCTTCCCAAACATGATATTTTCAAAACCAATCATAACTTTAACTAAGTAATAAATAAACACTAAAATATATTGGGGATTCGCATATGTTTATGAAAGGGAAAATGAGGTTGTGATCCCATGAACATTTGGGTTTAGCAAAAGAATAGAAAGTTCGGAATGAAGGCCATTGCTAGATTATAGTACTTTCTAATTTCAATGTAGATTTGTTCGAATGATTTTAATTATTCCGATGTGTTAATGTACACGAATCTCAGTTTAGTGGTATTTGTGGAAAATGATACTTAAATATGCATTGGTGAAAAATGAAACTTCTAAGTGCCTCCATGGCAAAACTACTTTAGGTGTATGCAAAATAACCCAACATTTGGTAAAGATCCGACAATTATTTTCCAACAAAAGAAATCCAAAAGGAGACCACCGACGGACGTCATTAGTTAGAAGGCCAACTTCTAACCCAGCTAAAAGTGTAATTAGTGGTCAACAAATGACAACACAATTTGTTGATTAACTCCACGTGTGAAATTGCTTTTTAGACTCGGAACTACTACAATATAACAAGCACATGTGTTCTCAAATCTTGAAATGACATTTATACTCACGCAGGACAGTTTCTCAAAATTAAGATCATTTTTATTAAAGAATTTCTATAACAGTTACGTTAAATTTTGAGATACAACTCGTTTTAAAAATAAAATAAAAACTTAGATAAAAAATCTTGGTATAAAGAGCAAGCCCCTCAAGGGACTGATTTGAGTCTTTGATTCCATGTCATATACTCAAAATTAAATTTGTAGCTCAAAACGTTTATATTTTATATAAAACTTTTCTTATAATGTTGTATGATTCGAATTTCAATTTAAATATGTCGGTTCTAATTTCTAACATATATATAGGTAGATAACTCATTGTTTATGCTTGAGAGTTCTATAATCGTCATTTTATTTTTAGCTAGACAGTAGACACCCTTCTAATAAAATAGGGACATTAAATTCATTAAGCCCAAGTTGTTATTAATTAACTTTAAACAATCTTTAGGATTTCCGTGAAGCTGTTTTTGACTTCTGGAGGAACCAAAAGTCTGGCGGCTTCTGGTAGAAAAATCCATGGATCTAATTTTGCAAATAGAAAATCAATTTTTTGGAAAATTTTCATTAATGTTCTCTTGTTTTACTAATTTGCATTTCTAACTATTATTTCAAACAATTATTTTCTATATCCTAATTTTTTTTGTTAGTGTTACAAATAAACAAGATTTTATCTCATTTTGGCTTCGTTCCCTTCTTTTACGGAATCTTACAGCTTGAACACACTATATATACATCTATCTAGAAAGTTTATGTCGTGTATATACAATGCAAATTACTATAGGAGTATACATGCAAATTCCTGTTAACAATAAATGAGAAAATGAAATGTTAGCTTATCTTTCACATGTTGATGTAAAAGAAATCCAAGGGAATTGTAAGCAAAGCATGAGACCCATTTAGGTTGACTTTGAAAGCCATCAATCATGGATAAACATGGAAATCAATGAGATCCCAAATCCACGAATCCTTCCCATCAAAACCCATTAGTCTTAGGGTGTCCTTTGATACCTTGAAAATCAACACCAAACGTGGCACTTAGAGCATCATTAACAGCGTTGGGTAGTTTTTGGACGTCATGGTTTCCCTCTCAGCCACATCAACTTCTCTTTCCGTCACGTCAGCACAAACCAACTTCCCTACAAAATCCTTAATCATTACCAAATCCACCCAGTCCCGTTAAGGAAGGGCTGCTCGGGCCCCCGAGCAAAGAGCACCCGTTAAGGGTGCTCTTAGTCTTTGGCCAATTGCAAAGTGACAACTATATCTACATGTATTCATTCAATTTTGTTTGTTTTGATAATCTCCTCCACATTTCACTTCTCATCTGACGCTAACATTTTGATTCATCAATTTTAAGAAAATTTAATCACACATAAACGCTACAAATTAATTTAATGTTATCTACTTATCCGTGAATTACTTAAATTATTTGTGTCAATTACTATCTTGTCCATCATTTTCCATTTAATTCTCGTTATGTTTCGTCTCTTAAAATAGAATTCTTCTCTCTCAATTATCTCCACTCTACCAATATCAACATCAGTCCCCACTTTACCAGTACCAAAATCAAGAAAATGTCTAGCGAACCGTTTGAATCCGGCACAGTAAGTTAAAAAATCTACCTCTGAAAAATAAAAATAAAAATAGATGAGGTGTTTGGCTAAGACCCCTCACGCCTCTTCCATTTTATTTTATTTTTTTAGAGATAGAAATTTTACGTATTCGAATCTAACAGTGTGCCCGTCGGCGCATTTCCTGGTTTTGAGACATTATTTTTTGTTGTTGAGAGAAAAATGAAGAGAGAGTGGTGGTAGGAGAGTGAAATGAAGAGAAAAAATAAGTAAAAAGAAAAGAAAGACAATATAATAATTAACACTAACGATTTAAATAATTAAAAGACGACGTTTAACATTTCGCTAAAAAAACAGTCCAAAACCAATTCTGAACCGTAGGTTTTAAGATATCCCTCCATATATAGTCGCTGAGCGTACCAAACGGATCCTTACTTGTTACTACTTAATTATTAAAATCATTATTACCATTGCATTTCTTTGGTGAAAAACTGAAAAATGTTTTTGTTGTAGTCTGTTTGATGACAAACGTTGGTTAATAATATCTCTGCAAGGTTGCATGTCTCTTGCCTTATCCAACAGACACTACAACAGAAACTGTTTGGTTAATTATCACTCACAACACCTGGTGAAGACCCTTGTAAGAGCCAATGTTTTTCAATTTTAACTCTCCATCTTGGTCATATTTATATCGATAAATACGTATCCACCAATTACTACACCCAATATTTGTGGATTGCGGCTTCTTTTGATAGTCTTCGATATAGAAGTTCAACTAATATGGTCAAATTCGAATAAGAGCGATTGCTAAAAGAGAGAGATGTATCATATTCATATGTCGTAACCATGCCGCACGTCAAATTAAAGAGCATCAGTCTAATACGATTGCAAAGAGGGGAACAATGAAAATAAAATAGTGGAAGGTATAATTAGCAAAATGGATCATATTAAGTTTGTTTCTCAAAGGTTAAGGATATGATTAAGTATGATTTTGATAAAATAATAAGAAGTTGTGAGGTTATCACAGATTCACAAGTTCAATCAGAGAAATTTGGCATGGCGTTAGAAATAGAAATATATGCTATGATAACAAGATGACCTCCACATGCATGCATTTATTGACCTGTCATCAACTTTGACTATTGATATATAAAGTTATAAACAAACACCTGAATGTTGATTCAATTAATTGACTTCTTTATTGGATAGTTTTGAAATGCTACAAGAAAAAACCACGGCTCCAAGAAGAAAACAATGCCCAGAGGATTGAGTTTGAAGGCTCGCGATTCCTGGTATTTATTGTTTTATAGAAATGTCAATAAGTTGCATTTTTTATCAATAGGTATAAGGTTAATTGCAATATGCCCCCCTTAACCTATGCCTCAATTTCACTTTGTTCCCGTGAACTTAAAAAGGTGACAATCATCCATTTTAAACGTTTATTTCGTAATATTTTATCCTGATGAACTTTAAGAATATATATATATATATTACATATTTGTCGTTATATCTCGATTTCTTTGCGTTGTATAAGTAATACACTCATAGTTCTATCTTTATGTTAAAGTTCAGATTAAATTAGAGTTCAGATTTGGATTTGATTGACAACTAAGCTGACCTAAATTCCAATAAAATCAAACATCCGATTTGATTCGAATTTTAATATAAACTTAGGATTATGAGTGTTTTAGACAAACAATGCAAAATAAATAAATCAATTGAGCGTGTAGTTAATTAATATGAGGTTAAGTTAGTAGTTTTCTTAAAGAGAACGCTTGAACGCTTAGCACAATAAAAACACAAGTGAAAGATAACTAAACAAATATAAATTTTTTTATCTGAAATGTATTTTAATAAATAAGAGACATACAAAGGATATTCTGATTAGTGATTTCAAAACAACATAAAAAATATGACAAGATTGAGCACGAGATGGAAAAATATAAAGGATATTTTATTTTATTTTGCAAAGAGAAGGAAGATTTACATTACTGCAGACAACTTCCAAATATTTTGTAGACTAAGTCATTCTAAGGAATTGAACTTGTGAACTTTGGTATAAGAGGTACTAATTACCCAAAGTACGAGACAAAAAAAGATGACCTTTTAGCTTCATAATATAACTGAATTGCTAAACATCGTCCCAAAATTACTTAAATCGCCCATTGAAATTACCAAATTGTCCTTCCTCCTATTTTTGCTTATATATCTCACAATTTCACTCTTTTCTCAAAACTATCTCTTCCTATACCTACTACAGAAGATTACGAATGTCTCGGAGGCCAGTCAAGCAGCCAGCAGTTCCCCCGGTGTACCCGTATACGGTAACCTTACGTTATTTATTTGTTTTCAAAAAAAAAAATTAAAAAAAGTGGTCGGCGTCCGAGGGAGACGCCCCCCGCATGGGGCGGGAGGAAGTCGCTCCCCCATGTTTTAACAATTGTTTTAATTTAGTTTAACAAATTTTGATTTAGTTTAACAATTGTGATAATTTAGTTTAACAAATTTTGATTTAGTTTAACAATTGTGATAAATATGATAATTTAGTTTAACAAATTTAACAAATTTGTATTTAAAATTTCAATTAATAGTCATCGGGTCACAGTGGAGGGAAAGGCAAGTCGATACCATTACACGTCTTCCGTTCTTTAGAGGATGATTCAACACCGCGTCATCCACGTAGACGGGGGATATCTGCTTCGGTCAGGAAGGAGAGAGAGGCATTACGTCGTCGTGAGGAGGATGATGATTCCTTCGATGATGAGCATGTGGACAATCCCGACGACGGGAGCGACGATGTTGACCCGTATGAGTTAGAGCGCCCGGAGGTGGAGAGGCAGGGGGAGTATAGCAGAGGACGTGGTCGAGCGGGTAGTTCTACTTCCGCCGGATGGATGGTGCGGAAGGGTAGGGGTGGTAGGTTTACGACCGGGGATTCGAGATCGTGCACTGTAGATCCCCGCGCTCAGAAGAAGAAGAGGGTCCAAGAAGATTATCGATGAGGGTCATCCACGTTCGGGTATGTGGGCCGTCCGGAGCGAGGACAAGAGCGATGGACGATTGCGTTCAATCCGCGCACGGCTAGATCAGATGACTGCATCAGAGGTATCAAACTTTACACCATTTACATTTATTTATTTAATTTTAAGATGTATTATTATTAATGTGTTAAAGTTTAGGTGGAGTGGTTACCCTATGGTCCTGACCCAGCAGCGGAGGTCCCGAGGACTTTATTGATGGGCCTTATTCGTTATCGGGATATCATAGAGTCTTATATGCCCGATCGTGTTTTGCGTCAGCTAGAATATGTTCAGGTGATCCCGGTTGACATCCCGACACCAGAGCATGCGGTGCGGTCTGCGACTGCAGCGACGTACGACGTCAGGTTCCCCGCTTCTACAGCGGAATCGACTTGGCGGACATTTCCGAGATCATGCCGACTGTTCCTTGGCGACTTCAGACGTAGTCGCGACCCCTCCGAGTGTGATGCACGTTATCTTGATTGGTTCGGTAGTTACTCACATCCTATCATCGTCCGTGGTGCCTCCCGGAGAGCAGATCGACCACCAGATAGGACGTGTGGCGATCTGGTAATTTTTTCATTTTATCTATATTTATTTGTACCGTATACCAGATAGGACGTGTGTCCAGAGCTGCTGTCGATGTAGAAATCCACTCTTTTAGAGCCGAATGAGCACTTTCGACCCTACAATTCGTGGTGTTCCCAAAATGAAGGACTTTGTTCGTCCAATTCAGCACAAACTTTTCTTTATGCACCAACCACGTGGTGTCCAGATACTCCGTGATAGCCGACCACGATCTATACAAATCTTTCAGAGCATACAAAGCTCTATCATACTCGGCTTCTGAAGTAGAAAGCATGATTTTCCTCCATCTTCCACGCCTCAAAGTCTCTGCCATCTGCTTATTCTTGCCGAATATGTGGTATGCGTAGTTGAATACGTCTTTGTTGATGTGCCATGTGCAGAGTAAATGAGCAGAGTCAGGAAAAACCTCTCTCACTGGTCGCATAAGGCCTAACTCCCGGTCTGTTATTATTGCAGTCGGGCTGACAGTCCCCAATAACAGATCTCGCAACTTCTCTTACACCACAGATAACTGGAGTAAGATTCATCCATCAAAATCGCATATCCAATAAGGAAATTCATGTTTGTTGGTGTGACCCCAATCATTTCGAACAAATGCATCTTATACTTGTTCGTCTTGTAAGTCGAATCCATGCAGATAACGAAAGGATATGTCCGCAACAACTGGACTGACGTCGGATGTGCCAAAAAAGCGTGAGTGACGACATCAGTTTCTGGATCTGCCATAATCCAATGTAAGTACTCACACTGCACTGCTTGATAGAGAAACTGTTGGACGGGATTCCGGTCTTCAGATTTTGGCCTTTGATTTGGATTGTCCTCTGGGAATTTTTCTTTTACTGCCTTCAAGATGTTCCGTGGTTTTGCTTGCGCCTCAGTCATATCACGAACAATCTTCTTCGCCCCAGAACTTAGACCACTAATTTGACGATGACCCTCTGGATAAACTGACAGTCTGTGGTTGTGCTGTCCGTGACCACTATTAAAAACCACAACTCATCCATCACGATCTCGTCGCTCCACCACTTTTATTAAGAAACGGCAACCGCAACCCTTTCTTTTGGTGTTTCTTCGAAGTGCAGTATCCATATCCCGAGATTCCATTTGATTTCGCCGGTCGCATCTCAAATAACAATCCATCCGACTATCTGATCTTGTTTTGTACGACGACACGACCAAAAAAAACCCAGCTCCGATAGCTACTTGTTTGGCCCATTTACTTGCTTCATCGATTGTTGCAAAGATTTGTGTAGTTTTAAATAACTCACTGTAATCCACTACATCACCACCGAAATCTTCCAACGGAACCTACAAAATAAAATCGAAATTAAAAAAATCAAAAAAATTCAGGCGTCTGGATTAGACGCCTACCCCATGGGGGGCGTCTGAGTTAAACGCCCTCCCCAAGGTGAGGACGTCTACATAAGACGTCTCTCCCATTGCGTAGGCGTCTGCGTTAGACGTCTCGGCCAAGGGGAGGACGTCTACATAAGACACATCTCCCATTGCGTAGGCGTCTGCGTTAGACGCCTCGGCCAAGGGGAGGACGTCCTACGCAGACGCCCTCACCTTGGGGGAGGCGTCTAATGCAGACGTTCGGCCCAAAATTTGCCCCGCGCCAGGCTTACCTCACCGGATGCATCACCCTTGCCAGACATTTTCGTGGTGTTTTTACTGATAAATTATGAATATACAAGACCGTAGGCCTAATTTATAGACACATGACGATATGGGTATTAAATATATTGTTAAGGACAATTTGGTAATTTCAAGGGACGATTTAAGTAGTTTTGGGGCGACGTTTAGTAGTTCCCTAATATAAGCAAGCAATATATGAAACACATGATGAAGGTTATTTAAGTAGATGCAACAATATAAAACGTCTTCCGGGAAATATGAGAGAAGTTGAGGTTCATTAAGCAAAAATCCCTTGCATACAATTTCCAACGGTAATGGACTTTGGAGGGAGGGAAGGAAGGAGTAATTTGCAAAACGACCCCTTCCAACAACCACCACCACCACACGCTTCGGTTACGGAACCAGCGGCCCTATAAATTTGCACCGAAACCCCCCAACTCTCCCACAAATCCGAGATGGAAAACGGGAAGATGGACACCAAACCTGTGGTGGTGAGCTTCGGCGAGATGCTGATCGACTTCGTCCCAACCGTCTCCGGCGTATCCCTCGCGTCCGCCCCGGCCTTCGTCAAGGCCCCCGGTGGGGCCCCTGCCAACGTGGCGATCGCCGTCTCGAGGCTGGGAGGAGAGGCGGCGTTCGTCGGAAAATTGGGGGACGACGAGTTCGGGAGGATGCTGGCGGGGATTCTGAGGGAGAACGGCGTGGATGATTGTGGGGTTAGGTTCGATACCGGCGCGAGGACGGCACTGGCGTTTGTGACGTTGAGGGAGGATGGGGAGAGGGAGTTCATGTTTTATCGGAACCCCAGTGCTGATATGTTGTTGACCGTCGAGGAGCTTGATGTTGAGTTGATCAAGAAGGTTGGTTTTGGATTTGTTATTATTGTTCAAAGTGTTAATTATTTTGTCGTTAAACTTTGAAAATTGTGCGCTAAGTTAATCTGATATTACAGATCTACCAACTAAGCTGGTTCCAGTTGGTTGTTGTTGTTTTGGAGGAGTGTTTTGATTTATTATTGTTTTTTTTTTTTTGAGGTTTGGCTTTGTTTGTTATTATTGTTGAAAGTGTTAATTATTTTGTAGTTAAACTTTGAATTTGTGATTGTATGTTAATATCATCTAAGATTACAAATCTATCAACTAAGCTGATCCCGATTGGTTATTGTTGTTTTGTTGGGTTTTTTTTTGGTTTTTTTTGGGTTGGGTTGATGTGTTTGTTTTAGGAGGAAAAAATTGAGAGTTTTTATGATTTGGATTGAAGGGCTTTTCCCACCTTTAATTCTGGAATTATATTGGACAGACTGTTTTCGTAATGTTATTTAGAAGAGAAAATGATTTTGTAGTTTGGTTTATTTGAAATGTTTGTAGGAAAAATTGTATATTTTTTTCCCTTTTATTGTGTCTGGGTTGAAGTGAAATTCGTTATCACAGGTTAAGTTTGCAAGTCAACAGCTAAGAATTGGTGTTTCTGAAAGACAATCTTAACAAAACATCCTTTTGCTCTGTTCTTAATCTATTTTATTTACCTTTTTTTTTGTTTCTGAAGGAAGCAAATGTTTTTGTGAGCTGTCTGCTAGTTTGTTACGCTGTTGCAAGTGTGTTTTGCCTTTTTTGTGGAGAAAAAGGTGGGAAATGAATTCCTTTTGGCTTTTGTTCCATATATGATATATATGTTGAAGTTTGTGTATTATAAGTGTTTATTTATTATTTTGATAATCCACAGATTTGTTTCTCTGCTGAATTGTTTTATTGTATATTCATGTGTTCTTGGGTTTTGAAGGGAAAAAACATTTATCACCACGTATGTTTCAACTTTTTAAATTTATTTGATTATCTATAGGTATCTGTTTTTCCCCTTAACTTTACGTGTTGGAAGTTAAAAGAGTATATAATAAAAACTGATTGGTCTTGTTATTTTGGAGTTGTGGTGAGATAAAACCTAGATTGAAGCAAATAATTTAGCCCAGAAAAAAGTGAAAAGTGCAAATATTTGTGATCGGTTTCCTCGAAGATACCGGAAGTTATTGGAAATATTCAGAGTTTTGGACCCACTTTGGGTGCAACTGTTGTTTGATTTAATGATTGATGCGGTTACTTTTGTTTTCTTCCAATGGTAATGGTTCACTTTTGTTTTGTAGCCAATTATTTACTTGTGGTTGGTCTTTCTCTTTCCTAGTTGGATCTTTCTGGGTTTTACAGAAGTCTTGGATTCAGGCGTGCTATCATTTTAATTGGATTAATATCTGGGTTTGGAAGTTTCATAATTTTTTAGTAGTTTGTTTATTTCAAAGTTTAGGGGTTTATCCGGGTGATTATATTGCTTTTATATCATGTTTGGACTATTGAATCTAAAACTTCAGTTTGGGTAGTCGTAACTTCATTCATAATCCCCTTAAAATGCATTTTTAGAACAATATTACTCATTTATTGCAATAGTTTTATTTTGTGATTAATTTGGTGTAACTATTTAGAATTGAAAGATTTAAATGATGATGGGTATAGGAAATGTTGAGTTATTTTTAAGGTACAAATTTAAAATTTATTAGATTGTGGACAATCATTTGAAACTTGGCTGAAAAAAAGTTGGTGAAAGTGGTTTGTCTTTAATTTAGATTTGAAACGTGTTTTACTGTTGCTCAAACTAAACTAAATTTGAGTAACGAAAGTTGTTGTAGAAAAGTAAACACTATTTAATGTTGGGAAGGCCTTTGCTTGCAATCTACTTGTTTAACTGACCAAAAGTACCCTACGATGATTAGTTTCTTATCTAATTCTCTTACGAGGTATTTGCAAATTAGATGTCCAATTCATGAGCGCATATTTACTGTATTTTCACTAGACTCTTGTTATGTGTGTGTTTATGCTCTAATTGCAGGTAGTTCTAGTCATGTTTGATGTTTTTCTTTGACAAAGAACATGTTGATGTTTTTCTTTTGATAAAGAACTTTGGTTGATTTTATTTATCTTTTGGTTTAGATAACATGTTTTACATCATAACAGACAATTCAAATTTATCTGTTTTGGTTTAATGAATGCATCTGAAATGCACAGGCTGCAGTATTCCATTACGGATCGATAAGCCTGATCACCGAGCCATGCAGATCAGCTCATCTGAAGGCAATGGAGGTGGCCAAAGAGGCCGGTGTATTGCTCTCGTACGACCCGAACCTCAGGCTTCCTCTCTGGCCATCCGCCGACGAGGCACGTAAGCAGATCAAGAGCATATGGAACCAAGCCGACATCATTAAAGTAAGCGATGTGGAGCTAGAATTCCTCACTGGCCAGGACAGTGTGGAGGATGAAGTTGCTTTGTCGCTTTGGCATTCGGATCTGAAGCTATTGCTCATCACGCTTGGCGAAAAAGGCTGCAAATACTACACTAAGGTACTACTAATACTCCTCATGGTGGCAATTCTGTTCTTTAAGAAAGTATTAGATGTTTTATTTTGTCATTTGCATTTAATGTAGGATTTCCGAGGGACTGTCGAAGGGATTGTTGTGAAAACCGTCGATACAACTGGTGCAGGAGATGCCTTTGTTGGTGCACTTCTCAGAAAGATCGTTGATGACCGTTCTGCTTTACAGGTGAAATGTTTTATTACATGGTTTTAGACAATCACAACAAGGAAATTAACATGTTTCTGAATAAAACGACACTTGAGATATATCTGGTTATTATCTGTCCTTGTAAGTAATGATGCCTTAACACATTTAATATGTCCAAACATATCCTGCTTCTAGCCTTCTAAGTAGAAAAATCTAATTTTCTTATGATTTTTTTTTGCAGGACGAGAAGAAACTGAGGGAAATCCTTCGATATGCGAACATATGTGGGGCAATCACCACGACCAAGAAAGGCGCTATTCCGGCTCTTCCAACCGAAGCAGAGATATTCAAGTTCTTTGAAGAAAAATGAATGAAGTCCATTTCCTTCAAGAATTTTGTTTCTTTTCTTCTCTTTTCGTGTATGCCTCCAAGTAGTAGAATTCCCTCCTTCCCCTATCTCTCCCTTTTCTTAATTTTATCTAGTTTTTATTCAGGTATATTTGTAAGGTAATGCTAAAATTTATTGTCTTGCTTAGTTAATTGCTTCAGAATAAAAAGAGAACCATTTATTGTCAATAAAACTCTCTATTCTTCAAAAATCTCAAGGTCTTGATGTTTATTTTAAGTACTGCATATAACAGCAATATGATTGATGGAGTTTTGTTTAGTTCAGGACTACGACAGTAAAAAATTAAGGTTGAAATTGTAACACCCCCAAGTTTAGTCTCACATTGCTTAACATGAGAATGTTGGAGTGAGATATAATGACATCAGTCAACTACCATAATACTTATCAACTTAAGTTTTGTGGCAATATGTGGGTGCCAATGGGCGTGCATGAGTGACAGACTGGGATCCGGGCTTGATACGGGCTCGGGGATGGTTTGGTTACAGAAACAGAATGTGTAACTTTGTAACGTCTGTAGTGGTTTTATTGGCTCCTACTCCAATATGGGGTAGTATTAGTTACAGTTCTTGGTGACAGAAAAAAAACCATTTTTACTTGATTGATGGGTAATTCTCAACTACATTGAAGTCTAAGGTTCATTATTCTTTAGTTTTAGATTGAGATAGATTAGATTGAAGGGAATCACTAAATGGTGAGGTGTTCATCATTTTCTCTGTAAGGTCCACTCAAAAGATTTTCATCAATGATATGTTCTTGGATATAGCTCACAAGTCATAAGGTACAATGGTCTACACTTTTTGAAGTGTGGATATCGATATGAATATACCTCTTATGTACGATCTTTTTGCACCTCTATACCTCTCCTTTTCATTGTCTACTTATGTTGTATTATGTACTTGTGAGCTTCGCAATAATCAAAACTAATGATAATAAAATCTTAAGTTCTGCACACAACATAAATTATAGGTTACATGAACACAAAAAATATCTATATCTGAACATATACATAAAAACCATATGTAATTTTATCCAACATATATAGAACTCTTAAAGACGTATAAACTTACACGAACACTAAAGAAACAATTGACTTTTTTTAAGAGATCAAACTCAGTTCTGTGATAGCCATTCAGAATGAAGACATATTTTTGTCTCGGAATGTTTTAACCGAGGTCAGGAACAATGAAGAACTCGTCCTCGTCTTCCGGCATTTCGATCCTTGATTTTTTGTGAATCATGTTGGACTTGAAGGGCTTATGGAGGTTTGCATTGTTTGATGATGAAAGAGGGAGCTCTGGAACTTCGGCCATCGATAACGTCGGTTCATGGCCTATTTGGTCAAAAAGATTGATATCCGCGAGCCATTCAAGTTCACCAAATCCAATTGGGGATTCCCTCTGCAAAAGCGATATCGAAGAATTAGAAACCGATGGGTCAAGTGCATTTCCCTCGCATGTAATATGTAGTTCAGTGATTAATTTTGCTAGGATATAATCCCATGATCAAGTTTTTATGAATTGATTTGGAATATGGTTCAGTAGTTGAGATCTTCAATCTAATTTAATGATCAGGTTTGTCCAATTTCAACAAATAAGCGTTCAACTTTAATTCAATACCAATTTTGAGATTTCAACAGAACATTGTAAGAGGATTTACCAACTCTAGATCCTTTGGTGCACTCTAAAGAATGTTTTTATTATGGCAAATAATCCAGACACACTCACTAGGCAAAAAATTGATGTGGAATGTGCTATACTATGGTTAAGATCATAATCTAAGTACAAAGCAAGTTTGTTTAGTGTAAACAATTGACTGAGAACTTGAGCAGTATTTTAAAGAGCTTAACATAATTCAGCTAATAAGTTTGGTAAGACTTGAGAAAATTGTGGTGTTATCACCTAATGCTAGACTATTAGTACAAGCAAAACTTGTTCAGCTTAAGAAATTCGATGTTTCTCTCCCAAGTTCGACAAATTAAATGACCATTTATGATCAATCTAGCCAGTGAGATCTTAAGATGCCCAAATAAGGTATTCATTCAGAAGAAGTGACTGAATTATTCAGGAGTTTTACCTTATGGCCAGATTCATAATCGGACAGCTGAAGGAACTCATCAACTGACCAAGCAGATGGTGAGAATTCTGCAGGCGCCTGCTGCTTGACTGAGGCTTTGGCAACCAAAGGATAAGGCGAAGGCTTGCTCGATCGATCCGGGAGAATTTTACTCGAAACTTTGTCACCACAAGCTGAAGTTAGAGCCACACGAATGCCGGTTGCGAGGAGACGTTGGTGGCTGCCAGAGAGTGTTCCCTCGACATGAACAGACTCATCACAGTCACGACAGAAGAGAGCTCTGTCTTCGACGCAGAAAATAAATGCGGCCTTCTCCTAAACATAAACAAATTGGGAAAAAAAATTAGTGAATGGTCTTGAAATTTTAATCTGAATTGGGAAATAACATATCGAAGTTGCATTTATTTGACATTCGGTCACAAATTAAATATTAGGATGGTTGGAGGTTAAGACTGAAAACAACAAAAAACTTTTAATATGATGCAACATATTATAACTAAAATTTCCTGATAATATTTTCATCTGAATCTATTTTGGATAAGGTTAAAAAATTACACTCAGTTTAGCATTTGGAAATGCTTGAATCCATATTAAAAAAAAATCAGCTAAGTAGATTATCATACAAACTGACATAGAAGAAGGTGCAATTGAACACTATTATACTAACCTCTAAAAACAAGAATGATTCGTGTTAACTTGATTCGTACTTAGGTAGAGTTACAGAAATCTTTAACAAAAGATGTTCTTAGATATTGAATTTCGAAAAAATCCTACCAAAAGTTTAATAGTTCACGCCACACCGTAAATAACACAAAATATTTCTCTCCTCGTTTTGTTAAACTTATATTCCAGCTTGGCATGTTAAGCTTGAAAAGCCTAAAATTAAACCTGTACTCAACCCAAACTTTTATCAATTTCGTGCCAAGTTGGTTCGTCTAAAAACTTAATTTTAGACCTGAATTTCTCCTGTTCAATTTTAAGTGAGATCTCAAACCAAGCTCAGACTCAGACCTTCAACTAATAATTTATTAAATCAAGGTCTGACAAAATGATACAAGAGAACTTATAAATGTTTAGCAAAAATATCACATAACATTCAATACTGTTATTCACACCATCACCTCAAAACTTAGAAGAATAATCTTTTCAAATCAAATATAATTTAGTGGTGTAAACACGTACCCACTTCAAGTCAAACTTTTATCAAGTTCATCAGAGGATAAATCCAAGCTAAAATTAACACCCTTAACAGCTAAAATCAACTTACTGAACCGAAATTCAGAGCTTAAATCAAAATTGAAGCCCTTAACTACCATTTTTATCAAAAGAATCCACTAAAATCCACCATAAACAACAAAGTAGAGGTATGTGCATGTATTCTCACTTGGCAAATATCACAATGAGGCAACTTATTTGAGAGACAGTCAAGCTGAAGCCTTTGGTGTTTGCTAGCCAACTTGTTGGCTGCATGAACTTGAACATCACAATCACCACACAAGGCGGCTTCATCGGCGCAACAAATCACGGCGGCCGGAGCTTTCTCACACACATCACATTGGATCTTCATCACAACTTAATTACAAGCAGTTGGTGTTGCTACTCAATGGTTGAGGATAGAGGAGTTGGTTGAAGTGGTGGTTGTGGTGTGCACATATGGAAAGAGAATTAAGATGTGTGTAAAAGAGACTGGAAGGTGTGGCTCACTGTTTTATGGACACCATGGTTTGGTGTCAAATTGAGACCAAGAGATTTGCATGGTAGGAAATCATTGTTAGAATGTTAATTATATGTTAATGATCATGTTAGCATTACATTTCATAGGTGGTCGTTGTATGATTTATTAACAAAATTGTCACTCTATCGCTTACCAATTCCAGTGGTTAAGAAACTTCCTAGGAGATGTGCTACTTCAATGGCATTTTGATTTGAGGATTCTTCGTTACTCTTGTCTTGTAACTATAACATGTCTCATGCATAATGTCATGATGCATAGAAAGACAACGATGTCATTGTTTTTCTATGTAACTTTTTTCCTTGTGTCTTATCTGCTTGTTTGTTGTTTCTTATAAGAAAAACAAAGTAGTTGTTTCTTGTTTGTAACGTTTTTCATGTAAAATCATGCGATTAGATTACTTACATGTACGTAATGATTCTCAACAACTTGTTGGTAACTTCAGAATGTGTGTTGTTTGAAGAGTTTTGCTAAAAAGATCTAGTTCTTTGTGTGGATGAGAGAAGGCCAATCAATGATTTGTGGCCGTTATTGACTTGATAAGTAAACAATGTGTTGGAAACTTGGAATAAACTCAGCCATGAGTTGAGAGTTGTATGTTTTGTTTTTGTCAGCTATTTGTGTGGCCTTTGTTGTTGTTGGGAGTGGACTCATTCGATCAGTCTTCCTTTTCTTGCATGTCTTGTCCTTTTTCATTGCTTTAAGTTCATGTTCTTATGTGTTCTAGGGATGTGGTTTTGTGGTTTTTTCTTGTGGTCTTCGTTTCTCAAACATTTATTGTTTTCAAAGAATGGGTGGGTGTCGTTTCAACAGATGAACGAACCATTGAATGTGGTCCCTCGCCTTGTCCTTGCCGCGACGTAAACTGATTCTGAGTTGTTCTTAAAAGGGTTCACATTCACATGAATTAGTCATAATCTCAGTCAAAATAAAACGACTACGTACGATGGATGAGTGATGGATCATTAATTGCGTGAAATTTGACTTCTTAGGTGTTGGTATTAGTGAATCCTTGTTCACCTGAAGTATGATATTGTTCAGAATCAGAGACCTAATTTGGCATGTAATCTTGAATTCGGCTAATGATTTGAAGAATTGGATATTGCTTATCAAGCTGGAAAAACCATTGCCTTTCTATAGTATTCGGTCACAGTCGTATTTATTGGTTTTTATCCTAACAAAACCGAGACCTCTCGTCTCAGGTCTAGAATTCTAGTGGGTGTTCTTTAAAAACTGAAAATCAGATTAAAAACATAATAACTAGGGTATGCATCATGGTGTTTAGTCGAGGCAATAATGTAAAGTAGGTAAAGCTTTTGAAGAGAGAAATATCCTTGTACATCTCATGTGTTACCAATTTATAGGGGAAAAAATGTAATAGCTCAATTTGGGGTTTGGTTGGTACACATCACTGGACCAAATGTTTAATTCCAATGCCATCTTTAGTAAAGTTGGTTTGACGAAGAAAAAGCAAAGCAAACCCTAAAACATCATAATAACAATAGCCATATGGTCCTTCAATGTAGTGGAGTTGGTTGAGAGGAATCAAACATTCTCCTCCACACACAAGTTGGAACCTCAGTAACGTAGTTAATTATACTTCGGTAAAAATAATATTAGACCACCTCTTGTTTGAAGTTGCATCCCACCTGTCTCAAATGAGAAGTGTGTATTAAGAAATTCTGAGTCATAAGAAAAAATAATAGTCATCTAAAACCAAGGATGATCGAAGGAGCTTCCGTTGACAAAAATATATATATAAAATCAAAGTTGGTTTGATGAAGAAAAAGTAAAGCAAACCCTAAAACATCATAATAACAATAGTCATCTAGTCCTCGAGCGTAATAGAGTTGGTTAAGAGAGTAAAACATTATCCTTCAAACACAAATTGAAACATCAACAACGTAGTTAATTACATCTTATCTGTCCCAAATAGGAGTGAGTATTGGAAAATTCTAGTTAATGAAAAATGATGTTGGATCACTCACAGTTTAAAATCACGTCTTATCTGTCCCAAGTAGGAGTAAGTATTGGAAAATTCTAGTTAATGAAAAAAATAATAACCCAAAAAAAATATAAAATCAAAAACAGAGTTAATCGGGTCTGTTCATAATCGGGTCGGATCCACTCCCCCCACCATCTTCTGATTCTTCTCTTCTCCGACAGACTCGAACAACGAACCGTTCCAAATCTCTGATCCCAAAACCATGCTTCGCTCCGCCCTTCTCCGTCTCCAAATCGCCGCGTTTCTGCTTCTTCTTGTTCCAAATCTGGCGGTTCTGCCGGAGCAGCATCTGAGCTCGAGGAAGTGCGAGGATCTAGGGTTCACCGGCCTCGCCCTTTGCTCCGACTGCGACACCTTCGCCGACTACGTCAAGAGCGCAGGTTAGAACAACCCGATCGCGTTATGTGTGCTTTTGGTTTGTGTAATGATTTTGAAAGCAATGTGCGTGGTTAAGGTTTGGTCGTCGAAATGAACTTCTGTAGAACTTTCCAGAACTTAGGTTTTGAATTTAGGATTCATCGATGTTAGGGTCCACATAGATGTTTGTTGCTGAATAATATAACCCACTCAATGAGAGTGAATTGTCCTATAAGTGGTATCAGAGTTGGTCCCCGTGACTCCTCTTCGGAGTCTCTGGGAGGGGAAAGAACAATCTCGAGAGTGCTAGCTGAGACTCAGAGAGAACTATACACTAGAGTGAAGACTTCACCACCGAAAGCTATTGAGGATGTCGAAAGAAAAGCATGGTGGATTCGTTGAGTGATTTAGTTCCACTTCGAGTGTGGTTGCATGGCGTGAGGTGGAAGTTATAACCATATAGGTTCTCCCAACCTATAAATTGGGTTTTAAGATGAATTGTCCTATTAGTGGTATCAAGGTTGGTTCCCAGGACTCCTCTTCGGAGTCTCTGGGAGGGGAAAGAGCTATCTCGAGAGGATTAACCGAGACTCAGAGAGAACTATCCACTAGAGTGAAGAGCCACCGAAAGCTATTGAGGACGTTGGAATGGAAGCATGCTGGATTTTTAGGATTTGTTGAGTGGTTTGGTTCCAATTCGAGTGGTATGGGATGCACGGTGTGAGATGGAAGGTATAACCACATAAGTTCTCCCAACCTACAAGTTAAGTTTTCGGATGAATTGTGCTATTAGTGGTATTAGAGTTGGTCCCTGAGACTCATTTTCGGAGTCTCAGGAAGGGGAAAGAGCAATCTCAAGAGGGTTAACTGAGACTTAGAGAGAACTATCCACTAGAGTGAGGAGCCACCAAAGTGAGAGCTATTGTGGACGTCAGAACGGAAACATGGTGGATTCATTAGACTTCATTGAGTGGTATGGGGTGCATGTTGTGAGATGAAAGTTATAATCCCATAGGTTGCCCCAATCTACAAGTTAGTTTTTGACGAGTTCTCTTATCAACTTTGATTGTTAAAGATAGTGCTTCTCTTAGGATTTGAATGTTGTTGGAAATATACTCTCACGTTACTGTATTTGGGAGCATATGCCATTTTACATGAGAGTTTTGTTCACTATTCCTACCTAAGTGTTTTGAATAGGTGGTGAACCAGTCAAATAAAACATTGTGTATAATTTGCAATGGCAAATGAACAAAATTACGTGTAGTTTGCGGTTAATTTCATTTCACGCTCCCTGGACGTGTTTGTGAACTTTTGATATTCTTTTTGTATCTAAGCATGAACAATGTAGTTTAAATGCACTTCGTACTAGTCGAGCAAAATATTCTAATATCATGCTGGATTTTTGGTTGGTCCACCATTTCGTTAAGGTTGAAGCACTTAGATGAGACTATGATAGATTGTGGGTGGAACTATCTTAAGTACTGATGTACGCTACATACCCTTTCAAGTTTTGCAATGTAGGACTGTATTTTCAACACTCTTCCTACACAAGTGATCGTTATTGCTTTTCATATCCAGGCACGGTCAAGAACTCAGGATGGGTTGTATGTACTGCATGCATGAAGCCATGAAGATCAAATAGCATTTATAAATGCTGATGTCCCAATAAGTTTATACGGCATTAGGAAAGGAAAGTGCAAAAATGATCATGTACAGGAAAAGATTAAGTAGTATCATCACAAGTTTAAGATTATTAGTTTTCAATTCATGAAAGGTTTGTAAGAGAACATGTTATGGAATTTGAACGACATTCGTCGTCAAATAGCAATGGGTGTGAGAGTAAGGGAGAGAGGAACTATACATGATCACTCAACCTGGAAATGGAAGTGTTGAATAATACGAGACAATATCTATATAGTTCAGCAACGTGCTTGGTCTACAAAGAGTTAAAGAGAGGTTCTTCCTTTTCTTTTAAATGGAGAAGCTGTACTAGGTTAATGGAGGCTAAGATTTTTCTGAACTATTTATTGACTCCTGTGAAATTTTACACTGAGTCTTGAACGAATGTTCTAACTAACCCCCTCAAAAGAAACATTTGCCTTCATTGACAAAATTTTATTACAGTTCCTTAGAATCATTTTCCGTTACCTATAGTCAACTGGCAAAAAAATTGTTCCATATCAGCAACAACACAGGAAAAACCAAATATCATCTGGATTAGTACTCATCTGGGCTTTTGATTGAGAGCTACATATAGTTCTAGGATTACTTGAACATCGTTTTGGTTCTATTCTCAGTTCTCAAATATATTCCTAAATTTCTGTAGTGTTCTCATCTGGGCACTCGACTGAGAGCTACATATAGTTCTAGGATTACTGATTTGGAACATTTTCTTAGTTCTATTCTCAGTTCTCAAATATATTCCTAAACTTTCTGTAGTTCCTCAAAACTCTGTTCCCATAGCATCTTATGTGTATATACAACAAGAACAACAAAACGTTTTAAATCTTTATATTTAATGACAAAAAATTAGACATAATATAGTGTTAAATGGTATAGCTATTGAAGGGTATATAATTTCTCAGAGAAAAAATTGCAAAATCTTGTAGGTAATTATTGACACTGCTTCAAAATGTATCAGATGACTAGCCGAGCTCCTACCCATATCAGGACTCAGGAGTTGGTTGAAATTGCAGGAATCTACTTGTGATGATTCAATTTGAAAATAATATGAAATCGCAGATAGTATGCAATTATTATTTTAATAAAATTACCAGCAATAGTTGCTTTATATATCAAATGGTTCAACTGTGTACAGGATGTTGATGTAAGTTAGAATGCTCATGAATTTTCAGTAGAGTGAGTTAAACTTGGAAGTTCAGAATCCATTCTGTGAACTTCTTTGCTAGTTTGACGTTTTGACTGAGTTCCGAATATGTTAAATACGACATAAATACTAACCCTCTTTTGCATCAATTTAACAGAGTTAATCTCAGATTGTCGTAAATGTTGCACGGAGGAATCCGACGACTCCATCAGCAAGGTGCTTGTCATCATGTTCATAAGTGTTGCATTCCTCTAATCTTCATCCGTGCCTTTTGCTTTTTACAAAGCACAATTTCTGACACCTACTTCTCTGCAGGATTGTAGTTGTATGTTATATATGTTCATTTGTTTCTAAAGCTTGAAATAATGTTTCTCGTTTTTTCGGGGTAAATTAGTACCTTCAACTATTCCACATTATCAACATTTGGTATCCAACTGGCAAATTAGAACTTTTGTCCCTCAAACTTCTATCTTTTTCTATTTTATTTATATTGTCGGGTGCCTAACTATGTTTGTATTATTTGTGACAATACCTTTTTTCTTTTTCAAATAAACCATGATAAGTACTATAACTACTTCAAATTCCACTTTCACACAATGGTTTCAAATTAATCAACACAATACCTCAATCATGAAATCCAGACCTTCAATATCAGTTTAATTTGACTTTTTTCACTCATATGACACCATCTTCCTAAATACTTACCTCGTTTATTGAAATTCCTAGTATTTTGGCCATCACTATTGTGCTTTGCTAATGACATTGTCACTAAAAGTAAGTTGTGAGTGCCAAAGTGATTAATATGGTAGTTGCAAGTAGAACCGTAATATCGGGAAATTATTGAGGGTACTCACAAGAAAATTGCCTTCTCATTAGTCATTTTCTTTCTCCTATGGTCTACCTGGGCCTGGCTTTGTTTTACCAACTTTCTATATTTCTAATATATTGCTTGTTGTCTTGTTGATGTTATCTGTATTGGTATTCATGTGTATTAATGCATATTCATTATAAATTGAAGTTTTGTAACTATGAACATTTATCTTATTCGTATATGAGACTTTATGAGTATATCTAAGACGGTTGTATCAGTGAGACAAATGTAAATGGGGGAGTCCTCTATCCATTTTTTTTTCCAATCTCAGTGGCAATCTTAAATACACCACTTAAAATTTGATGATAGTCTTTATATATCAATTATCCATGAACTTTTAACCACGTCTTGTCCTTCAGCTGGTTGATTAAGAAAAACTAAATAATTTTGATTTCTGTTGTTGCAGGCGACGTACTCGGGAGCAATTCTAGAAGTATGCATGCGGAAACTTATGTTCTACCCTGAGATTGTGGCATTCATAGAGGATGAGAAAAATCAATTCCCTGACATGCAAGTCAAATATGCCTATGCTTCGCCACCAAAGCTAATAATGCTAGATGATAATGGCAACCAAAAGGAAACCATAAGGTCAGTTTTGAGTAAATTATCTAAAAAACTGAGTTACTTTCTAACACATTGAAGTTTGTCACTAATCTGAGTCACTCAGCAATTCAGACAACCTTGAACTTGAAGTGTCGAATAAAAAATTCACCAAGATAGAGAAAACCTTGATGAGAGGGCATTCTCAATTTGCATAATTTACATTGTACACTCATGTTTAGAGGGCTATACGATTTTTTGCATCTTCCAGAAAAGTTCACTAATTGGCCTTCTTTGTGTCAGAATCGACAACTGGAAGCGCGAGCACATTAGGCAATTCCTCAAAGAGAAGGTGAAACCCAGTTCCTCAGCAAGCTAAGCGCCTAATAAGCTTGACACTTGGAGTTGCTAACGCTGATTGAATTCAGTCGTGCTTGAGAGAAAATCCTGTGGAACAGCTTTTTACTGATTAGTACATTCTTCATGCATTTGTTGAATGATTCAGTGCTACTTGCTCCAAGCTTTAAGTGATATATTTGTTTACATGCTAGAATTTTAAGCCTTTTAACTTGTGACTGTAGTTAACAGGGTCCAATCCTTTGTATTAATTAACATATAAGTGCAATATTAGTTGTTTGTCTTGTTCAAATAAATTCACGCTTGGACTTGTTCAGATTTTTTCTCAGATGAAGGCATGAAAGTGGTTCGAGTTCCCTGTTTTTTGCTTATTCTGTCTTTTGGATTTTATTCTGCCATTTATTGAAACGAGATTCTTTATGTTCCTTCTCCACCGGAAGAAAACGTTTCTATCAGACAAAAGTGACCTTAGCTAAATAGTGTTAAAGTTGTTTTTTATTGATCAAAAGCAGGATTATGAGGCGACCAATATTCTCTGAACTAGTCTTCAAGATTTCAAAACTTAAATTCAATTTTTTTTTCAGGTCATTTGATGTGAGCGTAGGATTTAATTTTTTTCATACATCATATGAGACCCTTTTGTCAAAAAGTAAGAAGCGAATACGTCACCTAGTTTAAAGATATGCCCGGTCTACTTTGTGGCTTGCATTTTCCAGTTGTTTCTTTTTTCTACTTTAGTTGCTGATTCCACGATGAGTGAGACATCAATAGTAGCTGGACATCTGAACTTGTGAAGGTTATCATCTTAATATTATATTGATATGGCATCACATGAGAAAACTACTACTGACAGACAAGGGACTTTGTCAACTAGAAGTGGTCATCTGTAAGACTGCAACCTTTGAGTTTATCCAGGATTCGTTTGGGTTGAGTTTCACTGTAGCGTTTGATGTACTGACGCGTTATCTGAATAGATTCTCGGATGGCTAGGATTTACATACATGGTGACTAATTGAAAGGAACCTTAGAATAAAGTTAAGAAGATGAATTTTGCTAGTAAGTGCAACATTTCACTTGACTTTATTTTGAGTTTACTCAAAACAACCAGTCAAACTCGTTAACAATCGTCCTAAATAAACTTGAGAAATCTAAGCACACAAACACATGTTCAACTACCAAACTATGACCAAGTAGATGAAAGTATTTAACAACTTAAGTTTCAATAATCAGTAACAGATTATTCATAAAACAGTTAATTGGGACTACAATTTTTACAAATCAATCACACACCTGCAGGCACTGATTTTTATCTACAACTTCAAACCATAAAAGGACTATCGAAGTCATGGAATTCAGTGTTCTAAAATTACATTAGCTGGTCATATGAATACTATATATATTATTCTGTATAAACCAAATTGTTATTTCTTTGACAGGGAAGTAAAGAAGAAGAAGTAACAGAATCTCGGGTCAGATGGGGACAATGAAATGTGTTAGGTTCAGATCATGCAACTCAACTCAGCATGCTTTTGTGTCTCTGTTCTGATGACATCCAACCACCATTTTCAGCTTTCAGCAACATCCTAAGGCTTCTTCATGTTCACCGGTGCCCATATATCCGCGCCATTGTTTCCGGAGAGCTGAAGGCTATACGACACCGGAACGAGGCATAATCCTCGGCTTCTTAAGTTGCGGTGTTCCCACGTTTGCTGTGAATATGAAAAGAGATTCAACTTTTATACCACAAAAGGAAATGAAAGTGAATGTGAACTTGCATGAGAATTGAGCAAACCTGCGAGCCCACGGTAGACGTCGACGGATTCTTCAAATAAGGAGCACTCAAAACCTGACAAAGAGGAATCAGATGATGATAAGTACCGTTGAAAGAAAAATGTTCAGCAACTTCTTAGGAAAATTAAAATTTGTTAGTCTAGAAAACAAAATTCAGAGACCATAACATCCGAGAAAGAAGAATACCCACTTCAAGAAACAAAACATAGAACTTAGAAAGAAAGAAAAAACAAGATCATGGAGTGGCATCTAACCTCAAGTTGTTCATGAAGAAATTTTATGTATCCAGTGGCTTCTTGAAGCACAGAAGCAGTGTCTGTCTGCAACAAAAATAAACAACAGATCATCAAACCTTGCTAAAAAAATATCTATAATTCTTACAAATCCATGACGAAGTTATGAATAGTAAGTAATTGTATAGCGACAGCAAGATCACTCTGCTACTTACAATACTACACAAAGATTATGCTCACTCGGAAAAAAAATTGAAGCATAAATAAACTCCACTTACCTTTCCAAATGGAGAAACCAATTGTTGTAAAGCAGAAATTCTCTCTCCAACTTTATCTTTCCTCTCCTGTTCCAAATAGCGATCATCAGACCAAAACATTTAAATAAAGAAACAAAAAATGGAGACAACTGAAACATACTCTCACTGGAAAGCTTCCTCTTCCACAACCACCACTCTTCAACCTCTTGCTCTCCATCCCGTCGCCACGACCGTGCTCTCCCTCGCATTTAAGGTGCAAGAAACCGCTACTCCGCCTCTTTTGGTCCATCACTTGTGTCATCATCATGTTGGTGCACCCTATGACACAAACATGGTTGTTGGTAACTTCTCAATACCACAATCAAATATGAAATGGAGAAGAACCCAAGTTTCCAAATTCAGTTTGGGTTTGAAAAATGTGATCATCTAAAAGAAGAGAAGAGAATCAAACTCTATCTAGCATTGAATACAAACTTTGGCTCTTTGCTTTTGGTTTGGAACCAACTAAAAACAATGAGGTTTGCGTGCAAAGATGTACCTCTACTTAAACCTTGTAGTTATCTTAAATGATTGGATTCTAGTTTGTTATCATGTTGGGTCCAATCAAAATATCCATTGATAATGAGCCCAAGAAAGTGAAATGGTGTTATTTAATCTTAGGATGTGTTTGGACGTGTACTCGGTCCACTGGTGGGTCGAATTTACGTAAAAGTGGTCGTGTTTTCGACACTATTGTCCATGCAATCATAAAACAAAGCCAATTCGACTCATACGAATTGATTCGATAAATACAAACACATGTATCAATCAGAAGACACATCCATATTCATAAAAAAAGAAATTTATTTTTTCCTCGAACTTATGGAACACAAAAAAAGTTTGACATCAAGTTCTAAGTAAAGAATTGCTTTGTAGTTATGTTCTTGTGTGTAAAAAATACAAACATTTTATGCAAATATCAACTTCAGGTAGATGGGAACTACATAAAATTACCACAACAATAAGTGATGCCAAAATTTGACTAAACTCTTATACCATAAATGAAACAGTTTTATACAGGTTTGTTCATTTAATGTTTTCTGTGTTTTATTCGTGGTATATTTTGTTGGTGTAAAATATATTTACCATAAATAAAACACAACAATAAAATTGAACAAAGGTGACAAGAATAATAATACCCCCATATCCGATTGGGATGAATTCCCATTGCATAAATAGAAGACCAACCACAGCACCTGATCATTTATTTCCCATTTATTGTCATCTAGAAAATAAAACGAAAAACATGGATAGGTAGAACTTTCTGGAAATTAATATAGAATAAATGTTTTCATAAGTACCCTCAACTTAATCCAAAACATCACCAATGCTCTCCAATGTTTCATAACATATTAACATCTTCTAATTTGAAGTAAACTTTTAAATTTACCCTAATTTTGGAACATAACTAGAGTTTTGACACTCGCTCGTCTTGTATTTATGGGGTAAATTTACTGGTAAAAGGATTCAATCAAAGATCAATTAAAAATAGAGCAAAATAAATATATTAAACTATTAATAATTTTTCCAAGGTTTGGGTGCTATTATGAATTATATTGAAGGTGTTTACTAAATCATCCTCAATTAGAAAGACCAGCAAGAACTCAACAACCATCATTCTACTCCTAGAATGCCCTCATAAATTTCATCAATGCATGCTTCTTCCTTCCAAGACAAGTTTTCTTGATGAAATATAAAACAACAACCAACATGTGACACCACCATTACTATTTCAGACTTCGGAAGAAGCACTTGGCTGGAATAGAAAGACTTGGAGCAGTGTTCTTGGTGATAATATGCCTAATTGAAAAATTGAAAACAACACACCTTTTGTTCCTAAACTGACCCTCGAAATTACTACTTTCAAATTCCAATTATATTTGTGGTGTACCCTTTTCGTGATTTTATCAACTCCATTATGATTTAATCAAATAAGTGCTCAACTTGAGAAGTTTTGAGGCACATTTTTTTCGGTAAAAAGACATGGTGTTGAAAGTCTGATACTGAAAAGATATATAAATATTAGAATACCCATAATGGTTTTAGACTTTGGCTTCGGAAACAAGTTCTTTTTTTATATAAATCACTTATCCTGCATGATTGGGATATCAATGAAATTGGAAAATCAATATCACATTGTTAAGCAATTAAATATGCACAATTAATTAACCAAACGTCCATATCACAACAACAACGTACTAAAATGGCATATCCATTTCAAATAAATAAAAGAAGAAAAACTATTCAAGCATCATAAACGTTTGAATTTTGAAACACTTATGTCTACACACACAAATGAAATTCAATAAAATTAATGCAACACAAGAAAATGTAAAGTGAAATAGCTCACAAACTCAAATTGGCAAAAAAAAAAAAAACCACCAACTCGAATTTAACCCCCAAAAATTGAAAATTGAAGTGCCTTGTACTACACAAATATATATTAATTTTGTAAATATATTTCTCAATTCCAATATATATTGACCAAACTTGTACAATGGTCATCTCTGCCTTGACACATCACCAGTAGTCAGACCACCAACTCCGGTGATCACCGGAGTTGCACCGGCGACCGGAGATACCCATGCATGTTAGCAAAAACCAACCAAACAACCAAAAAAATAACAAAGACATGAAACCACCAAAGCATGTCTATAATTTCAAGATCATTACACTTACCAGAGTAGTAGATTTTGAACACCAAATGTGAGAAATGAAACTTGAGAGCACATTTAACAGCGCCCGGGCTACCCCCGGGCGCCCTGCACTCTCTCTCTGCCACGTCAGCTTCTCTCTCTGCCACGTCAGCTCACCCAACTCACCCAAAAAATCCCCTTATCCATGCCCAGGCTACCCCCACCCACCCTACACTCTCTTTCATCCACATCATTTCTTAATTAAACAAATTTAATTCTCACACAACATTTAACAAAATACATTATATATAAATCTAATTCTATCTACATTATAATTATAATTCGCGATATACTTATTATTACTATTAATTAATTAACAATATTAATCACTATTAAACACAAAATTTTGAATATTTGAAATTTGAATATTTGAATTTCGAAACGCGTGTGACTGCACAGTATACGCGTGATTGCACAGTATACGCGTGAATCAAAAGTAGTCCGCGTGAATCTACAGTATACGCGTGAAACAAAATAGTCCGCGTGAATGTACAGTATACGCGTGAAAGAAAAGTAATCCGCGTGATTGCACAGTGTCTAATTTTTTCTCTATATATACCCTACACAAAAATCACCTTACACCCCATATCTCTTCCACAAAACTCAAAACTCAACTTACATCCCATATTTCTCCCACAATGTCTTCTCCGGAGTACAATCGTTCCCCCCCTCCTCCACAATCAAATCCGCATCCACGCTATCCACAACCATATCCCTCACGTCCATTTTACCAACAACCATTCCAACAACCCGACTTCTCCCAGTACGCACCACCATTCCCACCACCTGACCAAAACTCACCATTCCCACAATTCTCCCACTACGCATCCCCAGATCAAAACTTACCATTCCCACAATACTCACAATATGCACCATCATTCCCTTATAATCAACCGCAGTTCCAGATGTTTGGCCGACCCTTGTCTCAAAATAGCCGCCATAGTATGGCGAACACTGAAGATGAGGGTAACGACGACGATGAGTCCCCACCACGACACACCCCCACACCACCATCCCCACCTCCACAACGTCGTCACCGCAAGCAAGTCCAAACTGCCAAAGCCAATCCGAAGTTGTGGACCACAGCTGAGGACGAGAGACTTGTCTCTGCATATATGGAAGTCAGTTGCGATGCGGTGACAGGGACAAACCAGAAGTCTACTTCATTGTGGACTAGGGTGAAACGTGTGTACGACATCTCCGTGGAAGGCACAGGCCTACCCGAAAGGAACGCAGAGTCCTTAAAAGGACGGTGGAGGAGAATCATACCTGCTGTGAACAAGTGGGTCGGGTGCTTCGATCAGGCATTCCGACGGAAAAGGAGCGGCCAGAATGACGACGATGTTGTCCGACAAGCGCACGTGATCTACGAGCGAAATCATGGGCCTAGTAAATTTCTTTATTTTGATGCTTGGGTTATGTTGCGTAGGTACCCAAAATGGGAGAGTGTGATCTCTGGAGCTAATGCCGTGCGTGTTGACTGGGAGTCCCCGGAGTTGCACGATGAAAATAGTCCCCAGTCAGGAAGCCTTGGGAAAAGAAAGAGCACGGACGGCTCGAGGACGCAATCACCCTCGGATGCAGAAGAGCCGATGCCGGAGTCGTCTACACGCCCAGAAGGTGTGAAGAAGGCTAAGAAAAAGGCTAAGAGTGCATTACGCCCCGAAAGAGACACCGATGTTAGAGAACTTGCACAACAGATGCGATACACCGCCCAAGTCAGAGAAGATGGTTTCTCTAAGCAAGAGGAGTTAGCGGAAAGGAATTTCCAGAGGCATTTAATAAAAAATAAGTTGGACATGCTTCACTCTCTGATGAGGAAGGACAACCCGACGGAGAAGGATCAAAAAGTAATCGATAAACTTCTCGCCTGGGCAGAAGAGAATGGGTACGTGTAGTTTGATGTAGTATGTATTTCGTATGGTTTGTATTTCCCTTAGCTTGTATTTCGGGTTGTAGTAGTCCGTATGGTTTGTATTTCCCTTTAACATATGTTTGTATTTCGGGTTGTAGTAGTCCGTATTTCGTATGGTTTGTATTTCCCGTGGTTGTATTTCGTATTTTAGTATTATTAATGTATTGTTGTTATGGTATTGTTGTATTAATTTTTTTTCTATTTAACTTGAAATTGTTGGTTCTGGAAATTTCTTAATTTTAATCACTTACAAAAAATTATTACCCCACATTTATAACAAACACCCAATCCATTAATAACAAAACAAAAAAAAAAAAAAATTCAAAAAAAAATTTTTTTTTAACCAATGGGAGGGGGACACGTGTCCCCCTCCCATGGGCGCCCGGGCGTCTGCCCGGGACGCCCACCGCCCGGGCAAGCGCCCGGGCGGGTGGCCCGGGCGGGCGCCCCACGGGCGCCCCGCCCAGTAACAGGGGTGCGCCCGGGCGCCCGACCAGGGCGCCCGGGCGGGGCACCCCCGTTAAGGGTGCCCTGAGTAGAGACTAGAAACAAGTGTTTGTGCTGTGTTCTGACAGGAGATGGAGTGTGAAGAGGTGGAGAGGAGAAGGATTTATAGTTAATTCTTGGAGGTATATTTTATTTGTAGGGTTGTTTTTATAAATAAAAAAATAAAGAATTGTAGGGATTTAGAGTTGGTCTAGGCTACTTTTACAGCTCATGTCCAGTCCAGCCAACAGATGGGTTGATGGATTTGATGGATGTTGTTTGGGTTGATGGTGATGATTTTTGTGTTGTGGAATGATGTAAGGTTTTGATTAAACAAATGATTAAGTGGTTTGTTTGTTGTAATTAGGGATTTGTCTTCGCTTTTTCAATAAAGATAAGGATGACGTTGGCATGTTTGACAACTGGTTGGGAGAGAAATCCAAAAATGACCCCTGAGGTGAGCTCTGGGTGTGGGCTCTAGGTGAAATCTTTTGCAGAAGTACCCCTTCAGAATACCCTATTTTGGATGTATATGTCTATCATTTTTTTAAAATGGGAAAGAGATATTTTCTCCAAATTATATCAAGCAATTATACTTATGTACAAAAAAAACCCGAAAGTGTCACCGGCAAGTTCAATTCACATTCACAAAATGACTAACCTTCATATTCACTAGAACTCTCATATCATAATGTAAAATGATCTTTGAATTCTTCACGGATTAATGACTTCCTCAAACACGGATCTTCAATAAATCCAATATCATCACGACTGCCAAGGTTGTAATGAAACTTCACCTAAATGCTTGAGTTTTGTTGAAGCAGTGGACCAATCAAATTTCACAGTGCTAATCAAATATTTTTATTTCGGAGATACTTATTACGTGCTCATTGAGTCTATAAGGAAGCATCATACGAGGCTAGTAAACATAATGATCTTAACATATTGACGTCATTCCATGGCGTTAAACCATGAATCCTCCATTCCTTATCCCTCTTCTTTGGACAAGCAACAATCACGCTAAGATACCGTAACTCTTGGTGACCCCAAATATACGTGCACATAATTGATTGTAGCTCGTTGATGCATCGAGGTAACACAAAAGAAAAACTCCAATAGAGACTATGAGTGGCAAGGACAAAAGGTACCAACTCGATTCGCCCAACCATCGAAACCAAAATGATCCACTGGCAATTGGAATTTGAATGCATTGCATCACCAATACGATTGACAAAAATTGCATCATCTTTGTCATAATAACATACCATTTGCCAATGTTAATATATATTTCTTGGAAAACTCTCTGATTTATCACGTATAACTAGATAGGTTGAGCACTAGTGAAGTTAAAATAAGTGATTATCACCACGAGAAAGGTAAATATTAGATGACGAAGAAAATTCAAACATTTACGAACATATAATACAAAAAACAAGAGAATTGTCCATAAATATGAACTTTTATAAGGATTGTTTGCAAAGATTCAATAAATATCGAATAACAGTTTTTACACTTTTTACCAACAAAATTCTTTAACTTCAAATCTAGAGTTTAAGTCCCCACACATATTTATAGAAAAATAATACGTATACGCAAGACTAACATAACTATGTGGACATGCCCATAACATTATTAGTTTTAGGAGAATATGTCAAAAAGAAATTAATGAAACAAGCAAAAACAAAACTTGTATAATCGTGTTTTTAAATTTGGTGTTGCACTTACGCTTCACCGTCAGAAAATCATATACGGAAGATTATTTATGTTCATATATTTTACGCATATTCCAAGCAAAAATAATAGTAAAGAAGTCGGACAATGGCTAATCCTTTACTTTGTAGCTTAAGTTGTCCAAAGTACCATGATCAAGTAAGGAATAAACTCAACGTAAAATAATACGTCCATAAATAAGAAAGATTCTCACGTACAAAAACAACAAAAACTGATATGGACCTTTTTTACTTCTTTTGTCAAAGTATCGATACCAATAAAATCAGCCATAAAATAAAATAAAATAAAATAAAATAAAATAATCAGCCATCAATTTTCATGCACGTAACCAAAGCGAAGGAGGTTTATTTAATGCAACCATGTGTCGTACAAAAGGTTGACTATTTAAAATGATATAATAAATTATTAATACATGGAAATAGATTTGCAATATTCAAAAGGATTTTCGATTAAATACCTTTTGTGCTCCTAATATTGTTAAAATATTTTCCTATTATCAAAATTGCTAAAATTTCGGGTATGTATTTTTCGTTGTGCTAAAATACTCATGATATTGTTTTCATTGTGTTAAAATACAATCTGTGCACTTTGATTTGGTTAAAATATCCATTTACAAATTCCATAATCTCATTTTTTATACTTGTTCAAGAAAATTTCTAACTTAATCTTAGATTACTTAAATCGGTACATAACTGTCTCTTCTAAATGTCTAAAATAATACATTAAAGTCACTTTGTATGCACATTGTAAACATCTTACACTAGACGTCTAGGTTAACTCATTAACTACGTAGGAAACTAACACGAGATTATATGAAGCAAAATACGACGGATTGAGCTCAACCATCACCCGAGTGTTCAAAAAAATAATACAAAGGGTATATAGGCGAATATTTAATTCATACGGTATTTTAGTAAATATGAGACGCGTTGAGGATATTAAACGAAAAATCCCATTTAAAAATTACCTGAAGAGTAAGTAACTATCGAATTCGAAATTAAGTACTTTGCTTTTGGACTTTTGGAGCAAATTAGCCATTTGTATACTTGGGAAGTGGTCAAACTGGGAATTTTTTGGTGTGGGTCCTACTAGCTCAGGTTTTTATGCGAGGTGGGTCCCACCTGACCAGGAAAGATCGAGAAAGTCCACATAGTTTTGGTAGGTCCCACCTGGCACCGCCGGACCCACACGCTTGCTTTTGTATATTTCTCTGGTTTTTTTTTGTGGTTAATTTAGGGGTTAATTACATTTTGTCCTCCTCAACTATGTGTTCGTATCACTTTGTCTCCTTAAAGTTTCAAAGTTAACAGTTACCTCCACTGAGTTTTAATTTTGTAACACTTTGCCCCATTGAACTTCAAAAACTTATTATTTAACACACATTCGACGTTTGTTTTCCTAATTGTTTTTGTTGTATCCTTAATACACTCATAAACCTATATTTATGTGAAAGTTTGGATCGAAATGGAGGTCGGATATGATTGAAATTTGAATTGAATTGAGTGTCAATATAACGAAATTTCAAAGATGCTGATCTTGACAAAGAGCAACATGAATTATGGATAATATATGAAAGTGGTAAATTTATTTTTTATTTTTTTGAGAGTTAGTAGTGTGCATTTCATTAATAAAAAAACTAAGCTAGCCCCGGAACGATCCGAAATAATTTTGGAGCCCATATATGACTCCGTACTTACATTCTCCAAAGATGATAATTATTGTTGTTGTTATCGTAATCACCATTCTAGCAAGTTGGTAATGGTGACCAAGTTTTTTTAGAGAGGATTTCGAATTTCTTAATTAATTAAATCTCAAACATATAATTCACGTATTAGGAATATGTTTCTTGTCTTGTTCAATCATGACTAATTCAAGATTATGAATCTACCTATTCAGTTAACTAAGTCGATCATGCCTAATACTTATCTTAATATCAAACTAAACGACGGTCGAAAGAACTTGTAATAAGCTGGCAATCCGCATTCCTACGCGATCGTGAAACTGTATTTCTTCCTTCTAATTAATATGCTCTGACTTCGCTCAATTTGATTAAACTTGGTTAAATAGAGAGTTGAGTTGGTTTTCTGGTTTAAAAAAAAGAAGTTATTTTCAATTTTTTAATTGATCATGTAAGTGGTTTTCCTTTGATCGATTGACCCATTCCGGTTAATGTGGTTTTTTTTTACCATGTCGTGATTGAACGGAAAACCTATCAACATTTGGTTCATTTTTTTAAACAAATTATAATTTGTTTCGAAATGGTGGTTAAGATAATTGTATCTGTACTAGCCAATGTTTGTTTCTCGTCCTTCGCATTGTGATGCGAATCAAACCTAACAAAGCTATAACTTAATAAATAGAATATCTATGGACTATATGCTACCCCACCTATGAAAATGTTATATTAGTCCACTTTCATAGCCAGAAGAGGAAGAACACATTTAGCACCCACATATTATGTAGATATGGACCATAACATAATGACACAAATAATAGTATCGATCTTTTTTTAGTAGTGTTCAACAAATCAAAGAAGACAGAGATGGAACTCAGAAGCTTCACCAAGTGGAATTGGTTCCAGTGGGTTGATGAAGCTTTTGGTGGTGGACTAAGCAGAGACTATCCCCATGGAATTAAATTTGCATCTTAATGTTTAATTACAGTTGCATTAACTTCAAACAATATGAAGAATTAGGGGCAAATATACCACGTATCATACATCTTTATGAATATGTTTCAAAATGATTGATTATATACACAGAGGCAAAATTGATGGCATGTGAAAACAACCTTTCATTTATTTATAGGTAATTAATTATGTGTACAAATTTCAAAGCATTGAAAAACGACACATTCAAATACAAGGAGATGTTCAAAATTTTCAAGCAATCAAAACAATAATGCAACGTGAAATAAATTTAATTAGACCTCTAAGGTTCTAGATAGGGGTGTAAACGACCTGAGTCGAGTGATTTTTCAAACAATAAGTATTATTTTATGTTATTAACAAATACAAAAAAATAAATATAAATGAAGTAATAAAAAATTTCGAACGAGCTTTCGAGTCGAGTATCAATTTTTTTCGATTTTAAACGGTTCGTTTACCGAACCAAGTTTAAAGATTTTTTTTTTTGTTTTTATCAAGATCTTTCGTTTTCAAGTTAAACTAGAGTCGAACGTTTTTCGAGTTAAGTTCGAGTCGAACTATTAAGCCGAGTCAAAGTTGACAACTCTAGCCCGAGATGTGTTGGAGTGACAATCATTTAGCTGACTTCATAGAATTCTGCAACAAATTAGGCTTAATATTTCATCACATAGAATTAGTGAGATGCATATTTGTTGTCCGCCATTAATAAATACATGTCATACCGCATGTTTCAACTTTCAATGATAGTATGTGATTAATTTAGAGATTCTACCATAAACTTTGTCTGATTGTCTCGTAGATTTAGTTATTTTTACACCAAAATGGGTCTCTAGAAGAATCCAAACTGGCCCCTAGTTATGCATGCATGGTAATATTGATTAATGTTAAGCTAATTAATTTGTGCTTTTAGAAATGATACAATCCCGTGACAACCGGAGAACTCGATTAGGATTTATCACGTGTCACGTGTTTTTATTTGGTTCTCAACATGAAATTAATTTTGTGTTTTTACATACAGGCCCTTTTGTAATTAATATATGACATATAAAATTTCGTCTTAATTACACACACGTCCCTACATTCTTTTACTTCTTTAAAGAATTGGCTCCTCTAATTTTATTCTGCATTAATCGTTGGAAGTAACAAAAATTATGTTTATCAGGGTCAATCAAAGACAATACTAGCCTACGAGGTAGCAAACCAAGCGGGTCAAGCAACTCCATTTTATCGTATACCAAAGTATTAAAAATTTATGCTCTCACATGTTTTTATGTTATTTTACATTCAAAATTATACATCATTCCTCTAAATTCTGTTAAACATCATCACTATTGTCAAGATAATATTTGACATCTTGGTGATATTTTATGATTTTTTTGAGATTGTAATTTTTGTACTTCTCTTTATGTCCTCTTGCTGGTAACTTATCGATCCAGTGAAGCCCATCAATTACTATGCAACAATATAATCGATCTTTTGAAATAAAAAGTGTACTAATTTCAATACACAAAAAACTTTGGGGTGCCGACGTAATTTGTTGTAATATTGAGACATATTAGTATATTATAAAGTTGGGAAGAGTAATACCTGCAAACAGTTAATGATTCGACGTGCTAGTGTTTGGTTCGTTGTTTTCGACTCCGGAATTTACGCTAATCAATCAGTCTACTCCTCGTCTAATTCAACATCTATTTAATGCATTCAGATGTTTGTTCTTTGATTCTTATACATCAGATCCAATTTTTCTTCTTTCAGAAGAATAATTTTGTTGGTTTGTGTCAGAAAACAAATATTTTTGTAGCTGCCATTTAGAGGAGCTAATCAAGACATGCTTGTTTCACATTTTTTAAGTGCAATTAGCGGTGGATAATTGTAGTCTATATTTGACCTCGTTCCCATTAACATTATGATTTGAAGAAAGTGGGAAGAAATCTAAAAAAAAAATCAAATTTATTGAGTCAGGTAATATGAATTCTAAGATTTCTTACTTTCTCCAGCAATCAACTCAAAAAAATAAAAATGAAATTCAGATAATCCTAATATATTTTAACCACCGACATGTCTACAGGTCTTGGTAATACTAACATTTTTTTTTTTTTGGACAAAAACTTAACTATATATTTTCGAATTTGTTGTTTACAGTAGTTTTTTTTTTGGCCTACATTTCGTCTTTTATGTGCAAGTTTTGTTTCTTTATTGAGTTTATTTGCAAAAACAGGTTGAGCAAAGTTAACCAACTTTCCTGCCCACAAATTTACATGTTTTTAACCCACCAACCCCATTTACACATTGATATAATGACCTTTTTTTCAAAGACATTTTTTACCTCCTCTTTTACCCGAGCAAATACAACCACAAACCTGTCCCATTTACAAACCCAATCAAAATTAACAAAAAAAGGTTTAAGAATATTTAACAGACCTAGTGAAACATTATTATATAAAACTGATATCATATTGGACCAATCCAAGCCCAGAGAGGAGGTTTGGGCCTAATCCAAAACAAGCACAATAACTATAAGATAATAGTGTTATGGGTGGTTTCATAACGATTTATGATGTATGATGTTTGTCATCCCATGATCATATAACAGAGTTCTAAGCATGTTTTTTCTTACACTAAATTATAATTTTATTGATAAGTAGATTATGGTGCATCTTTTCAGCTCAATACTAAAGAGAAATCACCAAGTCTTTACAAAAAAAGGCTACACAGAGTGAAACGACCAAACAATGACTACCAATTATCTCATAATAGTACATAATCATGGCGATCGTCATAACCAAGCGGTTACTGGGTAATTAAAATCCTTCCCTTAAATCTTAAATCAAATCTCATGCTTACCGAAGGGAGATGCAAATCCTAACTTAACAGCTCTTTGGACTAAAGTGAAGATTGACAAATGTGGTTCACAAAATGAAATGTGGATTCTGAGAATCTAAAATGTGGTTCACAAAATGAAATGGATCCAGCCTTTTAGGAACACAAATGTAATCCATATCTTTTAAGGGCAAGTGGGCTATAATATACCACATCTTGAAAACAAATTTCAAGAAGAGAATTTGGATATTGTGGTGGCATGAAACTGAAGGAAGAAGACAACCACAAAGAACACAAAACCAAATAGCAACAAAGATAAGAAATCCATTTGATATCAACACCTCAAAGTGGTCAATCTTTTTAGACCACTACTTTCTTTTACTAGAAAAAATCTCAGATTGCAACATCTATTTTCGGATTTACACTTTTTTTTCTCTCTGACTCAACCATGAGATGAACTCAACATTGCTTTTTGGGAGCTCAACTTATGCTAGATTGAACCATGATTTCAGTTTGTGACTCTTACCCCCAAGCCTGCAAGTTTAATGTTGGTTATTGTGAGTTGGTCTTGGAAGGAAAATTGACAAAGAAAATTAATTCTGGCTAGGTGGTTTTACCTGTCTAAGATAAGCCAACCGCCGTCGACGACACTGAGCAACATAACACGAGCGCATGATAACGTAGCAAGGGAGGACAATTCCAGCAAATTGAAGCAGTGATGCCTAGAATAGATACAAAAGGGTAACAATTTTTAAATTTTTTGGACAAGGAGAATATCTACATAAAATGAAGCTGATATATTTAATCCAAAAGGTTTATTACTCGAGATGTCGTCAATTATAATTATTACATAACTTGTGTTTGTGCCAGTGTATAGATATACACGGGCCACATAATGTCGCATTTGCTGTACAAAATGCAGATTGGCACAAGCGACCACGCATCATGTGCATCGCCCGATATCACACATTATGCAAATTCTAAACACTAGTTTCTGCAGGTGATTTACGCTGGTATATGGTTATTTCTCTCTTAAGTTGGTTAAGCAAACGTAGTCACTATATGTATAAAAAAATTATAAGACATAATCTAGTGGAGGGTCATCGTACATTGAAAAGGGGCAACGAGTCCTCAGGCATTGGAGACTCTCTTGTAACCATGACAGCGTGACGAATCAACAGTAATAACATCAACTGCAAAAAGATATAACAATTCAATCGGTTTGCAATATCGTAAAGGGATATAAAAAAAGTATGCCTGATTAGCGTACAATGAGAGCCACGGTACGGCAGCATGCAATGCCATTGCTGTGAGCTGAGGAATAGTCGTCATACTCAGAAGCGAACAGTTCATGCTCGGCGGATGCAATGGCTAGAAAACGAGGGTCGCGTAGATCAATCTGCTCACCCCAGCTTTGCCTGAAAAAGGCAAAACAGACAAAAAGGAAAAATATTTTACATATCTACCATCAATTGCATCAACTCTGGGAGGGAATCCATAAGAGTTTTGCTAGATTATGGCAAAGAGGAAAAAAATGCTAAAAAATTAGTTAAGTTCTTAAGATCATAAGGATGAATTTCAAAAAATAATAATTTCTCAAACTACTATCATATTTGTGAAAACATATCCAACAAAAGCCATGGATTTCAGATAATCGTAATTTATAAAACAAAGTATCTGAGAAAATATACCCATCCAACGATATGCAAAGATATTGAGCTTCCCAAGAAAATTCACAAGGCATAGTATAGGAAATGAACACCATTACTCGGAAACCAGTAAGATTGGACTTTTGCTGGTACAATATGTGGGCTTCAAACATATAAATGAGAGATTGTGTTGTCACAAACCTGATATCAATGGCAAACGAATCCGTATTGGCTCTACGTGGGGGAATGGAATAATTTGGTGCGTATACCTAATACATGTTGAAACAGACTTCAAATAAGCATGTATTCGAATAACAAGATTAAAAGTAAACAAACTTACGACAACAAAACACATTAACCCCTCAAATTATTAGTTATATGATTTCATTTCCATAAGAGTGAATTGAAAGAATGGAAAATGTTTGATGCTCTTATAGAGTCGTGTACTCAATACTCACGTTCAGATGAAGAAATCAAAACAAAATTACAAAATATCAACATTTCATTTGAAAGGATGGTCTTGATACAGACGACATTGACTCAGGTAATATTCACATAATGATTCCCCAATAAAATCAAGTTCAATTTCAATTTATTCCACGAATTCAATTGTTCCCTGAGTTGCATTGTCTTGGCAAATTTTTTTCCTCTGAAAGACAAATGGTCTTACAAGTAACCTACTTTATACACAGCCATAACAGGAATTTTTTGGTCGCTTGCTAACTGACGTTGTCAAGGACCAAGCTCACTAGTTTTGTATTGTCCGGAATGTTTAAAGGTTTTACCAAAGTTGATTGGGAGAAACTATAGATTGAACACAAGAAAAGCAAGGAAAAGACAAGGACAAAAATCAGCAAATGGAAGTGGAAAAGGAACAATTTTAATCTGTAACTCTAACCTGATTGCATATTTCACAGATAATATCGCCCTTCTTGTTGCACCATTTCTGGATACACTTTCTGTGAGCAAACTGCACAGAAAGTAAAGAACAGAATTACTTGCTGGCATTAATCTCAACACTTCCAACTTAAAAACGCAAATTTGAAAAATTAAAAATTACTATATCAAAGAAGTAAAGAACTGACATAAATCATACTTTTCTCGGAAATATAACCATCTACCTTAGCATACTGAAATTCATGACTAATTAACGACCGAAGATGGCATTAATTGTTTATCTACGAAAGTAAACGCCAAAAGAATGTGAAGAGCATTGATGAAATCAAATGCTCCAAATATTCGAAGTGTAAACAACAGTTTGAAATCTTCAAAAACTACAAGAGAAAAAAAAACCTACCAGAGAAAATATTTATTATTTCCTAATAAATACCCAGAGAATGATGAGATGACCAAATGCTGAGAAAATAGACATATCTAAGAAATTAACTTGGCCAAAAAATGAACCTTAGACAAAGAGTATCGAACAATTCAAGGCGAGAGAAGAATACCCATAACTAAATTCCATCTACATTAAAAAACTAGAATATTGGTATATAAAAAATCCCACCTTTGAACCTTTCGAACATTAAATAACTAGAACCACTAGAATACTAAACCATATGGAACAAAAGAAGGCGAATTATTCTTTGAAATGACACTATGACAGCACAATTATAAAAGCAGAATAAGAACAAAAACTAAACCAAAACCACACCAATTCAAGGAGAAAAAATAAATCTGACACTAGATTCCCTTTAAACAAAGAATTGTTTGCATCAAAATAATTCCACCTTTATACCATCCCAATCAGAAAACTTTGAATTTCTAAAGACAAAGAGGGTCAAAACCATAGAGCAAAAAGAGGAATAACTTTAAAAATATGAACAAAAAAGTAAACCAAAAGTCACACAAATTCAAAGAGGTGAGAAAGTTTCCAGATTCCAGTGACATTTTCAAAAATCATACGCTTAAGCCCTTAAACGGCAACAACCAAAAAAATAAATAAATAATCAGACTTCAAAAAAGGGAGGGCATAAACCATTTGATGGAGGATAAAGGCCCCATCATTAAATTCCATCAACATGAACAGCAAAAATAAAAATGGGAATACAAAATACCACTTCCACAGGTCTTCCACAAACCAGAAAAAAAACTTGAGAGAAATACTGAAAATAGAACAAATTAGAACCACACCTGAACCATCAAAATACAAATTCATGGAGGAAAAGGAAAACCCACCACCAATTTCTTCTTCCAACTTACAAAATAAAACACGGCTAATCAACAAAATCCCAACTAAAAACTTCCTACGAAACCAAAAAAGAGCAAAAAGAGCTTGAAATCCCAAAGCCGAAAGCTAAGATACACAACCCACAAACTAATACAGAAGAAACAAGAACAAAAACCCAAACCGAAATCCACAAACTCAAGAAGGAAAAAGGGCACCATCAACAAATTCCCTTAAAAAACAAAACAAAAACATGGTATAGAAAAAAACCCACCTTTGACCTCACTCATAAACCTCAAAAAATTATAAAAACTTGAAATCCCTGAAGCCACTAAACCTATAAAGCAAGAGACTGGAATCAATAGCTTGCGGCTACCATTAAAACAGCAGAATAACAGCCAAACAAAACCAAAATCCACAAATTTAAGGGGGGAAAAGAGGACTCATCAACAAATTTCACTCAAAAAACAAATTAAAAATATGGATATAAAAAAATTCCACCTTTTAGCCCTCATAACCTAAAAAACTACAAAAATCCTGATAAACAAAAAAAGGCCAAAACCCAATATAAGAAAGAAAAGAAAAAACTCTCGAAACTACATATCAAATACCATAGTTAGAACAAAATCTAGGATAACCCTAAACAAAATTCCACTCAAACAACCAAAAAACCCACCTTCAAGCCTCCAAACAAAAATAAAATCCACCTTTAAGACAGAAGATATCTAGAATGACCCAAAACAAAAATTCACTCAAACAACCAAAACAAGAACATGGACACACACAAAAAAACCCACCTTTAAGCCATCCAACACAAAAAAAAAAGAAAAAAACTGAAACCAACCAACCTTGAGGGTACCATTGCATGAACAAGGAGCTTCCATCTCAGTCTCCTCCCCTTCTTCCTGGCAAATCCTGCACTCTGTGGCCTTCTTGGCAGAGATCATGTTATGGTTAGAGCAACCCTCTTCTCTCTCCAATCCACTCATCTCCAAACCAGCACCACTTGAGGCAGCAGAGCTCAACCCATTGTTGGGCTCAATGCATGATGTAGTTGCTATGAGCCTGTCGATGCAAACCATGAACTCATCCACCATCTCTGGTTCTGTGTTGGGTTTTGTTTTTGTGGTCTCTCTGAACACTTTTTAGTTTTTGGAGAGTGTAGAAGAAATTGGAGGAAGAGAGAGAGGTCGGAGAGTTTAATAAGAGGTTGGCCTGTAAGAGCATCACTGGAGTATCGTTAACGGGCCCGGGCAGTTTCACGACGTACTCGTTTCTCTTTCAGTCACGTCAGCTTCTCTTTCCGTCACGTCAACTTAAGCCAACCCCTAAATTTTTCTTAACCACACCCAGAAACAACTCAAGCGTCCTACATTCTCTCCTCTACACGTCATTTCGGAATCAATTCTAAACAAAACACGAAAAATTGTCAAAAAAATTCTAGAAAATATACACAAATAAAAAACTTTTTTTCATAAAACAATATTTGAAAAAATGAATTTAAATGATTTTTAAAACATTTTTGAAAACAAAAACACAAAAAGGGGACCAACTGGGGGTCACGTGCCCCCCACCCCACCCGGGTGCCCTGGGAGCATTTTCGGGCGGCCTGCCGCCCGGAAATGCACCCAGTGCACCCTACCGCGCACCCTCCCGTTAGGGGGGGGGGGGGGGGGGGGGGCAACTCGGGCGCCCGAGTCTAGAGCACTTGTTAAGGGTACTCTTAATATCGTCCAGGTAGTTTCCGGACGCCCTGGTTTCTCTCTCAGCCATGTTAGCTTCTCTCTCCGCCACGTCAGCACAAACCACCCCTACAAAATCCTTAACCATTACTAATTCACCCAGTCACGCTACAGTATTTGTTATCACGTTATTATTTTTATTCTTCTCTCTAAAACTTTCAACAATCAACAAAATATATTAATAATCATTATCGTAATTATTTAATATCAACAATTCATTCGTTTTTAATTAACATTTAATTAATAAATACGAAAATATTATTAAAATTTAGGAAACCACATTACATAGTACATTAACTAGAAATTTAAAAACTAAAAATACATCATTAAATACTAAACTTAAATACTAAACTTAAAATACATCAAGACGCATTTCCTCCAAAGCGTTGCCATATATTGTCAATCAAATCGGCTTGAAGGTTCAAATGTGTGGTGTGATCACGCAATTGATCTCTCCTTCTCAAGTACCTGGTAATATCCAATACACGGTCAGTGGAATACCGAACCGCGTTGTTCACGGAATTTCTAGGTTGATCCTCAACAAATTCGTTCCAATCTCCAAAATTACCGAAGGAATCGCGTTCATCCTCCACTATCATATTATGCATTACAATGCAAGCTGTCATTATTTTGTTAAGTACAACCTTACTCCATGCAAGAGATGACTTCTTCACTATCGTGAACCGCACTTGCAAGACTCCAAATGCACATTCTACATCTTTGCGTACTGCTTCTTGTCATTCAGCAAATAACATGTCCTTCGGTGTTTGTGGATGAACGATGGACGGAATGAATGCTGCCCATTTTGGATAAATACCATCAGTAAGATAATATCTCATATTATATCGAGAACCGTTAACCTCAAAATTCATAGGTGAGCTCGTCCTTCCATTACGTCGTCAAAAAACCGGAGATCGTTGTAGGACATTTAAGTCATTGCATGAACCTGGTGTGCCAAAAAACGAGTGCCATATCCACAAGTTAGCCGACACTACTGCCTCGAGGACAAGAGTGACATTACCACTACGCCCTTGATATTGGCCCCTCCAAGCAACCGGGTAATTTTCCCACACCCAGTGCATGCAATCGATACTTTCCATCATGCCTGGGAACCCACGCTGCTTACCAACGTGAAGTAGTCGTGCTAGGTCATTTGCATTAGATCTTCGGAGGTGCTCACCGCCGAAGTTGTTAATTACACCATCGCAGAATTTTTCAAGTGCGTTTATTACCGTGGATTCGCTTAGCCTCAAGTATTCGTCCACCTCATCAGCCGCAACACCGTACGCTAGCATACGAATCGCCGTGGTACATTTCTACAGGCCAGAGATGTTCATCCTACCGGTGGAGTCTGGATTACGTTGGAAGAAGGCATCAGACGCCTCAATGACACTAGCAATGCGAAGAAAGACATGCTTTCACATCCTAAATCTTCTCCTGAAAATGTTGTCAGAATAAATAGGGTCGTTAGAAAAATAATCGGCAATCAAACAGTTGTAACCAAGCTCACTATCTCTATCTGGGTTCGAAGTTCGCCTTCTGCACCTCTTAGGACGTCAGTCCACCACTTGGGAGACATACTCCATTAAGCAGTTCAACACTTGGTCGTAAACTTCGTCATTGGACGTTGAAGATGATGAAGACTTCGAACTGGAAGACTTATCGGGTGAAGACATTGTTCGTAGATGAATGAGAGAGAACCAACCAGGAGGAGTACATTTATAGTTGTGAGAAGTAACCTACAGTATGCGCGTGACTAGGCAAAAGACAAGACGATTGCATCGAGGGTTGAACTTCTCAAACATCGAGGACCTACAGTATGCACGTAACTACATAAAAGACAAGACGATTGCATCGAGGCTTGGACTTCTCAGGCATCGAGGACCTACAGTATGCACGTGACTCACAAAAGACGAGACGATTGCATCGAGACTTGGACTTCTCAGGCATCGAGGACCTACAATATGCGCGTGACTCACAAAAGACGAGACGATTGGATCGAGGCTTGGACTTCTCAAGCATTGAGGACCTACAGTATGCGTGTGACTTACAAAAGACGAGACGATTGGATCGAGGACCTACAGTATGCGCGTGACTACTTGAATATATACACCCCAACCACCTTAATTCTCTACTCACCTCTATTCTCATCTTACTTCTTCCACCATAATCTCACAATGTCCTCTTCAGAAGACAATGGTTCACCAGAGTACCGACGATCTCCACGTCGTCCACCCCCAACCCAACACTTTTTCCCCTACCAAAATGTTCCACAACCAGGATTCCACCCGTTATACGAAAGCCAATTTACCCCATAACCAGGATTACACCCGTCCCACCAAAACCAAATTTTACCACACTCAGGGTTCTACCCGCACAATCAATACCAACTGCCAACTCAGGAAGAAGGGCAAACCCAATTCCAAATGGTATGTATACTCGCCTCCTAAGTGACGAAAGTAATGGAAATGCAAGCCGCATTACACCTGATGTGAATGACGAAAATGTCATTCAACCTACAAGTCGTGAGGGAACACGTAAAACCGCGATGATAAGGGCGCAAAAATCGTGGTCCGCACAAGAGGATCAGCGACTAGTCTCGGCTTACATGACTGTAAGTGGTGATGTTGTGGTTGGGACAAACCAAAAAATGAGGTCCTTCTGGAGACGTGTGGAGCGCATCTTCAATGAATCAGGCGAGCCAGGTGCAGTAGAGCGTAACGATGAATCATTGAAGGGACGATGGCGGCGTACATCGTCGTCTGTGAACCAATGGGTCAGTTGCTTCGACCAGGCGGTGCGGAGGAAGAGAAGTGGTTACAACGAGGAAAATGTCATCCATGATGCGCACATCATCTATGAACGAACACACAACGCCAAATTTCAGTACATGCATGTGTGGCTTATGTTACGTAGGTACCCTAAATGGGAGTCTGTTGCGCTTGGACTTCCCACCAAAAACGTCGTTGTAGAAAGTCCGGAGAGTTTTAGCAGCGGGAAAAGAAAAAACACCAACGACGATGGGAGTCACGCAACACCGTCAACAGATGAAATGGTGTTCGAAACATGTCCTCGTCCTGAAGGTGTTAAAAAAGCTAAAAAAAGAAGGGGAAACAACCATTTCAGGCACAACTTGATCCTGATATGTTAGAACTGGGGAAACAAATTGAATATAGCGCAAAAGTGAAAGAGGAAAAATACTTGCGTTACGAAGAACGGGTGGAGAGGGAACTCAACAACAAGAAACTTGATGTCCTATTTGCTCTGATGAAGAAGGAAAACAAGGACGAATTCGATAAAGAAACACTTGCTGAACTCAAGGAGTGAGCTAAATCACAAGGATATATGTAGGTGCTCAGGTTTTCATTTGTAATATCAATATGTGTGTTGTAGTTTATCAGTATTGTGGTAGTTTAAATTTCGTATCCGTAAGAGGAATGTCTTTCCTTTCCTTATTTCTGTTGTATTTCGTATTTTTTATTTGTATTGTATTTTGTTTCCGAAGTGTATGAGTATTGTACTACTATTTCTTATTTTTTTATGATTTTTTTAATTTTACTTTTATCTAAATAAATCAAAAAAAATTTAATTAATCATAAAATATTTTTTCAATTAATTTTCAATACCTAATTAATCTAATTCAATTTACCTAATTAATACATTATCCTAATTATATATAAATAATCTTTTTTCTTTAAAACAAAAACAAAAAAATAACAAAAAAAAAATTAGGGACCAATTCGGGTGGCCACATGTAATCCGGAAATGTTCATTCTACAAGTTGCATTCAGTGTTTGTTGGAAGAAGACATCAAATGCTTCAACGACATTGTGAATGCGCAGAAGGACATGCTTTCGCATCCGAAATCTTATCCTGAAAAGAGAATGAGAATACACAGGGTTGTCAGAAAAATAATCGTTTGTAAGGCATCTGTAACCAACTTCACGATCTCTATCTGGGTTCATCGTTCTCCTTCGACGATGCCTAGGACGTGTATTCTGTTCGTACACATCCCGAGCGGCCTAATCAATAGCACGGTCCATCAGATCGAATGTCTCACTGCAGTTGTCATCGTCGGATTAAACGGGGTTTGAACTAGTATCTGACATTGAGATAAGAAGCTAATAAGAGTGAAGAATTTAAGAAGATGTGTGGAGTTAAGGAGATAGGTAGATGTATTTATAGTTGGGAGTAGATAAATGTATCTTTTACACAGTACACGCGTAAATGTACAGTACACGCGTGAATGCACAGTGCAAGCATGACTACGTAGTGCACGCGTGATTGAATAGAAGAAGCGTGATTACACAGTGCAGACACAATTGAACAGTGATCCAACAATAATCAAAATTATCACCCTACATTAATCAAAAATACCTAATACATTATCAATTACTTCTAATAACAAATCCTCTAATAAAATAAAAAAATTAAAAAAAATTGAACCAATGGGGGGCAAAAAAAATTGAACACGTGCCCCCACCCGAGGGTGCCCCGGGCGTCCAATCAGGATGCTCGGCGCACAATCACGCGCCCGTGTGGGCACCCCAGGCAGCCACCCTCCCCGTTAACGGGGGGGGGGGGGGGGGGGGGGGGGGGGGCAGGGCGTGCTCGGCCCGTTAAGAATGCTCAGGGTGTGTGACATTGCTCAAGAGAATTTCACCTTTTAAATAGGCACTGCCAAGTCCATCACTTTCTTTGAGGACTCATGGTTGGGACTTGGGATGACCATTTATTTGCGAGTTGTTTGTGTAGACAACTACGATAACACCTTGTCATTCCACATCAGATCCTAGTTAGTTACTTCATCAATGGTGAGACTTTGTGCCTCCCACCCCCAAAGTCGTATGGTATAGATCCACTTTGACCTCTCATTGAGGTGACCCTCACTACAAGAAATTTTTAAGAGCTGACTTGGTCCGATGAACGTAGGACCAAGTTTGGAACGTAGGATGTGTGGCAGTTTATTCGTACCCAGTGTTCTAATATGCGGGAAGATGCGGCCCGGGACCGCATCACGTCTTAAGGATGCAGGTTAGTCTATGTGGCCTGCATCACTGCTTGCATATGCGGCGCATTTCCAAAAGGTGAATTTCAATTTAATTGGGTCAAGAAAATTGGATTACCCATTTAACCAAATTTTAAGCGTATCACAAAAATTCCTAAATCTTTTCCCCAACTCTCCCCAACACCAATCCCTATGTCGATCCTAACCTTAGCCCTGATCCTAACCTATGGAGATTGACACTCAATCCGACCCAAATTCCAACCATATCCGATCTCCGTTTCGATCCAAACTTTCACGTAAATATAAGTTTAGGAGTGTATTAGGGATACAAAAAAAATTAGGAAGAAAAACGTTGAATGCGTGTTAAATAATGAGTTTTTGAAGTTCAAGTGGGCAAAGTGTTACAAAATTAAAGTTCAGGGGAGGTAACTGTTAACTTTGAAACTTGAGAGGGCAAAGTGATATCGATGCATAGTTCAGGGGGGGCAAACTGTAATTAACCTAAAAAATAAAACCCCTAAAATTTGGGTCAAAATTGAATAAAAAATAAAACAATAAAAATCAAATTTTGTTTAAATTGAAAAAACCGGTTAATTTCGGTTCGACCAAACCGAAAAAACCAATCGGTTCGATCGATTTTTTTGGTTTTCTTCGCTTCACTTCAGTTCACAAGGGGGCCGGTTTTTTGACAGAACCGACCGGTCTGCTACCGGTTCACGGTCCAACCCGGTTTGACCGTCGGTTCGGTTTTTAAAACAAAGGTATTTATTCTAATCTCTCACGAATCTTGTTATTTTAATCTCAATTTCCAATTATTAAAGAAGTAGTTTTGACTTTTGATTTGTGATTCAAATGCTTATTCTTTAGGTACATATTTTTCCTCTTCATTACTTAACCACTAGTTAATAGTTTGATAAGAACTCTACCATTCGAGGAAGTTGAATATGATTCTTAAGATGACACTGACAATGAAGAAGATTAAGAGCCTCAAATGGAGTACAATGAAGATTGATAATTAGGATAATAATTTGGTAGTTTAAGTCCTTGATTTCATAAGGTCCATAGTGTAGGATCGTTATGACACCTAATTAATCTAATCAATTTCCTAATCTCTACTTAATATGTAGTGAAAATGATAATTAAAAATAGTAGAGAAAAACAACCACAAGAAGATAATGATTTTATAGAGGCCCGACATCCCACCCAGGTCATATTTCCTCTCTTGTAAGCTCCGCTTAATCGCATGAGCTCCGCCTACGTCTTCACTATTCTTTCCCCGTTACGGGCCACGAGATAACACATTTACACCACGAACTCGCAAACAATTTGTGCCAAGCTCGGATCCTCCTCTCACAACCTTGGAGGGATGCTTTGGGCTTTTACCAAAACCTTTACAACCTTTGATAACAACGAATTGAAGTAAGAGTATCAACACTCTAACTTTGAGCACACTTGAGTATGATATGATTAAGGATCTAAAATGTGGAAGTTTTAGCTCTTGAGTGTGTAGAATGAGATTCTTGAGATGAGAGGATTCTCTCTAATGTAGGAAGCAAATAGAAGTTGGGGAGATATTTATATAAGGTGTGTAAACCTCTATTTACAAGTTCCTAAAGTATTATAGTCATTGGGGAATATTTGGTTGAGATTTGAGTAAGATACACCAAACAGAAATCTAAGTTCAGTAAATCTGTCATAAACCGGTTGACCGACACAAGATCAATGGTCGATTGTTTCCATAAAAATAAGGAAACATTCAAATCAACTTAAAACACGGTCGAACCAGACGGCTAAAACTTAAGTGAACGGTCGAACTAAAACATGGGGTGGTCGACCATTCTGAGGGTTTTGGCCATGGTAAAGAGTTAATCGGTTGAACGCAAAACAAAGTTCGTCCGATCGAAAATAACAGACACTTTTGGTGCACACAATTGTTTATATCTCGTCGACCATCGTTAAGACATTGTTCGACCGGTTGCCAAATACATTTTAGGAGTATTTGAAAAATACGAATACGATCGTTGGAGAATATGACAAGTATAACGGTCATCCGGAAAATACGGGTCAAATGGTTGACCTTAATGTATTAAACCAACGCAATAAAGAGTCAAATGTGGTAAAATGAAACAAACAAATGAGGAAGGTTAGAACCATAATGTCTCATCTGGGTGCAAAGAGTCCCACCAAACCATGAGATTTTTTGGTTACATACTTACATGTGTTTGTTGGTCTGTTCTATCATGAGATGCCTTCTCAAATAAGATTGCATGTCACACTCTAAATATCCAATGTTTGTTTTGGGTTCACTTGAAAAAAGTTAAATAGAAAGAAATGCACAACATACTTAATGAAGATGTTGTGTTGAAAATAATTCTATTGGGCCCTACCATAAAAGTAGGGAACTCATTTATAACTTTCTTTCTTCTCTTGTATGAATGCTCATTTGTACCTTACTATTTTTATTACTCAGAACTAAATCACGTGTAATATATCAAAAGTCTTTTCATTTTATTTAAGAAAAATAACTTGACTTTTCTTGAGGTTTTGTAGAGTATTTCGGGTAAAGAATTATTATATTTTATCGGTCTATATTGTTTCTTATTGCAAAAATGAATACACATATGCTACGAACTTTTGCTTGCACCATCAGAACTAATTGTTTGTACTTTTGGAAAATTTGATTAATGCAAGTATATAATTATTGCATAGAATATCCCGATGCCAATTGAAATAAGCATTGTTAGCAGTATATAGAATACAAACAAGTAATAATTAGTACCTTTTTGTTGACTTAAGAAAAACATACAACAAAAATATTATAATTAAACCTAAGAATATATACAATAAAATATGTTATTATCGAAAGATATAGAATAGGATAGACTTTTATTGACAAATTATGTTGCTTCGTACGAATTTTTTGTTAATTCAATAGGTTTTTTTTACGACGACAAAAATAAGTAAATGAGCCCTTACTAAATCGTAAGGAGTTATCAGGCGAATCATTGAAACTTTCAAACAAATATCTTTCTAATCACACCGAAGTTGTTGGTTGTGATTTAAGAAAACTCCCAAATGAACTTTGGAAATTAAATATGATATTACAAATGCTTGGGTAAATGAAAAGGAAATACTTAATGTCCCCCATTTACTGATGACACATTTAAATGTTATATCATTATTTATTATAATGTATTTCTCTTCTTCTTTTTTGTCTATATTAAATCATACAACTTAACCAATTGAGAATAGTTTAGTTAGAAGATTATTCGAAAGAAGAACGTTAAAATCAAACATCGAATCCCAAACAACCTTATTTACATGTTTGAGTTTAAAACATAAAATAAGATTAGAATAAATAAAATAAAAATGGAACTATGCAGCTTAAGATGAAGTATTGTTGCCACCAACTTCATCATATTAGGTGTACGAATATATTAAATATTTGTAAGATTTTTTTGGGTTAGTGGGGGCGTACACAAAAAATAAGAAGAATCTGAGTTGAATGTCAACTGTTGCATGTGAAATAATTAATCCAATAGCTTCACAACGAGTAATTGCTGTTCTCCCTCGTGCTTATCCCTTGTCTGCGTAAACTATAACTAATGCTTAGATGATTTACTGAACTTATCCTAAACATAATGAATTCTAGAAAACATAAACGATCAATTAGCAACAATTGGCAACAAAGCTAATATCAAATTAAAACTCCATTCAGATAAGGCATATCAAAATTGTGCATATTTTGATTTTTTTTGTTGTTGTTAAAGTTCATGTTCATAAACTTGTTAATAACTTCATATTATAAGAAAAATGACAATCGTCCAATTTAGGATGAAATGTTAATAAAATTGGTAAAGAAATAAGAAGATTATATATATATTTCTATCCGGCTTATAGGTGCAATTTGGTCTTGCATTGTAGCTCGGCGATCAAATGCTTTGTGGACATAATGACAAGAGCAAATATCGTACTTCCCTACTTAATGGATTATGAAAATGATATTGCTTACGAGTCTTATAATTTTCATGGAAGAATAAGCAACCAACTCAAGCTTGAATCGGGAAGGTCATCTTCCCTTGTCAAGCAATAACATTTAGAGTATCTGTAACCATGACCTAGTTGTAGGGCTGAGCATCGGTCCGGTCCGGTCCGGACCGGATCGGAAAAAAATTTTAGGTCCGGACCGAAAACCGGACCGGACCGAAAAAATTCGGATAGGCGGACCGAAGACCGGACCGGACCGGTTCGGTCCGGTCCAAAAACCCGATTTTTTACCTTAAATTAAAAAAAAAAAAATTGGACCGGTCCAGACCGGACTGGACCGGAAAATTTAAAATTTGCCGGACCGAAACCCGGACCGGACCGGATTTTTTCAAAAATTTCCGGACCGAACCCGGACCGACCGGTCCGGTCCGGTTGACCGGTTTGACCCGGTCAATGCACAACCCTACCTAGTTGGATGACCTAGGTCATCAACTTTTTTTCTTTTCTCTTTCTCTGTCACGTCATCATGACTCAAAGTCATCTTTCTCCTTCACTATTTACTTCTTAACCATGACCTAAGTTATCCCACTTTCTTTCCTCCACGTCATTAATTTTCTTCTCAATTTTTATTTTATTCTAAAATAATTTATATTTACCAAAAACATTAATGATATATTTGAAAAAAACAAAATAACAATAAATCTCGTATTTCCAAATTGCATATACTTTATCTATTTAACCATCAATGATTACCAAATACTAAATACCATTAATATTAAGAAAGTAAATATTACCTTATTTTTAGCAAACGACATAATTCAAGGGAGACGATAAATCAAATACATGACATAAATCAAATAATACACGACATAATTCAAATATTACACGACGTAAAACACAATAAAGCGTCACTTCCGCCAAATCGCTGCCAGATGTTCTCGATCAAGTCCGTCCTCAACATGAGATGCTGGGTTCATTGAATTAGACATATTTGGCGAGATACGTCTTATCACTTCATTCCTTATAATGTAGAACTGAAAATCTACAGTACATGTGTGATGTCTTATCTTGTTGAACTGACAATACACAGTACGCACGTGATGCCTTATCTTGTCGGAATAACAATCTACAGTACGCGCGTGATGTATTTAATCTGACTGATTTGAAATCTTGTTTGAGAATATAATTATCTTCAAACCATCTTGGGGAAACTAATAAATTGAAAAATATGTTTACGAAGTTAAGCTAAGTCAGAGAAGTTGGTGTATATCAGTATAATTTCCGTACTTTAATTATAACATTATCAAAATATCATAAACCCTAACCATAATTATTATCAAAATATAAACTAAAACTACTTAAATCCTAACTATTTATCAAAATATAAACACCTAATTATTAAAACAAATAACAAAACAAAAACAAAAACAAAAAAATTAAAAAACAAAAAGGAGACCAACTAGGCACGCACAACCCGGTCGTCTAGCGACAGACCGGGACGGGGTCGTCCCTCGACCCCGTTAAGGATGGTCTTAGGGAACAAAAACCTATTTATGTAAGGGTTAATTTTATAATAATCAATAATGTATAATGGTATTTAGAATTTCTTTTTGTTGAGGGGAGGGACCTTATATAAGTATAACTAAGAGAAGAACCTAGAAATTTACCCTTCTTATTTTAACTGGGATCAGGGATGAGAACATTGAGAAGTCATGCGGTATTAATTAAAGTGGAATAAGTGTGTCGATAAAGTTTGGCCTGGTGTTAGGGATGATGTCGAGAATCCATTTCACATATTATAAAAAAAATCCTTAAAAGATCTGCTAATGCCGAGTAAAGCTGTATTAGTGCAGCATGATTAGATTCTCTTTTATACAAAAAATTGCATAAAATATTTATTATAAAAAACTACAAAATGGTATAATAATTTTTTAAGGATAACTGATACTATCACTACCTCATTAATAATAATGTATTACAATTATAAAGTTTTTCTTTCTTTCCTACTCATACCCTGTTAGAAGATTTAACTTCTAACCATACAAAAACTTGGGTTCTCCCAATAGTTGCAAACTACGTGGAATCTCAAAGTATAAAAACAAATGCGGTCAAAACCAAATTCAATTTGGATTTGTAACAAAACATGCAAATATGATCATGTCCACTGCATCCCCCAACCCATTTGAAAATAAAGCTCTTCCTCCGTTAGGTCGTCATTTGGTGGGGGTGGCATGTTCAAGTTTGCATGGGTCATGGATATTGCACGATTGATAAACGAGGTCTATCTTCCATCCCTAAAGGTGTAACTTGTCCAAAAATCGACCATAGAAAATGTGTCATCTATTATCTTTAATAAATTTGAAGAAGATCTTTGGAGAAGTCGCAAGTTGCGTTCTTTCCAAATATTTCGTACAAAAATTATTCCAATCTGATCCTGCATTCCATTCAAATGAATGTTATTGTTAAATGCCGAGAGCATTCACGTTCCAATCATTTACCATTTGTAGATCGTTGTTGCAAAGAATTTGTAATATCCTTAATCCTTTTTAAGACTAACCTTGTTTTGGGCCTTGATTAGGTGCTTAAGTGGTGATTTGGAGTGGATGGCTGAGATTGATTGGGGAGTTGAAGTGGATGGTGGAGATTTGTGGGGGGGGGGGGGGGGGGGGGGGGGAAGAGTTTAAGTGGTGAGTGTCTCTCTCTCTCGCATTCCTCTCTCTCTCCCGCTCAAATCCTCTCCCTCCCTCTGATCAGATCTCCGGTGCGTGGAGGAGCTCGAGCCGTGCGGTTCTGAAGGCGAGGCAAGGATCGAACGTTCGCCGGTGAGGGTAGATCGTCGTTCTGTTGGTTTTCACCGGAGGAGGTGATTTGCGAGGAAAAGCTCGCCGTCGAGTCTTCGAAGGCTTCTTCAAGTCTTCAAGGTATGTCAAGCTTTACTTTGATGCTCACTTATGCTTGGGTGGGTGTTGGGGTGGTCGACGGTAGGCCGGAGGGCTCGTCGGACCCGTGCAGCAGCGTTCTGCACTATAATCGATCGACCGGTGGCATGGTTCGGTCGACCGGTTGTAGAGGATTTTGGGCGGAAAACCCTTGCACCGGTCGAACGATACTCTTCGAGTGGTCGACCGGTGGTATGTTTGATCAAGGGAGAAAAGGCTCTGTGTGTTTTCGGTCGAACGTGACCCCTTTGCCGGTCGACCGAAAGCACTGTTGTAAGTCGGTTGGGGGCGTTGACCATCCAAACGGTCGACTGCCTTGTTGACTTGTTCGACCGGCGATTAAAAATAACTTAAGTTGGTTCGACCGTGAGATGTTCCGGTCGACCGGTGCACTATGCGGATTTTGGAGTTTGGTACTGGTCGTTTTTGGTCGACCAGTGAGTTTGGGTCGTTCGACCGTTGGTGCATATTATTGTGGCACAAGTTTTACTGGTCGAATTCGGTCGAACGGGACCCCTTTTGCCGTTCGACCGATTGACAGTTTTGTTGGTTGGGCCAGTCCTGCTGAGAGGATTCGGTCGACCGGTTGGGACATTTTGTTCGACCGTTTGGTACGGTTTTCGCGTGTTCTTGTGTTGTGAAGCCAGCTCATGTTGGTGACGGATCTCCGGCCCTTGGTGGGTGACGGTGCCGGCCAGTGAGTGGTTCACGGGTGTTGTCGGGCCAGCCCAAGAAGGCAACGGATCTCCGGCCCTAGTGGGGTGACCGGTGTCGGCCTGAGGGTGGTTCGCGTGTGGGGCCAGCTCAAGATGGCAACGGATCTCCGGCCCTAGAGGGGTGACGGTGCCGGCCTGAGAGTGGTCTTCTGGACAGCTCAAGATGGCAGCGGTACAGAGGATACCGACCTGAGAGTAATCCGGCGGTGCCTGGGGCACATGTGTGTGTAGACCGAGGATATTTCCGGTCGTGGTGCCTGTGGCACGTGTGTTGTTGCCGAGGGAGTTTCCGGCTGAGGTGCCTGGGGCACGTGTGTGAGGGTTGGGCTAGAGGACCCGTGGGACCCGTCACTGTTTGGTGTCTACTGTGGTAGGGAGAGAGTTCCCGAGGACCCAGTGAGACGTTGTTGGTCTATCGCATTTCATATCATACATGCTTTAGATATCTAGTCATTTATTGTTATAGAGGTTTGGCATACGGGGTTTCCTCTCGGGAAACTCAGGCATATTCATGTTTTATGTCAGGTCGTAGGCAGCATTAGGAGGTGGTGACCGCGGAGGAGCGCCTTCGGGACCAGATCCTGCTTTCCCTGTTTTTGAGGTCCGAGTGATTACATGTATATTTTCCTTATCTTTTGTTGTAATCACACTTTTGTAAACTCTCAGATATATATATATATATATATATATATATATATATATATATATATATATATATATATATATATATTGTATATATGTTGGTGCACCAGTTGGCCTTTTTCGTTGGTAATATCCTCGTGTTGTGTTTAATTAAAAATTTAATTTCTTCCGCTTTTGAGGATGTTACAAATTGGTATCAGAGCGGTCTGTTCCGACGTACTTGTCCAAAGAAGCCACCTTAGATGTCTTTTAGTTAGTCGCATTTTAGAGCATACATCCATAATCATCTGATTTCCAGTTTTGTTGTCTTGTGTGTAGATGCCTCCGAGACGCAAGAGACTTCCCCTACGTGGCCCGAGTACCAGTGAGGAGACTGGCGCCATGGATTGGGCGGAGGAGCGCCGGATACTCTTCGACGCTGTGCAGAGGCTGGGCGTTCTTTTAGATCGTCAGTCTGGCAGAGAGGAGACGACAGGGGTAGGGGCGGTGCACGACCGGTTTATGCGCCAGCACCCACCTACTTTTGATGGCAGAGGAGATGCTGAGGCTGCCGAGGACTGGGTTTTTAAGATCCAGGAGATCTTCCAGGCGATTGGGATTCCACCAGAGAGGATGGTGGGGTTGGCTACGTACGTGTTGGGCGGTGAGGCGTCCAACTGGTGGAGGACCACGACTGCAGTGGTGTTCCCGGGCAGGACAGATGTCAGCTGGGATGAGTTCCTCGGGGAATTCAATGAGCAGTACTTCCCAGAGCATGTCAGGGACGGGAAGAGAGAGGAGTTCATGAGCCTCGAGTAGGGTGAAATGACACTGGCGTATTACGTCCGGAAGTTCAACGCTTTGGAGCGTTATTGTCCGGAGTTCTGTGTGACCCCGATTCAGAGGGCGAGGAAGTTTATACGGGGGCTTCGGAAGCAGCTCCGTACCAGCGTGACTTACAGCATGCCTCAGACCTTAGCAGATGCTGTGAAGTTCGCGACTCTCATTGACCAGGACTATCAGGAAAACTATGCAGAGTCCAGGAGGCCTCAGGGGAAGAGTAGTGGACGTCCAGGAGCTCCACTGGCATGTTAGATTTTCATATTAATTTATGTCATTAGAACGCAATTGTGCACACACACGTCAAACATCTTCACCGTTACACACATGCTCCACATCCTATGGAGTTAGTCACATTTATTTTACAGATTGTAATTAGCGTAATTTAATGTAGATACACTCACTCGCTCTTCATTTTATTCCCCTACACAAGTATAGTCGACGACAATCTGCACTCGTTCCTCGTGGACACAACTTGTACTTGTCACCGCTTCAACGTGATCGTATACTTAGGTTTTTGGACTTAAAATCCCAACACCACCCTTGTAATGTAAACTCACAAGTGAAAAATAAATACAATGAGTCATCCATGTCCAAATCACATAAATTACGCATGCAATCACAACTCATTGCCTCCTTAAAAGGTTTGCCTTTGTCGCACATTGTCCAGTAGTACTAACCAAATATATATTTTTGATTTTTAGAGGGCAACGTTGTTTCCAGATCCATGTTCTGCAGTCTTTTCTAACTCTCAGCAATTAAGGCATCTATAAAAAGATTTAACTGCAAATGTAACATTGCTATTCCAACGACGACAAAGTATGTATCCTCTCCAACCCCATTTGTGAAGATATCCCTGAAAACTTGTTTTAAACAAACGCTCTACCATTTCCAAATGTCGAGATCTTGATTGCCTAAAAGGCAAGAATCTGGTGATGACTTTAGAGATTAGCATGAATACATGTATTGTTTTATATTTGCTACAAGAGCCCTCGTATATATAGGTGAGGGATTTTGATCTTAATCATATTAGTTGATTTTGATGATTTAATCAACTTAATCTTAATGACAATCAAATTGAGTCAAACACATCCCATGCATTGCACACATACTTGTATTGTGCATATTCTTATCATAACAAGCAATCAAGACTCAAGAAAAATGGAATTGAAGTCAAAACATATAATCAAGTTATTTGAAGACATGCAATTTTTATCTTTATTTGAGTTTTTAGGAATCTATGTAACTTGAGCACTTAACTCTCGATAAACTTCATACATAGATTCTAGGAAACCTATATAAGTCTCATACAAAATTTAATATCAATCCGACTCTAATAGGCGACCTAAATCCTAGGATAACCAAGCTAGATAGAACTGCCTGCACAAAATCGATTGACCGACAAAATGTTTGTTCAACCGGTTGACAAGTGCACTTTACCCTTGGTTTGGTCGACCGGTAAATGCCTTTTGTTCGATTGTTTCTCTCTATTTTACGTATTTTTCTGCCTGTTATTTTTGTCATATTATTCAATGGTCGAATACGTATAAATCCTACATAATCATCATTTTGTCATAGGGTACCGATCAGACAATTTGACCTTAGCGGTCGACCGGTGAGTCACTCTTAGAATCAGAAAATTCCCTGTTATTTTCGGTCGACCGTCACTCTTTGATCGTTCAACCGTTTACCTTATATTTTCTCTGGACTCACTCAAAACCCTTATATCGGTCGACCACCTCCTGACTTGGTTCGACGGATAACTTAAGTTACTAACCTTTTGGTTCGACCATATTTTAAGTTGGTTCGAACGTTTCCTTATTTGCATGGAAACGGTTGACCGTTTATCATGTATCGGTCGAATGGTTTTGGACAGATTTGTTGAACTTTAGTTTCTGATTTGTATATCTTACACACAACTTTACCAAATCTTTCCTAATGGCTATATGAGTTTTAGAGCTTATAAATAGAACTTAGAACAACTTTACAAAGTTACCAATCCTAACTCTTAAGCTATCATACTCTTGAAGTCTCAATCATATCTCTAAAAGCTCATTTGCGCTTACATTTCACTTGAACCATCCTTAGATTCATATCTTCATTGTTAAAGTGCTCAAGCTAGAGCTATATTTTCATATCTTCTCGGATTGTGAGAAGGAATGCCCAAGCTCAACGATGGTATTTGTGAGCTTGTTTAGTAAAGGCGATTTCTTTCGGCCCGAAACAGGGAGATGATTAGTGGATTCACAAGTGGAGTTCGTGGTGCTCGAGCGGGACTTACAGGAGAGAACTAGGACCCGAGTGAGGTGCCGAACCTCTGTAAAAATCGTCGTATCTTTTTCTGGTTTGCATTTCCTTTACCCTACTTGCTATATTTGTTTTTCCGCCGTGATTATTCTTAATTTAGAGCATTTAGTGATTATCTTTGATTATTCCTCGAAACTTGCTATTTTTCTTTAAAGAGTCTCCAAAGAATTTTTCCTTTAATTGTCCGGTCAAAATCCTGTAAAGCTGGGACCCCTGATTCGCCTTCCTTCTTGTTTTGGCATACCATGTCCCATTTAACCACGTGCATATCTTTGTTCTTGTTCTTACTCCGTAGGAATTTCTTTCTTAAGGATTCTATTGTGTTTAGTGCTTTTTTGGGAAGGGAAATGGTAGGACTGTCAATTCGGGTCATGACACGAAATTCGAACCTGAACACGACACGAAATTTCGAGTTCGGGTTGACATATTTCGGGTTCGTGTCGAATTCGGGTCGACACGAACAACACGAAGTGTAATTCGGGTCGGGTTCGGGTTTATCAAATTCGGGTTTCGTGTAATTCGTGTCGACACGAAATACCCGAATTTCTAATAGAGAATAAAAAACCCTAACTAAAACAAACAATCTCAACTTCTCAAGCCTCCAACCGTCTCCAACTCCTCCAAATCTCCGATCCACATCTCCAAGTCTCTGAATGTTTATGGATGTATCATTGTAGCCTTTCATATTTTAAAAGAGTTTGTGATGATTAATCATGAATATTTTGTTTTTAGGTTCACAAAAAGAATTCGTGTTAATTCGTGTCGACACGAACACGACCCGAAACACGAATTCGACAAACACGAAAAAAAATCGTGTCAATTCGGGTCGTGTTACTAATTTCGTGTTCGTGTTTAGCTGTAGAATTTCGTGTTCGTGTTCGGGTCAGGTTTTTTTTAAATTTCGTGTTCGTGTTCGTGTTCGGGTTGAGCAAAAACAAATTCGTGTCAATTCGTGTCGACACGAACACGACCCAAAACACGAATTTGACAGCCCTAGGAAATGGTTCCTAAATAATATGTCAGTATTGCAGATAATTCTGAGTTAAGAAGTATTAATTTAACCCCCACCGATGAAAAGTTACATTTCCAGCCTTCTAGCCTCGTCTTAATCTTGTTTATCACTGGTTGCCAGAATGTATTGGTTATCTGAGATGTCGTTACGGGAAGACCTAGATATTTGAAGGTAGCACTGCAGCTTGACATTCCAAGATTTGTTTGGTGTTATTGATCTCATTTTGGGAAAGGTTAATTCCCGAGATAGTGTTTTTCCCAAAATTAATCTTTAACCAGGAAAAATATTGGAAGAGACAAAAGAATTATCTTCGGGTTGATGATATTTATGTTGAATTTCGTGTCCTTATGTACGTGTATATTTAAATTTTTTTAATACAAGCGTACATGATCGATTTCATATTTTCAGCAATTTTATGTACATTATTTTGTATTTATTCTAATATCATGCAAACCTACATATATTAAAATAAACAAATAAGATATGATCATACTCAAATGTTCTCTAAAACCTTTTAGAAGATCCGGAGTTCCGTTGCCTGTCAAATTGCCCACCGATTCGCCTCTAAGTGTTCACCAAACTCTAAACAAGATTAGAGAGAAATGAGTTAGTCAATCAATCTCTAATTAAACTTAGAATCTAGCTAATAACTCATCCAAAGCTCCACGAGATTTGATCTCCAAAATGCATCCATTCGATCGACCTTTCACACGCTCAACAACTACTGTGAATATTCGGTCAACCGGTCTCCGACAAATGTTCGACCGTTTTGTCCGATTTTTGCCTTTATCAAATTTTGGATTTATCTCCAACAAAATTTGATCTTTTGGGGTTTTAGCAAATTCATATCTCATGTAATATATTATCCTATGGAATGTTAAATTATTACACCACATAATATATACATCTTATATGAATTTATTCATGATTCTAATTATGTCAATTTTCGTGACATATTGATTTTATTGATTCACCACATGTGTAAAATTTCATAAGAAACTCAACAAGTCATATGAATTCAAAATCAAGCTTCTTGTTTTCCAGTTTTGTGGTGTGACCTATAGGAAGATCTAAGCTAAATTGGCAGCAATATTTAACACTCAATATCTCAAACTATAAGCGGTATCTAGCTACACATTATAGTTACCAAATTAGCATAGATGACATGTTCCACTCGAACTAAACACGATCCATTTAGTGATGTAAGTGCATCATTTGTGTCCATCTTTTGCCTCATGATATTAAGAATATATACAAAGTAGAAATGTGTCACTTTTGTATTATATTCATTTCTTGATCTCTTTAAACTAATTATAACTATGTAACTTAACTCAAGTTACATTGTGCACATTATAATTTTGCTTTATCAAATGACCCACTAATATCATCACTCAATTAAGAGGGGCAATCATAATCTTTTGACTAGCTATCTTTTCCAACACAAGTCATGTTCAACTAACTATTGTCTTTATCACTATACTCATTGATAGTTTTTGACAATAATCAAATTGAACATTCCTTATGTGAAAAGATATAAGTCATATCTTAGGATCCAACACTCAGTAAGCATTAATGACACAAAATACAATTTCATAATATTTTACTTGATAGGTTTATTCAATATATAAAAGTAATATTTTCTTCTTTTATATACTCATGTCGTCAAATATTTATGGAGCTACAATAATCGATGACCAACACGACAATCTTATCTTGGTAATTAATGTTCTATGTTAATTACCATGATTGTGAATTACTTTTGATTTATGTAAACCATTATCTTTTAGATCTCTACGGTTAATGACCAATAGTCTCTTCCTTAACATTTCCAAAAGACGAATACATTAATCAAGGAACAAAATGTTTGCACATCCAATTCATAATACTTGACATATAAAAGTAAACTTCTAGAACACATTCCTTTCAATCTCCCACTTGTTAGTAGGGTAATGTATAAAAGAATTTTTCTTTTACATACATTCTCAATGTATAAAACAATAATAACTAGGGTAACCCTCTCTAATCACTCGTCAAGTCAATCCACATGGCTCCTCAGACCCATGGACTCGAAAAACATTTAGCCATTGGCTTGGGATAAAGGTTTGGTGAATGGATCAGCTGTGTTGTTGTTTGTGTCCACCCATAACAAATTTATTTTGACTTTTTCGATGAAGTCACGTGTGACAAAGTACTTGTGATCCATGTACTTCACTTTGTGGTGTGATTTAGGATCCTTGATTTGCTAGATAAATGCACTATTGTCGCAAAATAGCTCTATGGGTCCATCGCACGAGGGAACTACTCCAAGCTCTTCAAAGAACTTCTTAATCCACACTCCTTTGCTCACTTCAGCGACATCCATCATTTTGGAAGCGGTGGTTGAGTCGGTTGTAGTGGTTTGCTTCCAACTATGCCAACTCGAGGCTCCACCATTCAGAAGGAAGACATATCCTGATTGCAACCTTCTATCGTCTGGATCACTCATGAAACTCGCATCCAAATAGCCCTCGGCTATTAGCTCCATTTGTCCCCCATAAACAATAAACTTATCTTTGGTTCGGTTAAGGTACCTTAAAATATTCTTGACCGCAGTCCAATGCTCATGACCTGCGTTGGATTGGTAACGACTTGTCACACTTAGAGTATACCAGACATCGAGTCTTGTGCAAGTCATCGCGTACATGATCGATCCAATTGCCGAAGCATAAGGAATATCTTTCATCTACTCTATGTCTTTACATGATTCAGCACGTTGAGACTTCTTGAGTTGCACACCCATACTCATTGACACATTGCTCTTTTTGGAGTTGTTCATGCTGAACCTTTTCAAGATATTGTCAATGTATGTACATTGACTTAGGCCAATGAGTCTTTAGGATCTATCTCTATATATCTTGATTCCCAAGATGTATTGAGTCTCACCTATGTCTTTCATTGAAAATGCAGATTTCAATGAATTTCTCGTTTGCTCAAGCAAAGGTATATGATTTCCCATGAGGAGTATGTCATCGACATATAAGAACAAAAATACTATGTGACTCCCACTAACCTTCTTGTATATACAATGTTCTTTCTTGCTTTGGATGAAGTGAATCTTTTTGACTTCCTCGTTAAAACGTTTGTTGTAACTCTTTGATGTTTGCTTCAATCCATAAATTGACCGTTGAAGTTTGCATACTTTCTTGCTATTCTTTGAATCTTCAAAATCTTGAGGTTGTACCATGTACACATCTTCCTCCAAGTTCTCATTAAGGAATGTCGTTTTGACATCCATTTGTCATATCTCATAATCATGAAATTAACCACATTATTTTACAGTTGGTGGGGTCTGTAAGTATTATAAGAGATCATTTTTATAAAGAAATATACAACCTTGTATTTCTCAATGTTCCATAATAGTAGAAGAACTTCAGCGTCTCTTTGGAAAGATTAATTAATGAAGAAGAGAAGAATGATTGTTGGTAGGTTTGCTGAAGAATCATGAGAACATCAGAACACACTTTATTTTTAAATTTAGTGACTATATTATTTGGTGGTGACTATATTAATTTGGTGGTTGAAAGGACCACGCAAGGAGACCATTCAAAACAATAGTGTGGGAAAATCACAGATAATGTGTATACTAATTGGCTCATATTAGTGGGGTAGGATGCGGATTCAATCTATGTTTCTATAACAATCCACTACTCATTTTAATTATTAAAATTAATTCTTATCACTTATTAAAAATAGTGTTGGAAAATAATGTTTACTTATGTTCGTAAATTTTTCTCAACACCAATTGTGACACATCCTTAATAATTTATAACTTCATTTCGACCTTCCAATGGAAATCATGATCACTAACTAGATGCCATATTCGTCCCATGATTTATTCAACTTCGCTTGGTTATATGTAAACTTTGGGACGTTTGAGTCTAGGACAGTATGAGGTTATTTTAGATTCCTTAATTTGTATGTTCAGAATCGTAATAGGCTGATAGCATTGTTAAATATTTTATTGAGTGTCACATCATCTAATTAAAATTGTTTAGTCAACTATATGGATAAAACAACCTGTGTTCATTGCATATGTTTTTAAACTACAATAGCGTATCTCTAACAAGTGGTAGATGATGGTGGGCCGCAATTTAGTTGGACAAGACAAACTGTGTAATCATGTAGAGACAATTTGGTAGTAATCACAAACCTTACGATCAGACTAATTTTCTAGAGGAAACTAAAGTTTCAACTTCTGATAAAGGATAACCCACAATTTTATCTTCGAAATTTTCAAAATAAAAGTCACTTTCTTAAAGTTTGTGTTGGAATGGAAAAGTCTCAAATTTAAAGGAAATTTTGAGTATTTATGCTTCAAGTGACTTAATATTTGAAAAATTTTATCACATTTTAACATTCTCTCATAAACATGTTTATGTTTCCATTTCTATCTAAAATACACATACCCTTAAAAAATAAAAAACTTCTCTCTCACTCTCTCATCGAGTTCCATCGAGTACCAATAAGAAATGGAATACTTTATGTAAGGGTATTTTTGGTAACATGAAAAACATAAATATATTTCTACGATGATGTCAAAGTGTGAACTTTTAAAAAATATTAAGTCACTTGAAGCACAAATATTCAAATTTTTTGATTTAAAATTTCAAAACAAACGACACTTTCTTAAACTTAAAATCATATTGGAATTGAAAATACCCAAAATTTTGAGATTCCAAAAATCAGTCTTCTCCATGACCTCACGATTCGTACTCCATACTACCTTTTATATTAATCATATAATTTATGTAATGCACCCACCACCATGTTTGCATGCAATATTCTACTAAATGTTAGGTTTAAACACCTCCCTAAACCAGAACCACCTCTACCTTTATTATTACAAGAAATTGTAGTTATATAAAACTATAGGGTAATAAGCCCCACTAATACTAAATGATAGTGACACTAAGCTTTCCAACGCTCAAGTCAACATGTCCAAATTTTGAGTCACATTATTGGATGTATTATGGAAAGATAACTAACTAATAACCTTACTTTGCTCAGGATTAGGTGACCCACCAAGAACTATAAATGTACTTTTTATTGTCATGTCCAACAACATATTGATGAAGTGAATTTTTTTATTGTGGTGGTTGAGAAAAACTATGATAAAGAGATATCAGGAGAGAATAGGTTTACGATATTAATTAGGTAATGATTTGCTCAAAAGATGATCAATAAAAAAATTAAGATCCGTTTTAGGCTGTGCGTATTGCATGGTGTGCAAAATCAAATGGTGAATGTGTCCATTATTTTCAATCGATAACTGAAGTGGATTGATGAATGGGTCCAAATTCCAAAACTTTGGTTTTAAAATGCGTTTTACGTTTCGAACCGAAGAAGAAGGTTTTCTTCAATGAGACAATCACAACTGTATTCTTCATATACTGTTTGTTTTTTAATAATTTTTTAATTTAATCCTTATTTATGACCATATTTCAAAGCTTAATCCTATTTTCGTTGCAATGCCGAAAAACAACACAAAATAATCAAGAATCTATGCATGCAAAAGAAAAAAAAAATTAATTTTTTTACTAGGGACAAATATTTGTACATCAGTCAATCGTGTCGTGGTCGTGTACGTTTTATGTATTCTTGACAACCATGTATTTTCGTTTATACTATATTTATTATATTTTAAGAGATATACACATTCTTAAGATTCTTTGTAGAGAAATACTATGGTATATTCATATTTTTGTATCATTAGAAGTCCTAAATTACTATTTTAAGCGAAAAATAATGGTATTGACTACAAAATATGCCTTTTGTGTCTATTTCGTGTAAATTATGTATTTTTCCTGTGTAATCTTGTCTTTGTCGTGTCATTTTATCTTTTTATAAATTATAATAACTAACCTATGCAACTACAAAATAACATTTTTGTATCTAATCGTTATTACTTCCTACGTCCTCTAAAAATCGGAAAGGCTAGACATTTGTTGTTTTAAGGCGAAAATAATGGGGGTCGTCCCACCCGACAACCCTCGACGACCCGGTCGTCGATGATGAGCATGGTTTTTAAAGCATTTTTTGTTTTGTTTTGATTTTTTTAAAATTAGTTTGAATCTTTTTTTAATTTTTTTTTTGAAAATACGTTTTCTAATTGTTTTGATTTTTTAGAATTTTTTTCAAGATCGATCCCGAAATGATGTGGATGAGAGAGATAACTTATGGTGGGTTGTGGTTAGGAGGTGAATAGTATAGGAAAGAGAAGAAAGTGAGTTAAAGAGAGAGAAAACTGATGTGGAACAGAAAGAAAACTGATTTGGAAGAGAAAGAAAGCTCATGACCAGGTCGTCCGGGTCATGCTTACGGGTGATCTTAGTCATCTAGCCCAAAAAAATCATCATTACTATATTTTTTGATATATTATCATTATTAAGCTTTAGTGTTTTTTTAAAGCAATGATTAAACTTTAGTTAGGAAGAAATATCTTGTGGGTTGTTGAACTGAACTGTTATTCATCGTCGAAAAACTACTTAAATCGCTCGTGCGAATTACCATTTTGTCATTCTGTCATTTCTACTTATATAACTCTTCATATCACTCTCCTAACACAACTCTCTCTTCATATTAAATATTCATATTCACCCAAAAGCATGTCTCACAGGCCAGGACAAAGAGCCGGCGGACGCCCCGGTCTACTCGAATCTAGTAAAATACCTTGTTTAGTTTTTGTATACTTAAAACAAATTGGGTCGGGCGTTCAGGAGAGACGCCTGACCCTAACTGGGGGCTCCCGCCGTAAACGGGTAGGGTTGGGGCGGGTTTTGAACCCACCGCTACCCGACCCGTCTAAGGTAGGCGGGTTGGCGAGTCGGGTCGAGTGACTTTTTTTAAACCGCTACCCGGCCTGCCTAAGATCGGGTAAACGGGTTACGCGGGTGGGGAAGGTCGGGTAAACGGATTGTGCGGGGCGGGTAGATGGATAAATGAATTTTTTATATTTTTTTTCTTTTTCTGCATAAGACCATGCATTAAAAAACATGACACATTAGCACCTTAAAAACATGATGCATGTGATTAACACCATAAAATTATAATTAACTTTAACTTTATAACACTATTAGTAAATTAGAGATTAGAGAATAGAGATATGTATAAGGTATATAAGTATATATATAATATTTATTATTTAATTCTTAGGCGGGTAATCGGGTAAACGGGGCAGGTAGAAAATACAACCGCTACCCGCCCCGTTTATTAGTCGGGTAGACGGGTATTCGGGTTGGCGGGTCGCGGGTTGGATTTTTTACATTGCTAACCAACTTAGGCGGGTCAGGGTGGGTTTTACCTCCCCCATTTACAACCCTACCCCCTGGGGAGGCGGCTCCGTCAGACATCTCCCCCGAGAGGGGGGGGGGGGGGGGGGTCCGGTAGGCGCCCTTCCATTTTTCAGAATTTTTTATATATTTAAATTGATTATAATTTGTGATAATTGCTAAATAAATTGGTTATTAAGTTAATAATTAGTTAAATTTATTAATTATTATAATTAGTTTCGTGATCAATTTGTAAATCCATTAACAAAATTTTATTTCTAAAATTGAATTAATAGTCATCGGGTTACCGTGGAGGAAAAGGGAATTCAATTCCCTTTCGCGTTGTACATAGTTTAGCAGACGAGTCGGGTCCCCGTCATCCACGTAGAAGGGTTATTTCTGCTTCAGTTAGGAGAGAGAGAGATATTTTACGTCGTCGTCAGACACCTGAGGATTCTTTCGACGACGAGGAAGATTCAGATGAGGTGGGGAGTCACGACGAAAGTGACGATGTGGGGCAGTATGACTTGGAGCCGCAGGAGGAGGCGAAACAGTAGTATGGTCGAGGATGGGGGCGACATTGTAGTCCTTCAGCTGAGTGGGTCATTAGGAATGGTTGAGGTGGCCGGTTTGTGACCGGTGATTCGAGTTCGTGCACTGTAGACGCCCGAGCTCAGAAGAGGGTTGAGGAAGATTCTTGGATCGTGACGGGTATGATGTCCGGTGGTCCTCTAGATGGCAACGTCATTCCGAGTTTCGGAGGCCACATCGCTAGACGCATTTGGGATGACGACGATCAGAAGGTTCCGAAGTGTCATAATTGGCACAAAGCCTGCACGACATTACAGGCTTGTCGTTCAGTGATGACTGATGATATCACAGCGACCATTAGTTATAGTGGATTGGGGCACTTGCCGTACAACATGTTCTCCTGCCTTGACATGTCGTTGATTTCGGCCTTCGTGGAGCGGTGGCAGCCTGACACCAACACTTTCCACTTGTCTTTCGGAGAGATGATGATCATGTTGCATGACATCTTCCAGATTCTGCGCATTCCTATTGATGGTCGTACGTGAAAGGAATGTGTTCTAAAAGTTTTACTTTTATATGTCAATTATTATGAATTGGATGTGCAAACATTTTGTTCTTTGATTATGGTATTCGTCTTTTGGAAGTGTTAAGGAAGAGACGTTTGGTCATTAACCGTAGAGCTCTAAAAGATAATGGTTTACATAAATCAAAAGTTATTAACAATCATGGTAATTAACATGGAACATTAATCGCCGAGATAAGATTGTCGTGTTGGTCATCGATTGTTGTAGCTCTACAAATAATTGACGACACGAGTATATAAAAGAGGAAAATATTACTTTTATATATTGAATAGACCTAACAAATAAAACATTATGGAATTGTGTTTCTTGTCATTAATGTTTTACTGTGTCTTGGATCCTAAAACATGAGACTTATATCTTTTCACTCAAGAAGTGCTTAATTTAATTATTGTCAAAAGTTATCAATGAGTATAGTGATAAAGGCAATAGTTGGTTGATCATAACTTGTGCTGGAAAAGATAGCTAGTCAAACGATTATCGTTGCCCCTCTTAATTAAGTGATGATATTAGTGGACCCCTTGATAAAGCAAAATTATAATGTGCACAATGTAACTTGAGTTAAGTTACATAGTTATAATTAGCTTAGAGAGATCAAGAAATGAATATAATACAAAGATGACGCATTTCTACTTTGTATATATTCTTAATATCATGAGGCAATGGACGGACACAAGTGGTGCACTTACATCACTAAATGGATCGTGTTTAGTTCGAGTGGAACAAAGACATATATGCTAATTGGGTAACTATAATGTGTAGCTAGATACCGTTTATAGTGTGAGATATTAAGTGTTTAATATCACTGTCAATTTGTCTTAGATTCTCCTATAGGTCACCCCACAAAACTGGGAAACAAGAAATTTGATTTTGAGTTCATATAATGTGTCGGGTTTCATGTGAAAAATGGACACATGTGGTGAACGAATAAAATCAACATGTCATGAGAATTGACATAATTAGAATCATAATAAATTCATATGAGGTGTATATATTATGTGGTGTAATAATTTAATATTACATAGGATAATATATTACATAAGATGTGAATTTGCTAAAAACCCCGAAGATCAAATTTTGCAGGAAATAAATCCAAAATTTGACAAAACCAAAATCGGGGCCAAACACTGTGAACCGTTCAGGGTTCGGTCGACCGGGGTATCTTCAGATCGGTTAACCGAGAGGGGAACAAGTTATAACAATTTGTTGACCGAAATTGTCTGGAGTGTCTGGACAATCGGGTTCTGTTAACCGAGCGTGAACGGTGGACCGAGAAAGAGTATTTTCGGTAGACCGATGGTGACACGGTCATCCGATGACTATGCTCCAGGAGAAATTTTGGTGAGTCAACGGTCGACCGAAGAGAAGACGTGGTTCGTCCGAATATTTCCAGAGAATTTTTCTCATGCGGATTCGATCGACCATCTAGCTCACGGTGCACCGAACACGTGTTAAAACCGAATGGTTCGGTTAACCGAGAAAATTTCTTTGTCAACCGAACAATGCGATTTCTGCCTGAATTATTAAGAGATTAATTAGATCATGGGTGGATTAATTTAAGATTTAATTAAAACGTTTTAGAGGATGCTTATGTGACAATTAGAGATTAATTTTAGGAGAGAATAAGTAAGAGATCATGACTAAGGAATAGTTCTTGATAATGATGTTTTGGGAGCCTATAAAAGGACTCATTCTCCTACTTGTTTATGTTAATGCAAAAATTCTTTCTCTCATTAATCTCTCCCTTAATCACCATGAAAATCTCTTAGTAATTTTGAGTATAGGAGATAGAAATCTCAGGAGCTCAAAGATGAGTTATTAGCTAGATTCTAAGTCTTATTAGAGATTGATTGGCTAGCTCATTTCTCTCTAATCTTGTTTAGAGTTTGGTGAACACTTGGAGGCAAATCGGCGGGCGATTCAACGGGCAATGCGACTCCGGATCTTCGAAAGGTTTTAGAGAACTTTTGGGTATGATTCTCCCTGTGATTTATTTAATATATGTAGGATTGCATGATATTAGAATAAACACAAAGTAATGTACAAAAAATTGTTGAAAGTATGAAATCGATCTTGTTGTATTAATTTTTTTGAAATATATACATACATAGGGCACAAAATCCTACAGTATGGTCAATGCTCAGGCACCGACGTCTGAGCTGAAGATGTATGTATCATAGTTGCTCAAGGTCAGCCTCGATGGTCTTGAGAGGGATAGCTCATTGTGGAGTGGCAGTGGTGTTAGCATCGACGTTGTGGACGCCTGTTGCAGACGGGAACGACCACCACGGACTGATGATATGCAGATGACTGCCTACTTCTTCTTACTGCTAGGTTGCGTCTTGTTTGTTGACAAAAGCGGTTGCAGAGTCAGACCACACGACCTATTGGAGGCAAGGGACCCAGATACCATTGGTCAATACTCATGGGGGTCGGCGACGTTGGCATATCTGTATCGCCAGTTGGGGATAGCGAGTCGTGTTAATTGTTCTAGCATTACAAGTTGTCTTACACTGCAGTAGGCTTGGATATACGAGTATTTTCCTGCTTTCCGCCCACATCAGGAGAGGAAGATCATTGAGGATGGTCATGCTCGATCACATATGTGGATTGTCCGGACCGAGGATAAGAGCGAGGGACGACTCCTTTCCATTCGTAGACGGCTAGATCAGATGACTGCATCACATATATAAAATTTTTAAATCATTGACCTTTATTTAAATTTCAAGTTGATTATTATTAACGTATAAACATTTAGGTGGAGTGGTTGTCGTATGGTCATCAACTTGTTGTAGTTGTGCCGAGGACTACATTTATGGACGTTATTCGTTTTCGGGATATTACAAAACCTTATTTACCTGATCGCGTCTTGCGTCAGTTATGGTACGTTCAGGTGATTCCAGTTGACATCCCGACACCAGAGCATGCAGTACGGTCTACGATTGCGACGACGTACGACGTCAGGCACAACGCTTCGAGCGCGGAATCAGTTTGGAGGACATTTTCGAGAGTTGGACGACTTCACTTGGACGATCTGAGGCGTAGTCGCGACCCCTCCACTTGTGATGCAGATTATTTGCAGTGGTTCGGTAGGTGCTCACATCCAGTTATCATTCACGGTACCATTCTGAGACCGGAGAGACCACTGGATAGGACATGTGGAGATGCAGTAAGTTTATCTAATTTAATTTTTAATTGTAATGTATATTTTGTTTTTATTGTTAATGTACGCTAATTTTTATGTTACATACAGTGGATGAGTAGGGCGATACGGGTTACACAGCCGTTTTTGCGATATAGAGACCAGATGCCGAACGAGGAGATGAAAGCTGCATGTACATATTTGGATGATCTCGTTGAGGCGTGACACAGTCAGTTGGGCATTTTGGACCGGGATTCGGATGATGAGTTGTAGTTGGCTTGCACATTATTTATTTTATTATATGTTGAACTATTACTACATTTGTTGGTATTTGCTTATATATTGTACTCTTATTATTTATTTCTGACGAACATATTTTCTCCTTATTTGTTTATCTGTTGTACTTTTATTATTTATTTCTCACGAGCATATCGTAGACCTTTTTGGTATATGTAATGTAATTTAAATTTAAAATCTGATAAAAACAACATGATATAAGTACAAATACACGATATATTATACATTACAAATGCATTACAAATTACAATCAAAATGTACTACGTAACCAGTCCCAGTACACTCTTCTACTTTCGTACTTTGCCTCCCATCCAGCAACACTCTCATCTTGCATTTGAAACCACAGGGTCGCTATATGAGGTACTGGGAATCCCTCGGCTAATTTCAAGCAAATAAAATATTTGTAACTCCCTAAATAAGCAATGACCAACTCTCTGACTGACCTCGTCATGGCAGACAGACTCTCCCAAGGTAGCACAGTAAGACACGGGTACAATGAATCATCCATTCTCACTGAGAAATACATAACTGCACACTTGTAAAATTTGCAATCGGGAATAAGTAGGACCGAACCTCCATATAATGATCCTCGTCACAAGGTCCACCGCTCTAATCAATTTGTTAATGAGCATGTACCACATTGCCGTAATAGATGTTCTCATAAATAGGATGCGCACCTATCTCATTAGAAATCACACGACGGACGTACAACCAATTGTCTTGACCACCATGGAAGATATCGACAACACATCGAAATCCACAGTTGCCATCAGCACGTACGTCATTCCACCTCTCTAGAAATGTTAAAATGATTCCTGACAGTCTATCAACATATGAGAAGTTATCCACGTCAATCCGTCCGGACACTATAGGATGGAAAAATAGCAATTCAATATATATATTAATAACAACAAACAACTAAGTAATAATAATAACAACAAACATATCGTCATACCAGATCATACGCCCATGGTTACGGACGATCGAGACACATTGGAAGACTGACCACGACTCCTGCTCCCACTACTGGAAGACTGACCACTACCTCGCTCAGCATACTAAAAGACACTCGGGTCCCGACGTGTCGACTTTCCCCTTGGTCGACCTCGTACATTAGCATTTTGTGCGAGTTCTTGATAGTTCAACTGCTCTAGGTGTAACTGTGTGTATAAAATATGAGAGGCACTACGAATTATTGCAGGGTCGCTCCCCGAAATCTCATCAACAAGCTTCCGAAAATCCTCGACGTCTTGTGTTGATTGATCCACAAACTTTGACATTTGAACTCCTTCTCCAATGACAAGTGTTTTCCAGAATGAATGAATCTGCTCTAAATAAATTTCATCACCTGACTCAATACAATCGTGCATGGTACATGCATAAGGAATCTCATGTAATGTCAGAAAAGCACACTCGTAGCGATCTTCAACTTGATTGCTTAAATCTTGCATTTTCTTCAACTTCTGAGTCAATAATGACAAGCAGTGATACGAAAATCGACCAAATGACCTACATAGTTTGTCAAATTTCGACATCTCGAATCTTCAAGAAAGTTCCAAATATTCGTCAGCTGCATTTCAATAGGCGAGTTCACACGGTCGAAAAGAGTGTCCAGAGCTGCAGTTGATGTAGTAATCCACTCTTTCAGAGCCGAATGAGCACTTTCCACCCTACAGTTCGTAGTGTTGCCGAAATGAAGGACTTTATTCATCCAATTCAATACAAAACTTTTATTTATGCACTAACCATGTGTTTTCCAGATACTCCGTGAGCACTGACCAGGACTGGAAAGAATCTTTCAGATTACGGATTGCTCTATCATAATCCGTCTATGAATCAGAGAGCATGAATCTCCTTCACGTTCCACGCCTAAAACTCTCTGCAAACCGCTTGTCCTTTCCGAATACGTGGTATGCGTAGTTGTACACGTCTTTGTTGATATGTCAGGTGCAAAGTAAATGAGCAGACTCAGGAAAAACCTCTGCCGCTGGTCGCATCAGACCAAACTCCATGTTCGTTATTATTGCAGTCGGGCTAACAATATCCAATAACAGATCTCGCAACTTCTCCAACACCCACCGGTAACTAGACTCCGTCTCATCCTTCAAAATCGCATAACCGATGAGGAAATTCATGTTTGTTGGAGTAACCACAACCATCTCAAACAAAGGCATCTTATACTTGTTCGTCTTATACGTCGAATTCATGCAGATTGCGGAAGGGTATGTACGCAACAACTGAAGTGACGTAGGATGTGCCAAAAATACGTGAGTGAGGACATTAGTTTCTTCATCCGCCATAATCCAATGTAAGTACTTATACTGCACTGCCTGACTAAGAAACTGCTGAGCGGTATTCCTATCTTCAGATTTCGTCATCCTCATGTACTGTTTGAAGTTATAAATGTGTCTCTGATTTGGTTTATCCTTCGAGAATTTATCCTTTACTGCCAACAAGATGTTACGTGGTCTCGCTTGTTACTCAGTCATATCACGAACAATTTTCTTTGCCCCAGAATTAAGACCGCTGATATCTCGGTGACGCTCTGGATAAACTGCAAATCCGTGGTTGTGTTGTCCATGAGTACTATTAGAAACAACGACTGATCCATCATGATCCCGTCGCTCGACTACCTATACCAAAAAACGACAACCGCAACCTTTTGTTTTCGTGTTCTTCCGTAGTGCAATATTCGTATCACGAGAACCCATTTCATTTTTGTGATCGCATCTCAGATAACAATTTATCCGATCTGCTTTTGATTTGTAGGATGATATTACCTAAAAAATTCAGCTCTGATGGCAACTTGTTTCGCTCATTTACACACTTCCTCGATTGTTTTAAATAATTGTTTACTATCAAAAAGCTCACTGTAATCTACTCTATCACCACCAAAATCTTACAATTAAACCTGAAATAATTTAAACTAACACAAAATAAATAAACTAAAAATAAAAAAGTAGGGGCGTCTGGCTGGGACGCCCCATCCATGGAGGAGGCGTCCCAGCCAGACGCCCCATCCTTGGGAGGCAGCTTAGACAGACGCCTGAGATGGGAAAAAAATCCGTCTCACTTACCTCACCAGATCCAGGTGATTCGTCTGACATTTTTGTGGTGTTGGTACTGAGAATGTGAGGAAAACTGAGGCAAAAACCTTATTTTGAGACACGAGACGAAATGTGTATTAAATGAACTGTGAATTACAAAATGGTAATTGTTGAGGCGATTTAAGTAGTTTTCCGACGACAAATAGTAGTTTCACTGTTAAAACCTCCTACAAGAAGTATATTTTTTGTCACTATTTTTTTTATGATCTAGAATTTTCCGGTACCCGCCTCTACTTGGGTTAAACATGTTGCGGCTCTAAAGTGGAAGTGACCACACCGTTTACACCATGAACATTTGACGTGCGGAACCGAAGTACGAGCTTAGGTATTCACGCACTAACTTACTAATCACTCCACTGCGCCCAGGGATGATGGAATTGTCACTGTCACGTGCACTTGCAGTCTACAGAAAAGAAAGAAGTGATGTGTGAGTGCGATCTGTGTTTGTGACCTCAAAGCTCAAACTAGACAAAAAGATGCAGATGAATGTGTGTTTCGATGGAACTTATATGTACATGAATGTGAAGCATGCATTGTATTCTATTATCACTCAACCCAAGTGGGTTTGGAAAGTTCAAACCAATCACCATATTTTTTGATGGATGATATTATTGGTTTGTTGAAAGAAGAGCATGGAAGTGGAATATTCGGGTTGAGGAGGTAATTTTTGAGTTGTTTTTGCAATTGAATATTGATATTCTTGAGTTATTCATATTCAAATTGAAGAAAGTTGGTTGGGACTTGGGAGAAGTCCCTTTGAAAGAAAAGCGTGTTGATATTTTGGTGATTAGTTGTAAATTTTGTTTTTAAGTGGAAGTAAAAATCTATCTAGTCAGGGCAATTGCGATTTTTAAAGAATTCACTTCCTGTATCAGTTGTATATAAAAAAGAACTCAAGTCTCAACCTTCCTGCAATGAAAAGAATGGTGCAAACATAAAAGGAAAAAAAGTAAGAATTTAAGTTTCTGTTTCATATTATTTCCCTTCAAAATAAAGCACACCACAATTAGTGTAGGATTACACACCTTCCAAGTTCCAAATGAATCAATGACATTGAAAGGGAGAAAAACTACAAAAATAAGTCACATCTACAACTTAGAATTTCATATTAATTACCAATAATTATTATCTTCATTTTTTTAACTAAAGATGACAATATTGGACCATTTTCTACAAAATCATGCAGACCCTAAATAAAAAAATGCTCTGCATTAGCCATGAGGTCTGGACGTCTGGTCTGGTTTGGTGTAAAACAAAGAGGTTGTCTTGTTACATCTCCTGGAACTTTAGCCTCCAATGTGGTCCAACCAAAATTAATTGTTATCTTCCTGTTGTTTTGGTTGACTATTCCTGGGTCACTGTAGTCATAATGCAGATTTGAATACAAATGTTTCCGTGAGGTTTCTTTACTGAACTGCTATTCGTCGTCGTAAAACTACTTAAATCGTCAGTACAGATTACCATTTTACCTTTCTACCATTTCTACTTATATAACTCTTCATTTCACTCTTCTAACATCACTTTCTCTTCATATTACTCTTCTATTCACCAGATATAATGTCTCGGAGGTCAGGAAAAGAACCAGCGGACACATCGGATTACTCAAATCTGGTAAATTGTCTTGTTTATTTTAATTAATTTAATTTTTTTTGGGTGTGGCGTCCGCGGGAGACGCCCGACTCAACGAGAGGGCCGCCGTCGGAACCGCCTCCCCGTCGGAAAGGAAAGACTAAACAAGCATGCATAAATTAAAAGACAAGATTAAAAAAACTAAAACAATTATTTTATTAACAATGACTCACATTGAAGGTAGCATTCTTCTCCACCTTGAGTTTTGCTTCAAGGCTTACTCCTTAGTAGAGAGAATGCCACCATGCAATGGGTAGGTTACAATAGAATGTGAAAAGTTCTATTTATAGTCATAGAAAAAGGTAATCCGGGACAATCCTCCGATGTGGGACTAAACAAATACAAAAAATAGACTAAACATCCACTAATGCGCGTGCTCCTGAAATCGTAGCGGATCCGGGAAGATCCGGGCCACCAATTGGCGGTTCTAGACCGCCAATTGGCGGTCTACAGGATCCGGATCTGGCTCATTTTTGTTGTGGGTTTGTCTTGATGTATTTGTTGGTCTTGGATGCATCTACTTTGCTTGTTGGAGTTCCGACCCGAATAGAATCGCCAAAATACTCCCCATGATGGTGTGGAGTTTTCTGTTTTGCTCTTTGGTCCTTCGGTCTAACGTTCAGGTCCTTCTCCCTTGCATCGTAGTCCATAAGTCTCACAATTAAGTCTTTTTTCCCCGTTTTTGGGTCTTTTCAAGCTTCATCTCTTCAAACCTATTTATTTCTGAAATTCAAACATAAAACTCGTCACGTAGCATTGCTTAGTTGTAAGATAATGGATATAATATACAAATATTAGCATGAAATTATGTCAATCAATTATTGATTAATTGTGATAATTGCTAAATAAATTGATTATTAAGTTAATAATTAATTTAATTATTTTAGTAAAATTTTATTTTTAAAATTGAATTAATAGTCATCAGGTTACCGTGGAGGAAAAAAGAAATCAATTCCCTTACGCGTCGTACGTAGTGTAGAAGACGAGTCAGGTCCTCGTCATCCACGTAGACGTGGCATTTCTGCTTAAGTTAGGAGAGAGAGAGAGATCTTTTACGTCGTCGTCAGACGCCTGAGGATTCTTTTGACGACGAGGATGATTCAGATGAGTTGAGGAGTCATGACGATAGTGACGATAGAGGCCGGTATGGCTTGGGGCCACAGGAGGAGACGATACATCAGTACGGTCGAGCACGGGGGCGAGATTGTAGTCCTTCGGCTGAGTGGGTCATTAGGAAGGGTCGAGGTGACCTATTTGTGACCGGTGATTCTAGTTCTTGCACTGCAGACGCCCGATCTCAGAAGAAGAAGAGGGGTGAGGACGAGTCTTGGATCGTCACGGATATGATGCCCGGTGGTCCTCTAGATGGCAGTGTCATTCCCGATTTTTGAGGCCACAACGCCAAACGCATCTGGGATGTCGAGGATCGGAATGTTTTGAAGTGCCATAATCGGCACAGAGCCTGTACGACATTGCAGGCTTGGCGTTCAGTGATGACTGGTGATATGACGGCGACCGTCTGTGACAGTGGATTGGGTCACTTGCCGTACAACATGTTTTCCTGCATTGACATGCTGTTGATTTCGGCTTTCGTGGAACGGTGGCTAGGGGTGAGCAAAACCAGATATCCGAATTTTCGGATACCCGAAATCCGGATATCCGGTTTACCGGATCACCAAAATATCATTCCGGATTCGATCCGGATCAAACTGGATATCCAGATTTTGGGTATCCGAAAATTCGGATTTTTGTTTCCGGATATCCAGTTATTGTTCCCATAAATACCTGCACAAATTTTCACACATTCTCTAAGTTTTGCAATCCAAATTTCAGTCCAAAATAATAATAATAAATACTATATCAATAATTATGCAGAGATAAAGAAATCATAATCACCAAAACATTCACAAAACTGATTCTCTACCATAAACACGAAAAGATCAAATGATTCGTAATAAATAAAAATCACAAAGTCAATTTGGAATTCAGGAGTCCAATACAAAGTCAATGTTCTTATAGTGTTCTTATAGTAATGCCGGAGTTGGAGAGGAAGGGGACGATGGACTGGAGAGGTTAGGGTTCGGTCAGATGAAGAGGGATTCGTGGGAATCCGGTTATTCGGATTTGACGAGCATTCATAATTCGGATTCGGATATCCGAATTCTCCAAAGGTTTGATCCGAATCCGATCCGAAAATGAGGGTAGAAAATCGGATCGGATACCCGATCCGGATTATTACGGTCGGATATCCGAATATTCGGATGTAATAAATCGGATACCGGATCAGAAAACCGGATATCCGAATTTTCGGATTTTTTTGCTCACCCCTAGCGGTGGCAGCCTGACACCAACACTTTCCACTTGCCGTTCGGAGAGATGACGATCATGTTGCATGACGTTTTTCAGATTATGCACATTCCTGTTGAGGGTCCTATGGTCAGTGCGCAGGCGCCGACATCTGAGCTGAGGTTATATGTATCTGAGTTGCTGGGTGTCAGCCTGGAGGGTCTTGGGTGGGACAACTCATTTTGGAGTGGCGGTGGTGTTAGTATCAATGTTGTGGACGAGTGTTGCAGACGGGGGAGACCACCACGGACTGAGGATACGAAGATGACTGCTCACCTCTTCTTACTGGTAGGCTGCATCTTGTTTGTCGACAAGAGCGGTTCCAGAGTCAGACCACACGACCTATTGGAGGCGAGGGAGCCAGATACCATTTGTCAGTACTCATGGGGGTCGGCGACGTTGGCACATCTGTATCGCCAGCTGAGTATATCTAGTCGTGCTGATTGTTCTGGGAATACGGGTTGTCTTACACTGCCGCAGGCTTGGATCTATGAGTATTTTCCTGCTTTCCGCCCACATCGGGAGCGGAAGATTATTGAGCGTGGTCATCCTCGTTCGCGTATGTGGGTTGTCCGGGCCGAGGATAAGAGCGAGGGTCGACTTCTTTCTATTCGTAGACGACTAGATCAGATGACTGCATCACATGTATATAATGTATATATCATTCACGTTTATTTAAATTTTAACTTTATTATTATTAACGTATAAACGTTTAGGTGGAGTGGTTGTAGTATGATCCTGGGTCTGCTATAGTTGTGCCGAGGACTACATTTATGGGCGTTATTTGTTATAGGGATATCACGGAGCCTTATTTACCTGATCGTGTGTTACATTAGTTAGGTTACATTCAGGTGATCCCGGTTGACATTCTGACGCCCGAGCATGCAGTACGGTCTGCGATTGCGACGACGTACGACGTCAGACATAGCGTTTCGTTCGCGAAATCGGTTTGGAGGACATTTCCGAGAGTAGGACGACTTCACTTGGACGATCTGAGTCGTAGCCGCGACCCCTCCACTTGTGATGCAGATTATTTGCAGTGGTTCGGTAGGTCCTCACATCCACTTATCGTACGCGGTATCATTCCGAGACCGGAGAGACCACTAGATAGAACATGTGCCGATGCGGTAAGTTTATCTAATTTTATTTGTAATTGTAATGTATATTTTGTTATTATTATAAATGTACGCTAATATTTATGTTACATACAATGGATGAGTAGGGCGATACGGTGTACTGCCTGACTGAGAAACTGCTGTGCGGGATTCCTGTCTTCAGATTTCGTCCTCCTCATGTACTCTCTGAAGTTATAAATGTGTCTTTGATTGGGATTATCGTTCGAGAATTTCTCTTTTACCGCCAACAAAATGTTACGTGGTCTTGCTTGTGCCTCTGTCATATCACGAACAATTTGCTTGGCCCCAGCACTAAGTCCGCTGACCTGTCGGTGACCCTCTGAATAAACTGCAAGTGCGTGGTTGTGCTGCCCATAGGTGCTACTAGAAACAACGACTCATCCATCACGAACTTGTCGCTCCACCACTTTTACCAAAAAACGACAACCACAACCTTTTCTTTTTGTATTCTTTCGCAGTGCAATACTCGTGTCACGAGAAATCATTTCACGTCTACGATCACATCTCAGGTAACAATCTATCCGGTTATCTGCTTTTGGTTTGTATGACGATATAATTGTTGAACGTTTTAATTAAACCGCAAGTGCACGACCGCGATGAAGCGGTGGCAAGTACGGGTCGTCCTCAGGGATGTGAGTATCTTGCTTGTACGAAATCAAGTAACAAAAATAGGAGGAGAAAGATGTTTATGCTACTCTACTCTATACTACGCTAAGAAGTAGGAAATGCGAAAGGAAGAACCAAACAATGAAATAATAACTAAGCTTAGAACAAAGGAAGAATGCTGGAATACAGAAATGGGAAAACCCCTAAGGGGTGGAGTGAGTGCACACATGCAAAGAGGTGGGTGTAGAATACATTCTTTAAGCACATGAAGGTGGTGTTTATCAAACATAGGAAGTGTCTAAATGTTATGGCAAAACCTATCAATCTATTCACCAACTTAGTTGATTAACATTTACATATGCAAGTTGTTTATTTCAGAACCTAAACAAGCATGAGAGGTGTCTAATCATTTTGGCAAAACTCATCAAGTTATAAATTCTATCCTAAACAAGCAAATATACATTCATGTTTTATCAACACATCAAAAATAAAACATTCATTTCATTCTCTAATGCATGTATGTACATCTACTCCACCCCCCAAAGGGGATGGAACTACTCACTAAACATTACACTAATTATTAAACTAAGCAAAAAAGCATATTAAAACTAGGCTAGAAATAAAAGACGATTAAACTAAAACATGCACAAACAATAAAGGAAGCATAAACGAACAACAAAAGAAACACAAAACTTTATTGATAAAATGACTCACATTTCAAGTAGCATCCTCATACTTTAGTGTGTGCTTCAAGGCCTCACTTCTAGTAGGAAGAATAGTCACTTAAAATATGGAGTGATTACAATAAGAGGTGAAGAGTTCTATTTATAGCCATGAAAAAAGCTAATCCGGGACAATCCCCCGATGTGGGACTAAATAGATACCAAAAATAGCCTAAACATCCTCTAATACATGTGTTGGAGAAATTTGAGCGGATTTGGGCCAAAATGGACCGCCAATTAGCGGTCTTGGACCGCCAATTGGCGGTCTATATGGTTCAGATCTTGCTCATTTTTGTTGTGGGCTTTTCTTTCTGGTATTGTTGGTCTTTGATGCGGTTACTTGACTTGTTAGAGCTCCGACCCGAATCGAATTGGTAAAATACTCCCCATGATGGTGTGGAGTATTCTGTTTTGCTCTTAAGTCCTTCTGTCTTGCAATCAGGTCCTTCTTCCTTGCATCTTGGTCCCCAGATGTCACAATTCAGTCCTTTTTCCCAGCTTTTGGGTCCTTTTATGCTTTATCTCTTCAAACCTATTTATTCCTGAAAACTAAACATAAAACTCGTGACATAGCATTGTTTAGGTGAAAGATAATGGATATAAGATACAAATATAAGCATAAAATGATGTCAATCAAATACCCCCACACCTAACTTTTGCTAGTCCCGAGCAAAACAAAGAAAGAGAAAAGCATACGAAAAACAAGAAATCCTAACTCACTTTCGTAGGAATCACGGTTGCACTTAGCACGTGCAACAAGCCGTTAAACCGCCTTGTCGCCAAGGAGGAGGAGTGTTGTCTCCAGAGGGTTTTCAGCGGATATACTCACAAAATCCGAACAAGATGCATTAATAAATCTAGCTACACAACTCGTTGGACTTATTTTGTCGATCATGGGACGCGGTAATACTACGGGTCGACTCTATATATGTAATCCGTCCACACACCTAACCTAATGAGTTATTCGTGAAAGTTAGTCAAGGACTTAAGTGAAAGACATGGGCAACCTTAACTTCTGAATGTGATACAATGCGTAAAGTCCATTTTGGTTCTTATTTTGACTTTTTTTCTTCTTTTTTTCCTTTGTTTTCTTTTTCTTTGGAGCATTTTATTGGTTGGTGTTTGATTCTCCCAGGGTCAGGTTTCGTGCATCATTGCCTATAAGGACTTACACTATCACGTACACCTTCCCCCAAATCTCCACATAGGGCGATCCCTACCACCCGTGTAACGGGAGTTCGGTCGGTGCATCCCAAGTCAGATGACTCGAAAGCACCAGGCACAAAGTCCCCTCAGACCTACTTTCCCGAGTGATAGGAGTCGTGCGAGAAGAGAGAACACCACTTATTTACTTATCTACATGGGAACCAAAACCCCTACAATTAAGTTTCACAAAAAGAGATTAAGGGCCCTTGACTACGACAAACTTCCTTATACCAACAAACACGAATTATTTGACTCACTAGGTTCAGGGTGGACTTCTTTAAATATTTGAGTGCTGAAACCCTATGATTACACGCCCCCGAGGGAAAACCGGGGTGCATCCTAACGACTCGATAAAACCTAAAGCCGGTAAACTAGAAATCCTAATGCATCAAGTTCAAGACAATTTTGGGAGCTTTCTTTTTACTTTGCCTCTCAACGGTTTTGCACATGCTAAACACACGCAAAACCCACAAAACATTTTCTTTCGCAAACACATGAAGATTTTGAAAGAAATATGAAAATTTTAAAGCACAAGGCAAGAAAAAGAAGACAAGTCACCCAAGGATCATCACAAGCAGATATATCAATGTTAAATGCGGCACACTAGCATGACCCTAACATACACACAAAAAGAAAACAAAATCAAAAGAAAAAGACTCGACTATGTACACACGTAAAACACCCCCACACCTACTTCATGCATTGTCTTCAATGAATGTGAACAAGATACTACATGTAGATATGCATGAAAAAGGAAAGATCTCACCAACATGAAGTACAAAGGGACGTTCGGGGTCATGTTGATGGACACAAACCCAAATTCCCTCAAAACTTGTGAGAAGCTGAAGAAGGGAGATAAATACGTGAAGAGATTGGGCTCAAGTACACAAGGGTTGGGGCCCACAACAATCGATGCTCACTGAAGGAGTCTTTTATTACACACTTTTTTTGTTGTTTTTGTTTTTGTTTTTTTTTGTTGTTGTTTTTTTACAAGATATATACATCAACCAAGATATTCTCATAATCATTTGGTCAAGGAACATCAAATGAGAACATCAAGTTTTGAGGACCAGAGACTTGCCGAGATGGGCAAACTTCACTGGTACTCTGAGGTGTCGTGAGGGGTGAAAGGTCAAAGCTGAAAGGCTCGAACCCCTCATGATAATGGTCGGGTGTGGGCAACAAAGAATGAAGTTGTGTTGCCTCACTAGGGTTTAATTGCTCATCGAAGAAAACCCTCCAACCAATAGGCGGGTGCATCGGAATGAGTTCCTCAGGCTCATTCGATGGATGCAGCAGACCTGCATCGCGAAGAATGGGACTTCTCCCCAAGTCATCCTACAAGGACCTCCCACCATCATTTAGATCATCAAGCATAAGCTTGGTCAAAGGTGGGTCCTTGTTGGAGTCAAAATGAAGCTCAAATAGCTCAATGGTCATGGGATCTGAGGTAGAGACACCTTCTGGTATAGGCATATGATGAGGTGTCTCACTCTCACTAGTACTCTCAACTGAATCATGCAACGAACACTCCCTTTGGACATTCATGTTCGAGGTCAGCTCACTCTATTGCATTGCGAAGACAGGCAATGAGTTTTCGCTGGGCCCACGAACATTCTCAATGGGTTGCATTGGGGTTAGGGGTGTTCGTTGATTTTGTGGTGCTTTCTCCAATTGGCGGATGAAATTTAGATTTAAAGGTTCATCCATGGGTTCCTGTTGCCTACCAGAGTTGAACACATGAAACTCGGCACTCATGTTACCGAATGAGAACTTCATGAGACCATTTCTACAATTAATCAAGGCATTGGAGGTTGCCAGAAATGGTCTACCCAAAATCAAAGGTATTTGAGAGTGAGTGTTCGCAACAGGATTGGTATCGAGGACAACAAAATCGACTGGAAATATAAAATCTCCAACTTTGATAAGCACATCCTCGATAATCCCCATGGGAATACGAATGAATCTATCCGCCAATTGGAGGGTGATCTTCGTTGGTTTCAATTCTCCCAAGTTCAACTGTTGATAAACAGAGAATGGGAGGAGGTTGACCGCTGATCCTAAATCAAGCAAAACATTGCTCAATCTAGTGTCCCCTATCGTACACTGAATAGTAGGACACCCAGGGTCCTTGTATTTTGTGTAGGTAGGATTGGACAAAAGTGAGCTGATATTTGCAGCCAAGAATGCTTTCTTAGGAACATTGGTCTTCCTCTTGGTTGTGCAGAGATCCTTCAACACTTTGGCATATTGAGGTATTTGTTGGATGACATCCAACAAGGGGATGTTAACCTTTACTTGCTTAAACACCTCTAATATCTTGTCCATGTTGTCACTCTGCTTTTTGTTTAACCTACTTGGATAAGGAGCTTTTGGCAGGTAGGTTTTCTGCGGTGCCTGAGAAGAAAGCTTTCGTGTATTAACCTCACCCTCAGCCTCTTCTTCACCACCATTCCCACTGAGGGGCTGCATAGATGGTGGTTGTTGTGGCAAGGAAATGTGATTGTCAACCTGTTTTTCATTCCTTAAGGTCACAATAGAATTGACATGGTGAACAGGTTCCTCCACATGGTTCACTTGCCTTCCCCGAGGTACCACATTCTCATTTTGCATGTGTTGTTGTTGGTACATTCGGGGGTTAGCCTCAGGCTGGCTAGGAAAAGACCATCTCTCTCTTTCATGTACAGACTGAGCCAATTGGCCAATCTGAAGCTCTAGAGATTTGATGGTCTGCTGATTTGAAGTGAGAACTTGACTCGTGGTTGACATAAAATTTTTCATTGAGTTTTCAAGTCCACGAGTCAAGGTCTCAAGCGAATTAAATCGGGTTTCCATATTATTGGAATTTGGGAAACCCGATTGATTGGTGGTTTGCGCTTGGGGTGGATGATAGGAATGTGCATGCATGGGAGGTTGATGTGATTGGTAATGTGGTCTAGAGGAGTTTGAAGGACCACCCGGGGCATTAGTTTGGTTCCATGAAAAATTAGGGTGGTTCCTCCATCCAGGATTATAAGATGATGAGTATGGGTCATTCCTGGCTCTATCATAGATGGCGTTGACACGCTCCATCTCAGGAGGAATGGACTCACACTCGCTTTCTACATGACTTATCCTACCACATGAATGACAGGGAATTCGACCAGATGTGGACATGTGAGGTTCACTTTGTTGGTTTTGGAGCTCAATCGAATCCATACGGCGCATTAAGGCCGCCATGCGTGCCTTGGTGGCCGTAGTGGTATCGACAACAAATACGGCACCCGATCTAGTCGAGTTTGCATTCGCGATCCTCGCTCCTATGCTAGATGATGCAGGTGGTTCCCTCACACTCTCCTATTGCATGGTTTTCTCAGCAAGGTCTTCTAGGAAAGCCCATGCCTCCCTTTCATCCTTTCCCAAGAACTCTCCTTGCCACATGGAATCAAGGAGCGTTCTTGACGGGATGTGAAGACCCTCGTACACAATCTGACAAAGGCGCCACAACTCAATGTCATGGTGAGGACATGAGGATAGTAGCTCCTTGAACCTCTCTAGATATGCATGAAATGTCTCGGTCTCAAGTTGATAGAACGAATTGATTTCATTCCTCAATTTTTGAGTCCGATGATTTGGGAAGTAATTCTTGAGGAATGCAGATTGAAACTCATTCCAAGTCCTAAAGGCATTCGCCTGGTTGTTGTACAACCACTTCTTGGCGTCATCCTTCAGCGCAAAGGGGACAAGCCTAAGATGGATGGAGTCTGTGCTAAGTTGTTGCAGCTTGAACATAGCACAAACCTCCTCAAATTCCCTGAGAAAGATATAGGGGTCACCTTTCCCAATGAAATGAGGGAGCATGGAGATAAACTGAGGCTTAACCTCAAAATGGTTCACATTAGACTCTGGCAATACGATGCATGAAGGTAGAGCAGTACGGCTCGGGTAGCATCGATCACGTAGAGGTATGTGAACGACAACAGGACGCTCAGGTGGGTCCAGCAACTGCTCCTCCTCGCGGAAATTAGCAGTCATTGAACCCAAACTATGTGCGACACGAGAGGAGGAAGGTGTCGAGAAATCGATGACCGAAGCTGGATTGACAACGCTCCTCGTCAAACGACCACTCTCGTCTCGTATCCACGAAAGCATGCACAAAGGTGCACACACACCAAAACTCTCTTTTTTTCTTTTCAAACAAAGAATGTACGTAGAAGAGAAGACTGTGGAACACAGGAGAGAAAGAATGACTCAGGAGAGAATGGAAGAAGTCCTTATGCTACGGCGGATGGGTACAGGTAGAAGCACACAAGCAAACAAGGCTTAAGCAATCCTAAGGTCGCTATAGGTCCTTACAGCTAGACGACGCCTAATTGCGAGGTCACACGGCCTCAACACACCTCACCTCCCTACGACGAGGACCACAAAGCCCAGCAAGTGAGTCAAGATCCGGGGATCTTGTCTCTCATACTATCGACAAAGTGGGCAACGCCGATCAGGTTATGACGGTCGCGACCGGATCACTCTCCTAATGCGTCCGAATTCCTTAAGGCCAATGTCTACTTGATTTTAGAAATTAGGCTTTTTGATTAGTGTGGTTTTTGGGGCGAAGGAAAGGGTGATGAAATCCCCCACCTTATCTTTTACGGGACAGCCCCTCCTTAGCAGCGTTTTTGAGTCCTAAATATAATAATCAACTCTCCAAACAACGCTCAACTCACACTTGTTGCAATGCACTTCCTACTAACTAATGCATGTCATACGAAATGCATGAATGAGAGTAGAAGGTGCGTACCTCACGCCAGCACTCAGCAACTGAAAATAAAGCTAAAATAAAAGACAATCTAAATGCTTAAGTCACATACATAGTGCATGACCTAAACAAGAAAGAATGCCTAGTCTTTTAATTTGAGTTTTAGGGTCCAAGTTGCTTAAAGGAGGTTTGATTATTGATCTGGGAACGAACTATAAGTCAAAACATGCCAAATTGAGTCCCAAATAACTAGATCATTTAGAGCAACAACAGAAAGAAATTAAAAGATGAAAAGAGCTCACCAGACCGCTGATTGGCGGTCTGAAGTGCTCAGGTCGTCTGGAAATTTCTCCAGTAGCCTCCACTTCCTATTCCCAGTCTCCTGAAACAAAGAAAAACTACAAAATACAAATTAAATCCACTCGAATCGTCCAAACAAGAGTCTGGACTGGCACCTCCCCGGCAACGGCGCCAAAAACTTGTTCAACATTTTAATTAAACCGCAAGTGCACGGCCGCGATGAAGCGATGGCAAGTACGGGTCGTCCTCAGGGAGGTGAGTAGCATCTTGCTTGTACGAAATCAAGTTGCAAAAATAGGGGGAGAAAGATGTTTATGCTACTCTACTCTATACTACGCTAAGAAGTAGGAAATGCGAAAGGAAGAACCAAACAATGAAATAATAACTAAGCTAAGAACAAAGTAAGAATGCTGGAATACAGAAATGGGAAAACCCCCTAAGGGGTGGAGTGAGTGCACAAATGCAAAGAGGTGGGTGTAGAATACATTCTTTAAGCACATGAAGGTGGTGTTTATCAAGCATAGGAAGTGTCTAAATGTTATAGCAAAACCTATCAATCTATTCACCAACTTAGTTGATTAACATTTACATATGCAAGTTGTTTATTTCAGAACCTAAACAAGCATGAGAGGTGTCTAATCATTTTGGCAAAACTCATCAAGTTATAAATTCTATCCTAAACAAGCAAGCATACATTCATGTTTTATCAACACATCAAAAATAAAACATTTATCTCATTCTCTAATGCATGTATGTACATCTACTCCACCCCCCAAAGGGGATGGAACTACTCACTAAACATTACACTAATTATTAAACTAAACAAAGAAAGCATATTAACTAAGCTAATAAAACTAATGAAATGAGATTAAGCAAAGGAAAACAAGAAACATAAAACAAACAACATAATAAAGAAAACTTGTATTAAAATGACTCACATTTCAAGTAGCATCCTCCTACTTTAGTGTGTGCTTCAAGGCCTCACTTCTAGTAGGAAGAATAACCACCTAAAATATGGAGTGATTACAATAGGAGGTGAAGAGTTCTATTTATAGCCATGGAAAAAGCTAATCCGGGACAATCCCCCGATGTGGGACTAAACAGATACCAAAAATAGCATAAACATCCTCTAATACATGTGCTGGAGAAATTTGAGCGGATTTGGGCCAAAATGGACCGCCAATTAGCGGTCTATATGGTTCAGATCCTGCTCATTTTTGTTGTAGGCTTTTCTTTCTGGTATTGTTGGTCTTTGATGCGGTTACTTGACTTGTTGGAGCTCCGACCCGAATCGAATTGGTAAAATACTCCCCATGATGGTGTGGAGTATTCTATTTTGCTCTTAGGTCCTTCTGTCTTGCAATCAGGTCCTTCTTCCTTGCATCTTGGTCCCCAGATGTCACAATTCAGTCCTTTTTCCCAGCTTTTGGGTCCTTTTATGCTTCATCTCTTCAAACCTATTTATTCCTGAAAACTAAACATAAAACTCGTGACATAACATTGTTTAGGTGAAATATAATGGATATAAGATACAAATATAAGCATGAAATGATGTCAATCAAGAACCAAAAAAAATCTGACTCCTATTGCAATTTGTTTCGCTTATTTACAAGCTTCCTCGATTGTTGTAAATATTTTTTACTATCAAAAAGTTCGCTGTAATCTACTCCATCACCACCGAAATATTGCAACGGAACCTCGAAAAAATTAATTTAACAAAAAATTAAAAAATATATTAATTCTTAGGTGGAGGCGTGTTAGCCAGACGCCTCCACGTTAGAGAAGGCGCCCCGCTAAGACGCCCCCACCTTGGTGGAGGCGTCATATCCAGACGCCTAAGTTGGGAATTTTTTTTTGCCCTCGATACCTCGTCGCATTCAGGTGCTTCACCAGACATTTTCGTGGTGTTGGTATTAGGAATGTGAGTAAAACTGAGTTAAACACATTGTTTAAAGACACAAGACGAAATAAGTATTAATTGATTGGTTAAGGACAAAAATGTAATTTTTAGGTCGATTTAAGTAGTTTTCCGGCGACGAATAGTAACTCCCTTAGAAGACTTTGAAACTTTCAAAACATTTCCAATATCCAACTTCTTTTCCCAATTCAGATTCCAGATTGGAATTTGCAGTTTCAATTTCAACAAGTTCAACCATTGATAACTGGCTTAAAAAGTAATTATTGACTTGAAGTGGAACTAAAATACCCACTTCTCATACAGTTTGGCATAAAAAAATCTACTTTGCAACGGAAGCAGTAGAAGAATACGATTCACATGCCTAAACCCTGAATTTTGATGAGTTTAATGTCTAGTTTACTCCTAACTAACTTAAGATTAAAAACTTTGTTGTCGTTTATTACAGAGAAAGTGAAGTAATGTAAAAGTCCTGAAGCGATGATATATAGTAAACAAATTAGAGGGGACCAGAATTGCCACAATAAACCCTATGGCATCCTCCAAGTCAAAGCAAACAAGAATCACAAAACAAAATACATACAAAACGGATGCAAAATATATACATCACATGTCATTATCAAATGCAATCCAAAAGACCTCCACAAGATAAGGGCATATCAACAGTTCAAACTGTAAGCAGTTCAAAGGTGTCATGATGAAATACATTAGTCTAAACTTGCAATGTAAACATTATATCAAGTTGCAACTTTGCACAAAACAACTGAGAGTTTGTAAGAAATCCTGATCACAAATGGCAGTAGAACCTTTTCAGATGAGAAGAGGAACCCAGCACAAATAAAACATGGATCACCAAAATAATATGGTTACTTACATTAATAAATATCAGTAATAACAGAATTAATATAAAAATTATCACAAGATTCACATGCCAAGGAAGCAGGCCAACAAGAAGGCGGATTACTAACCATAGTTACTAAAATCTATGCATTCAATCATGAAATCAGCTTTCAGGTTTTACTGCCTCAGGCTCTTCTACTACACTGGGCTCGACATCTACTGGTTCTTCCTTTGCAATTTCTATAGTAGCATTAAATCCAAACTCGGCCCCGGGAGTGAATGCTGATTCGAGCTCTTCGGCGGTCTGGGTTGTGTTGACTTTGTTTTTTGCACTCAAGTTCTCCTGAATTACATTCAGTTTTTCGATGTTAATAGTTATGAATCCATGAAGACAAAGGTGGGAAGAATCAAAATAGTGCAGGGTTAACCTTATTTACGTAGTCCCTAATGGTTGTACTGACAATCTCTTGAATGAGAAACTTGGTAACACGATCTCGACCTAACGTCTGCAAAAGGAAGCTCTTTGGTACCTGAAATAAAAGATAAATGTAAAATCAAGATAAAAAAACCCACTAACCATTCATCAGTTGGGAGACATAAGTAAATGGTAGTTGGGGCATATGAATGAAAAGAATGACCATTTTGAATGTCAAAAGTGAAATTTAAGATTGCTTACGTTGGACGTCTTCCCTGGCATTCCCATGACATGCAAAAAGGATTCAGTCAGCCACAAGAAAGAAAGGCCAGCAAATGATACTCTTGGAACAAAAGAAAGAAATATAGCAATAGAATGACGAAAGTAAATCAGCAAAGATGGTCTCCGATTTAGAAAAACGTTGATAAAAACTTACCCCCTTTAGTCCTACGAAATCCTGGCATGGGTGGTGCTGTACGAGCCAAGTTAATTAGAACATCATCAAATGCCTTCTGCGTCTCCTCACCCGTCAAATCTACTCTTACCTGATAAACCAGAATTCATTAAAGTATGCAAACTTGAAGACATGTAATAATTTGTGAGGCACAGTCAAAGAACTAGAACATACCCGAGAAATATCATAAGCTAGTTACTTAGGCAATCACGATAGAATGGTATCATATGTGCCATAAAAAATTCAGTATCCGCTCTATTTCATTCTATCAGTAATAAAAAAGATCCACTCCCAAATTCTGAGAAGTTCTATACTACTTCATTAAACAGTAAAAGCATGGCCAGGTATCTTTCAGATGCAAGTAATATGAATTTAGGGGGAAAAGGAAATTACACCAGAGCGAAAACTCCATTACAACCCTATAAAGGAAGCACGGCGATTTAAAACCAATTTCAGGGTTCAAGTTTTAGGCTCACTTGAATCTTATCATCATCACGTGATTCAACAACTATCTTGACATCCCCCAAGGATATGTCATTCTTCTTCTTCTCATCTGTAATTGATGCTTCTAAACCTAATGACAGAGGTCACAGTCCAATTGGCAGAGCAACAGTGAAAATGATTAAGAAAAATGATATACATGAAAGCCAACAAAATTGATATACATGAAACCCATCACACAGTGATAATTGGTACAATGATGTAAAAAATAACCAATTCTACCTGAGCCGACGGCAGTCAAATGCCGGTTTAAAAGCCTCACCTTGCTACCCTTAAAAACTGATAACCTGCAAAATTGAACGTCTGGTTATTACCACAGATAAGGTACATTTTCCCATGGAAGGCCAAGTAAACATTATCCATAAAATCAGGAATGACCCTCCAATGAAACATTAAAATTTTCCATGTTTAAATACATGCTAATGTGTGCTTTCCTGATTCCTCTGTCGTTATTTATCATATTGTCATATTGGACTTTAAGTTGAGAACAGATGGTGCAATGACTCTAAATGTTACTGATCCTGTTGGGTCAATGAACAATCTTAAAGTTTGATTGGAGCATAAATGAATTTGTTAGATTAATAAGATCCTCCTTGATCCTTCACGACCAATCAGTGAGTCATTTTCCAACCAATAATTACAGGTTACAAGTATACGACCACGTAAATGAATTTGTTAGATTAATAAGATCCTCCTTGATCCTTCATGACCAATCAGTAAGCCATTTTCCAACCAACAATTACACGTTACAAGTATACGACCACAATTTATTATTGAATTGTAATCTTTACATACATTATAGAATGAATATAGACAATCAATCATCAATACAAGTAGATAATCTTATTTTGACATGCAAAAGTGACCTTAAGACATATAACAACCCCAAAAAATACTTATCACAAAAGCATACCTTCTGCATGGACCTTTTGATGAGACCTCAATACAAGGAAGATTTCTAGTGAGTCCATCCAAAGATATAAAGCCATTAACCCCTGTTCGGATCTTTGCCTATATAAATAACTTCAAATGAAAAAATGCAAATGAAACTCTATATCCCCCACTAACCATCCAAGCTACATTAACCTTATGGTAATTAGGAAACAATAGATGATGTAAAGACACCACTAGTTTTGCTGACCTGACCTTTGTGTCTGTACTTAACATATAATTCATTTGAATTGTAGAAAAAGTAGTGCAACATATAGATATGTTCCCTAGTGGAAAAGATTTAAGTTAGCTATAAATTTAGGTTAAGCAGCAGTATTCCTCAGGGTTTATTTGTTTCGGAACAAGAAGAAAGTAGACGGTTTGAAAATTTTGGTTGTAGCATAATAAAAGAGTTTCAAAGTTCAAAAACACCTTTACTGGCAAACCAGATACTTTGTTGTCCACTTCTACCACAGACACTACTTAGAAGCGCTTGACGTGTACCTATCATTGTAGCACACAACATTGCAAATTAAAAGATGAAAGCCAATGGAGCATTATAAATCCCAGCTTAACCCTTTCATGCCGAATTCGTCTTTCGTTATGTTGGCAACAAGAGCTATTTTTCCCCTCTGCACTCAAGATACATCAATTACAACCACACAGAACGGTGCCCGTCTCTTGGAATTTCAATCAAACACTAAATTCTAAAGTAAAACCTGTAGGTTATGAATTGTAATATCTTTCAGACATATAGTTGTTCCCTCTACTTCCCACATCATCGCAAACTGGAAAAACAGCAACACTAGATTCTCAACTAAAACCTTCCAAGTTCAAAAAGAAGCTGTAACTAATATCTCCCCCTATTTTCACACACACCAACACCAATAAATCCATTTTAACCTAAAAAACTGCCAAACCACTCTTTTGGTACTAAAAGAGTTTCAATTTCCTAACAAATTGTGATTTTTCCACCATTCTAAATTTTAACACTCAGACATCATTTCATCCATTTTCACCTAAAAAGCATCAACCCAACGCTATTATCCACACTAAAACCACCCAAAATCCAATTTTTAAGAGTGTGACCACAAAAGTTTTCACATTTTTCCAGCTCCTGTGCATACAAACTAATTGCATGAAAATTGCAAATTTGGTCCAAAAGGCAGGAAAAAAACATGTTTTTGCCCCCCCCAAAAGTAGAGAAACAGAAAATCACCTGGGTTCTGAAGAAAGAATGGTCGATTGAGAAGTGGAATCTCGGCGCCATCGCCATGGATTTTCTGGTTTTGTTTTTTCCCAAAAAACTGTGGATTAAGTTTTGGAAAATCCAACAAAACACACTCCAGTATGTAAGCCTGCTGTTATCGGATTCAAACTGGATCCGATAACGTTCCAATATTTGTCCTTTTTTTAATGTCGTTTAAAATCATAATGCAGTGACTTCCAATTTTGGTTCCACTTTATTTAATATATAAGCTTAGTTGTCTTGTTTCTTTCTCACGTTTGAGTGATTGATGGGATATTTTTTAGGGCCCGAAATGAGCAAGAAAACTAGATTTAGATTTCGATTTCGATTATCTCGAATATTAGTGTAACCTAGTCCCAAGCCTTTTCTCTATTTCAAATTAGTTTTTTATTTCCTTCTCATTTTCTTTTCTTTCCTATACTATTAACGTTTTAACCACAACCCATCATAATTCATCTCTCTCCTGCACATTAGTTCGTGGTCGATTTTGTAAAAATATTATAAAAAAATTCTACAAAATAAAAAAAATAGAAAACGTATTTTCAAAACAAGATTAATTTTTTTAAAATGAAAATAAAAAAAATAAAAAATACTTTAAAAAACGTGCTCGACAAATGACCCGGTCGTAACGATCGGGTCGTCAATCCCTTTGAATATTGGATTAGCGAGATTGCAGGAGGAACATATCAATTGAAACCTGATGACGCATAAGGTCATCGGTAACAGGGTCGTCCGGGAAATATGGCCAGCACACTTTTTAAAGTGTTTTTTTGTATTTTTGTTTTCATTTAAAAAAATTGATTTTAATTTTTTTTAAATATTTTTTTTGAAAATACGTTTTTTTTTTATTTTACAGAATTTTTTCGAAAATCGCCCCCGAAATGATATGGATGAGTTGTGATTAAGAGGTGAATAGTGTAGGAAAGAGAAAAAAATGAGTTGGCAAAATAGAAAACTGACGTGAAACAGAGAGAAAACTGATTTGGAAGAGAGAAAATAGAGAAAGTTCGTGACCAGGTCGTCCGGATCATGCCTACGGATGACCTGAGTGCAATAATGTAATGCAGATGAAATATACATAGATTGTGTTGGGTGTGTCAGCCTCTAAGTCTAGTGACTCTAGGCCAAAAGCTACGTTTCTGTTAGTGTGGTTGTTGTCATTCGATGTGAATTACGAATGACTGGCTCAGTTCGATAGCTCGAACTTGACTCGAAAAACGCTCGACTCTAGTTTAACTTGAAAATAAAGGATCTTGATGAAAAATCAAAAAATCTTCAAACTTGGTTCGGTAAACGAGCCGCTCGAGCTCGAAAAAAATTGATGTTCGGTTCGATTGTTTTATTGCTCAATTTATAATTATTTTTTGTATTTGTTAATAACATAAGATAATACTTATGACTCGAAATTTCGCTCGACTCAGCTCGTTTACACCCTATACGATAGTCAATTATACCATCAAGTTTGATTTTGCAGGTCTAATAAAAACTAACTTTCTATTATGAATTAATACTCTTCATTTTGCACATACTTTAGTACGTAAATTTTTAATTTTTTCATCCAAACATCAAGATAAAGGTGTTAAAATTGTTGGGAAAAAACACGGATCGAAGATATATTTTGCATATAAAGTAGATAGGATTAGTAACTGGTTGAAAGTATATGGGCACAAAATTAAAAATAAATCAATGAGATTATATTTAAAACTAAAAAATTATTGATTTGCACTATCAAACGCAAGAAAAGATGTAAGAATGACAACAACATTCGAGTAACTATAACAAATAAAAATACAAATAAATCAGATGGTTAATTGTTTAATACTCTCAAACATTTTGTCCCTTCCAGGCCCAGCTCAGACTTTGAACTTGTCCACACATTTTTAAATATTTGTATTAAAATGAAACTCTAGAAATATTTCATTTAAGTTCGGCCTTGCATTGTTGATCTTTGACTGAATTATTATTATCTAATTACTTCGCATGTGCATATAATATAAAACTACACTTGCATTATTTTAAATTCTTGAATTTACTCGTCTGTCGGTCTGTGACTCTACATTCTGCAAGGTCTTATTGTGTTGAAATTCTTATTGTGGAAATTTAGACGATGTTTTTTTAGAAAGACGAGATTTGGACAATGTTGATGTTTCACTGATCAGTTAAAATTTCATCTTATCCGTAGGATAACTTAACAATGTTATCAAATGATTTGGATAATCTGTTTAAAGTTTAAAATTTAGTTCTCCATAACTTAAATTTATACTTACTCATAACTTAAATTTTAGTATTTAAATAGAAAATTCAACTTATAGATCTCGTATTATTTAGGTGTCAAAAATAAATAAAAAATAAGTCATTTGATATGAAATTAAGATATCAAGATGTATGACGAATGTAGTTTATTAATTTTCTGACTTAATATGAAATGATTTCTAAATATTTTGATTTTCGTTACTAAGTCATTCATAAGATCTATAGTTTGCATAATCTATTTTAAGTTAAAATTTTAAATTATTAGTAAGAGTAATCGACGTTAACACACTTTATATTCATTGGATACTCCTCTTTGCAAAAATATATATTAGATATATTAATTTCTCGGAAGATAGGGGTCATTTTTTTTAACGTTGGCATGGCTTTCCAGGGAGTACACCTCATTTGTTTTGGTCAATGTTCACGCAACGCCTAGGCGACCGGGTGCGTCCGGTCGCCTGGGCGTTTGTGCGACCACCCAATTCTGGGTGGTCTTTTTTTTAATTTTAATTGAATTAAATTTGATAAAATAGACTAAAAAAATCAGAAAAATCGGGAAAAATAGGAAAAAATGCACAAATATTATCTAAAAATATCATACATGTTTAGGCTTCAAAAAGACACCTAGTTCACTAGGCACCCCTCTACCCACCTAAACACTTAGGTATACAATTTATTGCTTAGTAGTACGATTACAAAGGTAGTTAACTAACTCAGAGTTCATACAATAACAGATAAGAGAGAAATTAGAATTACAAGATAACTAACTAATTCAATCGGACACATTGATCTAATGTTCGGATTATCGACGTAGACATCATCTTCTTCAGTTTCTTCATCATCGGATTGGACATATTGCTCGCCGATGTCCATCGGTGGTTGAGAACTCGATGCACCTGGATCTCCAGAATTAATGTGAACGATGACATCATCCATGTCAACACCTAATAACGGCGCGTCAGATGCAGTGGACGTAGATCGACCAAAGTGTCTCCGTGAAAAGGAATGTCCTAAAGCTGCTTCCTCGGCATCGGCCCATGTAAGCTCCTCTCCAGCAAAGACCGGATCTTCAGTTTCTACCCACCATGGATGCTCGTCGAAGAGATCGTAGTCCACATTGATGGGGTCATAAAATCCGGGTTTCTCCATCCTTTGCTGAAACTTTTGCTTTAACTTTTGGTTGTAGTTCACATACACCAAGTCATTCATCTTCTTCACAACCAACTTGTTCCTTCTCGTTGAGTGCAAAAGTTGCCGAGACCATTCTACAAAGTGGCTTCTGGACCAACGTCGTGAAGGCACTGAAGGCATCACAACCTATGGTCCAGGTTCTTAGGCTTGTTGACGGCGATGAGAAACCACCGATGAGATATCTACATGACGCAATGGAGAAAGCCAAAGAACAAATCATTAGGAACTTTGAAGGAAACCCGAGGTTGTACAAGCAAGTCATCGACCTCATCGACACTAGGTGGGGTCCAGGGAAGATGATGTCCTCACCACTACACTCAACTGGTTTCTTACTCAACCCTAGTACCGTCATCTCCATCCCATCTCAATATCGAAATGTAGCTTTCAATGAGCATATGCATGAATTCATGGATGTCGTAGAGCGTCTCGTCCCCACACCTGAAGAACAAGACAAGATTTGCGGTTTACTTGATCGTTACAAGAATGTTCTCTAGGGATATGGTCGTCAGACAAAGGACGGAAAGAAGACCTATAGATTGGTGGCAATCGTATGACGCAGACATGAGAGATACCGCATTACAGAGGTTGGCCCTAAGGGTGTTGGGATTGACATGCTTGGCATCAGGTTGTGAGTGGAATTGGAGTGTCTTCGAGCAGTTGTACTCAACGAGAAGGAACAGGTTGGATATGAAGAAGATGAGTGACTTGGTGTATGTGAACTACAACCAAAAGTTAAGGCAAAAGTTTCAGTGTATAAACGACCGACGTCGGCTATATACAACCAACGTCTATACAGTGTATAAACGTCGGCTATATACGACCGACGACTATTATATGTTAATTAACCCAAAAAATACATTGGAACGTATATCGGGCATTCTGCACTCACATTAATCAAGCCCAAGCTGCCCAAGTGCCTCAAGTGCCAATCTTTTGACAAATAACCACGAATGTCAAACCTAACATGCCTAGGTGCCCCAAGTCATTCGCGTTCAGCAGTAAAGGAGTGGTGGAGTACATCAACCACACCAACAAAAATAAATTCTCCGATGTGAGACTAAACTATTGCACAAAATAGACGTCGGATATATAGATTGACCGACGTCTATTCATACATCCGACGTCTATACTTGGAAATAACAATAATTAATAAAAACAATACGCCCTATAGACGTCGGCTACCATATACAACCGACGTCTATACATGGGTTAATAGTAAAAAAAACGTTGCAACCATTTTAAGCCCAAGTTGCCCTTGTGTTCCAAGTGTCAATCTTTTGACCATTAAATATATATATATGAAGGATTTCATGTTTAATTATACATATATATATATTCGAATTTTTATGTATAATAAGGATCAATTTTCAATTTTCTATAATTTATTTCATGCATGCATCAATTTGTTTCAATATCTAGTTTCAAAACTTTATTAAAACAAATTTGGACTCCGAAATTCATACCTAGAAGTTCTCGAAAACTTCTTGAAGATTCGGAGACGTTGGGGATGCTTCTCGCCGCGCAGGATGCCTCCGAGTATTCACCAAACTCTAAACAAGATCGGAGAGAGGGAAGCTAGTCTCTCGATCTCCGATAGGGTTTAGAATCTAATTACTAACCCCTCTTTAATTCCCTTGAGAAGATGATCTCTTAAGAACTAAAACTAAACTTAAGAATTAATGGATTTTCGTGGAGAATTATGGAGAGAGAATTTTGCTCAAGAAAATAATGAATGAATTAATTAGGTAATGAGATAAGCTTGTATTTATAAGCTCTCTCCAAATTACCTATTCATGTGCAACCCCTTGCCCATGATCTCATGCAAAATTCCATCTAACCATCCTTTATTTATTAATAAATAATATTAGCCACGAATTAAATCAATTATGGACCAATTCCATGCATGATCTAATTAATTCTTAAATTAATTCTGCATAAAACCGTCTGACCGGTCGACCGTTTGCGAGTTCCGGTCGACCGTTTAGACCTGGTTTCGGTCGACCGTTTAGACACTCTGTCGACCGTTCGCAACATTAAAATATTTCATCACAATGTTCGGTCGACCGACCGATAAATTCGGTCGACCGAAAACGAACAGACGAAATCCTTGTTACGATGTACACACATCCGGTCGACCGTGCAATATTGCGGTCGACCGTCCAACATCCGGTCGACCGGTTACTGTTTAGCGGTCGACCGTTTGTGCACTGTGTTGCAGACTTGTCAAATTTCGGTTTAACCCCTACAAAATTTGACATTTCGGGATTAGTAATAAATTCATAACTTATGTAACATATTATCCTATGTAATGATAATACATTACACCCCATAATATTTACATCACATATGAATTTAATTTAGATTCTAATTATGTTATTAATCACAACATAATATTGATTTTGCTTGTTCACTCCATGTGTCATATTTTCACATGAAACCCGACACATCCCATGAACTCAAAATCCTCATTTCTTGTTTCCCAGTTTTGTGGTGTGACCTATGGGAGGATCTAGACTAAGTTGGCAGTGATATTAAGAGCTTAATATCACAAGCTATAAGCGGTATCTAGCTACACATTATAGCTCCCAATTAGTTAGATGTCTTAATTCCACTCGAACCAAAACCCGATCCACTTAGTGATGGAGTGCACCACTTGTGTCCGTCCCTTGCCTCATGATATTAAGAATACACACAAAGTAGTATTGTGTCATCTTTGTATTAGTATTCATTTCTTGATCTCTTTAAGCTAGTTATAAATATGTGACTTAACTCAAATCACATTGTGCACATTATAACTTTGCTTTATCAAGGGGCCCACTAATATCATTACTCAATTAAGAGGGGCAATGATAATCTTTTGACTAACTATCTTCTCCAACAAAAGTTGTACTTAACCAACCAATGCCTTTACACTACACTTATCGATAGTTCAAGACACTGATCTAATTAAGTATTCCTTAAGTGATTAGATATAAGTCTCATATCAAAGGACCAAAGACACAGTAAAATATTAATGACACAGAAACACATTTCTATAATATTTTACTTATTAGGTCTATTCAGTATACAAAAGTAATATTTTCCTCTTTTGCATACCCGTGTTGTCACTCACTTGTAGAGCTACAATGATCTATGACCAACACGACAATCTTAACCCGGTAATTAATGTCCCATGTTAATTACCATGATTGCGAATATCTTTTGTTTTATGTAAACCAATATCTTTTAGAGTTATACGGTTAAGGACCAAGAGCCTCTTCCTTAACACTTCTAAAAGACGAATACCATAAACAAGGAACAAAATGATTTCTCATTCAATTCATAATAATTGACATTTAAAGTAAAACTTTTAGAACACATTCCCTTCATATATATTGTAGTGTGGTACCAAACTACCATTTAGAAGTAAAGGAGTGGTGGAGTACTTCAACTCCACCAATAAAAACTTTCTCCAATGTGGGACTAAACATGTCACCATACACACACATGTGATAGTTACAATGATGTAACTATTTTTAAATCCACATTATTCTTATACAAAATAATCCACATAAATTCTTACACAAAATAAATTCCAAAAAAATTGCGTTATTTCTTATACAAAATAAATTTCAAAAAATGAGTTAATTCTTACACGAAATAAATCCCAAAAAATTGCGCTATTTCTGATACAAAATAAATTCACATAAATTCTTATACGAAATAAATCCAAAAAAATAAACAATTTTTTTCTTCTTTCAGGAAGTATAGACGTCGGTTATACTAAACAACCGACGTTTATACAAACCTATAGACGTCAGATGTCCAAACATGACATCCGACGTCTATACCGATAGACGTCAGATGTTTTTATATCCGACGTCTATTTGGTGACGTCTATTGAGCATTTTGCACTAGTGTTCGACCAGGAACGAGGCGAGGACGGGAGGTTGGGGTCCGAGCAGAACCGGAACCCGACCTGGTTTCCAGATCAAATTCTATGTTTTCTCTGTCTACATAATTATCAAGACATACATTTTCGTTTGTAATCTCCTACTGTTTCTAATCATGTATGTAGTTATGTCTTGTTTAATAGAGTCAGGAACTTTATCACAAGGTCTAGCATTGCTACCGGGTGTGTGTGCAAGATGTTGTTTGTGACGGGTTATACCACATCTAGTTTCCTTACCACATAACTCACAGACAATGCAGTTTTTATCATTAGCACTAATGTAATGGGCAGTATTCCAACCGGGGTCATTTGTACGGGTAGGTCTTAGGTCATCGTAACTCTCGTGATGCATGAAGAGACTAGTGTCGGGTACGTAGGTCATATCTTAAAACTAGACTAATATAAAAATTTAGACTAATATGAAAATAAAATACTAATTAATTTAATTCTAAAGAGAAGTTAGAAAGAGTGCACTTGATTTTGGCGGTTGAAGAATAAAGAACCGGATCGGAGAATTCACTTTCCAACTTCAAAACTAAGCACCAGACTGGAGACTTAATCGCGAAAACCTGATGATTAGGAAACTTGATGATTAGAATATAATTATGAAGAAAAAGAGAATGAAAGATGTGTGAAAAATGAAGAGGTTTAGAGGGGTTTATATAAGATTTGGGGTAGTGACAAACGTGTAATTTTTGAAGAAAAAAATAAAATAAAAATCAAAAAGATTCTTCCAACGGCTACGAGCATCGCCCACGTGAACACTGATTTTGGTTATATAATTAGGCACATACGCTTTTAAGCAAATAGCAATAAAACACACTTATAACTTCATCAGATCATCGACATTTCTTATCGTCTAAATTATTAATAAGAATAAATTGACGTTAACAAAATTTATATTCGATCACTTCTCGTTGGAAAAAAAAATCATATATTAGATATATTAATTTCTCTTCTGTGTTAACGTGCACGCAACAAATACAACCCAGGCAAAAATAAAATAAAATCTCCTGGTTAAAAAATAAAACGGCTGATTTCATGCTAACCTGTAAGATAGGGGCCATTTCATGCCTTTCTCGGAAGTACACCTCGTTGTTTTGGTTATATAATTATGTATACATAACAATAACACCTACGCTAGTAAGCAAACAGCAATAAAAAGCTCTTATATATAACTTCATCGATTCAAACATTTCTTATCATCACTGTAACTTTTTATATTGATGTTGTTCCCAACCCTCAGCTCCTTCAAAAATATATAAATACGTCAATAACAGAACTTCTCCATCCCACCACCTTATTCAACTCCATTATTTTCTCAACACTATTTTGTTGGCTAAACCATCCTCTAGATCAGTGAAGAACATCATGGCTATTTCATTCCTCTCTCTTTTCTCTTTCTTCTTCCTCTTCGCCTCCTCGGCCCTCGCCAGCGATCCCGACATGCTTCAAGATCTCTGCGTCGCTGACCTGAAAGCTTGTAAGTCAACCTTATCATTCTTCCTAACTCTGTAAGGATTGTCTCTTCAAGTTAGGCAACATATCGATGTACATATATATTGTGATTGCATGGTTATAACTTAAGCGAATCAAAAACCAGCGAGGACGATTATATTCACCTATACACACACGTTCCAAAAATTTGTTATTTGCAATGGAAATATTAATGGTGTTTCCTTAATTATTCCTTTGTGCAAGCTTTGAATGTCAACGGCTTCACTTGCAAGGACATGAAGAAAGTCAGCGCAGATGATTTTTCCTCCAATATCATAGCCAACCCTGGTCTCACTAACAACACTATGGGAGCCATCGTGACCAACGCGAATGTTATGAAGATACCTGGACTCAACACGCTAGGCGTGTCGATGGCACGAATCGACTTCGCACCGGGTGGCCTTAACCCGCCCCATACCCACCCGAGAGGGACCGAAATAGTGTTTGTACTCTACGGTGAGCTAGACGTGGGATTCATCACAACCTCGAACCAACTCATCGCCAAAACAATCAAAGAAGGTGAAATTTTCGTGTTTCCTCGCGGTCTCGTTCACTTCCAGAAGAACAACGGAGACAAGCCTGCAGCAGTGGTTGCAGGCTTCAACAGCCAAAACCAGGGGACTCAGTCGATCGCTAAAACTCTATTCACAGCCTCTCCTGAGGTGCCGGATCATGTTCTCTCTCAAGCTTTCCAGGTCGAAAACGAAGTGGTGAAGAATATCAAATCAGGACTCGCCCCAAAGATGTGAGCGCAATGTCATTTTGCATTAATGTCATTCCTCTTTTGTGTGTTGATGGAATAATGATTTGGTCTGTATGTGGGTACGTAGCAAAAGTTTTGTTGCTACCGTTGTGTAAACCCTGGCTCAACGTAAGGTTGATCAATTGTGAGTGATTATATTTGACTTTTAGTTTTGACGTCTTGGTGTTGACTTGGTTACATAATTACTAATATTATTAATATAATTATTACTATAACTATTATTATTATTATTATAGATATCATGTAAGAAAGGTGGATTTGCACGTTCAAAAGGACACCAAACCAAACACTCTTGTTGAACTAAATTATACCACATTCCATATCCCTCTTAAAAAAAATCAGTATGTTTGAACTTCGAGCCCCATCACCTTGTAGGCTTGTAGTCAAATATTCTCCTTTTAATTAACCGGATATAATACGATCAGTAGACCATGCTAGTTAGGGCTGAGTAACAATCGGTCCGATTTTTTTAGAACGGATTGGACCGGTCGGTCCAGATTTCGGTCCAGACCGGACCCAACCGGTCTGGGAACCGGAGACAATTCGGTTCTGGTCCGGTCTAGACCAGTCTCAATTTTTTATTATTTAAATTTTAAGATAAAAAATCCAGTTCGAACCGGACCCAACCGGTCCGGTCTTCGGTCCGAGATCCGGACCCGATCCGGTTCCGGTCCGGGTCGGACCGGTTGCACAACCCTGATGCTAGTTGTCTTATTTTATGCTAAGATTTATGACACCCACGTCTGCCGAGATTTGACTTATTTGTTCTCCACGATACATTGATATTACTTAACATTCATAAATTTTCATTTTGTAATATTTTAATTTTTGAATCGTTTCCTCCTTCCATTTCTCTTCGTCGACATCTTTTTCTTTTCTTCTGAGACAGAAGTTGCGGGTCAAAAATCTCCTAAAAGAAGGGATGTTAAGGTAAGAGAAGTTAAGAACAGAGCTAACGACAAGCCTTTCCACCCTTAAAGAACCACAACTTAGGTGGCCGAAGAAAGAAATAACGACCAACAAAAGTTTCAATATAATATATTGTTACCTTTCATCCATTTTGGTTATTTCAATACATAATACCTTTTCAGACCGCAACTCACTATCTCAGCGATTTTGAAATAACTAAAATTACCCACCCATCAGCGAACCAACATGCTAATGACTAGGGCCGTTCAATTTTCGGTCCGGTCTGGATTTGGATCTAGGACAAGTTCGGTTTTCGGTCCGTTTCAGTCCGAATTTGGTCGAAAATCCGAATTCCCCCCTCAAAACCCGGTCCCATCCGGGTTTTTGGACCGGACTCCGGAGAGCGTCCAAGTTCGGTCCGATGCTCACGCCTACCGATGACAGTGAGATGCAGTCTGAAAAGGTAACATGCCACTTACGAACTGTTAGAAAGTAAGACTACGCTTCAAACCCATACTAACCCTCCAGGACTAAATTATCCTAAATCCTTCTTCCACATTCGTTGCTCTTCCAAAACCTCACACTGTGACATGCATCTAGGGGCTCGTAACTTACTGGAAACAACTGATTGGTGAAACCAGTACTTTTAACTATTTATCGAGAAGCTCTTGCAATACAAACTGCTTTGCAGAAGTGAGCCAATCTTAGAAATTGAATTCTTAACGAAGAGTAGCAACAGTATGTGCCTAAAGAAAGCAACAAGTTGGAGAACTCCGAATGAAAAACACAATTACAAAACAGGGGTTACCACCAAAAACTCATTCCCCAGAATACCTGAATGTAGTTCGAAATTCAGAGAGCAAAGATGACAACGAAGGCCACGAACATGCAGAAACGTCTGGATCACCATCACATATGAGAGTAAAATGAGCAACCATATTCGGAAATCTAGAACTCATTGCATCATCAATATGTTTATTATTTGTACCAATTCTTTTTCGGAACACATGTTCCAACCCTCTTCTTTTTCCATCCGGGCTTGGGACCGGCAAAGGCAGAGTTAAAAAATTGGTTCCTACAACCTAAATGCAGACCCTTATCTAATCTAACGAGACCTTACCCTAAAACATTAAACTAACATGATGGAAAACAAGGAAAATCATGAATGACACAATAAGAAACAGTTCTCATAACACAGTTGTACACTGTTTCTGAAACAAAAACACAATGTGTCCAGATCATACAACTAATTGAAGAAACGAGACCATAAAATCATTATAAAGATCGCCAAGAAAATCAATAACCAATACCTCACAAGCAAGAAAACAAGGAATGACAAAGCACAAGACACAAGAAACAAAAAACAAAAAACAACAGACCAGAATTGACAAACCACGAGACTCGAGAATCAACAACACGGCAACTTCGCATTCGAATGGGTTGTGCAAAAACATGTATGGAACTATAACACTATTTTATATATGAGATTTATTTATATTCAGCACAAACTACAAATTAAAGAGAGTATGACAAAAAGCGCAACAAATGGAAGATAGAAGCCAGCACATCAAATGTAAAAATCAATACCTCAGTAAAAGCAAGAGACGAGACAATGCACTCAATACAGGTACTGAGGCTGCTACCCAAAGAATGATGAGTCAGGTAACTGCAAATTCTTAAATCGATTTGTTCACATGTACTTAAGGCATTTTAAGAGGATCATTCTTTGATTATTAGCAACTGAAGGCTAACTTCTGCAAGATGATGAAGACCAAGCACACAAAGGCGAAGGACCGTGTAGTAATATACAATACCCTAAAGCTAGAAAAAGAGACCCCCCCAAGACGCCATATCCAACGATACAAACTCAACTCTCAAAGCTATAACTGAATCCCCATACTGGGCAATTCCTACAAAACCATGCATACGTAGTCAAGCAGGCAATTGTAATCGACGTCATTGTTAATCTAAATACCCCAAGAGGAAGGACAAATAAAACCCCCTGCATCTTCAATGCCTAGATTGTCCTTCGACGGCCTTTAATTCAAATCTTCTGTGAATAACCAAAGAACCAGTCTATCAACAACTAACTTAGCTACAACCAAGTCCATTGAAGGATGCGAGAAAAAAAGGAACCCACTTCACTGTCGGAATTCGCAACCACCGCACTCTATTAGTTACTTGTGGTCGGTTCTACAAAACAAATGACATTGTCAAACAAAAACAGATGACCCATATGCGAGGAAATTTGAACATATAAAACGTTTACAAGACAATGAAAAAGAAAAGGACAAACACGCTCAAAATCTGTGAAACAAACACGTTTAAGCCAATGAGATCTCCTATAAATATGAGCATATAGTGAAACAAAACCAAAAGAAAAGGACAAACCCGCTCAAAATCTTCTACGCCTACATCTGGCATTGCTTCAAGAAATTATATCTATGACATAAAGTCCATGGAAGGATAAAGAATGAAACCCAATCTACCTAAGGTTCTCACCACACTACAACATGTCTATTCAGATAGGTAAGCAAACCAAATCTATTTAGCATCGAGTACATTTATGCAACTACATCGAAATAGATTTGAACCAAACAAAAATGAAATGGAAAAAAAACAACCAAGTAAAATGGAACCAAAAAAAACAATAGACAGAGAATCCTATTAAAAATTATAGTCAATATTGGAACTACTAATCATCAAGATTGTGTTAATTAAAATGATCACACAAAAAATTGTACCATTAAATAACCTAAAACCTAGAAATCCTTGAAAACACGAAGGTACACGAACTTGATACACAATTACAGCACGTCTAGGGTCTACTCATCTTTGAAGATCATATTAACAAAAATAATCAATCACAACCTGTAGATTCATGAGAACACAAAGGAACAAGAAACCCCCACCAGCAAAGACAGTTAAACCCTTAGCAGCACGTACATATACGACAACATATCTAGTGAGAATAATTTCTACAAACCAGACCTCCATTACATATTACTTATAGGTGTATAAAAAAACATCAACTCTACAAAGTCAAGCCACTATTCTTTAAGCAAGAAAGAGTGCATATAATGAAAACAACATAGCCGTAATTAACAATTATAAAATCATACTATGAAACCAAGTTTGTTTCGATCAAGAACCAAAGAGAATGCACCAAGAAACTTAAGTTAGGAAAAAGAATTTAGTGAATGGAAAATGCATAGTAACGTAGTGTGGAAACAAACGTTTGGAAACTAATACAACTCTAGCAAAAAAAAAAGAAAATGGATGGTAACGTATTGTAAGTAGATAACAAATAAACATTTCAATTTAGAGGATAAATTCAACTTTCAACGATAGGTATATGAAAGGAAATAGGTCATATAAAAATTAACCTAAAATAACAAGTTAAGAAACATTTGTAATGCTTTCATATGTCAAAACTAAAGCTTGAAGGTTGCTTAAAGAAGGAAAAAAGGTAAATGAAACAACCACAAGACAACACATCACATGAAAGACACGATGTAGAGAACAAAGCAACAACATCAGAACTATAATGGTTGCTAAAGAAGATGGGTAAAACAAGATAGGCAAGAACATGGTGGCCTACAAACTAACTTTATAAACTAACATGACTAACATGACCTGAATTTTTTACAGAAAGGTAAAATATACAAATAGTATATATTAAGAAATGTAGTTATTTCAAACTGACATGGGAAAGAATTCTACCAAGAAAGTTAATTTACCTATGATAACGTGAAATTCAATAAACACAAATCAAACTAAACCACATCACCCTTTTTGTTTGACATTAAAATATTCACATCAAAGATAAAGTACCCTAACTTTCTATTTCCACAAATACATGTAAAATATATGAAGATAACATATGTATCTACTACAAAGCTATCATCAATGTTCACGCGGTCGGTCACCTAGGAGAATAGGCGACCGCCCCTGCAGGTGGTCGCCTAGGCGACCAACCGCACAATGGTGTGTGGTTTATACGGTACCTAGGCAACCTAAAACTACAAAATGAATGGTGTGTGGTTTATTGAAAATTACCACTTATCCACTCTAAAACTACAAAATGAATCGGAAAAAAAACTAACAAAATAAATGGAACCAAAACAAAACAATAGACACAGAATCCTATAAATAATTAAAATGATCACAAAAAAATTGTACCATTAAATAACCTAATCCTAGAAATCCATGATAACAAAGGCACACAAACTTGATACACAATTAAACACCTCTAGGGTTTACTAATCTTTGAAGATCATATTAACTATAATAATCAATCACAAGTCATTCTCAGTAAATAACGTAAAACCTAGAGTTTATGAAAGCACAAAGGAACAAGAAACCACATCCAGAAAAGACAGTTACACCCTTAGTAGCACATCTACAACACCATATCTAGACAATATAAATTTCTACAAACAAGACCCCTCCATTACATATTATTTATAGGTGTATAAAGCAACACCAACCCTACAAAGTCGAGCTTCTATTCTTTAAGCAAGAAAGAGAATATAATGAAAACTACATAGTTGTACTTGGCAATTATAAAATCATACTATGAAACCAAGTTTGTTTAGATCCAGAACCAAAGAAGAATGAACCAAGAATCTTAAGTTAGGAAACTACTATAATCTAGCATACAACAGAAAATGGATGTTAACGTATTGTAAGTAGATAACAAATTAACATTTCAATTGAGAAGATAAATTCAACTTTCAACGATAGGTATATGATAGGAAATAGGTCATACAAAAAATTACCTAAAATAACAAGTTAAGAAACATTTGCATTGCTTACATAAAAGATCATATAAAAATTTACCTAAATAACAAGTTAACAACCACAAGACTACACATCATAGGAAAGACACGATGTAGAGAACTAAGCAGCAACATCTGAACTATATTGTATGATTGGACAAGATAGGCAAGAACATAGTTGTCTAAAAACTAACTTCATATACTGAACTATATTGTATGCTTGGACAAGATAGGCAAGAACATAGTTGTCTACAAACTAACTTCATATACTACAAATACCAAGACCATCTTCCAAAGATAATGACAGTTATCAAGATCATCTTCAAACCGACTTTTTTACGAAAGGTAAAATATTGTATATATATTAAGAAAGGTAGTCACTTCAAACAGACTTGAAAGAATTCAACTTAGAAAGTTAATTTACCTATGATAACATGTGAAAGCAAACAAGTCTCATCTTAACCATTTCAATTTGGCATATAACAAAATGGAAGTCTATTGAATCAGTAATCAAAATAGTAATCAAAATAGAGAAGAAAGAAAATAGTTCATTACGAAAATCACAACCTTTTGTTTGATATTAAATATTAACATCAAAGATAAGGGTATCCTTCACTTTCTATTTCCACAAACATGTAAACATATGAAGCTAAAATATGCATCCACAAAAAAGTTAACATCTAGGCAAAGTCATTGCCAATATACGGTTGGTCTGTAACTTTCTATTTCCACAAATACATGTAAAACATATGAAGCTAAAATTTGTAGATCCACTACACAATGTTTAACAAAGGTGAAGCCAATCGTGCGCAGCAAAAAAGATATCATATATTTATTGATAGCAAAAAAAAACATATATTTATTGATATACAAGAGCAGCAAACATTAAAATAGATAAGCAACAATCTCAAACAGATTGGAGGACACCTAAAACAACTCCCTCTAACAAAGTACACTACCCATATTACATAAACAATATGGTAAAACCGCTGCTACTACACCATAAAGGAGAACAAGACACCAAAATCCAGTTGATCTAACAATCACGTGCACTGACCAAAATGTTACATCCATCCACTTCGAGAAATAAAAATGGTTGGTTGATGAAAAAACCAAAACTAGCACTCCTATGAAGATGCAAACTGACAGACCAAAGTTCGACAGCTTGACAAAACTGCTGCCTTTGAAAAGAGCTTCCTGAATCTTCAAGTTCTAGAAATCAAAACATTGTTAAACTCGTCCATTAAACTACTGTACACTGGTATCATCCATAAAAACTACTCCAAAATTTTGAAGACTTCAGAGTGATTACTATGCCATATTATTGAAGGTCACTATCTGAAAGACCACAATTTGAAAAATCACAATCTGAAAGATGAAGATAATAACATAGAGCTATGCAAACTACTATTCTGAATCACTAATACTCAAAGATAAGCCGAGACCAGTACCACCTATCCCAGATGGAAATAATACTGTCTTCTGAATTACAAATACTTGAAACATCAGCCACATTTCAGATGGAAAAAAACACATATGCAGATGGCTTCCATCCTCAAATCCCGAACTGGGTACGTACCTCTCTAACCATAACTGAGAAAAATCAGACCATCGCTGTTTAACTTCTCTAGATAGTCATAAAACAAACCACTTCTGACAAGGTATTCAGACAACATTCAGCAATAAGACATATCTACAAATAGCAAGCTGAACTTCATTTAACTAGCGACTAACTTCCTAGATCGAAACCCATAGCTGTGTACTTCGTATTATCTAAGTATGATCAAGCCAAAAAAAGGAGACCATAATGTTAGGTGCGAAGATAAGAAAACCAATTCCAACTTCAGAAACAGATGACGCAGACAATAGAAATCAGCCATCCACAATAAGCTCCATACTAACCAAACTCTGAAAATTCACCCAGCAGACAATAACCATTTTATACAGCACTACATCACGCTACATTCTGCTTACGAACGAAAGAAGAGAACGATCTTGTACACCGTAACATAGATCAACATTTTCGGCACACAAAGCGGTCTAATTTAGAAACCAAATGCAAATTCAACCAGAAGCAGATAATCTTCGTACTACCAAAACATCTAACCAGCAGATAATCCCAACAAGAAAGACGATCTATTATCAACAAACTCCAAATCGAGTCCCGAAAAACATATTCTTCTGAACCTCAACAACAAAAATAGCTTCCAAATCGGAGAAATCCGTAAGAATCGATCGTCGAATCAAGAAGATCCAATCAAATCACCAGGAAATTAGAAAAACTTCCACGGATAATCTTCGAGAAAGACGCTCTATCCACAAATCCCACTCAAATCGAGTCCTGGAAAACATATTCTTCTTCCGACCCTCAACAACAAACAAAAATAATATCCAAATCGGAGAAATCCACAGGAATCGATCGCCCAATCAAGCAGATCCATTCCACAGATCCGACACGAATCGTATCGTCAAAAACATATTCTTCCTCCGAATCCATGAGATCGAATCGAATCACAAAGGAATTATAGATCTACCAAATATCACAAATCGAAGCGCAAAAGCAGAAAAGATCAAACCAGAAAAAGGAGCCTCGAACCCTCCATCGGAGTGGGTTGATTTTGAGGGAAGCGGGGTTTAGGGGTATTTATAGACGGGTGTGGTGGTGGGTGGGGGAGATGGACGGTTGGGATGATTCGGTTGTTTAGGAATGGACGGTGGATAAAGGATCCACGTGGAACCGATGCTTCTAGACTTGTTAGATGAGACGCGGTTTTTTTTCCGGACAAGAAAGAGAACTGGGTTGGCATGAGGTGTTATCCAACTTCGCGTTGGGTTTCACGCGGATTCAGCGTACGGGAAGGCACACAGTTTCCATACTTTTTCATATTTAAAACTGTTTTTCAGCGATTGAGTTTGTGGTTTTACGGTCTTAAATAATAAGTTTAGTCTTCTTGTTTAATGCAAGTACCATTTTACTCAAATAAAAAAAACATGTGTTTATTACCCTTTTTTCTATATCAATTTGATTTTTAAACTATTTTTGATATATAGTAGGATAATCGTAACTTGTGTAAAAATATAAAAAAAACAGTGATGCTAAAAGCAAAATCCTAATAGTCTATTCCATTTCATGTAGTTTTTGTGGCTTTTTACATAAGGGGGCAAGAACAATATTATTTTGTATATACAAATATTTACTTTGTTTTTGGTATATTGTTTTAATTACTTTATTTTTCCAATTACACGTAGCTGTTAAAAATACTGAGTTTAATATTTCATAAGGCACAAAAAACATTGAAAATCATATAAAACCAAAAAAACTTGCGTGTGTTTAAGAAGAAACTAAATATTAATATATATTTTTTACTCCTAAAAATAATTACTCACTATATATGTAAATCGAATACCACCACGGGAAGTAGGGTGCGCATGAGTTTGGTTGAACCTGAAAATCGACCTAAATTGGACTGGTCGGGTTCGGTTAGTAAATTTGAAAGACGATGGTTTCAGGTCGGGGTCAGGTTGACTCGACCTAACCCGAACTTGAAGTTTTTTTAATAAATCAGTTATTTCAGAGGATAATTGTATTGTGGAGAGGCTTGTTCAAGTGTTTTTTACTTTTACGTATGAATATTTGATGTTTATGTATTGACATTCGGTTTATGTAATGTTAGAACTTAGAAAATATGCATCTATTTTCTTATCTCAAGTTATCTGAATTGGTAAATTTATGTTTTCAATTAGTTAATTTATTGGATAGAAAATTTGAGCTTGTAATTGCAATAAATTCAAGTCTAACCCGATCGTACCCAACCTAATCCGAATTTTTTTGGGTAGGATCGGGTTGAATCTGAATCGTTTCGGGTTCAGTTCTTTCCAAACCTAATTTTTTTAGGTTGGGTCGGGTTCTAATCCAATCCCAACATGTGTGTTGAGGACGAACCCCGGCCCCTAATGCAAGTTTTTGGATCAAAATAACAAAAACAACGATGATCCAACCATGAACCATATCTCCGAGAAGCAACTTCACAACTACATTGTTACGTTTCACCACCTGTGTATCAATCTCATAAAAGTTTTCCCTCTACCATTACGCCACCGCCTTTAAACCCAAACAGACCCTACGATCGGAATCGAAGTGATCTCTATTCTCTGGGCTAGGGGTGTCAATGGATATTCGAATATCTGAACATCCGTCCGTATCCGTATTCGAATTTGGACATTCGATTAGCGAAAATTTTTCCGTAAGACCGTATTCGTATCTGATCCGTAAAGTCGTGGAGCGGATATGATTATTGGTACATCCGGTCCGTATAATATCCGATCCGGGATCGGATATCCGTAGTACAACATCCGTATTCGAATCTGTATTATATATAGTTATTCTTTAAATTAATGAAATATTTATATGTTAAGTATTTTTTCTATAAATTACCCAAGTATATAACATATCCTAAATTCCTAACCCTAAACCTACCTAAAGTCCCCCAAACACAACTCCAGCGGATATAAATACGAATACGGATACGGATAATATCCGTATTCGATTTATATCCGGATACGGATAATATCCGTATTCTATTCGTATCCGACGGATTCTAAAATGGATATTCAATTTAATATCCGTCCGGATACGGATCCGGATACGGATGCATCATTTGTTCCGCGGATACGGATACGGATATTGGTAGATCCGGTCCATATCCGGTCCATATCCGCCGTTGACACCCCTACTCTGGGCCATGGGTCGGACTCACGGACCACCCAATCGGGTAAACGGATCGCATTTGGATCCGATAACCCGAATAGTTGTGGATAGGAGGAGGGACTCCCTCCGAGATGAAGCTTACTATGGCTTCTTCGGTGTTCTCTCTGAGTGCCGTTCTGCCGGCGAAGTCCTCACTTTCTTCTTCTCCTCCAAACGGAAGCCGAAGCCGAAGCCGAGTCGTTGGCTTCAAATGGAGTCGCCGCTCTACCACTTATGTTAAGGTGGGAGCCACAAAGGCGCCGGCGGAGGAGGAGTCGTCTTTGATCTCCTCTTCTTCTTATTCCACCGACGTCGAATACGCCGGACAAGACTACGTTGTGGTTCGAATTCTAAAAATAAAATTATTTTATTTTTTTATTTTTTTATTTAATTCGGAGTGGTGGTGGTGGTGGAGCAGAAAAAAGTGTCGGCGAAGGAGGTGGAGGAGATGATGAAGGGGTCGAGGTCGGTCCCTCTTGTCGTCGACTTCTACGCCACGTGGTGTGGGCCTTGCATTCTCATGGCTCAGGATCTTGAGATGGTACTCATAACTCACCCCCCCTTTTGTTTACCATTATTTTTTCATCATTTTTGCTTTGAGTGATTTTAAAGTGTCGGTTCTCCGATTAGTCGCTAGGCGGCCTTTCGATTTGTGAGGTTAGGGTGTGATTGGTTTAGAGTGGAAGTGGAGGAAGTTATCTGAAGTACAGAATTATAATAGTGTGACACTCTTGGAACTGGTCTATCACCAGAATTCGTTCTGGAAGTCAAGTTCCCAAACTTTTGTGTTATTTTCCTAGGAACCAATCGGACCGTAAGCGTAAGTCGGAATAGAATCGAGACGATTAGTCTTGAAGAACAACTGAGTGTTAAAACCCTGCTATGTGCTCCTATGTAAAAGAAACATATTGAAATTTACCGACCAGACCTTTAATAGGCGTCGAGTAAAGCAAGACGTTCTACTCTTCTAGATTTACATGAATAAGGATTCGCATTTGACGAAAGACTTCTTACCGTCCAAAGGAGGTCCAAAATATGGATATTCGAGAGAAAAACCAAATGTTAATTTTTTTTACAAAGCATGGAAAAGGAGAATCCCCATAGTTTTCTAAGGTAAGTTTCAAATGAACCACAACTAGTTAACTATCTGATTAGTAGGAGGTTCACAACATCTGTAATAGCTTCTCATGTGTTGAAGCCAACTCTAGGCATCTTTGACAATGACAACGTATAATCTAATGCATAATTGCAAAATGAGTTCCAGAAGTTCGGAAGATGAGTTGAATTTATTTAGGGTATAATCTTCGTTGTATTTTAGCATCAAACGTGTTCCATCTGGGTCATCTGAGTTCTTTGTAAACCTCAAAGTTCTTGCAGTGATCTGATGGATCAAACAGCCAAGTTAGAAGGATTTTAGTGTAGAAAAAAAGTTTTTTTATAATGTTTTTATAGTATTGGATTGTACAGTGTTTTGAGCTTAAGTTAATGTTTTGGAATATAACTTGCTAATGGGATCGAGAGAGTGATTGAAATTCTCATATTACGTAATTGTGGTCTGGTTGAAGGTTTTTTTCTTTTGATATACATGATATAATTCTTCATTGCTTATAAAATTACCAATTTCTTCACCAAAGTTATAAACAAATCAAACGTGATTTTTTTTTCTTTTCTTACCAAGTCATTTTGCAATGACATCATTAAACAATAATAGAAGTAACCCATGTGATTTCTGAAGTATCATGTTAAATTTATCGGTCAATGTATCTGAATATGTGATGCTGATCGAAAATCTTTCCCAGCTTGCTGTAGAATATGAAAACAACGTGCTGTTTGTTAAAGTGGACACCGACGAGGAATATGAATTTGCAAATGATATGCAGGTAATGACAAGGATCTTCTATTTTCTTTGACCCCGCTGTCATATTATTGTGTTAGTTATGACTGATTAGTTCTCAAATATGTTATCTATATTCATTTTCAGGTTAGAGGGCTGCCTACGTTATACTTCATCAGCCCTGACTCTAACAAGGATGCTATCAGAACGGAAGGGCTTGTTCCACCAGAGATGATAAGGAATATAATTGACAATGAAATGTGAGGCTTTTATGTCGTTGTCGAGCTTCGGCCAATTTTGTTTAGTGTAGGGTCTGTGTGAGTTTGTAATCACTCTAGGTTTTTAAGAGTTCTAGTTGTGTGGTGATACGGTGTGATTTGTTGCAGGATGTGAAGGAAATATGGAACTCCTGTTTGAGAATTCCGGTTCCTAAAATCCTTTTGATGGGTACAATATATAATTTAGGTTGAACCAAAGATAAATCGCCCATATTCATATCAAGTTAGGAAGGAAAATTTGCATCCTTTAGATATTTTATTGGGACATGGTGGGTCAATACCAACTGAGAATGAGATCGATTCCAAGTTAATTATGCAATTGGGTAAAATTAACGAATGTACACCCATAACTCAAGTTTGTGATGGCTACTATTATTGCTGCGACGTATTTAAATACTTAGGAAAATTAAGAAACCTTAATCTATTAGAAGTTCCATTGTATTGCATTAGTCCCAAATATATTAAATTTTAGATCTTGATTGCCTTGTGTAAATTCCAAAATATTGGCCCAAAAGTGAATATACTACAAGCAGAGCATCCAGACAAGTTTCGTTTCTAAACTCCGTGACGTCAGAGTTGAATATTGGCCCAGCATACTCTACAAAAAACCAAATTTCAAAGATTGTCGAAGTTTTAAATCGATTTACTCAACGAAATCCGAAATTTCAAATGCGTCGTAGACAAAAATGGGTTGGAATAACCCACTAAATGCATCGATCGAAGAAACGAATAACAGAAACATATGACTACACAAGTAGCTTCAGATAAACAAGTTTTTACAACTGATGCATATCACTTATGCCTCTTGGCTCTCTGTGGGTGGCCTCAACAAACATTCAATGTACGACGTCATCATAAGAAATATTTTGACTGAGTCGTTCAGAATCTGACGTGCGAAAAATAGATCAAAGAATAACCACTTGATTATGGTTGGTGCACCCACGACCTCAATACTACCACAAGTGAACCTGAAATACCAACATAATATTCTGACGAATTTGACATGGAAAATGATAAATGGTTGCTCTTTGGGACGCCTTTAAGGACGTTGCTGAGTTGACGCATTCCATATCAGCAAGAGAATTTTTCATCCCCCCCCCCCCCCCCCTTATTATTTTTGCTTGTCTTCCCAATGTTCGGGTCATTAATGTTCACGTTAAATGCGTCTCAAATCACTTCATCCCCCATTTTGGCACCCCTTAGGACATTTCCTCTTCCTTTTCTCTCTCTTTTGGCACCTCTACACAGCAGGACATTTCCTCTTCCTTTTGTCTCTCATTTGGCGCCTCTACACACCACGACGTTTCCTCTTCCTTTTTTCTCCCTTTTTGCGCAGGAGATAGGTTATTCTCTTCTTTTGTTCTCCTCTCTTCCTCTTTTTACTCCAATGGAAATCGTTATTATGTCTTCACTAGTGGAGCAGTCGTCAAACGTTCCTAAGGAGGAAATGTTTTTTCATTTTTTCGAAGAAGTCAAAACATTTTACGTAGCATATGCCAATTCCTGTGGTTTTGGTGTTAAGATACGACAATCTCATTACGATCGTGGTGTTGTTACACGTGCCACACTTACTTGGTCCAAGGAGGGCAAGACACCAACAAACCAAGGATAAGACAAATTGAATCATAGGTTATCAAGTAGAGTCCAGTGCACTACTTAGATCAGGGTCTCTGCAAACCCAGCAATGGGGTACCACATTAACTTTGTTGATCTTAAACATAATCACGTCATGCTTGAGAAGGATCAAATGTGTTTTCTCAGACAAAAACGAGCCGTTCCTGAGGCCGCCAGAGCACGCATATCGTGTAATGATTCTACAGGGATATCGGATGCTAAGACCATGCAATCTTTTGTGGTCGAGGTCGAAGGTCATGACAAATTGACTTTCAACGAAAGGGACCTAAGGTGTGTGTTCTTTCTGTCAAACATAATTGAAGTACAACATTTTGCTTAGTCTTAGCAGTTTATGTCCATAACTATTTCATTAGGATGCAGAAGATTGATTTCATGTATTTCTATGTAATGGATATGGATGATGAAGGAAGACTACGGAACGTGTTCTGAGCTGGCTGTCGTTCTAGAGATGCATATTCATACTTCAGAGACGCAATATGTTTCGACACAACCTATATAACCAACAAATACGACATGTTTCGAGGGAGAGAATTACGCGGGACGAAAGGGAGGATAGGGCATGGTGGAGGTGGCGGGTGGAGTTCTGATGGCAGCGCGAGTCAGACGAGGTGTAGAGCGGGTTGTAGATGTCTTCTGAGACCACTGAAAATTAAATTTGGTTGTTACAAACGTGGTTGTCGTGCATGAACAATACGTATATAGTTAGAGTCTATTGTATGAGTCTTTCCAGTTTAAGTTGTGGATATGTCCAGTTTAAGTTGTGGGTCTGTCCAGTTTAAGTTGTTCAGATTAAGTTGTGGGTATGTCGAATGTAAGTTATGGGTCTACCCGTTTAAGGTTTGTAGCTGAGTGGATTAAGGTATGTAGCTATCATATTAAGTTGTGGTTTTGTCCAATTTAATGTGTGTAGTTGTCTAGTTGAAGTTGTGGGTTTGTCAAGTTTAAGGTGCGTAGCTGTCCAGATTAAGTTGTGTAGATGTCCAGATTAAGTTTTGTGTCTGCCCAGTTTATGATGTGTAACTGCCTAGTTTAAAGTATGTAGCTGTACAGATTAAGTTTTGGGTTTGTCTAGTTTAAGGTGTGTAGCTGCCCAGTTTAAGGTGTTTAGTTGTACAGATTAAGTTGTGGGTCTTTCCAATTTAAGTTGTGGGTCTGTCCAGAATAAGTTGTGTGTCTGTCCAGATAAAGTTGTATGTCTATCCAGTTTAAGGTGTGCAGCTGTCCAGATTAAGGTGTGTCGTTATACAGATTAAGTTGTGGGTCTGCTAGTTTAAGGTGTGTAGTTTTCCTATTTAAGTTGTGGGTATGTCCAGTTTATGTTGTGGGTATGTTCAGTTTAAGGTGTGTAGCTGTCCAGATTAAGGTGTGTAATTGTCTAGATTAAATTGTGGGTCTGTTTAGTTTAAGTTGTGTATGTCCAGTTTAAGGTGTGGGTATGTCCAGTTTAAGGTTTGTGTTTGTCCATATTAAGTAGTATGTTTGTCCAGTTTAAGGTGTGTCTGTCCAGATTAAGTTGTGGGTCTGCCCTGTTTAAGTTGTGGGTCTGTCCAGATTAATTTGTAGGTCTTGTCCAATTTAAGTTTTCCAGCTAGTATTTTGTACCTTTGAAAAATATGACATTCCTTTTAAATTGCCCCCATTATGCAGATATAACTCCCTCAACGATCATAACAGATCAATGTGACGTCATTACTGTTGCTGTAAGGAGTGTCTTCCTATACGTTAGGCACAAATTTTGTATATGACACATAATGAAGAAAGTTCTCGTGAAGTTGTCAACACAGTATCGGAAGCACATGTTATTTGATCTAAAATTTATTGTATGCAATTCCAAAACCCCAGCAGAATTTGATTGAAATTGGCAGAGTTTCCTTAGTGATTTTGACCACCAAAACTATAGTTGGCTCCAATCGATTTATGCAATCTGAGAGTCCTGGATACCTGCATTTATTGGTGATTGTTTTTTTTGTGGGAATGACATCTACTCAGAGAAGCGAGAGTATGAATGTTTTTTTCGACAAGTACCAGATTTCGAAGACCACTCTTAAGCAGTTCGTTCAACAACACGAACTCACGTTCCGCCACAAGTACGAGAAGGAAACTCCATCAGATTTTGATTGTCTTCATTAGAGACCCCAATTGGTTTCAATATATCCCTTCGAGAGGCAGATCATCGAGTTGTATATGGTAGGGTTCTTTAAGAAAGTCTTATTAGAAATTGGGAAGATGATATACTGCGATATAACGGAGGAGTTTCATACGAACGACGCATTTCATTACAAGGTATCTGAACATGTATTGGTCGGTGAGCAACTACTGTCGAAACGTTTCCTAGTTCATAACAGATATATGAACTTCACATGTGATTGTAGAATGTTTCAACACGTTGGCCTTCTATGTTGTCATGTTTTTGTTGTACTTGGATGTTAGATCCTAATGCATTGCTCCCGCAGTCTTACATCGTTAATCGATGGTGGAAGAATATTCGAATGAGTTATCGAGATAAGATGTACCCACAATGGCGTAATGGAGAAAGATGCGCTACGTCGTCACGACATCATGGGTCGTGCCATTTGGATTGCACAAGAAGCTTTCATTTCCCACGAAAGGTATCTTCAGGTCGTGAAGTGTAACGAATTACTTAAGACACGTATGCACACTACCCATGTCCCTACTCAAATTGATGAACGTGGGACTGCGGGTACATGTGTTCTCAATCCAGATAAGGTCAAACGTCCAGGAAGACCGCTGACTAAACATCGAGTTTATTTAGCTTAGAAGATAATTAAAAAAGCTATAAAATGCATGACCAACTAGATAAGAGAAAGTTCAAGATAAAAGATACATTGTCGTTGCACGAAGTCGCACCGAAACCCGAGATCCTGATTTCTGTGATTGAGACATGAATCTGTATTACGAGGAACTTCCTCCTTAATTTAAGATGAATATGTGATTGACTTATTTTTCAGTTCTTGTAAAACGATGAAACGTCTACTTTGGTATGTGATTTGAATTGCAGATCTATCCAGTATAAGTTGTGGGTGTGTGCAGTTTAAGTTTTGTGTCTGCCCAGTTTAAGGTGTAGCCCAGATTAAGTTTTAGGTCTGTCCAGATTATGTTGTGTTTGTCCATTTTATAGTGTGTAGTTGTCTGGTTTATTGTGTGTAGATGTACAAATTAAGTTGTGGATCTGTCCAGTTTAAGGTGAGTAGCTGTCCAGTTTAAGTTGTGGGTTTGTTCAGTTTAAGTTTTGTGTTTGTCCAGTCTATGGTGTGTAGCTGTCCAGATTAAGTTGTGAGTATGTCCAGTTTATGGTGTGTAGTTGTCCAGTTTATGGTGTGTAGCTGTCCAGTTTATGGTGTGTAGTTGTACAAATTAAGTTGTAGGTTTGTCCAGAATAAGTTGTGTTTGTCCAGATTAAGTTGTGAGTCTGTCCGATTAAAGTTGTGGGCATGTCCAGTTTAAGTTGTGGGTCTATCTAGTTTAAGTTGTATGTCTATCCAGATTAAGTTGTGGGTCTGTCCAGTTTAAGGTGTGTTGTTGTCCAGTTTAAGTTGCAGATCTGTCTAATTTAAGTTGTGTGTTTGTCCAGATTAAGTCGTGGGTCTGTCCCGTATAAGTTGTGGTTGTCTATATTAAGTTGTGTGTCTGTCCAGATTAAGGTGTAGTTGTTCAATTTAACCAATTCGGTTGTCTATTTTAACCAACACACCTATCGTTCAAAACGAGAAAAAAACTATTTGTAATTTATACATGTAAAAAGGACAATAGTCCAAAATTTTGACTTCATATTTCCACACACGACCGGGGGTCCCTAAGTAACCAAACCGCCAATTCCCCCTGATACAGTGAATGGTCTTGGGGTCCTTCTCCTTCGTCGGGTCAAGGTTTAGCATTAGGCACCTTATAGAGTATAAAACATAGGCTCCACAATCGTTGCTCTCTGGTGGTTGACGTTGGTTATTTTTCTTGAGGATTGTCAATGGTCAATCAACCTTCAGTAAGTCCCACTAGTATTCAGCAACATCCGTTGCTGCGCATTCATGTGTGCATACCGTCTTGTTTGGATCTTCACCTCGATCTAGCTCCCTAGACTGTTGAACTGCAGCATCTCCGCAGACAAGCCGTGGACAACCACCATAGTCCAATGACCTGCAGACCAGCATGGTTGTGCGACTATTGCCTCTCTCGGAGACACCTTTTATTTTAGAGAAGATAAAATCATTAATTGCTCTGCCTTGGCACCTACAATTCGCCGACTCGAATGTTGATATGCATATAACCTTTTGTGTTGGGCGTCTTTCTTCGAAAATCGAAAACATAGTTTCGATTAGGGGTGGCAATTCGGGTCATGACCCGAAATTCGAACCCGAACACGACACGAAAATTTCGGGTTCGGGTTGGCTTAATTCGGGTTCGGGTTGATTTCGGGTCGACCCGAACTACACGAAATCTAATTCGGGTCGTGTTCGGGTTCATATATTTCGGGTTTCGGGTAATTCGTGTCGACCCGAATTACCCGAAATTCAATTTTGTAAAAAACTCTAACCCTAAACATCATACTCACAACACCTCCCCAGCTTCCCTCTCACACCCGCCGCCTCACCCTTACCCACTTACCCTCACGCCCTCACCTCCCCAGCTCCCCTCTCAGTCTTCGTCTCTCGTCCTCTCTCCGTCTCTCCGTCCTCTCTCTCGATCTCCGTCATTTCGGGTCGACACCGATCTCTCCGTCTCTCGTCCTCTCTCGATCTCCGTCCTCTCTCGATCTCTCGTGCGGTCGTGCCCCAAATCCCCTACGATCTCGCGGTGTCGCCGTCCTCCACGGAAGAAGTGTTGTCGTCCTCCCATCGTCCTCCCACCGTCCACTCCTGCTCGCCATCAAGGTACGTTTCTTACACATTTTTTCTGTCCTGTTTCCTAGTCCCGACGAACCATAGTTGTTACATAGCCTCAAAACCGTGTGTTTTAAGGGTTTTGTAATGGTTTCTTAGGGTTTATTGGAGTTTTGGGAAGTGACGTGGTTGTTGCTGGTTTGTTTCAGGTGATTGGAATTTGTAAACAAGTGGGATACTTTGTTTGAGGTGGTTGTTGCTGGTTTGTTTCAGGTGATTGGAAACAAGCTTGTAATTTTGTTTAATTTGAGCTTTTCGGGTAATTTTGTTGCTGGTTTGTGTAATTTTGTTGCTGGTTTTTGCCTTTTTTGTTGTCGTGCTTTGATTGCTGCTTTGTTGCTTTGTTGCTGGTTTGTGTAATTTTGTTGTTGGGTTGTTGTTGCTTCCTATATTCTGATTGGACATATTCGATCAAGATATCAACAATCTCACACAAGATTTTTTGGTGGTTCAAGGAAGTGACAAAGACAGTGTGGATGTTGATAACTTCATGGAAGAAGGAATTAATTCTCATTCAGGTTTGTGAATCTTTAGATTTTTCATTTAACAAAAAGTTGATTGATTAATATGTTTTTTTGATTTCTCTACTAATCTTCTAACAGGTTGAATCTAATCACAAGGAATGTGGAGTGGAGACTGGAGAGTGGAGACAATAATGCTTTCATGGTGTTGACGTAGATCTTTTTTATTATTGTTGAAACGAACCGAAAGTGATTTAAATATGTTGTTTTGAAACTTGAAAGTACTTATTTTATTGTAACATGATGATTTGTTTTGAAACATGAACGTACTTGTTTTATTATAACTTGAAACTACATGGTGATTTGTCATGGTGTTGACGTAGATCTCTTTCATGGTTGTGCATATCATTTGTTGCTTGAATTTGAATATCTTTTGTTCAGGTCAATTTGTGTTAATTCAGGTCAATTCGTGTCAATTGACACGAATATGAATTCAGTTCGTGTCAATTCGGGTCTACCCGAACACGAAATCGAATCAACACGAAAATAGTTCGTGTCAATTCGTGTCAGATCGGGTTACCAGTTTCGTGTTCGTGTTTAGGTTTACAATTTCGTGTTCGGGTTCGGGTCGGCTATTATTAAAAAAATTGTGTTCGTGTCCGTGTTCGGGTTGAAGAAATTTTAATTCGTGTCAATTCGGGTCGACCCGAACACGACCCGAAACCCGAAATTGCCACCCCTAGTTTCGATAGTTTGGTCGCTCATATCCATCCTAGATTATAAGGTCTTTCAGGTCGGTGCGTGTTAGACTACACATATCGCCTCTCCAAATCACCTCTCTGGTCCTTCCTGGCTGCGGTCAAGTTCATAACATGTTGACCCCATCAACCGACAACGTTCCTAATGCAGTCATGTCAACATCAGGCATTGTCCCTCTTAAGTGGACAACCAACCTGTAATTGTCCTCTATCTTTTTTCCTTTTTTTCTTTAGGCTCATTTAGGTCACTCTGTCTTTTTAACTTTTGCTCCGCTTCCACCTTATTCTTCTTAACCCGTTCTTCATCTTCTTTCTTTTGGTGCTCCACGATGGTCATCGATCGTTTTCTTTTCACACCTCAGTTTGGTTTCCTTGCCTTGCTTCTCCTCCCTCTTTTTTGTCTTCCCTCATCCTCTCTTCTTCCTTCTCCTCCTCTCTCTTCTTTTCTTCCAACTTCCCCTCTTCTTCCTTCTCCTCCTCTCTATTCTTCTCCACTCTCTTCTTCCATCACCTCCTGTCTCTTCTTCCTTCTCCTGCATCCTCTTCTTCTCTTCCCACTTCCTATCTTCTTCCTTCTCATCCTCTCTATTTATCTCTTCCTTCTGCTCCTCTTGATGTGTTTGATTGTCCTTCAAATGGTTCATGAACCAGATCTTCGTTCGATGTGTTCCATCAAAGAACAAAAAAGGTTGATGAAACAAGGAGACGAGCGTACTCCTCCATCTCGCCCATGACACTGGTTGCAGTCAGATGACCTGTCAGTTGTGTGTTGTCAAAGTTCACCCCTTCTCGCTTTTGTACGCCCATGGATTACATCATAACGGTCATCTGACGCATGCTTAGGCCCAAAATTAAGGTAACGTCTTCAGGTGTTAGGGGGACTACCCATAATCCTATTCTCAACCCCACTTCATTTGCGATGTAGTATTCGACGAAACAACCGACTATTTCGTTGTCCGTTGGAATGTTAGGAATGTGTAGTAAGTGACCAAACGGGATACCCCGGAAAACCTTCTTCTCAACGTCATTCACCTGTAAAACTGATTCGGATCGCCGTCCAGGAGCACTTGATTTCTCTAAAACAAATTAATGGAGAAACGAAAGTTCGTAAATAAAAGAACGAGGCAACGAAAAAAAACCTAAATCGACATTCCTTATCCCCCACAGGTTCGCTAGCGTTGACAGGGGAAGAGACTGAGAGAAACTATTTTTTGGCTTCCTACGTTCACAGGTGCTCCACAACGACAAATATAGTTTTCCCTTTCGGTCTATCTATTAGTTTCCTTTCTCGGTATCTGAATTGTCACTAGTTTGATGTATACGCACTGTCTTATCTAAACTAGGGAAACTAACTATCGTACTCAAGAAACGGTCGATTAATTTTTAAAACAAAATAAAGACACATATGGAAAACAACTTGTCAAGCTGGTTCGACGCTGACTCCCCACGTCCGTGTATAAGGACCCGGTTCAAGAAAACTAAAACAACCGTCGTTTGGTTGACACTTCGACAATTCCCTGTAAAAAAGAGTGCCGACTCCTGGAAACCGAAGACGATTCATCCATTTGGTCAGCAATTAAGATTCTAATTAGATTGAAAGAAGCAACCCGAGCAAAAGCTTAATTCATTTATCCACGGATTATTGATACGAATCGTCGTCCCACTAACAAGTTTCTTCTTATTCAACAATCCATAAGTAAATTCCTACCCAGTACCCCTGGAAAGCGAAATCTGTACCCTGAAAACAGGTGAAGCATGCTCGCCTAGCCAAGTTAAAATTTTCACTACAATGAACGACCTGATGACATGACAAGAGATGATCCTGAAGTTGATGACCTGCAAACTTGTTCTGAAATATTACCATCTCTTGGAGCACATGTAGATCAATATCCAGGGTACATTTTTTACCAACAGAACTTCTTTAGAGATGTGAATGCCTCAGCTACGAGCATGTGTAATAGTGCAATACTACGCGTGCATACTTGTTCTATCTCGTACTATTCCTTCCCGAGAACATGCTCTACTGCAGACTGTTCACATCTAAACTGACGATCAACAAAGCACAACTAAAATCTATGTTCCATAACCTGTATATGTGACATATTCTAATAGATAAGACCTTACCACAAGAAGAAATGGATACTGAGATAGTTCCTGTTCAACATGGAATTCGTACAAATGACATGAACATATGAGACACGCTATGCCTCACGTTTGGTCATATTTAATTGCAAGACAACATGAAATGGCCATATATTTAACTGAAGTTTCAACAGCTAAACAACATGCCTCCACCAAGCATATAATGCATGAACACAACCGATGTTTCAGCAGTTACACATGAAAGCATGAACCACCAGTAAGCATATACTGCATGATCACAACCGATGCTTCGGCAGCTAAAAATGAAAACATGACTCACCCCCTCTCTTCTGAAATGCGGTCAGATGCGGCCGCATATGCGGATGTGGCCGCGATGCGGGGGAGATGCGCATCGCATCTCCCCGATGCGACCCTCCGGATGCGGCCCGCATCTTGACCTGCATATGCGGGTAGATGCGGCCGCATATACGGATAGATGCGGCCGCATTTCAGAACACCCACTTTTTTGTTTTTTGTTGTTACTTTTTGTTATTTTTTGAGTTTTTTATCTTTTTTGTTTAATATTAACTTGTTTATCTTAGAAATTATTCAAAAATTTATCTAAATTTTTAATTACATGTATATAATTTATAATTAATACATCTATATTATATTATTTAATTATTAAATCACAAACCGCATATGCACCCGCATCGCATCTGCATACCGCATATGTCGGATGCGATGCCTTGCTCACCCCTAAGCATATAATGCATGAAGGATAAATCAGCAACCTGTAAAATCAACAAATGCACAAACCAACTGAAGCAAAGACTGGCTCTCGCACAATGGTGAGGAAAACACAGAACATCCAAAATACTCGACCGACATTTTGTTCGAAATTGTCCCCCGGGACGCAGCCGAGTTGGTTAGGTACGTGGGTTCACGAACCTTAGGTCACAAGATCGAATCCCAGCAAGGCACTTTATTTAATGCTAATGCGTTCCGGTGAAAATGGTGTTGGACCACCCCCAGTTTGGAGCCGCAACCCGCCTGTCCCAAGTGGAGACGGGTGCCGAGGAATTCTGGGTCATCAAACAAAAAAAAAAGACATTTTGTTCGAAACCTAAGACATTTACCATCTCAGATACATATAGACCACCATTGACATCGAAACATGATCCAACCTTAACTTCAAACCAGGATGAATGTTACAGAGAAGATTTTGTTTATTTTCAGTGAATTCTTTTCAACTACTCAGCATATGGTAAACAGAAGCTACACATTCAGAAAAAAAGCATGACATAAAAACTGATCGAATTGATTGCGGTCTGGGCTACATTTGCGATGAGTGAAAAAGACTAGTGCTATTACAAATCCAAAAATAGTTTGCACCACTTTTTTTCCAGAGCTTGAGCTCTACCCTCCTCTTTTCTCATCCGGGCTGGGGACCGGCAAAGGCAGAGTTAAAAAATTGGTACCTACCACCTATATGCATACCCTAACATAATGAGAGAACCTAAACGAATTAGACCTTACCCAAAGCATGAACAAACCACTGGAAAGCAAGGAAGACCATGAACAAGATCCACAAGAAACAAGAGGATGGTGACTCAAGTCAAAAGCACATGAAACGAACAAAACAATCAAAGGCATATTAATGAGTCAGAAACCAGCTAACCAAACACATGAGATACAATGTTTCACATCCATCCGTAATTAAACAAATGTAATTTTCACTCAATCAAGCAAGACAATAAAAGTGGAGTTAGACGAAACCAACAAGAAAATTATAATGCAGAATATTAGAAGTAAGATCAACATAACCGCCCACTAACTGAAGGATAAACGATGTACATACCACACCTGAGGGGTTACCAATCAAAGAATGAGAAAGAAACCCAAAACTGCAAACTATCAGTGCTTGGTTTTGGTGCACTAGAGATATCAAATCCTCAAATGTAACCCTTCTGCACAGGACGGTTTCTAGATAATAGCAATGCTCAGAAAAATTCCCAAATTCCGACAGATTATCCAAGCCCCACCGCAAATTAGAAAACATCTAATGCCTCTTGCATCATAGTAGATAGAAAAGTAGAAAAAATAGTCTCAGAACATTTCCATACCGGATACTGTGAACCCATCCCCAGTTCCTGCAGAGAACCATGCGTCACCCATCAAGTATAAATATTAAAAAATAGCGTGTACCAAAAGAAAGAATGAGATGGAAAATCCCTTGAAACCTCAACTCCAATATCATGTGCTCATTCTTTGAGACCATCCCTGAAGATCATGACAAAATCACCGAATAAAAAAGCTGCACAGAAGCTAATAGAAGGATAGAGGAAAAAGGAACCTCCTTCAATGACATTCAACACTGTATGCACGCTTATCAAAGTCATATATCCTGAGTAACCACAGAATCACCCCATCAACAAACTACAGATAAAATAGCTCATGAGATGGACGAAAAAGAAACTCCCACCAGTGAACATTAAAACCACAAGTGTGACAAGTCTTATCAATAAGTTAAAAGTTCCTACAAAATTGAAATATGCATACTCCACCTATGTGAATGATGCAGATAGGTGACAATAGATTACAAAGACGGTTTACTACAGAAATCACGTTCGCGAATTCAATATCACACCTTTTCAGGGATCAAAGCCAGCCTATAGAATCTTACAACCGAATTATCTTAGTCAAGACATTTGTCAAAATCAAATAAGTGTGGATACTCCCTGCAGAACAAGTAACTTCGCAGGATATCAAATGAGAAGCTCCCCCAAGGAAACAAACATGCTGAGAAAACCTGATCCCGCATCTGGCTGGACAAGCCCCTGATTTACTCTACAAAATAACAAGACGACCAGAAGTATTGAAGTACTCATCCAGAAGAGAGACAATAAGCTGAAATGAAATAAATGTGCTCATGAAAACCCCCTCTCATTCCAACATCTTTTCCCAACGACTGAACCAGACAAGCGTAGAACAAAATGCATAATTCCTTGGATCTCCACATCAAGCACAATAGACATGCAAACTCATTCTCTGCACATAACCAAGCAGTATTCATACCAAAAAGGAGCACAATAAACCATAACAAATAAAGGAAAAAGAAGGCCCCCTAAAATTTCAGATCGTGTACGGTGTGAGCTCAACCTCCCAAACCCATACCTCCTGAAAATCAGTGCACAAACAAAAAATGAACGACAAACAGTAGGCAACAAAGAGGAAGTTGACAGGACACAAATATACGAGAAACCCCCTCCACTTGGAAAACAGCAGGCCGTTCACCATAGCATGTCTATCACCAATATTGCCAAGCTAGCGTACTTCCTTGAATCTCCACATCGAGCCCAATTGACATGCAACTCATTCTCTGCATGTAACCGAGTGCCATTTATTCCAGGAGTACAGCAGACCATAGCAAAATGAAGGAAAAAGTACTCCCTATAAATCCAATATGGCGTCAGCTAAACCTCCAACACCATATCTCCTGAAAAGCATCGCACGACAGCCCTATCAAACAAAGAACTACAAAAAGGAAGTAAACAATAGGCAATAATGGAACGAGAAACCCCCTCCACTTCGGAAACCAAGCCATCACCCAAAGCATGTCAACCATCGAAAAAAACAAATTAGCAAATGAATGAATTCACAATACCTCAGTCCAAGATTAGCAATTCTTAATTCTTATGATAATATATCTACATTTGTCAAGATAAAATAAATTAATATTAGTCAAGAACGATCATGTTTCACAGGTAAAAACAAAAGCATAGCTTGGTGGGAGCGAAGCCTCAAAGTATCAGCACTTTATCATGATGGGTTTGAATCCTATACTGAAAAACAAAAAACTTTCTGCAAGTTACAAAAGGGGGACACAAGTAGAAGATTAAAAAAGGCTTGGAGAAACCCCCTTAAGTTCCAACATAGGCCACCAAGATCCATTGCAAATAAAGGTACATGTTGAATATTTTTAACACCGAACTTTCCCAGTATCACGGTGAGTGGGTTATATCATATACTGCAAAACCAAGAAAATTTCCAGAAGTCACAAACAAGAAAAGTAATACAAAGTAGAGGTTAAAAAATTGCTTCGAGAAACCCCCTCAAAATCCAACATAAGATGTGTATCAAACACAGAAAAAGAAAACCCCGAAGACAACACAAGCCACCAAGTTCCAGCGCAAAACCGACCATGAAGCTCCATATTGAATACTTTGAACTTACTTACCCTGGATTTAATCATGGTGGGTTCAAATCATATACTAGAAACCAAACTTTCACTTAGTCACAAACAAGAACAAGAATAGGAGCTGATGTTAATAAATCACTTAGAACCCCCTCAAATTCCAACATATGATTTGACACTGCAACCCTCCACTTGCCACTAAGTCTCGTATAAAGCTCCATACACATGTAGGCACTCTTCAACTAGAAATGACCATGTGAGTATTAAAAGACCCCTACGACAAAATGGTAGTGTAAATCGAACACAGGACAAGGAAACCCCCTGATTCTCCACATCAAATACTGTTTTACGTCCTTCACAATCATCTCCTGAAATAACCAAATTATCACCTTGTCAAACAGATAGTCAAACGCCTTCAACCATTTAAGTAATCAGAACAGAGGAAAAAGGAACCCCTTCTGAAGATAGACCATAACATCGACCACAATATCACTACTACTGGTGACTGACGAAATGACCTTTTATGCTTGCCCGACAAAAACTACACGAAGGAACAAAATAAGAAGACAACAAACAATAAATAACAAATAATAATAATAACCACCACCTCCACCAGGACAATTAAGACCAACTTAAAATGAAGTGGTTGCCTACTAAAATTAATCAAGAAGAACCAAACAAATCAACATAACTAGTGAATACATTGCCGGTCAAACCAAACCAAAAAAATACCTTAATTGAATACCCAATGTAAATGGAGTAAGCCCAAAAACGTTGACAAAGAAAAATGATTTTTACGGAGGAAATAACTTTGATGCACTACAGGGGACACATCAACGAATCACATGCACATAACGATTTCAAGGTCATAAAGTTGCTCAGATAACCATCTTCCTGACATTGTCCAAAATTGCTATCCACGAAGACCCCCACAAGACAGAAAGCATCAAATGTGTCAACGCTAAGAAATTAGATAGAAAGGATAGAATAGATACTGTCTCGAACAACTCGTGAGCTCCATATCAGATATTGTGAATAGTTATTCCAAATCCTGCAGATAACCCAAGAAAACAAAAATGTCGAGAAAACCTGATACAGTATGTTGATAGACGTGACCCTGCAACCATTAGCTAGCTAAACGGACCCCTGATTCACTCTACAAAATCTAAAGACCTAAAATACCTCAGCCAGAATAAAAATTAGATACTGAAACGAAATAGTGTAAGTCATGAAAACCCCCTCAAGTAGTTCCAAATGACAGATATGATACAAATGCACCTTATGCTTCTTTCTTCTATCTCCATATGAAGCACAGTTGTCATCCTACTCATTCTCTGCATAAAACCAAGTGGTATTCATACAAAAAGGAGGAAAGCAAAATAACTCAAATTGAAGAGAAAAGAAGAACCCCCTAAAGTTCACATCCAATATGGCTCACGCCCAACCTCCAAAACCATCTCCTGAAAATCATTACACAACCACCTTATCAACAAAGAACTCCATAGAGGAAGTACACAATAAGCAGAAGAGGAACGAGAAACCCCCTTCACTTGGGACAACACGTCATCCACCATAGTACATCCACCACTAATCTTGTTAAGTAATATCAATCCGTCTCTACAAGACAAAAAACACAAAAATACACCGAATGGGCTATGGTAATCAAAATGGCAAATGAATACACAATACCTTATATCCAAAACTGAGATACTGAATGGGCTATGGAAATAACACTGGAACGAATAAAACTGAGATACTAAAACGAAATAACGTTAGTCATGAAAACGCCTTCTAATAGCAGACATAATACAGATGCACCACAAACTTTCTTCCTTCCATCTCCATATGAAGCACAGGTGACATCCAACTCATTCTCTGCATATAACCAAGTGGTATTCATACCAAAAAGAGTTAAGCAAACTAACTCAAATTGAAGGGAAAAGAACCCCCTAAATTTAACATCCAATATGATCCACGCCCAACCTCCAAAAGCGTATCTCCTGAAAACCATTACACAACAACTTATCAACAGAGAACTCCATAGAGGAAGTATACAATCAGCAGCAGAGGAACGAGAAACCCCCTTCACTTGGGACAAGGCGTCATCCACCACCAATCTTGTCAAGTTATATCGATTTTCTCTACAAGACGAAAAACAAAAACAAAACAAAAATCCCAATGATCCAAACTTTCCAGAAGTCACAAACAACACAAGGAATTCAGATAGAGATTAATAAATTTTGCTTAGAGAAACCCCCTCCAAATCGAACATATGATTTGACAGCGTAATCATCGAATAGCGAGCTTAGTTTCAGTACAAAATTGACCACAAAGCTCCTTACTGAATATGGTGAACATCTAACATCCTGCAGATACCATGTAGACACTCTTCAACTACAAATGACCAAGTGAATATTAAAAGACCTCTATAGCAGAGAGGGTAGAGTATCAAACATAGGAGAAGAAAACCCCCTGAATACGACACAAGCAACCAAGTTCCGGTGCAAAATTGACCATGAAGCTCCATACTAAATATTGTGAACATCTAACTTCTAACTTTCTGCAGATAACCATGTATACACTTTTAACAGCCTCAATCACATCCCTACTGCACGATCAAAAGAGAGCAAAATCGCAAAAAAAAATATCTTCCTTCTGGACCTCAGAACCAAAGCGATGGCCGATCAAAAAGAAAACCACATCAAATCCAGAAAGAAATCAATCGATCTCGAACAATCAAAAGATCCATCAAAATCACAGGACGATCGAAGCAACAAAGTGATTACATGTTCGATTCACAAATAACAGGGTGTCTGATTAAAAACCTCCAAATCCCTAAAAATCAAAGTGAACTTTGATACACACTGATCACATCCCAACCTAATGAATTGTCAATAATATCTTTCTCCCGCTTTCAAGACCTAAGAAAATGTCGATTGAATCCCGAGAGAAAATGATAAAAAAATCAAAGTATCATATAATCCGATCAAAGCAACGAATAGAGACGAAAAATCTCCAAATACCTAAAAATCAAAGTAAGAAGCTTTGATCCAGATGGAACAAATAAAAATAAGATACTGAAACATAAGTGTTAGTCATATAAAAAAAACCTCTAGTAGTTCCAAATGACGGACATAATACAAATGCACCTCAATTTTTTTCTTCCATCTCCATATGAAGCACAGTTGACATCCAACTCACTCTCTGCATATAACCAATTGGTATTCATACCAAAAAGAGTTAAGCAAACTAACTCAAATTGAAGGGAAAAGAAGAACCCCCTAAATTTAACATCCAATATGATCCACGCCCAACCTCCAAAACCGTATCTCCTGAAAACCATTACACAACAACTTATCAACAGAGTAACTCCATAGAGGAAGTATACAATAAGCAGCAGAGGAACGAGAAACCCCCTTCACTTGGGACAAGGCGTCATCCACCACCAATCTTGTCAAGTTAAATCGATTTTCTCTACAAGACGAAAAACAAAAACAAAACAAAAATCCCAATGATCCAAACTTTCCAGAAGTCACAAACAACAAGGAATTCAGATAGAGGTTAATAAATTTTGCTTAGAGAAACCCCCTCCAAATCGAACATATGATTTGACAGCGCAATCCTCGAATAGCCAGCTTAGTTTCAGTACAAAATTGACCACGAAGCTCCTTACTGAATATGGTGAACATCTAACATCCTGCAGATACCATGTAGACACTCTTCAACTACAAATGACCAAGTGAATATTAAAAGACCTCTATAGCAGAGAGGGTAGAGTATCAAACATAGAAGAAAACCCCCTGAATACGACACAAGCAACCAAGTTCCGGTGCAAAATTGACCATGAAGCGCCATAGTAAATATTGTGAACATATAACTTCTAAGTTCCTGCAGATAACCATGTATACAATTTTAACAACTTCAATCACATCTCTACTGCAAGATCAAAAGAGAGCAAAATCGCAAAAAAAAAAATCTTCCTTCTGGACCTCAGAACCAAAGCGATCGCCGTTAAAAAAGAAAACCACATCAAATCCAGAAAGAAATCAATCGATCTCGAACAATCGAAGGATCCATCAAATCACGCCGATCCATCAGAAGTCACAACACGATCGAAACAACGAAGCGATCATATGTTCGATTCACAAACCACAGGGCGTCCGATTAAAAAACCTCCAAATCCCTGAAAATCAAAGCGAACTTCGATCCACGCTAATCATATCCCAACCGAATTGAATCGCCAAAAATATACTTTTCTCGTCTTCAAGACCGGAGAACGCCGATCGAATCCTGAGAGAGAACGATAAGAAAATCGAAGGATCGAAGCGATCATATGTTCCGATAAATGGAACGAACAGAGACGTCCGATTAAAAAACCTCCAAATCCCTAAAAATCAAAGCGAGCAACTTCGATCCACGCTAATCACATCCCAACCAAATGGAATCGCCAAAAAAATGTATTTTCTCGCCTTCAAGACCGAAGAGAACGCCGATCGAATCCCGAGAGAAAACGATGAAAAAATCGAAGCATCATATGTTCCGATCAAAGCAACGAATAAAGACGAAAAATCTCCAAATCCCTAAAAATCAAAGGAAGAAGCTTCGATCCACGTTAGAACGAATCACCGAAAACAACTCCTTCCTATCCTCAAACCCGAAGAGAACCACAAACCGATCGAATCCAGGAAGGGAACTAGAGGGAAAGGAATGATCAAACCGGCCGGACGAGGACGAACCACCCGTTTTGAGGACTAGTTGGTTGGATTGTGGGTGAAGGAATGGAATCTATTTATAGGTGCGTGAGGCGGTTCGGGTGGGAGATGGACGGCTGGGATGAAACGTGGGTGGGGTTCGGACGGTGGATGATGGTGGAAGGAAGGTTCTGGATTTGGGCAACGCGTGGTTGAGTTGGTTGAGGAAATATAAAAAATAATTTGTTAGGCGGTTTAATTGCTGACCACGTCTTTGAGATGGCATTAGCTGGCCAAGACAAACTTTAGCATGGTTATTATTATTTTTGCGTGTTTTTAATATTTACTCAGGTTGGTTAATTGCCGATGTTTTCCTGTCCCGTCAATAGTTAATAATTTACATTTTTACTTTTAATTTAATTAAACTTGATAGTTACTTATTTTTACGTTTTATTCATCTACACTTTGTTGTCTTTCGTTATGTTCCAGCAATTTTCAATGTTAAGTTAAAAGTGTATACATGGTTAAGTGCACGACATGAGCTAGTCCGGCCTATGGACTTGTTGGGTCGGCAAAGCCCATGTGCGGGTCGTGTCGTGCCGAGTTAGATCCGACACGGCACCGTGGGTTGTATTCTTCAGTACGTGTCGTGCACATTCTAGTCCAGCACGACATGCTGGTACGACGGACCGACAATAGTCGTACCATTAGCCGGGCGGACCGACACGAATTGAATCTAAGTCTACTTAAATACCGACAAAACTATTCTCAACCCAAAAATCTAAAATTAAAAGATAACATTTATTCATTTTTTAATGTTAAAATCGACAACATAGGTAGTGGGATTATTTAAAGTTTCCTGGGAAAAATTGTGCATTTCGATTTCTGAATTGAGAATGATTCTATTATTATTTGATTGGAATTCAAACTTAACAATGAAAGATTGACTTAATCCAATGGAGGAGGGTAAAATACTATGTTTTAAAGGTTAGGGTGTCAATAAGTTAAAGGACAAATAAATAAATTGCAATTTATCTCCTTTTTTTTGAAAATTTTCTTTTATGGTGCAGTTAAAGACGGTACCAAATTTTGAATAAGAGTGGTTGGAAAATATTTTTTTTATTTTTTGTAAACTAACATGCTGATTGATCATATCAAATACATATTTTGAAAACATCACAAAATATCTTTTTGTAATACTACTTCTAAATATGTATTTCTCGGTGTATTTATAAAGTTAAAAAATCACAAAATACCGTTTTAATACTACTAATCTCATTTAGTTATGTAACCGACTTTTGACTTTATTCATAGTCTAAAATGCTCTTTCAATTGTAGCAATCAAAGTTTTAGTCTTGGTTTGGGGTTGATTAGTTGTGTGAGATTTTGGTGTTATTCATTGATTTTTATTGGATATTTTGTTATTTTAATTGGGTATTTTCTACTTATAGTTAGGTATTCTATTATGTGGATAAGTAGATATTTACATCTTTGATGTAATTATTTGATAGGGTAAATATAAAAAGTTCGGAAATCTGGGAGGTCGAAAGTTCAAATATCAGAAGTCAAAATCTAAAATTCAAGACGGTCAAAATCCAAATCTTAGTATATATCTAAAATCTAGGGAAATTGAAGATGGACAATAATATCCTTCACTTCTTCTATAACACGAGGACACGTTTTTCATCCGTTTCTTCTACTTATGGTCCAAAATCCAGCATTTACTACTAAATCGCATGTATGAAGAAGAAGATATTCTCGTGTTCTATAAGTGAAGAGTAATTTCGCTACAAAATTCATATAAGACAGCAAGTTGTGAAATTCACAAGAGTGATAGTTTCAAAAGTAGTAAATGCAAAATGCATCTAAGCCATAAAATCATATCGTAAATTGCAATTTACTCTAGACTAAATTAACCCATTGTTGTTATAAAATCCAAAAATAATTCTATGCGAAAGGCATCCCATATTTACAAACGCTAAGAAATGTTACGTAATAAGACATCTTGTGGGGAATTCTGAAGGAGTTTGTTTTCCTTTATTTAATAACATTTTTTCGGGGGGAAAAAACAAATTTATGTTATTGATAACTAGCCTCAGTCCCGAGCTTTGCAAAGGTTACTTTTGGAAACATGCAGAATACATATGAATATATAAAAATTTAATACTCTAGGATAATGTCAAAGTAGATAACAATATATAAAATCCTACGATATTGTAAATGTCTCTTGTGATAATAAACTAAAGAAACTTATAGGACATTCGATAGATTAAAACTAAATAAAAATAATTTCTGAATGTAACATTAGATTTGAAATGCTCAGCGATTTGAAATGCCCAACCATTGTTTGTAACACAAATAATAATCGCAGTTGCACAATATTAAAATCAAATAGGATTTGAAAATGTAAATTTTTGCAATATTAGAGGGCTTTTTGTAATTGTAGCATTAAATCATTAAAAAATATTTGAAGGCTTTGGATGTTATATTAAATAAAAAAGCAAGAAAAGGTAAAAGAAATATAAATGTAACTTCGAAATAATTTTTTTTAGGAAGATCAAGTTTCTATTACAAGATTAGAGGCCTACGGTTTTTGTATAAATGTGACATTAAATTAAAATCATTAAACAACAAGAAAAAGTATGTGGAAGACGTCATTTATGTTAAACTATATATATTACTACATATTACAAATATTAGATGGCTTTTGTATAAATGGGAAATTAAACTAAAATCATTAAAGAAAACAAGAAAAAACACGAGGAAGATGCCTCTCTACTATACTATATATGTACTACCCTAGAATAATGTTAAGGTAGATAACAATATATAAAATCCTAGGATATTGTAAATGTCTCTTGTGATAATAAATTAAATAAACTTATTGGACTTTTGATAGATTAAAACTAAATAAAATTAATTTATGAATGTAACATTAGATTTGAAATTGTGAACCATTGTTTGTAACAGATATAATAACTGTAGTAAAATCATCAAAAATTTAAAATGTAAAATTTTGCAATATTAGAGGGCTTTTACGTAAATGTAGCATTTATCATTAAAATTATTTGAAGGCTTTGGCGTAAATGTGACATTAAAAAAAGCAAGAAAACGTATGAGAAATATAAATGTAACTTCAAAATAATTAAAAAATATAAGGAAGATCAAGTTTCTATTACAACGTTAGAGGCTTTTGTTGACATTAAATTAAAATCATAAAAGAAAAGCAAGAACAAGAACAAGAACGACGACGACGACGACGACGACGACGACGACGACGACGAGGAAGAGGAAGATGCCCTTTTTATTACACTATATACATTACCACATATTACAATATTAAAGGATTTTTGTTTAAATGTGAAATTAAGTTAAAATCATTAAAGAAAACAAGAAAAAGTACGTGAAATAAGTCGGTTCTATTATACTATGTGTGTTACATAACAACAGAAACAATAAAGTGAAGAAGAAAGACGACTTCAAAATGAGTAACGTCACTACAGAAAAAACAAGTAATTACGTCGTCATGTCATGTCGGTTTACTAGAAATCGACGTGATATGTATCAATATCACGTCGATTTTTGTTCAACTGGCCTGACATGTTAATATCACGTCGGTTGAACAAAAACTGACATGTTTTAATGTCGTTTTCATGTACAACCGACGTGATTTGTTGAATTTTAATTTTTTTTTCTTCTAAAAAATAACTTCGAACCAATGTGTCACGTTGGGTTAATTAAAACTGACGTGTTAGAGTGGTTTTTCCACATCGGTTTACAAGAAATCGACGTGTTTGGTGTGTTTTTTAAAAAAACTGTCACACATTATTTCCTCGTTTACTCCGCCCAAACACAACTCCTATTTTATTTTACCACATTATCTCATTCGTTTCCTCCGCCCTAGTTTTCAAAGATTTGGTTTCCTCGACCAAACACAACCCACACTACCTCGACCTTGACTCAAGCCACCGCATCATGTCGCTCAACCTCCAATCCAACCCACCCCCACATCGCACCACCTCCTAATCCACCTTCGATCCACACAACCGAAAAACAACCCAAGTCGTCGCCCCACGCCGATCCACCTCCGATCCAACCCATCTCGTCCGGTCACCAAAAACTCGTTGAGCTCCTCCGAACTCGCCGTGCTCCTCCGACCTCAAAGTGCAAGGTAACCTCGTCCAACATTGTTAAGCACAATATTTAAAATCTTTGATTAGTCTAATCAAGGAACCCTTTGAAGGTGATGGGAGTGTTTTTTTTCTTTGTGAATAATAATATGAAGAATTTGGTGAAATGGCGTAAAAGTATTAATTTTAAAATTGAAATGGAGTGGAGAAGAGAGATCGAATTGTTCAATCACTAGCTTCAAATTCAGCAACGTAAAAGTATTAACATAATTAAAGTCATATTATGAAGTTGTTGATATGTTTAGAAACATCATCCAGTTAACAAAAACATATTAAATACCAATGCATAAGCAAGTTTTTAATCACGTGACACATGTAAGAATTGAGTCTTGATTGTTTGGAGTTTGAAGACGACATTTTACTACTGCACCCTGGTTACGACATCAATGTAAGTATTATATATTTGAGAACTTGGGAAATTACTATAACATTTTGTATTCATATGCACGAGAATATTTACAATTCAAGATAATTTCAGGACATCTATAACATTCGTATTTTGGGGTGGTCATCAACTAAAGCAGATTTAAAAATGGTAACTTAAACTTGAAAGACAAATCTTAATATAAATAAGACAATATTCTACCATTTTTTATTAAGAACGATGCGGGAGGAAGATAAGTGTATATTTTGATAATTATTTGTTTGCTAATACATGAGAGATACTTATACATTGAGTTATATCCGTTATACATTTATTCTGGGGTTGAATCTCCCAAGAGGTGCCTCTTAATGGAGAGCCGTTGCATTGAAGGTCTTAATGGAGAGCTGTTGCATTGAAGGTATGTTCTTTAACACGCCCCCTCAAGTTGTGTCTGGAACGGGTTGACAGATCCCAACTTGAAGAGAAGGTTGGAGAAGGTTCTGCGATCAAGAGCTTTGGTGAAGATATCTGCAAGTTGTTCTTTGCTTGAGACATAGGGAACTTCTATTTGTTTTGACTGTATTTTTTCTCTGATGAAATGACAGTCAACTTCTATATGCTTGGTCCTTTCGTGGAAGACTGGATTTGTGGCAATGTGTCGTGCTGCATTGTTATCACAGAACATTTTTGTTGGTTCCTGAGTTATGATATTCATGTCTTTGAGGAGTTGTCGGAGCCAGATTAATTCGCTGGTGGTGGATGTCATCCCTCGATATTCAGCTTCTGCACTAGATCGTGCAACAACATTTTGCTTCTTACTTCGCCATGTTACCAAGTTGCCTCCTACAAAGGTGCAAAAACCGGTAGTTGATCTTCGATCATGGCTTCCAGCCCAATCTGCATCGGAATATCCAATTATTGAGTTAGATTTATTAGGTTTCATTAAAAGTCCTTGTCCAGGGGTTCCTTTAAGGTAGCATAAGATTCTGTTTACCATATCTAAGTGATGAGTGTGAGGGGCATGCATGAATTGGCTTATTTGACTAACAGCATAAGTAATGTCGGGTCGAGTAACAGTGAGATAGATGAGCTTTCCTACTAATCTTTGGAATTGTCTAATATTGGTTAGAGGGGTGTCATCTGTTGGTCCTAGTTTTTTGTTGATTTCTATTGGAGTAGTTATGGGTTTTGATCCTAGTTTTCCAGTTTCTTTGAGTAGGCCTAGGGTGTATTTGCGTTGGGAAAGAAACAGACCTTTCATGGAGTGTGCAATTTCTATTCCTAAAAAATATCTCATAAACCCTAAGTCTTTGATGTCAAATTTAGATTTTAGATATTCCTTGACTAAGGTGATTTTGTGATCATTATTCCCGGTTATAATAATGTCATCCACATAAATGAGTACGATGATAGTGGTATTATGACTATGTTTTGTAAACATTGATGCATCAGCAGAACTTTTAATAAATCCATAACTAATAAGAGAGAGACTAAGTTTGGCATACCATGTTCGAGGTGATTGTTTTAGTCCATATATAGACTTATGAAGCTTGCATACCTGATTTGGATGTGTGGTGTAGTCAGGTGGTGGAGTCATATAGACTTCTTCTTCAAGGTTTCCCTGTAGAAAAGCATTTTTAACATCCATTTGGAAGAGATTCCAGCCTTGATTAACTGCAATTGATAGGAGGACTCGAACAGTGTTCATTTTGGCTACGGGAGCAAAGGTTTCTAGATAGTCAAGACCATAGGTTTGAGTGTAGCCTTTAGCTACAAGACGGGCTTTATATCTTTCTATGTTGCCATTGCTATGATATTTGATTTTGTAGACCCATCTGCAGCCGACAGGCTTTATGTTGGGTTGTAGAGGAACTAGAGTCCAAGTTTGATTGGATTCTAAGGCACGTAACTCATCTTTCATGGCTTTCTTCCAATTTTGGTTTCCTATAGCCTCTTGATATGTTGTTGGTTCCTTATTTTGATCTAGCTTTCCTAAGAAGGCCTGATGATTGGATGAGAATTGGTGATAGGATAAGTGATTCTGAATAGGATACGTGACGTGTGAAAGAATATAGTCATTAAATCTAGGGGGAGGTCATGAAGTACGAGAGGATCTTCTCGGAAGTTCTTCTTCTCCATCTCCTTTTTCCCTTTGTTCTTCTCCGTCTTCTCCCTCCCTTTGTTCGTTTTCGTCTTCTCCCTCCCTTTGTTCGTTTTCTTCCTCGAGAATGGGTGAGACAGCGGATATCTCTTGAGGAAAGTTTGGTAGAACAGAGGAAGAGGAGGAGTTTTCAGGGATGGAACTTTTAAAGAAGGGTTCAGCTTCAAAGAAGGAAACGTCTCTGGAGACATAGAATTTCCTATTTGCTGGATCATAACATTTGTATCCTTTCTTCTTGAAGGAATATCCTAAGAAAATGCATTTAACCGAGGTGTAGTCAAGTTTGTGTTCACGTTTTTTGTGAACAAAACATGTACACCCAAAGACTTTAAGATGATTAATACTAATTTCTTTATCGTACAAAAGTTCTAAAGGTTTTTTATTATTAATTGTAGGACTAGGAATGCGATTAATTATATAAGCAGCAGTGAGAACAACATCAGACCAGAAATGTGTTGGAACATTATTCTAATGTGTCAAGATGTGTTACACTCTATAAGAGAGTATCTTGACACGTAGAGTTTGGACATGATTTTGTTTGGCGATCTAAAACTATTTCGTTTATAAGATCATCATAAGAAAGAATGTTTACCCTCGTGGCAATGTGGTTTTATTTTTCTTTTATTATTTATTTTTACGTAAACTCCTTCACTTACAAATGAGAGGGAACCCAAGATCTAACTTGGCATGCATCCTCACCTATAATTGAGGTCGTCGATGTATGACAAGAGAGAGGGAACCCAAAATTTTGCTTGACGTGCATCCTCTCCTACCATCGAAGTAGCCTACATATTATATATTACGTTTGTTTGTTTCTCTTTTGGTTAAGTAACGATATTTTTTTTATATTGTTGAATGAGTAATTTTGCATCATACAGAGGAGGTTTGGTTTGTTCGTTTCAACAGTCTATTTTTGTAACATGAAGATCACTACATGATGGGTAGTTTAGGCTCTTTTTTACAACTTGTTCCATTATTTGTGTTTGGTCAAGTGACGATCTATCTTATATTGTTGAGATCGTTAAGTAGTAGGTTGTTTAGCCTCTTACCTTGGAGGTTTGATTTCACTTGTTTTTGTTTGGTTAAGTTGAAGGGAATGTGTTCTAATAGTTTACTTTTATATGTCAATTATTATGAGTTGAATGTGCAAATATTTTGTTCCTTTATTTTTGTATTCGTCTTTTGGAAGTGGTTAAGGAAGAGACTCTCTGTCATTAACCGTAGAAATCTAAAAGACAATGGTTTACATAAATCAAAAAGTATTCACAATCATGGTAATTAACATGGAACATTAATTACTGAAATAAGATTGTCGTGTTAGTCATCGATTATTGTAGCTCTACAAAAATTTGACGACACGAGTATATAAAAAATGAAAAGATTACTTTTATATATTGAATAGACATAGCAAGTAAAACATTATGAAATTGTATTTTGTGTCATTAATATTTTACTGTGTCTTAGATCCTCAGATATGAGACTTATATTTTTCACATAAGAAATATTCAATTTGATTATTGTCAAAAGCTATCAATTAGTATAGTGATAAAGGCAATAGTTGGTTAAACATGACTTATGCTGGAAAAGATAGTTCGTCAAAATGTTATCATTGCCCCTCCTTACTTGAGTGATGATATTACTGGTCCCCTTGATAAAATAAAATTATAATGTGCACAATGTGACTTATGTTAAGTTACATATTTATAATTAGCTTAATAGATCAAGAAATGAATATAAAAGACAAAGGCGACACATTTCTACTTTGTATAATATTCTTAATATCACGAGACAAGGGATGGACACAAGTGATTATAGGATTTCGTGCCACTATGTATGTGTATATTTTTAAAATTTTAATACATGTATACATGATCGATTTCCATATTTTCAACAATTCATGTACATCGGTTTATATTTATTCTAATATCATATAATCAATATATGTTAAAACAAATATAAGAGGATCATACCCAAAGGTTCTTTAAAACTTTTATGAAGATCCGGAGTTGAGTTTCTCGTCAAATCGTCAGCCGATTCGCCTCGAAGTGTTAACCAAACTCTAAACAAAATTAAAGAAAAAGAAGCTAGTCAATTCAATCTCTAAATCACAGTTAGAACGATATATCTCTAAATAGCTCGTCAAATCCACTTGTTTAATTATACGATATTTTTTTTTCATTGTCGGGATCGTTAAGTAACCTAAAGTTTAACCTCTTACTTCGAGGAGTTATTTCATTTACTTGCGTTAGATCAAGTGGAGATGTATTTTATAGTTTAGATACCCTTTAAAAATAACTTTTCGATAATAATTAAAAATAGTAATTTATAAATAATAATTTTAGGCTAGCTTTTGTAATGTTCAGTGTTCTTTTTACAAAAAGAATTATTTATAAATATTTTTCCAATTTCCTGGGCCCTCAACCAAACCGACCCGCTGACATTAACTCCTCTATCGAACCAACAAGAACGAACGTCATGTGGTGTGTTTGATACACACCCCCAGCGAATTCGACCGCACATACGAATTTTGTAACATTCTGAAACAACGGAAATTTAAAGATTTAAATTTCCAAAAGATTATCAGAATAAACTCATCAATGGGAATGTTACTCAAATAAATCAACAGTCGGTGCACCAATAATAAAAGAGAGTTTGTCAAAAGACATGATTTCAACAATATAACGAAAGACGGGTAGAAGCAATCACGACGACCTCGAAAAGTCCGAAGAGGATCCTGACCCCAAAATGTGTGTGCCCGCTGTCATCACCAACAGTGTACGATTTCTAGTTTAATTGTACATATATATTTTCGAATTTTTTTTGTACAATAAGGATCATTCATATATTTTCTATGATTAGTTTTTCATGCATGCATCAGTTTGTTTTAATGATTGCTTAAAACACATCAAAACAAACATTGAGTTCCGAAATTCATACCTAGAAGTTCTCTAAAACTTCTTGAAGATCCGGAGACGTTGAGGATGCTTGTCGCTGCGCCGGATGCCTCCGAGTATTCACCAAACTCTAAACAAGATTGGAGAGAGAAGAGCTAGCCTCTCAATCTCCAACAGGGTTTAGAAATTCTAACTACTAACCCATCTTTAGTTCCCTTGAGAAGAAGATCTCTGAAAACTAAAACTAAACTTAAGAATTAAGGAAATTTCGTGGATAATTATGGAGAGAGAGGTTTGCACAAGAAGATAATGAATTAATTAATGAGGTAATGAGATAAACTTGTATTTATAAGTTCTCTCCAAATTACTTATTCATGTGCAACCTCTTGCCCATGATTTCATGCAAACTTCCATTTAACCATCCATTATTTGCTAACAAATAATCTTAGCCACGAATTAAATCAATTATGAACCAATTCCCTGCATAATCTAATTAATTCTTAAATTAATTCTGCAGATAACCGTCTGGACCGGTCGACCGTTTGGAGGTTCGGTCGACCGCTCGAACCTAGTTTCGGTCGACCGTTCTCAACAGTAAAATATTTCATCGCAATGTTCGGTCGACCGACCGATAGATTCGGTCGACCGTTCCGAACAGATGAAAATTCATTGTTATCGGTCGAGACGTGTCCGGTCGACCGTGCACCGACCGGTCGACCGTTTACTGTTAACCGGTCGACCGTTTGTGCACAGTTCTGCTGATTGGTCAAATTTCGGTTTTACCCCTACAAATTTTGACATTTCGGGATTAGTAGTAAATTCACAACTTATGTAACATATTATCCTATGTAACGATAAATCATTACACCCTATAATATTTACATCACATATGAATTTAATTTAGATTCTAATTACGTTATTAATCACAAGATAATTTTGATTTTGCTTGTTCACCTCATGTGTCATATTTTCTACATGAAACCCGACATATCTTATGAACTCAAAATCTTCATTTCTTGTTTCCCAGTTTTGTGGTGTGACCTATGGGAGGATCTAAACTAAGTTGGCAGTGATATTAAGAGCTTAATTCCACACATTATAGCTCCCAATTAGTTAGATGTCTTAATTCCACTCGAACCAAAACCTGATCCATTTAGTGATGGAGTGCACCACTTGTGTCCGTCTCTTGCCTCATGATATTAAGAATACACACAAAGTAGTATTGTGTCATCTTTGTATTAGTATTCATTTCTTGATCTCTTTAAGCTAGTTATAAATATGTGACTTAACTCAAATCACATTGTGCACATTATAATTTTATTTTATCAAGGGGCCCACTAATATCATCACTCAATTAAGAGGGCAATGATAATCTTTTGACTAGCTATCTTCTCCAACGAAAGTCATACTTAACCAACTAATGCATTTACACTACAATTATCGATAGCTTAAGACACTAGTCTAATTAAGCAATTCTTAAGTGATCGGATATAAGTCTCATATCAAAAGACCAAGACACAGTAAAATATTAATGTCACAGAAACACATTTCTATAATATTTTACTTGTTAGGTCAATTCGGTATACAAAAGTAATGTTTTCCTCTTTTCCGTACCCGTGTTGTCACTCACTTGTAGAGCTACAATGATCTATGACCAACACGACAATCTTAACTCGGTAATAAATGTCTCATGTTTATTACCATGATTGCGAATAACTTTTGCTTTATGTAAACCAATATATCTTTTAGAGCCCTACGGTTAAAGACCAAGAGCATCTTCCTTAACACTTCTAAAAGACGAATACCATAAACAAGTAACAAAATGATTTCTCATTCAATTCATAATAATTGACATTTAAAAGTAGAACTTTTAGAACACATTTCCTTCAATCTCCCACTTGTTATCAAAGTTTTCTTTCACATACATTCTCAATGTATAAAACAATAATAACTAGGGTAACCTTCTCAAATCACCTATCAAGCCAATCCACATGGATCCTCGGATCCATGGACTCGAAATATATTGCGTCTCTTAGCTTGGTATGAAGGCTTGTTGAATGGATCAGTTGTGTCACTGTTGTGTCCACCTATTTATTTATTTTGTCTTTCGTTGGTGGTTGATATTACTCCTAACTACACTAGCTCATACCTCCACCTCAGAAAATGATGACGCATCATCATTCCAACCTCCTATTGTCAAGAATCCCTATGAGAATTGCATCAAAATAGCCCTCGACTATTTTCTCATTTGACCTCCATAAACAAGAACCTTATCTTTAGTCCGCTTAAGGTACTTCAGAATATTCTTGACCGCAATCCTACGATTAGGACTTGCGTTGGATTGGTGACTACCTGTCACGCTTAGAGCATACGAAATATTGAGTCTTGTGCAAGTCATCGTGTACATAATCCTTCCTTTTGCCGAAGCATAAGGGATACCTTCATGTACTCCAAGTCTTTGAGTGATTGAGCACGTTGAGACTTCTTGAGTTGCACACCTATACTCACACTTATTGGCACATTGTCCATATTGGAATTGTTCACCCAGAACATTTCCAAGACCTTGTCATTGTATGCACGTTGACTGAAGCCAATGAGTCTACGTGATGTATCTCAACGTATCTTGACTCTCAAGACGTGTTGAGCCTCATCCATATCTTTTCATTGAAAATGCCGATTTCAATGAAATATCTCGTTTGCTAATGCAAAGGCATATGATTGCTCATGAGCAATATGTCATCGACATATAAGATCAGAAGTACTACATGTCTCCCACTAATCTCCTTGTACAACAAGGTTTTCCTTTACTTTGAATGAAGTGAATCTTCTTCACCTCTTCGTCAAAGCGTTTGTTCCAACTCCTCGATGCTTGCTTCAATCCATAAATGGATCTTTGAAACTTGCATATCATCTCGCTATTCTTTGGATTATCAAAACCTTGAGGTTGTACCATGTACATATCCTCCTCCAAGTTCCCATTAAGGAACGTCATTTTGATATCCATCTTCCATATTTCACAATTGTGAAATGTTGCAATAGTGAGCATAATCCGAATAGATTTTAGCATGACAACCTCTCAAAAATTTCATCAAAGTCAATTTCTTGAATTTGAGTATAACTTTTGCTACAAGCCTTGCTTTGTAGGTTGTTAAGTTACTATCCATGTCTATCTTCCACCTAAAAGCTCATTTACACTAAATGACATTTTCTCTTGAGGAAGGCAAATCAAGTTCCATAATTGATTGTCATACATGGATTCTATTTCGAATTTCATGGCCTTAAGCCATAGTTTGGAGTCTTCCCTTTTCATTGCTTCTTGGAAGGTCGAGGAATCTTTGGTATCTAGTACTACGATCTCATGAAGTCTCACATACTTATTGGGTTTCTTTCTTTCCCTCGTCGACCTTCTCTATTCTTTTTGGTTCTACTCGTGTCTCTCGAACTTCTTCCACAATTTCTTGAGGAATAGGTTTACGTTCGACCCTCGAATGTACACTAGGTCGGGATGATTGAGATTCTCTCACAATTTCTAGTAAGAATCTCTCGCTCATGCTCCTACTAACCAAATGAATCTCGGTTGGGCCTTCATGATTTTGAATGCAACATTCACATCATGATCTTGTAGAGTATCTTGAGTTTCCCAAGTTTAACTCTACTCCCACTACTTTTCTCTATTTTCCAGAAATTCTAGAAAAACCATATCTCTCTCTACAATCTTTCGATTGGAGGTGATACACCAAAAGTAGTATCCTCTTCTCACACGAGGATAACCTATAAAGAAGCACTTATCCGCATTTGGTTGAAGCATGGTAGACATCAATTTCTTGACGTGGACCTCACAACCCCAAATCTTGAGAAAGTTTAGCTTAGGTGTCTTTCAACTCCATAGCTCACAAGTCATTTTCTCCACGTATTTGGATGGAACATTATTTAGTGAGTTGATCATTACTTGTAGTGCATAATTCCAAAAGTAAATAGGCAATTTAGATTGACTTATAATTGATCGAACCATGTCGAGCAATCTCATGTTCCTACTTTAGGAATGAGTCAAATTGGGTATCCTAAGCACTCACCCCTACGAACCTTTCGTAGAGACTCAATATTCTTGTTGAGTCGGTTCACTATTTCATCCTCGAATTCCTTGAGCTTGTCAAAGAATTCACTTTTGTTTCCCATTAGACAAATATAGTCATAATGATGATAGTTATCCGTGAACAAAATGAAGTACCTTAAACCGTCTCTTGCACCTTTACTCATTAGACCACATACATTGGAATGTATCATATCCAATTAGTCATTCGCTTTCCTTCCTTTCTTCTTGAAAGGTCTCTTGGTCATTTACTTGACCAATCCGATAGTGCTGCAAGAATGAATTATTCACGTGAGTTATCTTAGTTTTTTTTTGTTATTGTTTGTTTGAGTTTGTTTATTATTTATTTAAAGCAAATAGAAGTCATTCCAAACGAATGTAATGCATAGAGAATTTCATTCTTCGATATAGACAAACAAGAATTAGAAATATATATTTTCTCCATATCCAGATCATGATACAGAATAGTTCTTGCTAATCGAAGGCACATAACAAACACTCCTCAAAACATAAATTTAAGTCATTAGACTATTGAAGTTCCATAGAACCTTGTACAATCGCAGTTATGCTTGTACTATTTCCAATCTTCAATATCATCTCGTTCTCCACGAGTTCCTTCCTATCCTTCAACAGCTGCACATCAAAATTATGTAAGCACAAGATCCGGTAATCATTACCAAATCAAGGACAGAGGTGATTAAATTTATCTCAATAACAAACATACCTACGATGTTTCTCGGGCGCGTACGTTCAATCATCCCATTTTCAAGGTCTTCCTTGTACTTGGGGCAATTAGGTCGGATGTGTCCCTTTTCACCGCAGTGAAAGCACTCCGTGTTGGGAGTTGGAGATTTGAAATATTTCCCCCTTGAGGCACTCCCATGAGCACCTCCTACTCCCTTGCTCTTGATTGACGTATCTTTGGTAAATTTGTCTCTACCATTGTTGATCTTTTTGCTCCTCTCATGGACGGCTAGGACGTGATTGTCCCGACCCTTGCCCATGTCAACTTCTGTCGTTTTGAGAGCGTTGTGAAGCTCCTCAAGACTCACCCATTTTTCACGCACAAGATAGTGCATCACAAAGTCTTTAAAGGACGGGGCTAGAGAGCGAAGAATTAGATCTTCGACAATGTCCTCGGGCATTGGAGAAGAGAGCTTCGACAATTTCTCAAGGTATCCTTGCATCGTGAGAAAATGCATGGACATCGATGTTCCCTCTGCCATGTGACACCTTGTGAGTGAGAAAATACTGCTATAAGACCACCATCGCACTCACAAGGTGTCACATGGCAGAGGGAACATCGATGTCCATGCATTTTCTCACGATGCAAGGATACCTTGAGAAATTGTCGAAGCTCTCTTCTCCAATGCCTGAGGACATTGTCGAAGATCTAATTCTTCGCTCTCTAGCCCCGTCCTTTAAAGACTCTGTGATGCACTATCATGTGCGTGAAAAATGAGTGAGTCTTGAGGAGCTTCACAATGCTCTCAAAACGACAGAAGTTGACATGGGCAAGGGTCGGGACAATCACGTCCTAGCCGTCCATGAGAGGAGCAAAAAGATCAACAAAGGTAAAGGCAAATTTACCAAAGATACGTCAATCAAGGGCAAGGGAGTAGGAGGTGCTCATGGGAGTGCCTCAAGGGGGAAATATTTCAAATCTCCAACTCCCAACACGGAGTGCTTTCACTGCGGTGAAAAGGGACACATCCGACCTAATTGCCCCAAGTACAAGGAAGACCTTGAAAATGGGATGATTGAACGTACGCGCCCGAGAAACATCGTAGGTATGTTTGTTATTGAGATAAATTTAATCACCTCTGTCCTTGATTTGGTAATGGTTACCGGATCTTGTGCTCACATAATTTTGATGTGCAGCTGTTGAAGGATAGGAAGGAACTCGTGGAGAACGAGATGATATTGAAGATCGGAAATAGTACAAGCATAGCTGCGATTGTACAAGGTTCTATGGAACTTTAATAGTCTAATGACTTAAATTTATGTTTTGAGGAGTGTTTGTTATGTGCCTTCGATTAGCAAGAACTATTCTGTATCATGATTTGGATATGGATAACTTAATATATATTTCTAATTCTTGTCAGTCTATATCGAAGAATGGAATTCTATATGCAAATACATTCGTTTGGAATTATTTCTATTTGCTTGAAATGAATAATAAACAAACTCAAATAAACAATAACAAAAAGAAACTAAGATAACTCACATGAATGATTCATTCTTGTAGCACTATCGGATTGGTCAAGTAAATGACCAAGAGACCTTTCAAGAAGAAAAAAACGAAAACGAATGCCTTATTGGATATGATACATTCCAATGTATGTGGTCTAATGAGTAAAGGTGCAAGAGACGGTTTAAGGCACTTCATTTTGTTCACGGATAACTATCATCATTATGGCTATATTTGTCTAATGGGAAACAAAAGTGAATTCTTTGACAAGCTCAAGGAATTCGAGGATGAAATAGTGAACCGACTCAACAAGAATATTGAGTCTCTACGAAAGGTTCGTAGGGGTGAGTGCTTAGGATATCCAGTTTGACTCATTCCTAAAGTAGGAAGATGACATTACTCGACATGGTTCGATCAATGATAAGTCAATCTAAATTGCCTAATTACTTTTGGAATTATGCACTACAAGTAATGATCAACTCACTAAATAATGTTCCATCCAAATCCGTGTAGAAAATGACTTGTGAGCTATGAAGTTGAAAGACACCTAAGCTAAACTTTCTCAAGATTTGGGGTTGTGAGGTCCACGTCAAGAAATTGATGTCTACCAAACTTCAACCAAAAGCGGATGAGTGCTTCTTCATAGGTTGTCCTGGTGTGACAAAAGGATACTACTTTTGGTGTATCACCTCCAATCGAAAGATTGTAGAGAGATATAGTTTTTCTAGAATTTCTGAAAAGAGAGAAAAGTAGTGGGAGTAGAGTTAAGCTTGGGAAACTCAAGATACTCTACAAGATCATGATGTGAATGTTGCATTCAAAATCATGAAGGCCCAACCGAGATTCATTAGGTTAGTGGGAGCATGAGCGAGAGATTCTTACAAGAAATTGTGAGAGAATCTCAATCATCCCCACCTAGTATACGTTCGAGAGTCGAACGCGAACCTATTCCTCAAGAAATTGTGGAAGAAGTTCGAGAGACACGAGAAAAACCAAAAGAATAGAGAAGGTCGACGAAGGAAAGAAAGAAACCCAATAAGTATGTGGGACTTCATGAGATCGTGGTACTAGATACCAAAGATCCCTCGACCTTCCAAGAAGCAATGGAAAGGGAAGACTCCAGTCTATGGCTTAAGGTCATGGAATCCGAAATAGAATCCACGTATAACAATCAAGTATGGAACTTGATTTGCCTTCCTCAAGAGAAAATCTCATTTAGTATAGATGAGCTTTTAGGAGGAAGATGGACATGGATAGTAACTTGACAACCTACAAAGCAAGGCTTGTAGCAAAAGGTTATACTCAAATTCAAGAAATTGACTTTGATGAAACTTTTTGAGAGGTTGCCATGATAAAATTTATTCGGATTATGCTCGATATATCCACATTTCATAATTGTGAGATATGGAAGATGGATATCAAAATGTCGTTCCTTAACGGGAACTTGGAGGAGGATATGTACATGGTACAACCTCAAGGTTTTGATGATCCAAAGAATAGTGAGATGATATGCAAGTTTCAAGGATCCATTTATGGATTGAAGCAAGCATCGAGGAGTTTGAACAAACGTTTTGAAGAAGAGGTGAAGAAGATTCACTTCATTCAAAGTAAAGGAGAACCTTGTATTTACAAGGAGATTAGTGGGAGTCATGTAGTACTTCTGATCTTATATGTCGATGACATATTGCTCATGAGCAATCATATGCCTTTGCATTAGCTAACGAGAGATTTCATTGAAATCGGCATTTTCAATGAAAAGATATGGATGAGGCTCAATACATCTTGAGAATCAAGATACCTTGAGATACATCACGTAGACTCATTGGCTTCAGTCAACGTGCATACATTGACAAGGTCTTGAAAAGGTTCAGGGTGAACAATTCCAATATGGACAATGTATCAATAAGTATGAGTATAGGTGTGCAACTCAAGAAGTCTCAACGTGCTCAATCACGTAAAGACTTGGAGTACATGAAGGTATGCTTTATGCTTCGGCAAGAGGAAGGACCATGTACACGATGACTTGCACAAGACTCAATATCTCGTATGCTCTAAACGAGACAAGTAGTCACCAATCCAACTCAAGTCCTAATCGTAGGATTGCGGTCAAGAATATTCTGAAGTACCTTAACCGGACTAAAGATAAGGTTCTTGTCTATGGAAGACAATAGAGAAAATAGCCGATGACTATTTTGATGCAATTCTCATAGGAATTCTTGACAATAGGAGGTTGGAATGATGATGCGTCATCCTTGTCGAAGGTGGAGGTATGAGCTAGTGTAGTTAGGAGTAATATCACTACAGCTAACTCAACCACCAACGAAAGACAAAATAAATAAATAGGTGGACACAACAGTGGCACAACTGATCCATTCAACAAACCTTCATACCAAGCTAAGAGACGAAATATATTTCGAGTCCATGGATCCGAGGATCCATGTGGATTGGCTTGATAAGTGATTTGGGAAGGTTACCCTAGTTATTAATGTTTTATACCTTGAGAATGTATGTGAAAGAAAACTTTGATAACAAGTGGGAGATTGAAGGGAATGTGTTCTAAAAGTTCTACTTTTAAATGTCAATTATTATGAATTGAATGAGAAATCATTTTGTTCCTTGCTTATGTTATTCGTCTTTTAGAAGTGTTAAGGAAGGTTCGCGATCCCTCAGGTCTGCTACTCAACAAGAGTAAGGCAACGAAACGTCACACCACGGTCCATCACGGAGGTGGCACGACCCAAGTGTCCACACTCTTCCACACGACGGTCTCTGGGCAGGCACGAGCACGTACCCGCCATCACCTCCCGGCTCACGTTCTCAGCGAGGACACGGTTTTCTGTGGATAAAGTTGACACAACACGAGGACCAGGAATTCAGTTCTGCACACAAGCGGTCGACCGAAAAAGCCTAACCGGTCGACCGTCCCCAATAGGTTCGGTCGACTGAAAGTCTACAACGGTCAAACTATTATGCGCGTCACCTAAGTCCAAACGGTCGAACAACAATCTAAAACCGGTCGACCGAACACGATGTCAAAATCCAGAGTTGGTCAAAATAACCAAGTCAATTCGGTCGACCGACTCAAGGGTCCCGGTCGACCGAAAACTACCAGGGTCATCCTAATAGTCTACGTCATATAACGGTCGAACGATATATCGAAAACGGCCGAACAACATGCAATATTATCAGGTACACTTAAATTTCGGTCGACCCAAAACAAAGGGACGGTCGATCGAAATCCGACAGTAAGCCGGCAACTCACCAACACACATGCAACCGATCGACCGCCACATTGGCATCGTTCGACCGGTGTTGGTTAAAGTCGGGCAAAAAGGTAAAACCGGTCGACCGTTGGTCGACAACAACCTTGCGTCAGCCAAGGATTTTACGCCGTTTCTCGTCGCCGACGAGGTCTCCGACCTCCCGCGATCGACCTCAACTTCCCACCCACGTGGGGAACAATCAAACCACACTAGTAAGCCGGCATACCTCAACGAAGCGATCAACGACGCCCACCGGAGAACCCACGAAACCACCTCCGATCCGCGATCGCACGCGCGCCTCGTCGCACACCAACCTCCGCGCCTCACGCCGGAATCGCCTCCGAAATCTCCGGTCGTCGGAAGAGAGGAAGAAAGTGAGTGAGAGAGAGAGGTTTATGTGAAGGAGAAATGAAGAAATGAAGACTAGAAGTGATGGTTTCTCCTCAACCACACCACCAACAGTAATTGCCCCCTACACCCATTACCGTTATTGTTCCTCATTCCCTTCCCCATGCAAAGCATCCCCTAATCTCGGGGTTAGTCCCTAAGAAAGGGGTAGGGTCTAACAAATTTAGTGCGGGAATCGAATTTGAAGAATCTATGTTTCCAAGATGAATTCAAATTTCATCGCACGATTCTAATTTTAAGACTCCAATTGATCACAACATACTTTTTGTATGGTTCACAACATGGATATAGTTTGTCTTTGAATAGGTACAGGAAGCCTAAATGCTTCAATTTTCTTTTCTTATTTTCATTGAATTTCGTTTAATGAGTTTAGGTCGGACTAATACCGGACATCTGACCTATAGTTTAAGTAGTTTTAACCAATTTTGTGGAACATATAAGAAAGGTTTGTATCACATCAAGGAACATTTTGATTTTGGGATGATATTGTTTTTTTTTCTTCAAAATGTATCGATGTTTGGATATTCATGTCAAATTTAATCCTCACGTCAAATAATTTAAAATCACTATAAACACAACTATAACTTTATATCAAATAAAAAAATCAAAGTTAAACAAGTTTCACAAACTTCAATTGCAGAACGGTAGAACTTACCTTTCTTTACGATGTCCTGCTTCGAGCCTCTCTCAAATAAATAATTAGCTGAAACCAATCTACGATCGAAGAAACTTGAACAAGACACGCACTGTTTCAAAAGAAGAAGAGGAAACAGCTTCATGTCTGAGAATGCAACATTATTCTACAAAATAAAGCCTGATGTGTTTAACGTAATTAAAAATTGATGCATAAATAAGATACCAAGACTAAGAAATTAAATTTGATTTAAAAAACCAATGATATAAAACAACACTAATTCTCTTAAAGAAACCATTTGACCTCACCATAATTTGTTGATTTATATTTACCACGGATTTCGTTTGTTCAAATTAACCAAAGAGAGTAAAACATTCTGCTTGGAAAAATAAGAAAAAAATTACTTGACTAAACCAAAATTCTAACCATAAAATATAATCAAGATTACCATTGAACATGTTCACGCAATCAAAATAAGAAACCCTAATGTTTGATCTAGAATCTATAAAATCGAACTGAAATCGAAGAGAAAAGGAAGGATCGAACCAGACGTGAGAGAGACCCTCGAAGTTGGTTTCTTATTGGGTTCGGAACTTCGGAAGAAATCGGACGGCTAGGATTCACGGTTGGTTGAAAGATTCCGGAGATAATATTTGACCAGATGGACGGTTCCGATGGACAGTGAACGATTAAGTTTGGTGTAATTATTACCCAATTCGAAACTTGGATGAGAAAATGACTTTATTCATTTCCTCAAACAAATAAAAGGAAAAACACGAGACGCGTTCTTTATAATCAACAACGAAGAAAAGAATTGATTCTAGAAAATCTATAAACTATAATCATTGAAAAAGAAATTTTACGTGACCGCAAAAAGTTTTTTATTAAATAAATATAGAACCTAATAATGAACGTACAATATGAAGTGCAAAGAAATGAACCAAGATAATTATAATCACATTCTCTTCGAAAGGAAATTTTAGGTGACCCAAAACAGGGAAATATTTATTAGATAAAAATAAATACCTAGCTAAATAAATATCAATATCTAGCTTTTAATAATTATCGGGTTAAATAGATGAACCAATTATCCAAAAGGGTGGGAAATAATGTGAATCCAATTCGTGCGTTTGTCATTATTTTATATCCAAGTCTCTGGTCTGGCTTATTAGTTCCTCCGATGTGGGAGTGGGACTAATATTTTCCCACATATTAGATATTACGTCTACTGAAGACATTATAAAGGTTTATTTTAATATTTCCCATTAATGTGTCGTTTGATGATTATACATGATAAGGTGACAGGTGTGCTTATATTTGCAAATAGACTTGCGTGCATGATTAGTTGCTTCCAATCGACTTTCTGTATCTCTTTTTTTGTCACTGGGTTTATAGATTAATTTGGTTTGTCTGGATATTAGTGAGGATCTTTCATTTTTGGCATTCCTTGGTTTGACTTCCGAATTCTTTTGTTTGGATTTATCTAGTTATGGACTTTAATAGTTTAATGTGAGACTAACACGACACATCTATTTTTCAGATTTTTAGAAGAAAAAAAAATGGTGATTGATTTCGCCTCTCTAAGTAGAAAAACGGTATTGTTATATAAGTAAAAGGCTACCGTCTAAGTAAAAGAACTGAATTTGTTTTAAAAATCGGACCGAACCGGTGGTCGGACCGGGTTGGACCGAAAACCGAAACTAGACCGGTTCAGTCTGTGGAAAAAACTAACTCTCACCCGAACCGGAGTTAACCGAAAAAACCGATCGAACCGGTCGGTTTTTTTTCGGTTTGGTCTGACCGAGTTCGACCGATTTTCTTTAATTAAACAAAAATTACAAAATCAATAATTTTCCTATTTTTTTAATTTTCACCATCGTGTCCTCCGATCCCGACTCCACCCCCACCTCCTCACTCCTCAGTCCCAACTCCATCCCCACCTCCTCTCTCCTAAGTCCCGACTCCACCCACGTCTCCTCAATCCCGACTTCACCAGTCCATCTCGCCTCCGGTACTTAGTCCCAACTCCGTAAAATTCAAACCTTTTGTTTTTTTAAATGTTTAGCATGTGTGGTTAATTTTGTTGAATGCTTAGTATATGTGATTAACTAGATCGGTCACTGAAATGGTGGTATTTAGGGTATTAAAAATATTCTTATAGTTACTTCTACGTTCGGAACAATGTGGTTTCAGTTTTACATTATTTATTGATTCTTTTTCCTTCTCATTTTCATCTAAATAGAAACCAAGTGTTTTTTGTTCGAAAATGTTGAATATTATATATTAAATTTATTATGTGTTTATCTTAAAACTGGTTCAATCGGTCGAACCGTCGGTTGAACCGTCATTATGGAGTTGGTTCAGTTCAACCATCGGTTCACAAAATGTTGATGTCATGCTGACGTCATCATCGGTTCGACTAGGTTGAACCGTCGATTGGACCACTTTGAACCAAACCAAGTTGTTTTCGGTTCGATTTTTAAAACATTGCCGGCTCAACTGATTGGACCAATTTGATATGTTTGTACATTTCTGAAGAAAATTGGATGGTCACTGAAATTTCAAAATTTGTGTCTATTTTATTATTTTATTTTTATTAGAAATACTTCGTAGAGTGTGGATTAAAATAAACCTTTTGCTAATGGACATCAAGTTTGAGTTATTTTATTTTAAATCATTTGATATGCATTTGATGTATAGTTGAAAAGTTATAACAAAAGCAAAATTTGAATAAAGATTGATAATAGGTGGAAGAAAAATAAGCAACTAGAACATCTAAGATATCCTCCAAACAATTAACTACTACATAGCGAACCCCAAATGACGTGAAAGTATTTTTTTTCAGCATATTTGTTAACAAATTTCCCCATGCCATTTCTATGTAGTTTTAGCAATTTTTATTTTTAGGCCATGTTCAATGGGGGCCCAAAAAAAGGCCGCCCACGGGAGGTGTTGGTGGGCGCCTGGTTTTGGTGCTCGAGTGGAGGCTACGTGGCCTCCACCCAATGGTGGAATTTTTTGTTGTTTTAAATTTAGTTTAATTTTTTTATTAATTAGTTTAAAATTAGTTTAATTTGTAAACTAATTAGTTGAAATAGTTTAATTAATATTATTTATAATTAATATTGATTGTTAATAAAATTTATTGCTTTAATTAAATTTATATTGTAATTAATTAGTTGAATTTTTTTGTAATTAATTTTCTTAATTTTTGTTATATTTCATTAAATAAACATCAAAATTAGCAATTTTCTTAATTTTTGTTATATTTCATTAATTTGTTTCGCAAACCAAGTCGTACGCGGCCTTGATTATACTCCACAATTGATTGCTTTTCTGGTTAGTGCTGACAATAGCATCACAACTAATGTCATGAAGGAGGAGATTAGGGCCTCATCTTCATCTGTTGACCAAGGTCTTTTCGTTGCAGCATTATTGGCCCATTTTCGACATGACTTTGGAGTCGATTGGTGGTTTGAGAATTTCATCGGGCATGGATCCTCCTTGTCACTTCCACTCGCCATAGTTTCTTCCGCGTTCCCATCGACCGGATTCTCGTACAAACTACTACCTTCCCCACGAACGTATTGGGAGTACATGTTGTATGTTTGAGTCGGGCTTGAAGGGGGGAATGGTGGAAATGGATTTTGGTAGTGCTGGTAGCTTGGGTAGTTTGAGGATTCTTCGGAATACGGAGGGAAAGACAGATGTCCATACGAGTGTAGGTGAGCAGCTCCACCTCGAAACAACCGACGTTAGTTGTTTCCACGTCGATGGTCGGTATTGTGGTCAGGGGAAGACATTCTAAGAAGTTACGTGTGGTGTGGTTAGGGGAAGACAGTTAGTGTGCTTGGTGGTCTTGGTTATATAATTCAAATCTCGAGGGTTAATAATTGAAATTGATAGGGCTTTAAATCAAATCGATACAACTTTAAATCAAATTGTGTCGGATAACGAATCTCATGAGCGAATCTCTCTAGCTTTAAAACAAATTGATACAACTTTAAATGAAACTTTGTCGGATAGCGAATCTCGAGGGCAAATCTCTCCAGCTTAAAATCAAATGGGCACAACTTTAAATCAAATCGTGTCAGATGGCAAATCTCTCCAGCTTTAAATCAAATCGATACAACTTTAAATGAAATTTTGTCGGATAGCGAATCTCGAGGGCAAATCTCTCCAACTTTAAATCAAATCGGTATAACTTTAAATCAAATCATATCCATCATGTCAGACAACAAATCTCGAGAGCGAATCTCTCCAACTTAAAATTAAATTGGTACAACTTTAAATACGTAACTTTGCTTCACAGCATTCCCACATCAATTGCTTATTCATTCCATTCATTCCTAATTTTCATAAAGCGTCATGGAGTTTGTTGGACGAGATAATGATTCAGACTCACATGTTGGCTCATCTTCCGAAATAGAGGATGAGGTCTTTCTTACGGACTCCGACGATGAAATCGAACAATTCATAGGGATGATTCCATTTGTACTGCTTGAACTGTTGCAGTCAAACCGACTGAGGCAAGACGATCCCTTACGACACCTCGTAACCCTCCTCATGATCACGACGAAAGGTACAACTGTCTATTCTGATTATTTTTCTGAAAATCCTGTGTATTTTGATCAATTATTCATAAGACGATTCAGAATACGAAAGCATGTGTTTCTTGAGATAGTAAATGTCATTGAGTCGTCTGATGTCTTCTTCAATGCCGACCGAATACAGTAGGTAAAGTTGGGATATCGACGTTACAAAAATGCATTACGCCTATGCGAATGTTGGCGGCATATGGAGTGTCGTCTGATGCGATGGACGAGTACCTATGTCTAGGCATAGGAATGACAACAAACTCTCTCCAGAAGTTCACAGAAGGTGTCATGGGGAATGAGAATGATTTTTATTAATTATGTTTTATTTTAATTTCGAAGTTTAGTTATTGTAACGCACGTTTAATATTTAATAAAATTTATTTTCAATTATCTGTAAATATTCACATTTAATTATAATAATTTATGATAAATAAACTATGTGATATAATTAATTGGAATAGTGGAAAATTAAAAATGGGAAACATAAATGAAGTGGAAGTTAGTGTGTGTTAATGTGACTGAGTTGACATTTATGAGTGAATTGTGACAGAAAGGTGAATAGTAAAAAAAATATGACGAAAAGTAAATAGTAAAAAGAAAAATCATTGTGATTTGACTATATTGACATTTATGTAAATACGGCTGAACAATTCGACGGTACTTGTTGGTTTGACTTTGACCTTTGTAACCTTTGTGTTGTTGGGTATCATGTTTTCTTTTGGTTTGACTCTAGAAAAGTTACCTTGACATTTGTGTACTAATGTTATAAAATAATGGTATGAAGTTCATTCATATTCATTAAGTTCTTATATTTAAGTTTTCAAGGAGTGAGCATAGAATGTCGTATGGTACCATTTTTAGATTAAATTTGTATATATACGAACAACATATTCACTAAATCGATTCAATTTTGTAATTATTTTTTTGTGATTAGATTGACATGGGAAGGAATTGGAAATTGACGCTAAGATCAACAAAATCGTGGATTACGTCGAAGTAGATATGGGCTTGATATGATTTTATCCATGTGAATCTGATATTTGAAATTGTTTTTCAAATTAAAGCTTTTAAAACAAATTATAAAATACAATTTTCTTGATATATTTCTTGATATTTATGGATTAACCATGCAAAGCACGGGTTTTGTGCTAGTACAAACTAAAACGGAGAATATGGATGCAAAAATTCTTTTTTCTTAGAGCTATTAGGGATTATTCAATGCTAGAGGGAGATAAAAACCTCACTACCAAGCATGTTAGGATGCTAATTTTGCAACAGCAAATTGTCAACAAGACCAGTTGAGCTGCCATAAATTGTCAAGAATACTTGAGTTGTCACTTCTTTAATTTCAATTTGGTTTGCCAATATATGCCAAAAAAATGAATAAATAAATAATCGTGGTCAACACCGAGTAGATTCTATTGAACGTAATGTTTGTTTGTAATCATGTAATCTGATTTTGTGTAACATAACCTATTAGGCATGTTAATCGTGTCTTGGCGTGTAGTATCAGGTCTTGTAAATGTCTAATGCTAATAGGATTTTCGATTAATCATATCCGACATAATAAGTTATCTTGTATTAATATCCACCCATACTCGACCCTATATGGATACTGATATTATTCATTACGTACACAATTTCTAATCGGATCGTCTTACCCAAACAACACAACATGATAAGTTACACACAAACATGAATTTTACATAAAAACACTACTGATTACTTTTGTAGTTTGTTATTATTTGTTTAACTTGTTTTCTTTAAATGTATAAATAAGATATAACTTGTGCTTAGTATAAATGTAATAATGTATTAGTCAATTGTTGGAGTTATTACTTATTTTAAAGAATAATAATGTATTGGTCTATTTGGTATTTTATTGCGTAGTCAGTATAGTATTTTCGTGTGATCAAGTACCCATCATCTTTTCGTATTTATTATCATGTATTTGATCCAAGATCTTATACCCAAATTCAACATGATAATGATATCGTGTCTAACCAACTATACCCAAATCACCAGAAAAGATATTGTATATCCTCGTATCTAGTATTATCGTGTCGTGTTCGTATCATGTTATTGTGTCGTGTCTATTTTTCATAGTCCTAATGTCTATGTCCTACGCTCAAAGATTTGGGGTATATAATACGTCAAATCTCAACCAAATGTACAAGAATAAATATTGTAAGTCAAATCTGTAAAATTTATATTATAGTTAGACTTTTGTTCTAATGCAACAATTTTTTGTACAATTTTGCAACCATCGTTGAATCATACTAACCTCCGAATTCCTAAATCATATAATGTAATTTCCATTGTTACGTTAAATTCACATTATAATACACGATGAATAGAAATATTCTACACAAAATTGGAGACGGCAGAGGCCAGCAAATAGCCATTGCACTGCAAAAACTTGCCAAGATAATGGCATCAAAAGATTAATTTCTTCATATTTGCACCCTTTACTTGGGTCTTGGCTTCCTTTTCTTGGAAGTGTTTCTTGCTGCTTCCAAGCCTGCAGATGGGCATAAGCTTCTTATGCCACAAATCTCGTAATGGGGTCGAAGAGGAGTACATATCGTTTGCCCGAATCCAACCTGTAAATGAACATGCGTGTAAACAAGCATGTCAATTAGTTTTGTTGTCTCGTAATTCAGACAATCATGTACTCGTATCAGGAAAATCATGTCTATCACATAATCTTGTTTTACAAATTTGAAGAATGTTCGTTATGTTGATTGATGGTAGTCAAATAACAAAGCATCTTGATGTTTTATACGGTTAAATATCCTTGAAATCATTCTGAACTAAAAATCAAATGATTAGAGCATAAAAGCTCCTAAACATCTCGTTATAAAAATCGAATTACTGGTGTACAATATGTCAAATCACATTTAAGCCAAATAACCACACAAAAATTGTCTGTGTTAAAATTTGTGAAGACGATCGAGCACAACCTTGATCCTCAAAGTAAGAGTATCTCAGATGGGTTCCATGAATGCACATTGCTATGTTGAATAATAAAGAGCTTATACCTACCAGGAGGGGATTTATTGGAGCCCATTCGTCCTTTGGAAGCCATTTTTGCAGGGAAACTCTTGTTTGTTCAGGTGTAGAAGTTCTCTAGAAAATTCAGAATAATTTAAGAGTAAATACTAAACCGCTCAAACTAAAGCAGAAATATAATCTGAAATTGGTAGAGAACATTCATGTGGATGGCATTTTCTGTTCCACAAATATACCATGGTTGTGCCTGGTTTCGAGACCCATCCAAGTCGATTACATATACGATGAACGTGGGTATCTACGCAAATTCCTTCGACTTTGTCCCATCCGACATTCATGACCTACTCAGGGAAATAAACATGGGTTCAGATAGACAATATCCAGTTTTTCCCCTTACATATGGTATCAAAAATTAAGCCAATGTTTACCAAATGAGCCATCTTAGGGTCTATCCCTGGAAGCGAAAGGAGTTCATCGATGGAGCCAGGAATATCTCCTCCATATTTCTCAAGACAAATTTTGGCAACTTGTTTCATGTAATGTGCTTTTCTAAGGTAAAAACCAACCTAATCAAAATGCAATAGTGAATAAGCTTACGCTTTTAAGTTTCTAGAATAGATGTCAGAAAATGATAAGATAATAATAGTTAAACATTATGTACATCAAGGTTAACCCAAAACCTCAAAAGAGGCTCCCACGTTAAGCAGGGTAAGGGGGTCAGAAGTACTCAACAATACTGCTATCACTCTAGAGAGGTTGTTTCCGATTGACCCGTGATCTGATGCCTAGAGAACATTCTGCTAATTCACAATAAATAGGACTCACAAACAGACTATATAAACCACGTTGATTTAGTCTTTTGTAACCCAAAAAATAACTTAATGTTTGACTCCAATAGGAATGGACACAGTTAAACATTATGTACAACACAAAAAATAAATGAAAAAACTGGTGTGTTTCACCAAGTCAAAACGACACTTTATGTTCGAAAAATGCAACTACACATGAATATACAAATATCTAAAATACCTAGTGTACAAGCCATGGGCAGTTTGAAGTTATGTTCAAGTTCCTCTACTAACAATGATTTCATACCATCAACCCCAGCATAACTCTTATTACCACAAAAAATGTTTACAACTAAATAGTCAAAAGAGAAAACCCAATCACATGAATAAATACAAAAATATCGTGCAAGATATTTCTAAGTTATTACTATTTGATGTACAATTTGATAATCATCTTAATATGTTTTTCTCTCGAAAGAAAAACACTATAATTTAACATTATCAAGTAACGATGTATATTTGGTGCAATGTGTTTATAAATACAGGTGAAAGTCATACCGGATAGAGTAATTTCGCAATGCTTGCTTCATCAGTTTTGATAATGGCATCAGCAACAAACAAGTTTTCTCGAGAGAGACGCTGCACAGCACCTATACTCAATTTTGTAGTTCATTAACACAAGAAGCTTATATTAACCACCTTATGCATTATAACTACATTTTGAGCATTAAAATGGTTTTTCCAATTGCATGGCCAATGAACAAGATGAATAAAGAAAATAAGAGTGAACTATTCAAACTTGCCATGGGTGACTTCATCCTTTGTTTGGCTTGAGAGAAGTGAGGAGATCAGAACAGCGAACCTTCTCACCTGAGGCAGATGCACAAGAGACTAACTAAGACATCAAAAATTATTGGAGTACGCAAAAACATTTACCTCGTCTCAGAAATATCAATGAGAATTTATCTTAGAAATTGCATATTGACAATGAATAAAGAACTCAGTACTCAAATGAGACTATTTATACTATTTGTATGTTTTGTTACTATCTGGTATTCTTATGATTACAATGCATGAGATAATGTTATTGAATCATATGAGACTTGTTTACTAGCACAAAACTCAATTAACATACTATTATGTTAAATACAGTTTGTGCATATAAATTTTTGAATGGCAACAAATAGTTGAAACAACTTTAAAACCTTAATGTGTTCATTTTGCTGGTGTAATAGCGTTTGGATCGACGACAATCTAACATTGACAAAAAAGAAACTTCCAGTACCTTTGGTGGAAGAAGACTTCCAGCTTTTTCGCATCCCATGGAATCAACAGGAGCATCTTCGGAATATCTCATCGTCTGGATCCCTTCAAGAACTTCTTTCCAATTTTCAGGACCTAAGGTAGATGAATAGCCAATCAAATGGTAATGGCACAGTGAACTTTAAAAATGTGGCATGCTATAAATATTGCTGTTACCAGTTGACTGCATAAGATCATTCTCTTTCTTCTCTGGAGAGTAGACCAGATTCTGGTTCATGGTTCTAGTCTTATCACCTGTCTTAACACAAAAAGTACGAATTTTAGCATCACATAAACCACTATCACGTCACCTTCTCCTAAGACTACCATACATTTACAACTTTAAACATGTTAAAAAATATATTTTGACATGTGTAAAACAATCATTTCTGAGAATCTCCTCCTTATAGATCACCCTTCATTCTGATCTTCGTTAAACTTTCCTAGGTTTAGTCAATATTTGCATGACACCATCAAGGGAAAAATGTTATGGATTTAGATAGGATATCTTCCTATTAAGAATAAAGTGTATTTTGTATTAATTTCATTATGCTTGTGTGAAGTGTAAACCTGGTGCTAAACGTAACTCAGATATGGCATCATGAGTCTCTTAGACGTATTCGTCACTGGACAATGACATCTAACTATAGTCATATGGTTGGTTCTAAGGCTTTAAGGCTAGCTTGATTCTCAAGATAGACTAAGCCTTCAAAAATGGAGTTGCGAGTCTTTCAATAGATGCAAGGCCTTATGCATGTCTGCACTATTGAATCTCCCAACTAGGCTGACATCAAGCATTTATGAAAAAACAACTTTGACACCATGGTAGATGTTGGTGTCAATGATAAGTAAAGCAAATAACATGAAGCAGGCAGTGGAGCAATGAAAGGTACACTTCTAGGTAATTATCAAGAATCCAGAATGCCAGAAAATGTAATGCAAGAGCGGTATTACATGGATTCCTAGAAGTTGTAGCTTTCACATATGCGAAATCCTCAATCTCAGGTACAACATCCGGCTTCTGAATAATCTGTTAAAAAAGGTAGTATGCTAATTTTGCAAACATTTATCATTTAATTTGGGAAACAGAGAATCTTTAACACCTCACCTATTTTCAGTAAACACTTACCTTATGGTGGCTAGTATGTCCCTGGTCACATGCCACCTGAACTAGCCTTTTCACTCTTTCCTTCCTCTCATAAGTTCGAATATTGACCTCAGAGACATCCTCGCCTGAAGGCTCACAACCTGACTAACATGCAAATACAAATTACACACCTCCAGAATCTATTACAATTATTAACTAAAGGAAAAAAATCTAATAGGATACTATGCATATCTAGACAATTCAAAACCCCAAATCAAATATTTTACAAGAATAATAACAGTAGTCTGTAGAGACTAGTCTAAATCAAAAGGGAAACTAAAACAATAGAATTATATATATCCACTCTCCCAATCCACTATTCATCCTTGCTCGGAAGAAGAAGAAGAAGAAGAAGAAAAACAAATTAATCCTAAGTCCAACAAATTTAATGGATAACTCAGTCTACTTCACCTATCCCAAGCCTAAAACATGAGTCATTTGAAAGCATAACAACGGGTAAAGGGAATTAGAAATATCTGTTTTCATCTATACACCACTACTTATAATCCTATAAAAAAAGATTTTTGATGAAAACCCAAATATCCTTAACTCAATCCTAAGCCCTAAATGAATCACTTGAAAGAACGATAGCAAAAGCGGAAACTCCAAACTAAAAGGAAAAAAAACAGCAATTAAAATTATACACATCTACTCTTCACTATTTGCCACTAAAACAGCTTCCATAAAAAACAACTTTTGATGAAAACACAAATATCTTTACACAATCCTAAGCCCACAACATGAATCAAAAGAAGAAAAAAAGCAAAGACAGAAATAGCCCCAAATCAAAAGGTGAAAATAGAAATACTAATCACACATATCTACTCTCCACTACCGTAAAACCATAAAAATACAATTTTGACAGAAACCCATCTATCCTCATGAATCTTAACCCCAAAAACACTTTTTTTGCCAATTAAAAACAGCAGAAACTGAAATAACTCTAAACCAAAAGGGGAAAACAGCAATAGAAATTACACACATATCAACTCTCCACTACCATAGAACCATAAAAATCAAATTTTGAGGGAAACCCATTCATCCTCACCCAATCCTAACCCCAAAACACAATTTTAAATGGGAAAAAATGCCAGAGAAAAACAGCAAAAACTGAAATAACTCTAAAAAAAGGGGAAAACAGCAATAGAAACTACACCCGTATACTCTTTACTACCATAAAAATCAAATTTTGAGGGAAACCCATTTATCCACATCCAATCCAAACCCCAAAAAACAATTTTGGTAGAAAAAAGGCAGAGAAAAACAGCAAGAAACCGAAATAACTCTTAACCAATAGGGGAAAACAGCAATAGAAATTACACATATCTACTCCCCACTATCATAAAAATCAAATTTTGACAGAAACCCATTTATCCTCACACAATCAAAAGCCCAAAAACATGATTTTCCAAACAAAAAAATCACGAAAAGAAAAACATATAAACAGAGCTAACCCTAAAAGTGGGCAAAGGGAAGGGATTAGCACACCTGGAGGTAAGGAGGAGGCGGTCGGATGTGGTGGAGAATCTGGTGTTGGGCATGGTGGGATTGAAAGGTTTGAGGATGGAAGAGAGAAAAGTTGGGGTTCGAGACGAGAAGAGAGAAATGGCATTTGCACTTGGAGGGAAAGGGAACGAACGATAAGAGGTCAAGTATATTTCCAAGATTTATTTTATTTTATTTCTCCAGGTTTGAATATTTTATACTTCGGAGTTCGGATTGATTGTAGATTTGTAGTAGTGTCAAGTTTGTCGTGGCTTTTTTGCAACCAATAAAGTTTTATTTATTTATTTATTTTTCATTATAGAGTTCCGTAGTTTTGTTCTTGCATCGGTTTGCGGCCAGTGACGTTTGACGGAGTCGGAAATCTTACAATACAGTGACCAATTGAGCAAGCAACACAAGTCGACGATCATTAATTCATCAGGTAGGTAGAAAAGAATCAATCGTCAGGTAATATTGGGATTCGATTTTAGGATTTTTGCACAATTGCACGACTCCGCTAACATCATCTTGTTCTCCCGTTGTTATGGGAAACAAACATAATTGCAAATGTGATTTTGGTTGATATTGAATTGAGTAAAGTTGACAACGAATTTTTTATGTGGATAGTGACAGTAACCATGTCATATTGTCATGTGCAATACAAGAGATTTGGATTGAGCTCTACGCCTCTACTTCTCTTTATGGAATCGACGTGGTTGTAGATTGTAGATAGATAAATGCATCTCAAAACGACCACATGGCTTGATACTAGCATGTTAATGAACAGAAAAGGAGCATACTTTTTTCCCAAGAACTACCATCCTACTCTCATTATATCCTGGTACTCAGGTCGTAAATCCATAGATGGGATTCAAATCTAGAATTAAACCATTTTAAGTCTGAATCTGTTCACTTCTAATCTGGTAGAAGAATATGAAGTTGGCTGTGATTCTTCGCAAAGATATCAATGCAAATCAACTTTGTTTGACTAATGACCAATTGACCATGGAACGTTATTACAATGCTACCGGTTTTGCCGTCTTGCTAGGCCACAACGTTGCCACGAATTTTGCCATGACAGTATCGACTGGTTTTAGCATTGCCACGAAGTTCGATATTACTGCAATTATTGAAGTTGAACCTCCAAATCTATAAGAACGAGTGTCTACTTGTGCGGTATAAAAGTCTGAAATGCCCAAACCACACTTTGACAAAATATAACTTAGAATATCACAGCAGGTGCTATTATGATCACTAACAGCAGAACACTACATGATTTAGTAGAAACTATTCAAGACACCAAAGGAGAAAATGCACTCAACATGAGAAATAATCAGCATATGCCAGCTACATTCGCACCCATAATTACAGAATTTACATAATATGCTTTCATCTTTATAGAATCAACCAAAGAATGTTCAATCTTAAAAAAAAATAAACTAGAAAAGAATGAATCTCGAAATTATCTAGCTGACCTATCAGCATCCAGCCGCTTTCATGAATTTATCGTAAGGGCTTGAAGGTGGTAGCTTGAAGGATTTATCACCCTCCGAAGATTTTGAGCTATTTCCAGTTAATTTTTCCTCGTGCTCAACGATTTGCACTGCCTAAGAAGAGAATCATTGCATCATCAAAAGTATGCAAGTATAAATAAAGAAAAATAAAAAATATTAGACATTAATTTGAAACTTATGGAATAATTTAGGCATCGGCATTGTTAATTGAACTAGCAATCTCCAAACACCATGCAACTTTGGTATGCTTACCTTGTATGTCATTGCCGAACTTTCATCGTTCTCTTCTAAGTGACCATCTTGCAATTGCAAGGTTTGGCTCTGTTGTTTGAAGCTTAGCAAAACTGACATCTTCTGCTGCTTCCCCACCACAAGGGCTTCACACTGGTCTTTCATTTGGTCATATGGAACAGAGGTGGTAGTAACAGGCAGACTGGCTACTTGTCGAGCTGTCTCAAGAACCTGAAAGAAGTTTGTGCTTTTTCAGTCATGATATAATGCTCAAAATTCAAGTCATACAATCAAAGAGTTATCTAGAATTCAACATATTTTTCCCAAACATCCAACATAAAGCTTTTCTGACATACAGCTGACAATTCTTTTAACCATAGCATGTAGCCGCAATTCCACAACTCACTCGTCAACTTGTTATTGATTATGCATTTATGCGCCCACTTGACGAGAACAAAGAATCAGACTCTAAAGGAACCACTTGCAGAAGCAAATATGCAATATGATGTCTAAGGACTTGGCAAAACATATGATGAACATTATTACTGAGTTATGGAAACGGAAGCTGTTAATGGGTCCATATAAACATGTGTATTGGCTACATAAATCATGCTAAAAGATACACATTTCTAGCTTACATGTTTCACACATTCCATTACATTTTTGGACCTAGTTATAACTTATAATCCTTTCAGGGCGTTACCAAGCATGAATTCCAGGTTACTTTTTATGAACTTGTATTATGATTTCCCCTGCACCCCTGCATTTACTTACAAAAATACCTTCTGTAATTATAAAATTATGGTGCTTTGAACTGTATGAAAAAATTGAACACTAACTAAATGAGGTCTTTTGGATTGCCCAGTGCCCACCGTAGGTCTGTGTATCATGTATGACTATACATGAAGGAAAAGGGAAAAAGGAAGGGGATGAAGGCAAGACAGAGAGGTTCCAACTTTCAAGAGAATGCATCACCCATAGTTTGTGCTACTGCTACGTGGTTGTGATTACCCAATAATGTACCACGAAAAATCCAAGAAAACAAATTGAGACAGAGAATGCAGCAGGAGATAAACTCAACTACAAATTCCAAGGACCCCACCATGTTAATGATGTGGATTTTGGCAAGCAAACTGCAAACATACCGATTCCATTAGCTGGTTAACATTTAAAATGTCTGATGCTTTCTGGGGTTCTGATATTATATTATCTGATTGGCTTGCATTTGGTTCAGGAAGTTCATCTTCATCTTCAAAAGTAGAACTGGGCATGATCTGAAAGAACGATGACAATAAAATAACCATATTTGACAAGTTAACTAGTTAAAAACCGTAGGACTGGAAAGCACACAATTGTCAAATGGCAGACCTGATGCATGGATTCATTTTCCTTGTGAACCTTGGGGGAAGAAAGCTTGGGTGTCTCCATGAACAATGGAGCTCCATGTGGAAATGCATCATCCTCAGGTGAAAATTGTAGAATAATTTGCTCTTTTATGGTCAGTAACTCCTCCTGTGAAGTACACTTTTAAATACTAAAAAATGTGGAATGGTAGTCGCAATGTCTAATAATGCACAACCAGTTGGAACCTTTAAAAAGTTAGTACAAATAGCTAGTAGTTTTCTTACAAGCTTCCAGACTATTTTAAGGCCCCTAAGCATTCACTAAAACCATGTTACTCTCACTGAACTTTTTACAGTTTAGTAGTAGCCAACAAATTTATATATGCTCGGTGACGGCGAGTGGGTTAGCTCTCGAGCAAAAATTACCACTAATTTTTATTCTGGCATATAACACCATAATTGTTGGACCCAGACCCAACTTTCTACTTCCATTTTATGATAAGTGACACTTCTAAAAACATCATGGTTATCCATGAAAACCATCATTGTCTACCTGGCCTATTTACCCATCAGATCTTCGCCTTTGCCAATTTGGACCATATCCGTAATCCTTTTGGCCTCTTCAAGTATCCTCATCTTTATACAAAGTGCTCTTAAATTATTGACCATATTTCCAAGGTGAGAAATTAGTATTTGAATGTGAAACACAGATCACGTGTGTTGGAGTAGGGATGAAACATTACAGTACCTGGTCCAAGGGATTTTGGAAATTCAGTCCCAATCCAAGGGGTTCTGGAAATCCGAACCCCAATACAGTCTGGACCAGTTTTAGAGTTTTGGACCAGTATACAGCCCCATGTTGGAGTATTAGATGCAGACACAAGTGACCAAGAGCTTCCTACCCGCATTTGATCCCATAACGAAATGTTCATTCATGCTGAAAGTTCAAGCTATGATAAAGCCCTTGTCATTTCTTGCAGTCATGATCTCCTCTAATACTCCTCGATTTTGGTTTTTGAATGAAATTTTTTTATCTTGTCTATGCAGGTTTTGAAGCAACAAAAACTAAGCACTGAAGCAGTTGTACAGTATACACTTGCTGAAATGATGATGTATATTTTGGTTAGTAATAATAATCAATGGTGTCTAATGAGAATGCATCAATATTACGATAGATACATTTACTTTCTATAAATTTCATACGCATCCCTCTGTACAAAAAGTAAAAGAAAGTATTAATACCTGTGGTAATTCTTGAAACTTGTCCAATAAGTATGACATCACCATTTCTTTGAGTTGCCTATCATCTGCTTTAATTGCTGATATAAACCTCAGAGCAGCAGCTGTATCGTCATTTGATCCATAGACTATTTTATCACCACCAGGTGTTTTATACACAGCCTGCAAGCTGCCATCTTCCACCATACGAAGATGTGGGTCATCCTGGAAATCAAGTCGTAGGCTTAGGCATTCATCATGAACATTAGAAACCTCAACATAAAGTGTGAATGCCATGGGCTTCACTGGCAGATGGAGCACAAAGAAGAAAAAGTGTGATTATCTAAATGGGAAACAGAAAGGCACAAAAAATGGAAGGCCAATAGCAATCTATAGAAGTAACAAATATTACATTTAAACGTACTGACCATTTCAACAGCAACCATAGATTTGATAGATGAAACCATGTTATGGAGGCTGCCTGCCTTCGCTGAGAATACAAGCATTGAAGATGTTGTAGTAAATAAAGATCTCCGACAAGGTGGTGTCAAACAGCCTTCAAAGACAAACATGATTACAAAAAATATTATTCGTTGAAATCGAAGGATGGAATCAAGACATGCATCTATTTTATTCCAAATTTCCAAGCATATTAGGGACTTCCAAGCATATTAGGGACAACAAGAACAAATCCTGGCAAAGATATACACCAAAAGAAACGTAATCATCAACAAGCAAGAAAAACAGTGGATTTTCAAATCTATATAAGCTTCTTATATATATGATTGTGCCTGTGGAAATTTTGTAGAGTATTTTATGAGATAGCTGTATAAAACCTATGCTATGTTGTAAAACTTATTCATGGTCAAAAGTGGTACATAAAGAAAGACATATTTCAAACACGTAATCATGAAATATTTTCACATTCCAAATTTCTCTTAATTTTGTGCTTTGTCATTTGTCAGTGACTAGCTAGTAAGTAGTAACATATTTCATTTTTTATCCACATTTCATTAGAAGAATCACCTCGAATGTTATAAATAGAAGGTTAATTAGATTATAAGGTATCTATGTCCCAAATTGATACAAGAGATAAGCAACTTCACATGATGCTTATAGATTAATTAAATAATGCAAAATTTTAGCAATGCAATTTTCATATAAATGGAAGGTCGAATGATCTTGATATAAATAAAAAATAAAGACATTTATGGGTTCAATGTGAAAAATGTTATGGATTAAATTATAGAAAAAATAGGTCAAAACTGCATATTTGTGCTTCCGGACAGCATATGTATACGTAAGTATGTGGAATATAGTAATAAATGTGTACAATTCAAAGTGTGAAGGCTGTATGTCTTTTGAAGGCTACTATGTCCGAGACAGGAACTAAACTAATGTAAGCTAAAAATCTGTCATTTAAAAGGAAAAACAAAAATAGACTACTGCTATTAGAAGAAGAAATGTTTTAAAAGCACTAGGAAAAGGTATACAACTCATATTCCTGAACACAAGTAAAGAAAAACTAAGTGTGTGCAACTAATACAACCTAATTTACCTTAACATGAATTAACATATAGTTGGAGTTGTCTCAAATTCAAGCCAAAATACTAATTTGCCTTTTTACCCTTTAAATTTATGAAGGCTGTCTTATGGTTTTTCGCAATATCATCAGCTTCAAGACACCAACCAAACTATTTTCTTTAGCATTAGTGGGATCATGAGGCAAAAGAAGTCATGTCCAACAAGATAAAAATTGCAGCACTTTTTACAGTACGATAATTGCAGCACTTTTTACAGCATGATAAAAGTAGCATCAGCATATTACATGAAAGTGCAGAGAAGAGCAAGAATACTCATTATCAAGTACTTACCTTCTTGATCCAGAGAAAGATTCCTTAAGGAAAGTGCAAGTTGGAAGCAACGAACAAGAGCAACATAATTGGGAGCCTGTAAAATATCATTCTGTTAAGCATAATTCTTTTGGAAAAAAGAAAAGGTATGCTGCAGAGAGAAGCCCTTCTCAAATATAAGCTCATATTACAGTAATCATATGATATCCCAAATGAAAACACTGAAATACTAGCATTGTAACGTTCTGTCCCCAAGCCTGGTCCATCACCCATGAGTCAATTGTCTCACAACACCCAATCTGAATTTGTCACAAAAGCTTAAGTTGGTTGGGTGTTGTAGTAGTAGGTTCATATCATTATATCTCACACTACTAATTTCTTATTAACCGATGTGGGACTAAACATTGGGGTGTTACAACTTATCCACTTGAACACCTGACGTCCTTGTCAGGATCAAAACTCATCAATCAATTGATCAGGCGCTCCAAGATTCTAAAGGAAGCTCCCACTCTCTTGGTGTAGCACTTAGTTCCCACAATTCTAGCTGGTCAATGCTCTGATATCATTTGTAACGTCCCGTCCCTGAGCCCACATCGAACCCGAGTCTGGTCTGTAACCCATGAGTCCACTGGCCCACAACACCTTTCATGAATTTGCCACAAAAGCTTAAGTCGGTTGGGTGTTGTAGTAGTACTCATATCATTATATCTTATTAGTCGATGTGATACTAAACTTTGGGGTATTACAAGCATCGTTTCTTAAATATTGTGTAAGCATCACCCAAACAGGTATAACAATATTTTGAGATCCATTTCACTGGCTTCATGCAGTTAGCAAAAGTTCAACTTATTAGAACAACTTGCATGTACTTCAAATTTTAGGATTATCACGTGCTTTGGTAGACTGAGTGAAGTCACTGTCTTTAGAATAGTGTGTAAAAGAGAAAGGTTAGCACTCGGCAATGCCCAATAATTAGTGCAACTTAAGAAATAACACATTATTCAACAAATTGAAATGATCGGCGATCCCAACATGCCAAAAAACGTTAGTTACTTTTAGAGTTAATATGTCATACAACCACAGCAGAAATGTGAAACAATAGGGCATCACAAACACTTTACTAGAAAAAATTCGCAATTAATTTACAACATAACTCCCGCAAGTTGAACTCTTAATGAGTACGATAAAAACTCATTCTTTTCAATAAATTTCCAGATATTATATAAGGGATAAGGGAAAGGGAGACAATAGAATGAGACAAACAAAGAATATGAATATAAATATAATTTCTGCAAGTGAAACATATAAAAAAGTATGAAAATCTTCTATAAACAAATAGAGCACAAGTAAAGAAGGAAACATACTTTGGCTTGAGAAAAAACTAAAGCAAGGTTGAATGTTTGTGCAATAGCCTCATAATTTGCAGGAGTATTTTCAAGCGAAACTGATTGAACCCAAAGTGATGAAAGTAGAAGGCCCACCTGGTGACTGCTCAGTCGCATGGACGTCAACACCTGCATGAGGTGAGAAAAGCAAGTAAAACAGAATTCTATATTGCTTACATTTTTCATACAGAAAATGTCATTCTCCAAACCTTTTTCCTTACGGATGCAGCATCTGTGTTTTGGGACTGGTCGTGATGTGAGTATATTGAATGATATTCTGCTTTTCCATTGGAATGTTGGAATTTTCCATTGATTATTTCTACTCTAGTGTTTTTGTTTTCACCATTCTCAATGGGGACTGAAAAATTATCCATCTTTTCCAGCATCACATAAGACGAGGAGAAGCCAGAGAGAGCCACCAAAATGGACCCTCGAGGGTCATATTTCTTAGACATGGACAACAGCGGAACCGACCAAGGAAAAACCATGGTTGGTACAAGAATAGTAGAAAGAACACGATGAGATCCAACCCTTGTTTCATGATCTGGGTGGGTCATTGCTATAAGCAACTGGTGGAGTAAGGCCTCGGGGAAAACCTGAAACAAAGAGTAACATCACCTAAATGTTTCAGAAGTTATTAAGAAAATGGAGAGAAGGAACACAATCTGACCTTCTTGTGGTATTCTATGTTCGGGAGAGAGGATGCTATTCTTGCAGTGATATATACAGTGGAAAGTGTGGTTCTTGCTACCACAGCTGTCGTAGAAATATTTTCAAGCACAACAGCAATCAAATCAAGAATGGGACCAACATCTCCAACCTGTAGATAAGATATGCAAGTATTCCATTACGAAGCAAGACAAGCTCGAAGACATTTAGAAACTTTGGCAAGATCACATAAACTATTCTTTCAAGCTTAAGTAATCACCTTATTTATCAGTTGTACAAGGCAGTCTTCTAGCGCTGAATGCAGTGCATAGTTCAGTTGGTTTATTTCATCCTCCGGAATAAATGCCTCAATAGAGTTTTGTAAGCATCTACGCAGATGTCTCATAAGCTCACTTATTGCAGTAACTATGGCTGTTGAAGACTGAAGCTTGGCATGATGTGCAAAAGATGTTGTTACTTTGACTATGTCAAGCTGCATCTCTGGTCGTCTGACAACATTTTTATGATCTAAATGCTTGACTAAGAAGGATAATAATAGATGGCTGCTCTGTCCTGAAAGTGAACAAGTAATTGATTCCCAACATGTGGCAACAAAACCATGTCCATAGGGGTGTAACTCAGATAATTTGACTCGAATACCTAGTATATCCGAATTCGAATCCGAATTTCATAATCCATTATCAAATTCGAATCCGAAATCAGTAGAACTATCCGAATTGGAATCCGAATCTTTAAAATTTTTGAATACTAATTGGTATTCATATGTTATTCTAAATTAAATAGATATGTATATTGTAATTAATTTTCGAATCAAAACTTTCGAATACTAATGTGTGTATTTGACCATGTATCCGAATAATTCGGATAATTCGAATTTGAAATACCTTGTATCCGAATTCTAATTGGAAAAAAAAACAAATCTGTATCCGAAATTAAATTGGTAACATGGAACTTACCAAATACCAACTAAATAGAAATTTTCGAATCAAATACTCGAATAGTTGGTAACCATTTGCACCCCTACATGTCCATCCATAATGTAGAAAGATTGATGACCACAGTTTACCTGACTTCTCCATCAAGGTTTGCATGTCAGAGAGAACAGATTGAGCAATTCCACTCTGAGGGGACCAATGGTGTCCAGCATCAAAGCAACGAAAAAGTGGTTCCAAGACTCGCCTCACAGTGGTTGCCTCCCTAGCCAGATCGGCCATATTGTGCAGACAAATTCTTGACCAGTATTCTGGACCATTGCTATTGTCACTGTTAGACAACCAGAACAAAATATTGTAACCACAATGGAGTAAAAAAAACGAAATAACACTTCCCCTAAATTAAGTTGAGCAGTGCAAAACCTTGCACTGTTCAGTGAACTATGATCCTCCACACGTCCATTTTCTCCTTCCACATCATACACCCTGTAATTCTCTAGTGTTGCTGAAACTATCTGCTCCAATCAAAACATAAGCCAAAGCAACAAATAAACACTGAATTGGAATATTGGACTTTGCATCATGCCAAGGCTCATAGGTTGATTGTGACAAGAAACTTACATCGTCAAAATCCATTGAAATATGAGAATGTTCACCCATGAAGTGCACCTGGACATTAAATACACGTACAACATGAATCCAAAGGGTTTTTTTTATTACAACACCACATGTTACTATGTATAATTATTAGCATGAGTGACAAAGGAGAAGGTAATTCCATTAGCTAACAAAAGGCATACCATGGAAGCAAGCGCTTGAAGGCCTGCTGCACGCAGAGAGAGTCTAGCATTTCCCCCCTCTTGAGAAAGTTGACAAAGTTTAGGTATGAGGCCCTCTAAATTGAACATGTATGTGCTATCCGTCTATTGCAATAAAAGTCTATGTTTAAGTAATTATACTGAAGCTCTAAATATCTGCCACATATGGCAATAGAAACAATTCTTGTACCATAAAAATTCACAAAGCTTCAGTGACCTGATTGTTCAGAAAGTCGACTAGAGTATGGCAACCAAGAATTTGCATGTCATCATGCCTAGATTGATCGAGCAGGGTTCTAATAATGCCCAATAAGCTGGTCGCAAAAAGCGGCCTGAAAGAAATAAAGTTCAACAGGACATCTCAGTGTTCTTAACCAGGTACATCATATGTGTTAAAAAAAATACATGTAGCAAAAAACAAACAAAATGTTCATGAAGATGACACATAGCATAATAGCATATAAAGGTGGGACCGCAGGAGGTACGTGGAAATATGTTTTTAAATGAGTATCAAGCGTATAGTGCAGTCAGCAGGCATATCCAAGACTGTTCGCTTCGACAAAAGAGTGCACTGTACAAGACTATTATTTGATCGGCTACAGAACTATAAATAATTACAGAGACATCAAGGAAGTGAACCTCATCCATAATAGGTCTTGTTTAACCAGCAAAAAAATTCAACACGAAAGAACTACTGATTACAAATCATTTGGTTAACTACTGAGTTATATCTTCCATTATTTTTTAGAAAAAGCAAAAAGAAATGAGTCCCCAGTGTAACTTGAACTAACAAACATTTGAATGGAAGAAGAAAATAACAACCACTGAACAACAGTTGCTTTGAAGGACATAAAATTTCTAAGCTCCACGGGATAATAATAAATTGTCAAAAAAAAATGTTATAAAAGGTTCATAAGTTTCAGACTTAAAGGAATATGAGATAGCCTAACTGATCAATAATGGTTACAAATTTAAACTTACATCAGCTCCTTACATGAAGCTAACAATTTCCTATAGATGTATGGCACCACCTTTGCCATGTAAATATGTTCGGCTCGCAGTTCCTTGTAACATCTTTGCTCCAGGTAATTTGTAATCTGCATTGTGACAACAAAGGAGATATCAATCTGAAATTAACGGCCACAAATTCATGTACCTGAAAAAAATTCAATCAATATATATTTATTTAAAAAATGTTATTGCTTGGTTGTTGTGGATAAAATGGAGCATGATTTCACTCAGATAATAAAAAGAGCTTGCTATTTACATCTGTACCCTATAACCTATGGTGAACATGGGCCTTATGACCCAAGGTAGACAGTAAGTTTTACCCGATGTAGGATTATTCTCATATGTTCCTGCACACGGACCATGTTTGTGTGTTAAACATAAATTAAGTTTATGTGGATCCCACATACAAAATCAGATTGCAATAGAATTATTTAAAATGCTTTGGGTAATTAAAATGTGCAACATAATGTTCACTACTTCAAGCACTTGGAAATGAAAATTAACATATTAAGAAAACAACCTTCGGAACCCGCATTGGATTTTTTGAGGCATATTCACAAAGTTTTGATATCATCCTGTCGTTTGGCTGTCCATCCTGTACAAAAAGAACTAAGTCAGCACATAAAGACATCATGAACCAGTACAACTCCTCCCTGTATGAAGATATACTGACAGTTTCATATGAAAACAAGCACTGAATTGTTTTTTTTTCCAAGTAAAAGGGAGAACAAACCTCCAGATATATTGATTGTTGTAAAACAGAACTGTGCAAGTGGAATTGGATTTTTTTGAGGCATATTCACAAGTTTTGATATCATCGTGTCATAAAAAGTGGTTCCCTACGTGTATGCAGCATGTTAATCAAGTACTTCTTTACATTCAGATGCTAACCTGGGACTTTGGGAAGATGTCTTCCAGTAACTTCTTATACCGCTTCACGGGTTGCCGAGATCTTGCCCGCAATGACGGGCAGAAGAAACAGAGCCTTCCGCAGGCAGGCAATACCCGTCTCGACATAACCCCCATTCTCTATGTCCTACCGTTTCCTCTATATATACATAAATTACAACATGCCTCTCAAAGAAAAACTCAAAAGATCAAACAAGAAATATGTCTTCTCTCAGTCTCTCTTCCTACCCCTCCCCTTCTCTCTCAAATCTTTTTGGAACAAAAAACTTATCTACTTCCTTTTTCTCTCAAATCCAAACCATCAAAGTTACAATAGAAAATGGAGCGAATACATCTTATATTTGTTGAACACAACTCAATACAAGTTGAGAACAGAAAATCCACAAATCTCAATACAACTTTCTTGGCTACTACAAGGAGTCAAACCATGCCAAACCCACCAAAACGACAAAAGATGAAAATACTATTTTGACAACCTCAATCCTTTGGAAACCACCAAATTCTTCCAAGCTGCCAAAATACATTGCTAATTCCCATTTGTTCTTCACAGAACATTTGAAGCTTCTAATCCCTGATGAATAAACACCTTTATTGGAATGTGATTCAAAAAATATAAGCAGTACAGAAATTGTAATGAACACCAAACGTTATTGCAAGTTGGGTAAAGAAAAGGTCCAATTTTCACCAAGAATTAAAAAGTTCAAGACAACCCACAAAAAAAGCTAAGTAGAAGGCAAAAACACAATCTCAAATACCTCAATCCTTCCCAGATAGCTGAAATCCTCCAAATGGTCACAGCCTGGAGCCAAAGCTTCTCTGTGTCCTCAACAGAAGTACAGAACACTGGAGACTTCCGATCCCTAAGCAATACCTTTAGTTAACAAATGAAACATAAAAAATAGATGAATACTAAGCTCAAATAAGAGTTTAGGCAAAGTAAACGACCAGTTTTAACAGAAATCTCCTAAAACCACCAAAAACAATGAAACCACACACACTCCGACATTAATCCTTCAAAATTCTCACCGAAATCCAAACCCAACCTCCAATCCCGGGCAAGCGACACTTTTAATCCACAGAACGAAAAATTCCACCTACACTAATAATCTCAAATACGAGTGTCGATCCACTATACGACCGGTTTTTACCCAAAATCTACCAAATCACTCCTGAAACCACCAAAAACAACGAAAACGTCGGAACCACTACCTTAACGACCTCGGTCCTTCACGGATCACCAAATCCCTCCATCTCACCATAATCCAAAGCTAAATCTCCTCCAACAAATGACGTTCCCAATCTCTAACAACCAAAACCTCAAATCAACAGCCGAAACAACAATTCTGACGAGCAAAAACCTCAGATACGAGTTAAGATCAACCAAACCACCAGTTTTTACCAGAAATCGCCCAAACCACGCCGGAAACCATCAAAACCGCCGAAATTAACGCCGAAACCCTCCGATTCGCTGAGTCCGAGCGATTCCAAGGGGTTCGAATGAGTGAGTGGAATCCAATGGGGGTTCCGGAGAAACTTTTCGAGATCGAAATGGGAATTTTGGCGGAATTTTTGTTCTTGTTTTTTGGATTTTTTGGGTGAGGATCGAAGTTAGAGAGTTATCGCTGCCATGCTTTTGGTATCTTTGGAACGACGATTTTAAAGGAAAATTATTATTCGTCTTGCAATTACTTAAATCATTTGTCTAATTATCAATTTATTATTTATAATTCATTTAATACACATTTCGTGACGTGTTTTAAATTAAAGCTTCTGTCTAGGTTTTCATCACTTTACCAGTACCTACACCACGAAAAAAATTGGCAAAACATATGAATCTGGTGAAATAAACCTAACAAACAACAATTTTCGTCCCAATCGGGGGACGCAGGGGGTCTTAGCCAGACGCCCCCACCACGGGGGTGACGCCTTAGATAGACGCATCCCCCAATTTTTTATTTTTTTATGTTGTGTTATTTTAAATTATTTCATGTTCCGTTGCAAGATTTCGGTGGTGATGGAGTATATTACAGTGAGTTTTTTGTAAGTCCACAAGTATTTCCAACAATCGATGACGCGAATAGATAAGTGAAACAATTTGTCATCGGAGCCGGATTTTTTGGTAATATCATCATATAAACCACAAATAGATAATCAAATGAATTATTATCTGAGATGCGATCGCAGAAATGAAATGGGTTCTCAGGATATGGATATTGCAGTACGGAAGAACATAAAAAGAAATTGTTGTTATCGTCGTTTTTTGATAAATGTGGTCGAGCGATGGGAACGTGATGGATGGGTCGTAGTTTTTGATAGTTCTCATGGTCAGCACAACCACAGACTTGCAGTTTATCCAGAGGGTCACCGATAGATCAGCGGTTTTAGTCCTGAGGGCAAGAAAATTGTTCGTGATATGACTGAGACACAACGAAACCGTGTAACATCTTGTTGACTGTAAAGGATAAATTCTTGGAGGATAATCCGAATTAGAGACACATTTATAATTGTAGAGAGTACATGATGATGGTAAAATCTGAAGACAAGAATCTCGCTCAGCAATTTCTGCATCGGGCATAACAGTATCAGTACTTGTATTGGATTTGGGCGGATGAAGAAATTCATGTCGTCACTCACACATTTTTGCCACATCCGACGTCAGTTTAGTTATTACGCACATACCCCTTCGTAATCTGCATTGATTCGACGTACAAAACGAACAAGTACAAGATGTCTTGTTCGAGATGGTTGGGGTGACACCAACAAACATGAAATTCCTTGTAGGTTATGCGATTATGAATGATGAGACCGAGTCTAGTTACCAGTGGGTGTTGGAGAAGTTGCGAGATCTGTTATTGAGTACTGTCAGCCCGACTACAATAATAACGGACCGAGAGTTAGGACTTATGCGACCAGTGAGAGATTTTTCTTGAGTCTGCTTATTTACTTTGCACCTACATATCAACAAAGACGTATACAACTACGCATACCACGTATTCGGCAAGAACAAGTTGTTTGCAGAGAATTTGAAGTGTGGAAAGTGGAGGAAAGTCATGTTTTCTACTTTAGAAACCGAGTATGATAGAGTTGTCCATAATTTGAAAGATACTCTTAAGTCTTGGTCAGCTATCACGGAGTATTTGGAAGACATGTGGTTAGTGTATAAAGAAAAGTTTGTGTTGAATTAGACGAACAAAGTCATTCATTTTGGCAACACTACGAACTGTAGGGTCGAAAACACTCATTCGGCTTTGAAAGAGTGGATCACTTCATCGACTGCAGCTCTGGACACTCTTTTCGACTGCGTGAACGCGGCTATTAAAATTAACCAGGAAAATTAAAACTCGCATCCATGTGATTTGCAGTGTTAGATTATTGCATTTGTTTGGCAATCGTGTTTTACAACACTTCATTATTCAAATTCCAGGCATTTCACAACGTCTCGGAAATAAAAGGCTTATTATTTTGAAAACTTGCATATTTCGGAACTCATTTCTCAAAATGATATTTGGTAGATAACATTCTGAAGACAAATCAATTAACATGTTAGCTTTTTTTTCAGAAGTTCAAATCCAAATACGAATATAGTTGTGGATTTTTTTCCTAATATTTTTTTTATCTTGGATACCAAGATGGTTAGATAGGTGGATCTCGGAGATAAGTTTTACCTTTAGGGTGCGTTTGGATGCGTCGCTCGTACATGAAATTTCAAATTCTATGGAATTTCAAAATACATCATTTGTAAATATCATGTTTGGTAGATTGGAGATTGGAATTTGTAAATTCCAAGTGGAATTTTTCCTGTACAAAAATGACAAAACAAAATTCCACAAATTTGGGTGGAATTTACAAATCTCAATACCAAATTCCACCCTAAATCTAACACAAAACCCCAACACCTCGTCTCCACCTCTACCCACCCTCCGTCGTTGCCGCCGCCATCGTTGTCGTCACCGTCGTCGAGGTCCTCAAGTAGGTTTCTCCCATTCTTTCTCTCCTTTTCTTAATTAGGGCATCAACTCCCACCACTTTTGTTTGGGAGTCGAACCCAAACCTCCGATTTGAGATTTTGTGGTTCTGAAATGTGAATTTTAGGTGTTTGTGGTTAGTGGTGCTGTAATTTGGAGTTCGATTCGTGATTTGTGGTTTTTTGATGCTGGAATTTGGGGGGGGGGGGGGGGGGGGGGGGGGGGGGGGGGTTGAGGTTTTGGTATTGGGATTGTTGGTTTTTCTGGAAGTGAAGGCTTTGGAGGTCGAACACCTCCAAAGTTGTTTTGGTGTTTGTTGTCCGTTGAGCTTAAGTTCGGATCAGTTTGTTGCTGGGAATTCCTAGAGTGGGCAGTGTCGAGGCCTCATCTTTGGTTTCTTATGGCTTCGTGGTTGGTTTTGATCACTCTACTATATAGTAATGATCTTGTGTTGGTTTTGACCAGTCTTCTATTAATGATTGCAGGGTGTTAGAGTTTTTTAAGGTTTTGATCAGATTTCAATTTTCTATTTTAGGTTTAGTTTTGGTTTACAAAGGGTGATTGCTTTAAGTGGGGAACTTAAACTTGTACGGTGATTTTAAGGTCACTTATAGGAATTTTTTGTTAAAAAAACTCAAAAGTTCATATTCCAATTGCCTTCATTTTTGTACTAGGAAGAAAATATTCAACTCATGCTCTAAAACCAAAAGAATTGGAGGAATGGAAGTTTTAAATTTCCCTTCACCTTCTCTAAAGTCTGAACTTATCACATTAATTTGATCTTTAAGCTAAAAATTCTGAATTGCTATTCGTCGCCCTAAAACTACTTAAATCGCCCCAACAGATTACCATTTTGCCCTTCTCTCATTTCTACTACTATAACACGACATTTTACCCTCCTATCACACATCTCTCTTCATCTTCCTCTTATATTCATAAAAAATAATGTTTTGGAGGTCAGTAATTAGCCAACAGACGCCCCGGTGTACTCGAATCTGGTAAAATATCCAACATCTTTTTAATAAAAAAATAATAAAAAATAATAAAAAATTGCGGGCGTCTGGCGGAGTCGCCCAGCGTAGGAGAGGGGCGTCTGGGTAAGACGCCTCCCCCTAGGGGGGCGGCGTTTTACACAGACGTCCCGCCCATGAGACGGACGTCTGGCTAAGACGCCTCTCTCCTACGCTGGGCGGCTTAGCCAGACGCCTCTCTCCTACGCTGGGCGTTTTACACAGACGCCCACAATTTTTTATTATTTTTTTATTTTTTTATTAAAAAGATAATTGATTATAAATTTAGATAATTACTAAATTAATTAATTAATAAGTTAATAATTACTATATTCGGATGACCGATACCCTTTCGGCACACCGAATAGAGATTTCCAGAGAAATGTCGAAGCTACTGAGAATAAATATTCGGATAACCGGGTAGAGATCGGTAAACCGACACAATGATTCTAGGAAGATCAAAAACTTACTGTATTTACGATCACGGTGGACCGATGGAAAATCGGTCATCCGCATGGAACATGTTCGGTAGACCGAGAAGCAAACGGTCGACCGTCCGACATCACCTTACAACGTTTTTGCAATTGATGAAAATTCAAAAAAAAATCAGATCCAACAATTTCAAAATCCAAAAAATTTCCAGGGGGCGCTGCCCCCTTGCCACCCCCGCCACCTCACCGGCGAGGTGGAATGCCGCTCGCTCACCGGGGAGCGAGACCCCCGAACGGACCTGTCGATGTGGTATTTGTAAGTCGGGAGGTTTTACCACCGGGGATTTTGGATCTTAAATTTTTTGAAAATTTAATCACTTGCAAAAAAACTCATTGTAATTTGACCCCGTTACCACCAAAAATCTTGCAACAGAACCTCAAATAATTTGAGATAACACACCGTATAATTTTAAAAATTTATTTATTTATTTATTTTTTATTATTAAAAAATACGGCGTCTGGCTAACACGCCTCCACCAACGTGGAGGCGTCTGGCTATCACGCCTCCACCTATGTGGAGGCGCCTCGCTAAGACGCCTTCACCTTGGTGGAGGCGTCTGGATACGACGCCTACACCATGGTGGAGGCGTCTTAGCCAGACGCCCGAGTCGGAAAAAAAAAATCCGCCTCCGTTACCTAGCCGGATTCAGGTGTTTCGCCAGACATTTTCGTGGTGTTGGTACTAGGAATGTGAGTAAAACTGAGTCAAATACCTTGTTTAAAGATACGGGACGAAATGGGTATTAATTGATTTGTTAAGGGTAAAAAAGTAATTTTTTGGGCGATTTAAGTAGTTTTCCGGCGACGAATAGTAGTTCCCTAAAAATTAGACAGACTTCTAATTTTCATGGGGTATATAAATTACAGACTTTTTCCTGGTAGATGGTTTCTTCCGAAAGGAAAACCAAGACAAGAAAATAATAGCAAAATATGAAAAACCAAAGAATCAAGTCTACCAATGCTACAAATCACTAACTTTTGACGGCAAAAAAACAAAACTCCCACCAAATCAACCCGAAGAGTTGTTTACGTTAGGAGCTTTGATTCTTCTAGTTTGTTAGTGCCAACAACGTGAGAAATTGTGTAAAGACTTGGAAGAAACATTATGGTATTGTGAGTGACATTTTGTCTCAAGGCGGATTTAGTTGGGATGCAACGAAGAAAATGATAACAACGGATGATGAAGGTTCATGACTTGAATACCTAAGGGTAGAAATGCATTCATTTTATATGGTTCATGTCTTACGCAATCACATTTTCTCATATTATTAACTTTATTGTTGAATTTATTTATCTTAACAGTCACATGCAGATGTCAAAAAGTTCTGATGGAAAGTGATACCAAACTGGGATGACATTGTGGATCTATGTGCCAAAGATAGAGCTACAGGTGAAGGTGGTGAAACCGCAAAAGAGGGTGTTGAAACATCATGTTGGAATGATGTGGTTGATGTGAAACAATTTAGTGGAGTACAAGAGATTGAAAATTTAGGAGTTGAAAAGGCGAATGAGATATCATCTTCTTCTACTTCATGTAAAAGAAAGAAAGACCAAGCTTTGAGCAATGTTGATGAGTAAAAAGGAAATTTTTTGCTTGCTACAGCGGTATTTAAGGTGACTTCTACACTTGAAGAGTTCCTAAAAGCTAACACATCGAACGTAGATGCACATGATGTCTATGAGCAGGTTTATGCTGTGGAAGACTTGACCGAGGAACAACGCTTAAAGTCTTGTGTTTGGTTTATGGAAAATGAAAAGCAACTACGACTTCTGAAGGAGCTTCCGATTCAGAAAAAGAAGAATTTTATATTGATGTTGATTTAGATTTGTCATCCTCTTCTGATTTCCATATGATTTTCAGGGGCAATTTCAGTCTTAAATGTTAAAACAATTTCAGGTTTCATGTGTTTACTATTTGTTTGCAACTCAAAATGTCTTACAATTCTACTATTTGTTTGTTATAATCCCAGGTACTAGGTTCTACTATTTGTTTGTTATTTTATTTTGATGTGTTTATTTCGTTATCATATTATTATTAATATAGGTTGATATAAAAAACTATCTAACGATTTAGTGGATTTTGCATATAATCATGGATGATTGTTTTGATAATCAAACTTTTTTATTTATTATGTATGCATGCGACCGGTCATGTTTGTGTAATGTTGATTTTAACATATACATAGAATTTGAAAATTCTAAAGTTCTTCCAAACAAAACAAAATCAAATCCTAAGATTTGTAAATGTCGTCATTTGAAAATGACATAATTACCCAAACAATGTGAAAATAAACGACGTCATTTAGAAATTCTGGAATTTACAAATTACGTCGTTTCAAAGTTTCATGAAATTTGCAAACGACGCATCCTTATTGACCACTAGTACGGTGATAGGTAATTTTCAACTTATGACGGGCTGAAATGCAAAAAACCCCCAAAGACCGAAATCATCATTTCTTCTCGGTTCCAAAACTTCTAAATTCTCCACCAAAAGAAGCTGAAGATCGGAAGATATAATGGCGCGATTCCGCCCAAATTTCCGATCCTTCCTCCCGATCTGTGTTCTCCTCCAAATCACTCAAATCTCCGCAATCCGGTAATGGAAATCGCTTTTCTCGTTTGTTTTCTCGAATTTCCGGTCTCATTTGGTCGAGAAATCTCGATTTTCTTGCGTCTACGCGAAAATCGGGGTGCTCGTTTGTTTCCTAAACAAATTTCCAGTTTGATTTGATCGCAAGATCGGAGAGGATCGAAGTTGTAGGTTTTATCGGTCGAGGAGTCAAAATTTTTGTAGTATAACGATGTTATACTTCGTTTTTTCAAATTTCCGATTTTGTTCGGTTGAGAATTCACGATACAGCCGGATTCTGTAAGGTTGTGTTTGAATGCGGTATTTGTAAGTTCCTTGTAATTCATAATTGACGGGATTCACGAATCCCAGATTTTATAAATGGCCATGTTTGGATAAATATGTTACTTTGCAATGAAAATTAAATATTTATATGATATTTTATTAATTTTTCAATTTAGAATTGTATCCAAACCACAAAAACCTCGTACTATTGTGCATAAAATCATATTCGGCACATAACACTAATATTTTGTATTAATTTAAATGACCAAAGTTGCAATAAGTTATGCAGAATTTCGAATTTCAACTTTCAGCATGGAATTTGGGTTTGACAAATTGTGTAAAGCTGAAAATTTAAAAATGTCATGAGGGATATGCAAATTTCAGCACGATGTCAACCAAATATGGCACTTTGAAATTCCACATTCAAGTGAAATCCAAATTCACTTGTTATTGCTTTTCACGTTTTCTTCTCATTTCAAATTTCCAATTCAGTTAGTTGAGAAATCATGGTTTGGTTTGAGAGTTGTGGAAAGAATCTTTGTTATGTGTTAGGACTTGGAGTTGGTTATGATTAATTAAGTTGAAGTTTTGAACGGTTAGGTTGGTCACTAGTTAGTCTAGGTGGGTTTTTAGAATGTTGTATCGTGATCTATATCATCATTTTTGTTATCATTTTTTGTGATCAACTCTAAGTTAGTCTCCGTTTGTTTTTTAAGTTTGCAGTTTTATTTGGTTGAGAAATCCTAGTGTTCGTTGCAGTTCTAACGTGTTTGTTTGAATTTCATGTTTGCTTTGTTGAACGGCTATTGTTTTCATTGCATTTTTTATAATCTATTTTTTTTGCTATTTTTTTACGGAAGTATTTTTTTGTCACATTTTCCTGAAAGATGATTGTTCTCATTTGTTTTCCCAAATTTCAACTCTTTTGACTGATCAATTGTCTATTTGTCTGTTATTTTGAATTTCCAAATTGATTTGGTTAACTGTTTTGATAGTCCTAGTTTTCTAAAAAGACCTCTGTTATTTGCTTTTCCAATTCAATTCGGTTGAATGACTACAGTTTTGGTTGCATTTTTGTACCATTTCTATTATCATTTTCTTTTCTTAAATTTGAAGTTCTATTGGTCAACTAACTATGATTTTGGTCACACCTCTGTAAAAGATTGTTCTTGTTTTTTTCTCTTGAATTTCCAGTTTGCTTAATTGAATAATTATGGTTTTTCAACTCCAATGCATGAACTTGGAAGCTTTAATCCGTTGCAGGATAGATCCCGTTATTAAGCAGAAGAGGTGCAGGAATACTGTTCAAGGCCGGTATCTGTTGGCTGATGATGTTGGTATGCCATGTGATGTTGCTTACTTGTGTTGGTGTATTTGTATTATCTCAAGTCAATGCTACTTATCTGACGGGATTAGTAGGATTTGACGTCAAGTTAAGTTTCTTTAACTATTCCAAACTCCAAAGAACAACTATTCAAGCTTAAAGCATGGAATAAATCATTGTTTTAATATGCGGCAGCATATGCGACCTAGCCGGCAGCATATGCGACCCCCGTACAGTCGCACCAAAGACGGTGCGACTTGTGCACGCACAGGCCGCATATGCGGTCACATTGGCCATCTTCAGTAAAAGAAGGAAAAGGGAAGATGGGAGAGGGGAAGGGAGGAATGAGGGGATGTCGTTGACGAGCGCCGGGAAGGGGGCAGCGAGGAAGGAGGATGGAGGCAGCAAGTTAGGCGGAGGGAGTGGCGGGAAGTCGATGCGAAAAGGAGAATATCTTTCAAAAAAAAAGAGGAAGAGGAGAGGAGAAGATAGGATTGCAAATGATAGTGGGGGTACAGCTGTGTTTTTGTTTTTTATGATTTTTATAAGGGTTAATTACAATTTGGCCCCCTGAACTATGCCTTGGTATCACTTTGCCCCCCTGAACTTTCAAAGTTAACAGTTACCTCCCCTGAACTTTAATTTTGTAACACTTTGCCCCCCTGAACTTAAAAAACTCATTATTTAACACACATTCGACGTTTTTTTTCTTAATTTTTTTTGTTGTATCCCTAATACACTCCTAAACCTATATTTACGTGAAAGTTTGGATCCAAACGGAGGTCGGATATGGTTGGAATTTGGGTCGGATTGACACACGTCGAATGTGTGTTAAATAATGAGTTTTTGAAGTTCAGGGGGGCAAAGTGTTACAAAATTAAAGTTCAAGGGAGGTAACTGTTAACTTTGAAAGTTCAGGGGGGCAAAGTGATACCAATGCATAATTCAAGGGGTTAAACTGTAATGAACCCTTTTTATATTTTTTCTGATTTTTTAATTATTTTTTGAAATAATTTCATAAAAAATAATTATCTTTTTACAGTTGTACGGTCTGCCCTAGGGCACCCAGCCGCACAGGGTCGCATAATCGAATTCAAAACTGACTTAAACATGACTCTTGTTCTTGCAACATGATTGTATTCATATTAAATAATACAAACTTTATGCAAATTTGCGTTAGAAAGAGAGGAGTTCACTTTGCGAAGTTAATCAGTGTCTTAATTGATAAGGATCCAAATTATCTAATCTGACAGTTCGCTTGGGGCTAAAAATTTACCACGAAATTTTCTACTTCACTGATGCATTACAGTTACCCATATTGCATCTTTATAATATCTATCTGTCACTGCACAGGCAATGTTTGCACCACACTTTCAGTTGATTCACGGTCTAGGTGTTGTCCTGAATCAGAGAAACGATTTTCTTGTCAGTGAGTTCCGTTCAACACTTCAACTCAATGCTAAGTACAACGGCAATGAACAATCACCATCTCTTGCATTGACATTGGTCTATCTCTTTTGGTAGGGGTTGCAACCTTGTTGCTGAATGTTGTGATTCATATGAGTACTGTGTGTCGTGCTGCCTTAATCCATCAAGGGTATTCTCCTGGAAAACCCTGTGGTCATACTCTGCATATTAACATATCATTTAGATAGAATTATCCTTTCTGACATGGAGATTTCAACTAGACAGCTGAAGAGCTTGCTATAAGGGTGAAGATAGCTAAGCCGGTAACCTCTGGTAATATGTGTTGCTTCTTGCATACATCAAAAGCTTGCAATGTAGTTACGAAGTGACTTTGTGCTCGTTATTTTTGATAGGTACCTATGCCACTGTTTTTGATTTCTGTGCTGGAAGATGCCGCCACAATTCTGCAAGCGTGGTACTGCATTGAACTTCTGAAATTTACTACTGTTGTTTCAATAGGCAGCTACTTGGGATAGTAATTTTTCTAGTGGACACCTTTCACATAACATCTAGTAATTAAATTCTAATGTGAAGGGAAACAAATGCAGTTGATATTGATACACAATATGAGTTTATTAGATGCAATGAAACCATTTATATGCTCATGGTCTTGCTTCCGACATTTCCAAGCTTATATATTTGTGATAATTATTGGTCATGGTAACACTTCCAGTGATATTGGTGGTTTTCAAGCTTTCAGGTTCATGAGAATGCTTATGCTAGCGACTTCCACCATTGCTTCTCCATGCAATCTAATTCTTCTGGTGGGCTATTTTCTTACTGAACTTGTTGCTGCATGTGTTGTGAACTTATTTCCATTAACATATTTCCATGAAGTTTTGATTGTTAATCATGTTTTCAAAAATTATACTAGAGAAAAGCTCTGGATAGGTGTCACACTAGACATTTTGTTCTTTCTTTTTCCCATCATTAGGAAACATGTTTCCTTTTTCAGTCCTCAAGTTGAATGAATCTGTTAGCAACCATTAAGGACAGCAGAATTATTATTTTTCTGAACGAGTTGTTGACCAAGATACTTAGTGGTCAATGACTCAATGCTTGTCAAGAGTCAAGACACAATGTTACAACAAGACGACGATAGCCAGGACGGACCACTTGGAGCATAAATTTTAGTAGCCATCGTACAGTTTAGCTGGCTTGCCCATAACATTAATATAAACACATGCACTAATGCTTCTACTACATGATGTTGTCATTTTATTTAGGTCTGTTACACGACACGATATGGTGGCATGATTTAGACACAACATTACACGAAATTTTTGTGTGGTGGAAATATTTTATTATGATGATTTGTGAAGATATAAACATAAAATAATTAGTACACGAACATGACACGATTACACGATATGTTTTTTTTTACACAAAACTGACACGAATAATATCTTTTGTTAGGTAATCAATTGTTTTTTACTTCATAATGATCAATTAATATATTATTTAGAAAGAAAAATATCAATATAACATGTCACTTAATTATTTTCAATCTAAAGATAATGAATTTTATTCAAATTGCTAAACACGATAACACAAAATCTTGACACGACTTCAGAAATGTCTGACACGATAATACACGAACATGACACGATTCACAAGTCTAATTTTATTTTGAATACAGTGTGATGAATAATTAGATCTGTAGGGCATGCGGCCTTTTGGTTGGTTGGAGCTTCAGACCTTGTGTTTCCTTTTGACGGATCAACAGAAGTGACAGATCATAAAACAGAATATGGAGAGAGAGGGTACATAGGAGAGAAGGTAGTGAAAATGGTACTCATAAGCATAAGCTTTTTCTATGGATATTACAGGAAACACCAAGACGGGAGATACATGTATTGTTGTTGGCACCTAGATATACTTGCCCTGAAATGTGGATTTTATGAGTGAATACGTATGACGAGGGCTTGTTGAGTTGTTGGTTTACTTGGGGTCAATATGTTTTTCCTTTCAAATGAATTTATTATGTTTTGAGCAAGACTTTAAAAACTTTTGTTGCCGAGTGCTTATAATCATTTGCCCATTCCTTTTTGCTTGCTGAATACCTATCTTAATGTTTGGTTGCATGATTTAACCTTTTTTTTTAAGCAGAATTTTCAGAATTTCTTTCGGAAACAAGATTGACTGGAATAGACATTGTTATTGGAAGGTAATTTTTAACCTGTCGGGTTACTTGTTGGTCGAATGGACACTGCTGTTCTGACTAATACATGTGGCTTCTAGGTTAGGTGAATCTTGCAATTTGGCATGCAAGTCAAAAGGGATGTCATGCGTCTCAAACAAGCTTTCGGTGATAAATAAATGTGATTTGTAAGCTGACACCGTCATTCTGATTTTGTTACAGATTTGGGAGATATATTTATTGAAGGCACTGGTTCCTAAAGTTGTGTGATTTTTTTAAACCAGATTTCTATATCTTAGGGTGCAAACCACACAATTTTCGCAATCCATTACATTGGAAGAGCATGTTAATTAATGAATTCCTTTTTTGCTAAATATGTTTATACCAAAAAAAAATCATTCTTCATTCCAATTATTTGTTGTGTGTGTAATATAAAGATGTAACGTGAGCGGCAAAAGGATATGTAATGTTGAGAAAATTCAAAATCCTAGATTTCGTTGTTTTACTTTTAATGTGTAATTTTTGAAATATGCTCAGCTACTAAAACTCAAGGTATATCTGACTCATAGCCATACTATATATGTTGCACCTATTGTCTATTCCTTTTAACTTTCACTTTCTACTTTCACCTGCAAAAGCTATCCCTGGTCTTGTTATTTGACCCCACATCCTAGTTTCTGTTTTACAGTAGTATTAAGATCCATTGTATCTTTGTGTATTCTTTTCATTCTTTTTGCAATGTTACGATGTAAGAATTGTACGTATAGTTACAAAATACATTTTTGAAGATACTATTTGTTTGATGCTAGTCTTCAGAAGCACATGACATGCAAGGGCACATGCTTTGCTAGTACTGGAGCTGATCAACCTGCCGAGGTCACTGAAGATGCACCTCAGAATTTGGTACTATTTGTTTCTCCTTTAACGCCAACGTTTGGTGTTAGTCTTGTGATGATTAAGATTCCCAAATAAAGATTCTTATAAATAATTTATATTTAAAACAAAATCCCTAGAAAAGTTTGATTGAAACTTGATAGTAATGCAACTTGTTTGGAGTGTGCATTAATGTTTTACTTCATTATTTGATCACAAAAGTGAAAAGGTTTATTGATATATTTTGAAACACTAAGAAGTATTTCAGGTGTACTTTTAGATCCCCCTGGATTGTTTGTACAATTACCATGATATGTAAATAATCGAGGGCACATTTGGCAAGATGGTTGGTCTGACAGCTCTTAGAGAAACCCTGACATGGTTGGGGTTTGCGGCAACCAATTTTGGCTTTCTAGATTCCTAGAATTGCACTCCCCTATGCCCACACCATGATATTGGCTTGGTTTGAAAAGCTATGGCGTGTGCAATTTGAATTCCTATTAGGGTTTTTTGGGTCCAACAATTGCTGCCTTGTGCCTTCCATCTAGAAAATGGTCCTCCCTAGAATTAGTCAATCCCAAAAGACCTTCCTAAACCCTTCCTTTCCCAGTTGACGAGTAAAATAGTACTTGTAAAATTGTTTACTTTAAACCTTGAAGTTTGTGAAAGTAACCGTACCATTTTATGTGAAAAGCATTTTGATATTAGTAACTTATGTGCTTAATTATAATGATAGACCATGTTTCTACTTTCTGGTTTTTCAGAATCCCGGGGCATGCTTGTATGCTCAAAATGAAAGTGTACTATCATGTGATGGTTCACATCAGCATACGAGGAGACTCTGCCCTTGTGCATGACCAAAGTGCAAGCTGAACCTCTGTTTGTCACTGTCTTACAGGTATTTGTGTTATTTGGTTTAGCTCGTAGTAATTTGTGTCATGGTCATATAAACACACAATTCCTTCTCATACTTTGACATTAAAACTAAAGTATCTCTAATATATATTTGAAGTGCAAATTAGGGCTTCTCAAAATATACTTTCAAATATATGACTATGATGAGTCAGTAAGGAGTGGTATTACCATTAGAGACATTGATACGATCGAGTTATGTTTATGGAACTCAGCAACACTTGTCAATAAATTTCGGAGAACCTTTTCTCATCTCTGGAGGTTATTGGACCTACAACAAGACTGTTCTATTTAACTGAGATAGACATATGCCAAGTTCTTCTAACAAAAATATGTACTGTTGAGAAGACCACGTGGTAGTGTGGCTGCCATATGTGCACATTAGAGCTATGAATGTGCAAATATATAGAGGAAGTCAGTTTTCTAAAAAGTAAATATTTATTTTTTGACAAATCTAAACAATGCTCGTCAGTTTACGTGGGAGTTGATATTTAGTTACGTGCACATGTTCAGCAAATATGTGAACACCAATCATATGTGAAGGGCTTTACATCCAAACTTCTTCAATGCAAAAATAAAATGACCAACTTACATGTTTCTTTCAGGAATTTTTGTTGGAGCTGATGCTACTCCAAAATCCACATGTAGACTTGAAGCTGGAAAAGTGTCTCTTGACCAGTGGAGCTGCTGAAGCAGCAGAAATCAGTCAGCATCATTCTAGTTGTGTACAGTACTGTACTATTTCTTGTTGAAGTTGTTACCCAAGAATACTCATCATCATTGTAACAGTGAACTGTACCTGTTTCGCGTCGAAGTTGTAACTTAACAAGTGCCGTCTTGACAAATATTTAGGTGGTCAGCTTTAGTAGCTCCAGCAATATCATATGTATAACACTTTCTTTACTTGCATGGAGAAAGAAGATGTTGGTCACAAGCTGCAATGACCATATTGTCATTTTCATCTTGATTAGTTATATATTTCTCTGATATCATGTCGACTAGGCTATTGTTCAATGAATATCAGTTCTGAGCTTGTTCTTTTTTTTTAAACAGGTTTTTGTGCCATTGGAATGAGCCAAACTAGTATGATATATTTGGTAAATTTTATAAGCTCTTAAAAAACTTTTCGAACAACTCATGCTGTAATATTACATATTTTATTGCTACATAGGGAAGATGACAACCCTTGAATTTTTCTCCCTCCTATTTCTAACCACTATCATGATCCATAAACCATTTAATGCTTCACATCACAGGTTTCTTAGAAGGAATAATCCGGCTTCAAGCTTGTGGCAGGTTTCTTCGGCTTCTCCCTCGGTTGCTCCGTCGTCTGCTCCTCACTGCTACTGACAATCGGCATCTCTGACTCGTCCCAGGTAGCCTCGAAAGCCGGGTGGGTAAGTACACTTCCCAGAAGCTGTGTCCCACGTAGTGCATTAGTGAGAGGCAGGTGACCCTCGGGTGTGTCACCATCCAACTCCCAAATGAATTCATTTGGGAAGGACCTGTAATTATACTGCTCAATTTCAGTGTCCAATTTTTTCATCCATCCCACTTTGATGAAGAACCTTGTGAAGTCCCTCCTGACTTTCTCCCAAACCTTCCTCTGCACACTGTAACCAAACTTACCATCACTGTGCTCCAACCATAACTTGTCTACAGCTTGCAGGTCTGCTGCGTCAATGAATTGCACCTCGGAGAAGAACACATAGCCTCGTTTTATTGCGTTTTCACCCGTGAAAGCGATGAGGAGGCGGCGTGTCTCGTCGTCCGCGAGGCGGTAGTTCTTGTTGGAGAGGTGGTAGGAGAGGAGGTCCAGGGAGGTGGAAGAGGGGGAGGGAGGGGTTATCAGGGCGGTCGAGGATGTCGTCGTTGTCGACGAAAGGTTGCAATGAATTTTGAGCAATGACTTTGGTTTGATGAATAGAAGGGTGTTGTTGTCATTGTATGAAAAGGTTGGTTGGTGTGTGGTTTGAAAAGGGTGTTTGTTGTTGTGGTTGTGGAGGAGGTGTTGGTGTAGGGATTGGAAGGAAGCAAAAGCCATGAGAAGAGGGGGGGGGAGGTGTGAGAAAGATAAGGAATGGAGGGTATGTGAGGATGGGGAGTTTTGGAGTTGGGACTTAGTTGGGGGGATGGGGTGAGGAGTTAGAATGGGGGGCTGTGATTGGTGGGTTCTGGCTTAGGCTGGATCCTGTTGGTGATCTGGAATTTTATGTGGTAGTAATGTTGGTAATTTGAGATTTTACTAGGTTTTGTGGTGGAGATTTGATGGTTTGGGATGGGCCCATGCTTTAGCTCGGCTTTGGCTTCGGCTTCGGCTTTCATTTAAAAAAAATCCTTTTCATATTTGCAGACAATGAAATAGCTTGGTGCGTTCTGTTTGTAGGCAGGATGGTGCTGGGCATTGGCAAAGATTTTGCCAATTTGGGAGATATTGGATATAACCATCTTGTTTATAATGGGTCCGTTTGAGCTTTTGGAGTACGGAGATTCAATCGTAATTTTTATCTTTTGGAGATGATTTTCACTCCACCAAATGTAGCTTTTAGACTACAAAACCCACCCCATGTGTTTCTCACTACATGAAGCTTTTAGTACAAAAATGAGCACATCTTAAACCTCCCCAAACTCCTACCACGAGAATCAGCAAAAATTGTTTGGGAGGCTAATTGGTCTGCTTAAGAGAATACAAAATTATCCCCAATGGCAAATGCAATTTTTGGATCCAAAACTAATTCATTGTAGATAATTTGAAGCTTATAGGATCTACGAGGTAGAACAAAAAATGGAGCTTGACCAAATATATTTTGACACGACTTGTAATCGAGTTTAAAGACCGTCAGAAATAGTTGTGGGTAAAATTAAACATTTCTCTTTTATTAGTGAGGTATTTCTCTTGATATCACCATGCTATGATATTTGACTGTAAAGAGAGGATGTGTTGGTATGAGTTTGAAGTTTTAGATTAATTCGGCTAGTAATTGATTGATTCGGTAGGAGAGATCTCCCATTTGCCACCTTCTCCTAGCCGGAACAATATGGACCGAAGCCCTTCTGCTCATAATCTTTAACTTTTTAACAAAATGAAATTCGGAATTGCATTAAATTTGATGTTGTTATCATTAAATTTGATTCAGATATTTATCAATTTGCTATCTCAATTGATAAATATCTGAACCGATTCCGATGCAATTTTGAATTTTATTTTGTCAAACATTAAGATTTGAAGTATTTATAACAAAACAATACGAAAACAATCAAGAAATGACGATGAATATACAAATTGTCAATAAAAAGATATCAAACTACTACAAAACGAAGAAACAATGACATTTTAAAGTTTAAGAAAGTTAATACAAAAGCCTAGTTGGGAAGGTATTTGTAATTAACCCTATTAAAATAGGAGAAGCTGTTTTATTCTTAAATCACTCATCATCCCATCAATGAGAGGGAGGAATCGAAGAGCCACGTTGATGGTAACGGAAAATGTATGACAACTATTTGGTATCAAAGCAATCAAGTAAATTTCAATGATAAATGTCTCTCTATGACATTTTACACAAACATCAACAAAGAGTAATAACTGCTCAAACTAAAAAAGAAACAAGTTAATACATTTGTAGGCTTCCTAAAAACAAAGCAAATTTCTCGCAGAAATTGTTTCATTAAACAAAATTTTATCCTCTCAATCCATGTTGTCTCCATTCCCTGCGTTATGGTGGATGCAATTCTATAGCTCAGTCACCATGAACCCAATTGAGAACAGAAAAACTCACTGGAATCAGAAGACTATCTAGCAAATACCGGTGACAAATCTCATGGTCCTGAACAAGCTGCAAGTGTACTTCGGAAGCTGACCGGGTTGCACTCCTGTGCTCTTTAATTCTAAATATCACGGTCCTCATCGTGCTGCTCGTCATTTCTATTAACCCCATAGTCAACCCATGGAAGCAAGGACTCTAAGAAGACGACGGCAGCGTTTCGTCCAGCAACTTCACGGGCTCCCTCTGGATTGCCTATTCTGCCTGGATCTGGCATAGCATGTGCCATAGGCTGACCGCCCATAAACTGTTGTAGTTCCTCCGGAGGTAATGATGGAACTGTGTCGGAGAAGTCCGAAACCAGTAGATGAGAGTACCTAGACAACAATAAGATAATTTAATGATCGAAAATGACATCAATTGGACAGGAGATCGATCGATGAACTTGGATAAAGCCCTGAAGAGAAATAGAATGCTGATGACATGAATTGATAACAAAGCAGTGTGTGCTATGCGGCAAAAGGGCAAATTTGGAAGAATGAGCTCTGCCTATTGAAATGAGCAATGAGAACAATGAAGGGTAATGGAAGCTGCATAAGAAAGTTCTCCAACAAAAATAAATATTTGAAACCTTCAACCCAATAGACAGCTGAAGGCATAACAATCCAAAAGAGTTTGTCTGATGTGAAACGATATTAATCTTTACAGAGAGAGATATGAAAATCATGAATCAAATGATTTAGGAAGAGTAGGAAATGTCAACAATCTGAGAAAAAGGAATAAAGTTGTCTGTTCAAACATTCTACTTCCAAATAGAGTTGCTCTACTGACATCAAGGGACAAGCAACTGGGTGACCAAGTGGTTTTGCTCTACTTGTCTCTCCTTAACCCGACTTAATTTCTACCCATTGTTAGAAGAAGTCAAGAAACACAAAACCATGATAAGAGAATTAATCAAAAAATTCTTCATCTTGCTACTTATAAGATGTTAATGTCCCATTAAAGATTTTATTATTATTTGAGATAATCATGAATGTCATTTATGATTTACCGGACGTAAGCATGCAAACATTATGGCAGAATGATCATAAACTTACGGTCCACATAATGATTATACCATAGAGAAGGAAAAGAAAAAACTATGCTTACTCATTTTTCAGGGATGAGAAAGCCTCCTTTCGGATACATTCCCAGTCATTAACTCCGGCATTGCTATTCTTCAGTGATTCAATCACTACTAGAGCAGCCTCTTTCAGAAAGTTTTGCAACTCCGGGAACCTCCACATTAAGTAACTTCTTTCAACATATATATTTATGAGGTGATCCAGAGAAGGACTACCTGCCTTTGCGGACCCAAAAAATGAATGTTTCAGTATTTGCGTCCATGCTGCATCTTTCAGGGGAGCCTTGTCAACCAATTTCTTAAGAACCAAAGGATGAAGCATCAAAGCTTGTTTCATTAGATCCCCTGACGTGGCTTTGTCTGTTTGCACAGCAACCTCTTCAGATGCACTTCCTTGCTCGAGATAGAAGCGAGAAATTGCTAAAGAATATGAGAAGTTAGGGAACAACCACAAGGAGTAGTCGCTTCTATATTCCTCTGTAAAGTGCTCCAACCATGAAAACTCTTGGGCCCTCAAAGAAAAGTAATCTATGCAGAATAATGCTCCCATTGGGTCATCGGAATCAAGAGAAAGCAAAAACTTGCACACCTCTAAAGCTGAACGGTGACATCCACGCCTATCCATGTTTTTCATGTGACTAAAAAGGGCAGTGAATAATGGTTTGTTTGTATCATGATTGTATTTCAACTGGCAATTACCCTGTGTAGGACTAAATAGAGGATGCCATGCACATTCCAAGGCAAACAAACATTTGCCGATTGCATCCACTGATGATTGGTGTTCTCCAGAAAATTTGAATACCTCGGCAAATGTCAGGAGTGCTTCAATATGGTAAGGTTGATGAGCCAAGATACTTGCAATAGCATTGAGGTCGTGAGTAGATTTTGCAGCTTCAAATGCCTCTTGTACATATCTGTATGACTGTGAATGTACATATCTGCAAAGCAGATAACTCAGCCCCATCAGGCCACTCTATGCATGCAACGCATGTCAGAAAGATATAATTGCATATTAATCCCTTAAACTTACTGTTTGGTTGCTTATGTGAAAGTATATTAAAAAAAGTTATTGATTTGCATTTTTTCTCAGTAGTTAATTATTTGCAATTTAAGGCAACAAGGGTGTAATTTCAAATAATGGTGTTTTGTTGACGACTTGTTAAAATGTCGACCACTTATACTCAACAGAGTTATTCCTCCTCTGCTATCTCATCCCATTTTACTTATTATTTTTTTCAATTTGCTAATTAGATCGACATAAACCGGTGAATTTCCTATGAAATTTTTTACGTACTTTTGCTGCATTTCCCAATATGCTAATATGACATCAAGATTAGTCTGATCCTACTTAGCTGGACTGCAATTTCAACAAAGACCACAAACGACAATATAGAAATTTAGGCATGCTTGCCTAAAATAATGAGTGCCACCCTTGGTCTCTAGAAGCTCCATTGATAAAGAGCCATCCCACCGAGGCCAATGGTTAGATGGAGAGATCAGGATTGTTCTTCTGGGGTTGTAGGCACCACGTCTTCCACCATGCATTTGTCTAGAGCTACCACCACCTTGCTTATTCTCAAAGGAATTAACAACTTTAGAACCAAATATTTTTCGTAGCTCATTTTCAGCCTTCAGTTGTTTAGGATCCACAGCTAAAACAAATGATGTGCTTTGGCTTGTGGTTTTTGGTTGAGTTTCAGCACTGGCACTTGTGGAGCTATCGTCTCCAATTCTAAGGCCAGAAGATCCTTCACTAATAGCCAGGTCTTCTAAAATAGAGTCAATTGACTCTTCTGTTCTCTTTGCAACATTTGATTCCTCTTTGTTCTTTTTCTTCTTACTCTTTTTCTTTGACTTAGAAATTGGGATCACTTCAGCTGTTTCCTTGACTGCAAAATTAACCTTTTCCTCATGCATTTTCTCTAACACCTCCTTGTCATCTTCCTCCTTCTCATCCTGTCAATGCTCTTAGATAGTCAAAATCATCACACAAAACATTGCATAAGCCAGTAGCAAAATGAAATGTAAGATCTCAGCAAGATAAATAATTTTTAGTCTACTATAAATGCTATACAGGCCAGTCAGGCCAAACTTAAAGGCAAGTGTGATTGAGCTTTTAGGATATGCTTAAGCACCGCATCAAAAGCTTGATATGTTACTTACGTCAAACCGAGGAACATTTTCAAATAGACAGAAAAATGAAGTTTGGCAAAAAAAAAAATCTTCCAAAATCCTAATTCAAAATTTAGATGAACATCAAAATAGTTAGTATATTTGTGAGGTTCTATCTGAGGATCTTAACATACCAATATGAATAACAGAATAAGTAACAACTAAAATTGAATCTCTGCAAAACCCTAGACACCAATCCCACCCCTAACTCGCTACCATCACATTCTCCCTTCAAAACCAAACCTAAACCCCAAAATCCTCCTCCATTCCCACCCCCACCAACCAAACCCAAACTCCACAACCCCAAACCACCGAAAAAAATCGAATCTTTGCAAAACCCTAAACTCAAATTTCTCTCCCAACTCACGACCACCACATTAATTTGCCCATCAAAACCCGAACTCCACGACCCCAAACCACCGTGAAAAAAAATTCAAATTCAAATTCTGGCGAAACCCTAGGTTTCCAGGTTGGGGGGCGACCTGGTCGTCGAGAAGGTGGAAGGGATTGCGGGAGACGGGGGAGGTGGCGTTATCGTCGTCGTTATCGTCGGATTGGGGATTGGGGTCAGGTTTGATTAGCAGCTGCTGCTGCTCCTTCTCCTCTAACACCTTCCTCAGCAGCCTCGCCGACATGCTTCCGAATTGAATTGGAAGACCAGAAGAAGAAGAAGAAGAAGAAGAAGAAGAAAAGGGTTTGGTTTGGTTGATTCGGAGCTCTAAACGCGGAAGAGAGCTCCATTGTACATGTGGGGTGATCGGATATAAATAAATAAATAATAGGGTTAATTAAAGTTTTATCCTGAACTATTACTTGATTTCACTTTTGACCTCTGAACGTTCAAAGTTAACAATTAGTCCCTTAAATTTTCATTTTGTAACACTTTGCCCCCTAATTTTTAAAATCTATTATTTAACACACATTCGACGTTTTCCCCATTTTTTGTTGTATCCCTAATACACTCTTAAATCTATATTTACGTGAAAGTAAGGATTGAAACAGATGTCAAATTTTATTAGAATTTGGGTCAGATTCAGTACTAATCCAACCCAAATTCCAACCAAATCCGACATTCGTTTCAATTCGAACTTTCACGTAAATATAAGTTTAGGAGTGTATTAGGGATACAACAAAAGAATGGGAAAATACGTCGAATGTGTGTTAAATAATGTATTTTTAAAGTTGAGAGAGCAAAACATTACAAAATGAAAGTTCAGAATAGGGAACTGTTAACTTTGAAAGTTTAGAACTGCAAAGCGATATCAAGTAATAGTTCAGGGAGGCAAACTTTGATTAACCCATAAATAAATATTAAGGTTAATTACATTTTGATCTTGAATTATGACTTGATTTCACTTTGCACTTCTGAACTTTCAAAGTTAACAGTTAGCCCCCTGAACTTTCATTTGTAACAATTTGCCCCTTAATTTTTAAAATCTATTATTTAAACTCACATTTGTCTATTTTTTATATTTTTTTTGTTGTATCCCTAGTACACTCCTAAACTTATATTTACGTGAAAATTCGGATCAAAACGAATGTCGGATTTGGTTAGAATTTGAGTTGGATTCAGGGGGTAACCGTCAACTTTAAAAGTTCAGAGATATAAAGTAATTTCAAGGTATAGTTCAAGAGGACAAATTGTGATTAACCCTAAATAATAATATTATTACTTATATTATTAACCAATACAAAAAAATAATTATAAGTGAATAAATTTAAGATGAGTTCCGATTGTTTCGAGTTTAGGCAACTTATTTACCGTCGGAAGATTTTTTATCAATCAAGATTTTTCATTTAAGCTAAACTATAGTCGAACATTTTTCCAGTCTAGTTCAAATCGAATTTCGAGCTCGAGTCAAAGTTGACAATCCTCTCGGATTAGAGTTATGTTCTCTTTTATATAAAAATTACTTTTATATAAAAAATTACTTTTATTATCTTTTATATAAAAAATTACTTTTATTAGCATAATAAAACAAATCAGCTGTTATCCGCAACGGATCATGAAGAAAAACGAAAATGATTCGTTTACAAAGCTTGGGTGTTCGTTCCGCCCATAACACTCCGGAAATTGGAATTCAGCATTTGACCTATCATGGATATGGATATGATGGTTTAATGGGAACTACTAAACGTCGCCCCAAAACTACTTAAATCGCCCCTTGAAATTACCAAATTGCCCTTAACAATATATTTAATACCCATATCGTCCCGTGTCTTTAAACAAGGTTATTGACTCAGTTTTACTCACATTCCTAGTACCAACACCACGAAAATGTCTGGCGAAACACCTAGATCAGGCGAAGTAACGGAGGCGGATTTTTTTTTTCCGACACGGGCGTCTGGCTAAGACGCCTGTACCATCGTGGAGGCGTCTGGCTAAGACGCCTCCACCATCGTTGAGGCGTCTTAGCCAGACGCCTCCACGATGGTACAGGCGTCTTAGCCAGACGCCTATACCATTGTCTAGGCGTCTGGTTAAGACGCCTCGACCATGGTGGAGGCGTCTTAGCCAGACGCCTCCACGATGGTACAGGCGTCTTAGCCAGACGTCCCGTTTTTTTTAATGTTTTTTGTCAAATTAAAATTATACGGTGTGTTATCTCAAATTATTTGACGTTTCTTTGCAAATTTTCGGTGGTAACCGGTCGGATTACAATGAGTTTTTTTGCAAGTGATGAAGATTCAAAAAAATTCCAGATCCAACATTTTTAAAGTTCCAAATCCCCCGGTGGTAAAACATCATGACTTACAAATACCACCTCGACAGGTCGTTCGGGGGTCTCGCTCCCCGGTGAGCGAGCGGCATTCCACCTCGCCGGTGAGGTGGCGGGGGTGGCAAGGGGGCAGCGCCCCCTGGAAATTTTTTGGATTTTGAAATTGTTGGATCTGGAAATTTTTGAATTTTCGGTGTACCGAAGAGGTATCGGTCATCCGAATATAGTAATTATTAACTTATTAATTAATTTAACAATTATCTAAATTTATAATCAATTATCTTTTTAAAAAAAATAATAAAAAATTACGGGCGTCTGACGGAGCCGCCCCCACGTAAGAGGGGGCGTCTGGCTAAGACGCCTCCCCCATGGAGGAGGCGTCTTACACAGACGCCTGTCCCAAGGGCGGAGCGTCTGGGTAAAACGCCTCCCCGATGGGTAAGGCGTCTGGGTAAAACGCCGCCCCTATGGGGCAGGCGTCTTAGCTAGACGCCCCCTCCTACGTGGGGGCGGCTCCGTCAGACGCCCGTAATTTTTTATTATTTTTTATTATTTTTTTATTAAAAAGATGTTAGATGTTTTACCAGATTCGAGTACACTGGGGCGTCCGTTGGTTCATTACTGACCTCCAAAACATTATTTTTTATGATTATAAGAGGAATATGAAGAGAGATGTGTGATAGGAGGGTAAAATGTCGCGTTATAGCAGTAGAAATGAGAGAAGGGCAAAATGGTAATTTCAAGGGGCGATTTAAGTAATTTTGGGGCGATGTTTAGCAATTCAGTTAATTTAAAGTCTTTACAAATCTATAGAAATCGACAAAAGTTGAAATTTCTATACGCCTCTCATATTCAAGTGCTCAATAAAAAAACTTATGTTTGTTTCATTTGTTTCCTCAATATATTACTAACATTTTCAAAAGAATAACATAAATGCGCATCTTATTTTTGAGATATTCGTCGAGAGGGTTTTTAAGATCTTAACCACAAAAATATTTAAATTAAAAGTTTAATTTTTCTTCTTTAAAAACATATTCAATGTTTTACGACTATTGGCTTTAATATATTGTTAAGAGAAAAAAGATGGTAAAGACCTATACAAAATGGGATAAGAAGCAGAGTATATATGGACATTTGTGTATTACTGCACAAGATGTATATCTCTGTAGCTCCAAAAGCAAGTTGGTGGGAGTTTAATGCATGGTTATAAGATACACAATTTACCTTAATAATTGTTAAATACACCGCACCAAGAAAATACATTTGTACATACTAGAGTTATAGTGTCCTTTGAAACACTCTTACGCCGCCATCATGATTGGGGGTGAGTTTCGATCAGGGATCAGACCAAATTTTTGAGATCTTCGGATCGAATAAATTCGGTTCGGTCCGATCCAAAACTCAAATTTTACCCATAAAATTTTGGTTCAGTTCAGGACCGAACCGGACTGGACTGGACCAAAAACCGAATTTTCGGTGTCCCCCGGACCGAAAAAATTCAGTCCGGTCCGGATGCCCAGACCGAACAGAAATTTGCTCTCCCTTAATCAATATACATGATCTAACACTAGAGAGGTGAAAGAGAGGTAAACATAGCCCGGTGAATAGGAGGTAAACATTTTACATGTGAAAATAATCTTCACACAAAACTTAATGCCCACGGAGAGCAATAAGGGCTTAAAAACTATATCTTACTCAGTCAAACAACATTTATCAAAGGAACGTAGTTACTAGACACAGTTCTCACCGCCCATGAAGTGGTTCACTCACTTAAGAAGAACAAGTAGAAGGGTCTCGTACTAAAATTTGACTTTGAAAATTCCTATTTGCCTTTCACAGGTTCAGACTTAGTCCTATTCCTATTTGCCTTTCACAAGTTCAGAAACCTTGTAATGTAAGGTAGAGGTAAGTGTGCATGGAATGTTTGGAAAAAAACAGCGCGTTTGGAAGTAAGCAACACTTTCTTAAACCAATAGTTAATATGAAGTTGCTACTAATCAATTCCAAAAGACGCGTGGAGGGTCAACCATAAGTTAGAAATGCTTAGACACTAACATGACAACTAATACCAAATTTTAACATATTTATTAGAACTTGAAAAGTTCCTAGAGAAGTACAAATTGATACAATAACCAACACGATGGTCAAGATGATTAGAAAAACATTGATCGATCCTAAACTCATGTACTAGAGTTGTAGCTAACGACATAGTGAAACAACGGTTCACTCAAATCAATGTCAAGTATAATGATAGCACCTGATGGATCCTTTCCGGACGGAATCTCGAATGCGATAACTAACTACGAACACAATATAATTAGTGCTCTTCAAGTAACAACAAACTCCATACAAATACCATAACTCAAATTACGATTTTATTATTCAAATGGATGATTATATAAATACAAGTAGTGACTTATTTATAGACTACAACAACCACCCAAACTCAACTAACTCTAACTATTAAAACTAACTCCAACCAACATGTGATTATGTGATCCATGTGACATCTATGCACTCAATCAAATTGTGTCACCTCATCAATCCACATTATATGTACAAGACCAATTACAAATTACCACATCACTTATATATTTTGACCGCTATCATATAACCAAAAACAACAAAAATGAAAATGGACAAGCTATGAAACAAAATCTGAATGTTCATGTCGCATTCATGTACCTAACCTTCAGTCATGGTACGTGTGCAACTTAACCAATACCAACCAAGACCTAACCCTAACCATCAAATGAAAACACGAAAAAGAGATCGAAAGGTTGAATTGCCATTTTTCAAAAGACAAGCATAATCACTAGGTACCATTTCTCAAAAGACAGGCATAATCACTAGGTAATGATAAAAAAGGTACAATGTAAACCAATGCAAACCAAGGCTTAAATATGGACAAGGAAATATAAATATGAAAAAGAAAGGCATGGGAAAAGATGGATCTTATCCTAAATGTCCATCTTGCAAAATTCTAATTAACATTTATATAAGATGTCAAATGTCTATGCTAAAGATTTGGCGATTCTCCTAGATTTTGGAATTTCATCTAGTTTTTAAAGACAATTTGACATTCCTACCTACCCATGGAACTTTTATTCTTTTAAACTCTGATCTCCCTAGATTGTTATATCTGAATTCATCAATGGTCATGCGGAACACTTATCTTGGTGGGAGGAGCTATGAATGAGCCGTGTAAAACCCTAGACAGAAGTACATTTTTTACGTTTCTACTCTTTGAAGCGAGAAGGTTTTTGGCAGCGAGACATAATTAATGAAGAGTTTTTGAACTTTAAACTAATTAAATTGTAAATATAAAGATATTTTTTATTTCAAATTTAATTTTATTCTTAATCATAAATATTTTAGATTTTTAAATTTAAAAAACAAATTGCATTCTATTCAGGGTAAATTGTTTGCGTGTCGTTGGAAATCAACAAAATTACTTTTCTACCATCGTTGTATAACTATTTCTGTCACTACAACGTCGTATATTTTTGTTCTTATAACATAAAAAAATTTATTTTTTAGATTTATACTATTATTTTTTCAAATCATATCACTCCGTCAAATTTACAACTAATCCAGAGAATATAAAGAAAAATAATTTCGTTGGTTTACAGGGAGACAACCAAAAATTCCTTTATTTAAGGCCAAATCCCCCATCGTCCGACGTCTTCAAACCCCCACTCCTCCATTCCCTTCGATCAAACCCTCACCTCCCATCGATCCCTCCTCCGGTCATCTCCGGCGAGCTCTCTCACCCTCCGATCCAGACCTTCCGTCGGAAGAAGAAGACATGAGAGGCAATGGGACATAGCGGGAAGCAGAAGAAGAAGCACCGCGGGCGGAAGGGCAAGTCCAGGGCTCCGTCCCACGACTACGGCGTCGGGGACGGCCAGGATCTTCTTTCCGACGAGCTCGTCGCTCTGTAAGTGACGAGTGGGGATCGGACTGGATTTGGAGTTTGTAGTCGTATGTTTTGTGTTGGTGTTGAAATGGTTTAAGATCAGGGTCTGGAGACGATTACGATGTTTGTGTGATTTTCATTGCCGTTGAAATGCTTAATGATCAGGCTCTGAGACGATAGTGATATTCTCTTTGAGGCTCGGGGACAATTACAATGGTCGCTTTGAGGAGCTCGTTGCTGTGTAAGTGATGAGTGGGGATTGTGTTCGGATTTCGTGAGTCAGTGGAGTCTAAGTCGTTGTTTTGTCGAGTCTGTAATTGTATTCTCTCCGTAGGTGTAAAAATGGTTAGGCTATGGAAACTATTGCGATGTTAGTGTTAATGAGCTCGTTGCTCTGTAAGGGACGAGAAGGGATCGAGTTTGGATTTTATGGTTTAGTGGAGTTTAGGTCGTTCCCTGATTGAGCTTGTACTTGTATGTTTTGTGCTGGTTTTGAAATGATTAGTGATTAGGCTCTGAAGATGATTACGAGGTTCGCTTTGAGGAGCTTGTTGCGATTTAGATTTCCTAGTTTAGGTGAAGTTTGCAATCATATCTCCTTAGTTGGTAAAGTTTGTGTGATTTTCATTTGCGTTGAAATGCCTAATGATCAGGCTCCTAGACGATTGTGACATTCTCATTGAGGAGCTTGTTGCTGTGTAAAGTGATGATTAGGGATCTGGTTTGGAGTTTGTGGCTTAGTAGAGATCAAGTCGTTACTTGATCGAGTTTGTATTTTTATGTTTTGTGTTGGTGTTGAAATGGAGCTCATCGCCATTAAAATTTCATAGTTTAGTGAAGTTCATCTTGTTATCTGGTCAAATTTGTATGATTTTAATTATTGATAAAATACTCAACTAATTAATTCGAGAATCAGATTCTCCTTTTTGAAGAACTAGTTGCTCTTTAAGTTGATCGATCTATTTTATTTAAACAAGTTAACTGTAATACCTATTTGTAGATTAAATAACATAACTCATTTTTATCTGTGTGATTGGGCTGGAATGCTGCATAATGTTCCATAACTCATGATTTCCACACCCCTTTGTAATATCCACTCAACTACCAACCACAAATTTGATTCCCTAAATAGCGCAATTTCGTGAGTATCGTACCGGTCGATCAAAATAAAACAAGGTGTCTCTACCAAAGCTGTAGATTACCAAATTATCTATTCAAATACTCCTATAGCACAAGCTATAGTTATTTAACTTTGCTACCATATCCTTGAAAACATGCAGATCAGACCATCTGCATGTCTGAATTTTGACGTTTTAGGGCTAATCTGAGTATAATTTGACTTGGGTGTTAGTATAGAAAATGATCACTAGGTAAATTCCTAACTTCTACAAAAATTTCAAGATTTTTGAGCTGAGCTTGTAGAATCTCAGTTACAACAGAATTCTCAGATCACTAACATGCAGAAATGGTTGTTCCCACATTTGAATCTTTAAAATTTATGGATGGTGCATGCATAATTTGATTTGGATGCTTTAATGAAAAAGTCCACTAAAGGATCTTCTGGTTGCTGTAAATATTTCAAGAAATTACCAAACCAAAAAGCCCAAAGCAGAATGAATTTCAGAACATCAACATGAATCCTCTTTATGTTGGGTGTCAACATTGTGTGTACCTAATTAGGTGCGCACAATATCCTCCTAGAAGAGCTCGTTAAAGGGCTATAAGTGGGGTTACAATTTGAATCTTTCCGTATTGTAATAACTTTACATGTAAAGAGAAGTATAAGTGCAAGATCTTTTTTTTTGTGTGGATGGCCAAAATAAAATTAAGAAGAAATACAACGTACTAATCAGAAAAAGAAAAGAAAGAAAAACAATGTCATACTTGTTTTCTGCCTCTTCGGAGACATCTACTAAAATTGGAATGACAAGAAGAAAATTAGCATGACCCCTGCTCAAGGTCGTACTTGTTATTTACTAGTTAGATGCATCATGTAAGGGTTTGATATTGATTATTTAATGCAAGTGTAATGGTTTGTGAAAGTGTTCGTAGTCACTCAACAATCTCAATTGATCATGACTTTTAGGACCGCGATATTTCAAGATGACATACAAATGTTGTCACGTCCACCTCAAGCACATGTTATGATAAATATCAGGTACCCAATATTCATTGAAAGCTAATGAAGCGACTACTATGTCATTTGAGTTATTTGATAAAAAAAGTTTCAATTTTTTCCTCAGACCGCACTCAGACGAAACAGGCCATGAAAATCTCAATGTTTCAGCTGTTATGTCATTGAGGTGATGTTCTTGTGCTGAAAGACTTTTTTGTTGGTGCTTCAAAGCAAAGCTGAAATAAATTTGAATGTCTGTAGGTGTTCACTTGGCTACCCATACAAATCCCCGAAGATACATATAGAGCCAGCAAAAGGTTTGAAGCAAGACGATGTTGACAAACTTCTCTCCCTTCTTCTTGACCAGGTCATGATTTGTACTTGATCAGTGTTAGTGTAGTACTGTAGCTTCCATTGTATTTGATGTATCTACTTCATTCAATGGGCAATGATATCTTGGGACCATCCATTGGCACACTGACAAAATGTGATGTTCGGACTAGTTATGATCAAGACTTGCTAATTACCAAGTGTTTCGCTTAGTATTACTATTACTCTACCAACTTTGTTTGGTTGGTCGGGGCTTCAGTTTTTACTTATCTATGACATTGCAATAGGATCTTCAAAGGGATCTAATGGTTTACTTGGTGTGCATTATATTATATCGTCATGATCTTTTCGATTTGAAGAGCTGATAAAATCATCCGGATAACCTTATCTTGATCACAATATTTCTATCTTATCCTACTCATTTGACGCCATTTATCCCATTTCTTTGAAAATATTTTCCCATTTGCTTATAAGTATCTTCTATTTTAGTTTCTAGTAGTATATTGGGCTCGTGCTCAGCAAATTAGGCAAAAAAAACAAACAAACAAGTGAGGTTTCTATAATTCCTAACATGCAAATTGTGCACAATTTCCTAACATTTGGATTCCCCATATAATAAGTCAGATCTTCTTGAGATGTTACTTCTATTTGTATTTTGAAGACCATACACGAAAGTTCCTATTATTTATGTAAACTCAACATTTTTTTTATCGAATGACAGGCAAATTCAAATGCTCGAGAAGGTCGAGTGATGATTTTTAATCTTGTTGAAGCAGCACAAGAGTTTTTGTCAGAGATTCTTGCCCTACAAGAGGCAAATGAATGTGTATGTTCTTTCTCGTTCAAAACATTTGCTGATTTCTGTATTCTCATTGTAAGAACAACAATGTCACACAATTTGTGTATTAATTATGTTACAGACCATATTATGTTATGGGTCTGTCCTTCCATCTCGGTGATTTGTCAGTTCTCTTGACTTCATCTCCTTTTGTGTCATGTGATTAGGTTCTCATGATCTTTGATTCTGTAGTCCAGTATATTTCCAACATGTGACATGTTTAGGTTGGGCTGTCAATAAGCACGTCTTCTGTGAAATTTATGATTTCCCCCTAATGTATTTACAGATTAAGCTTGGAAGGCTTGTTGTCTTCTAGAAACTTGGGATATTTTCAAAATTCTTTCTGCAAGTAATTTATGTTCATTTCCATTGTGTCAAAGATTATGTTGTTTTTTGGCATTTGGAGCATCATGGAATATATCAAATGACTATCTAAACGATATGCATTTCTTATCTATTGTGAAATCGCAGATGGTCAGTTGCACTTTGCATCATTGGGTCAATTGGAAAAACAACCTCACTGTTTTATAGTGGTATGGTTGCGTACACCCGACCCCCCTTACTTTCTCTAAGTGGGAGCCTCTTTTGAGGTAGTAGGGTGATGTTGATGCTGATGTTGTTTCTGCAAGTAATTTATATTTTCATAGTTGCTCCACTTAGTGACCGTTTATATCACCAACATTTTGTGGAAAAACTGTCTGGTCTACCTACACATTTCAGTGTAGCCCTTGATTAGTAGTTCAGTACCTCTGTACATTATAATTTTACCACCTGTCATTTTAGTTTGCAATGATACATGGGTATACTTTAAAAACCTTTCTCCTATGACATGAAGCTTTACTGCTGATTTTTTTGTTCCTAAGGTGGAAGTTAAATAACTTATTTAAGCACTTTTCTAGTATCATACATTCCATTGAGTAATGTATGATAGAAGTTAAACAGAACATACTAAGACATTGGGCAAGCAAGTGTGGATTTCTCTCTTCATCTATCATTAGCTACAACCAGGTTCTCAGGTGAAACCACAAACAATTTTTTTTTTCAATTTTCAAGTGGCAAACACCATCAAATTCTCTAATATACCCTACAAAGTTGATTTTTGAGCCTTTACTCATTTTAAGTGGTCATGCCATGTATTTTTTCAAAATCTTTCTCGATTTTTCATATTCTTTGCATGTTGGAATAATATGTGGTATGGTTACAATTGCTCTTTTGTAATTTGAAGCCGATAAGCACTGAATTCTATTGTTATTGGGACTTGATTGACGACACATCCTATTTTTAACCAGTGCACGAAATCTCTATGTGATGAAAAGCGAGCATTGCATCATGGGGGTGCATCCATTTTGTATGGCAACACTGGGTATTCTGAAGGACCTTTTGTGTCTGGATCGTGTGACTTGTTCAGTGATGTTTGTGGTGACGACAGAACATGGCGTCAGAGTATTGGGGCTGTTATGGCTGATGACCATAATAAGGTAGCAAATGACAATACTGTTTTCATTGGCAGAGACATTAGAAAACGACTTGCAGCCCGTCCTTTAGATGCTCTATGCACTGGTGTTACTGCAGACAACCATATATTGCTGAAATTGGGGCATAATACCCCCAATAATGTTGCAAATAATACTCAAGATCTTCCTTTGGTGAATGAATATGTTCTAAAAGAATGCCATGACGACGACAGTGAAGTTGTGTCACCCACTGTTTCTAATGCATCTAGAGAGTCACTTGTTGAGGATGACGATAGCTTACCAATTGCAGTAAGTTCCAGTAACGCTCTGTTTTGAATAATTTTTTTAAAAGAAGTAGATGGTTCCTCGTCAAGCTTCCTTGGAGATTCTAAATTGATCCTCAAACATGCCTTTTCATCTAGCGCTCAACAACCCGTTTAGGTTGTTTCTGCCCTTTCCGATAAAAGTTTGTTTTTCTTGATTTTGAGAATGTCCATGCTAATATTTTGTCCATTTCCAATGGGTCGCAGGTTAAATTATTTGGCATTTGGATTATCATGGATCAAATAAAAATAAAAATTTCTATAATTATCTCTGTTTCTTAATTATTGTGAAATAGCTGAAAGCATATTTGCGCTTTGCTTCAATGGGTCAATTAGAAACAACCTCTCTGACTTACAGGGTTATGGCTGCGTTTGTTTGCCCCCCTTACCCTGCACAGACGAGAGCCTCTTTTGGGGCATTGGGGGTAATGTTGGTGTAAAATGGAAACAATGGGACGATATTGTTTGTTAAATTCGAGTAAAGATGTGCTATTTTCCCTTTATCTAAAGTTGATTCAGTGGGATGTCATTGACATCTTGTATCTTGACAGATCACTCTATATGCCAAAGACGGTTGTTTGAAAGGCCAGCATTTGAAATCACAGCCTTCTGTTTCAGAGCAAGATGAAAAACTTAACATTGAGAAGAAAGATCTACTGATGGTGCTCTTCTGGTTCTTCTCTGCATTTAACTTGACCCACAATAAGGTGGTTGACTTAGCTTTATTTTTCTTTTTGTTTAGGTTTATCTGCTTCGCCTTGCTTGCTCAACCAAAGGATCGCTAGCACAAGTGTTGCCTGAAATAACGTCAGAATTGTCCAAAATAGGAGTGTGTGAATCATTTTATTGAGAAAATTTTATGTAGTGCATCTCAACTCGCTCCTTTTGTGACTTGATATCATTATTTTCTAAAAAGCAGATGATTTCTGATAAAGCAAAGTATTTAGCTGCAGAATCACCATTGGCTTTTAATAGCATTTTTAACAATGCTTTTCAGCAGCATCTGGTTTGTGGTCCTTTTATTTATTATTACATTCATTATCTGTTGAGATGACTTCAGAGAGTACCTGTGATGCCCGACCTCATGTTATTGAACAGGGTTCCTCTTCAATCTCTCACTTTTGGAAAGATTGCTTCACTAGTGAGGAGAATGCTTCTGCCCCAAATTCGCGCTATCTGAATGATTTTGAGGAAATTCGTTTTCTTGGTAAGATGATCTTTTAATGATCACAATTGACACAGACACTGGTCCATCTATTGTCTCCTCTTTTCCTGCTTCTCATAATGAAATTTCGATAAGATATTTCTTTTGCCAATAGGAATTTCTTTTCATATATTGCTGATTGGTTAAAACTATTCTGATCAATTGCTCTTCTGAAGATTTTTTAGGCCTTGTTTCTGAGTGTCAGTGCTCAATCACAATTCACAATTAGAATTTCGTAACAAAACAATCACTTTTATTCCTTATTGAATCATCTTTGACCTTGTTTATTACCACATCTGTTTCACATGTCACTTTAAGGTGTTGCTGGATCTGCTTCATATTGCTTTCCCTGTCTTCAAAGTTTTAACTGTTATTCTTGAGGGAAATTGATGGATTTTATCTTTTTCTTCAATGATTTATTCATCTTCTTTTGGTTACAATGGTAGGTCGTGGGGGATTTGGTAATGTTGTTTTATGCAAAAATAAACTTGATGGTCGGCAATATGCAGTAAAAAGGATTCGTCTGAAGAACAAAAGTTCACCATTCAATGAAAAGATTCTAAGGTAAAGCTTTCGATAATCGGGGTTTAGATGCAAATTTTGTTCATACTCTGGTTATTTCAATGCGTTTTACATTTGTTGATTTTTCTTTGAAATATTTGGTTTCAATCTTGTATTTTACAGTGACATTAGGTAATTTAGATGAATTGGCAACCTTACCCTTTTTTTATAACTTATTGCAAATTGCATTGGGTCTTAAAAAATTAACAAATCCTCAACCTCTCCTAGTTATACAATATCCAATGATAGAGAAAGCAAACTTCGTACAAAAGCTAGATTTCTATACACGAAACATGATTCTTTATGTTCTTTTTTGCATTTGTTTACTTCTTCAGAGAGAAGTGTTACTAAGAAACGTGGATGGGTAGATGGAGCTAATTAATGATGACAAGGAAGCAACTACATTGGAAATAATGGTGACAGGAAAGCAACTACATGGGAAATAATGGTCTATACTCCTGATTATTAACCACATAGACAACGAATTGCTCTATGACATGCTGCCTTTTTCTACTACCATGCTTTTGGTATGGTAAATATGCTTGTATGCAATTATGCAAAGGCTTAGTTCCACAGGACTTTACCTGTAACTGGACTCAATATTCCAGTATCTATATAATTACGTCAAGCAACTGAGACAATTGGAACTCTTCCATTGGGATAATGCAATTATAATAGGCATCTCAAGACACTAGGATTTTTGTAGGCCTTTTTGGTTGATAGAAGGGGTTTCGTTGACAGTGGTATGTCTTACATAGGTTTAGAGGAGTTACCATCCAAGGATTAGGATTCCTAAATTTGGGGCCTGCAGTTTTATTATTGGAGCTTGCTGCAATTATTAGGAGTTTTAGGTGCTATACGGTTCCTTAGGGTCAATGCTGTTTCCAGAAACAAGGATTGATGATTATATTTAAGGTTTACTCAACAAATCAAGAAACTTGAGTTCATTTTGAGTTTGATCAAACGAAAAAACTCTCCTAGTGGTGCCTAGCAATAATTGTTTCAATGTCCCCGACATGTACAATTTTTGCATCCTCTTCAGTAGTCTTCATGAGTTCTGCTATTTAATAATTGAGAGTTGAGGTGCCATGTGCTAAATTTGGTGATCTGTTCTTTTATGACAAAGTCCACAGGGAGGTGGCAACTCTTTCCCGTCTTCAACATCAGCATGTTGTTCGTTACTACCAGGTAATTTTATATCCAAATTTAGAACGTTGAAATTATACTTTTTTAATTTTTTTATGCCCACAGAAGATTGCAGTTTTGTGTCAAAAGACTATTATATATGTCATTTATGATCTTCACGTCTTCATCCTATCCTTTTTCTGATAATAATATATGCATATATGTAAATTGATCATTTTCTGATGTATACACTATACACAACTTTGTTTTAGATCCCTCCCTGATAAAATGTTTTGTTGGGGAAGTCTAGGAAAAAATCATAACTACATTGTGTACTCCCCTTTTCAAATAGCTAGGTGATTAGTGAATTTTTTTTGGGTTCTCTGAGCTCTCCCCTTTTCATCTTCTATGTTTTCCGATAATATGATGGTAAAATTGGTCAAGGCAATTAAGATCACATAATTTCTGTTCATTTTTATGTGCTGCAAGAGGGAGGTGAGGATATGACTTGATTAGGAATACAGAAAGTACTCTAGATGGATGAGAGGTTGGCGAATGTAGTCTTCAAAATACATGAAGTGATGTTATTAAATTTGTTAAAATAGGAATCTGGAAATCTGAATACTGAATTAATTTCGGTAAAACGACAATATGTTTAAACCAATTAATGCATAAATGTTCTTGTTTTTGTACTACCTCTTGCCTAGTCGAGTTCTCTTTCCTCAAGCAGCAGCAGCGTTGAACCTTGCAGTATATGATATTTTTGAAGCCAAGATCAATTAATTGACACAAGTCCTTGCTTCCTTCACCTTCATCAAGCTCCTTCACCAACATTGGAGCTTTCTCTCGCAATCTGGAGGCTTTTACATCTTTGATCAAATGAAAATTAAATTTCTTTCCGAGAACCCAAATCCAAACTCTTCATCAGTAGGTGGAAATTAATAAGGCGACGTCTTCTAATTGTAAGGGGTCAAGGCAGTCTTTGGAAGTGAAAAACGAATTTCAAATGATCTCCTTTTGATGTTTTTATTTGGTTGGGCAACACCGACAAATTTGATATTTAGAAGAGAAAGTTCTAGAAAAATGTTAGAAACAATAAGATAGTTGTTGGAAAGAATATGGGCTTAAGCCTAAAATAGAAAGAAATATTTAAGGGGCTGTTCTTTACGAACAGCCAGTGACCCAGTCTTCTGCTCTTAGTAGCTCAATCTTAAAATTACTGGACAAATTAAGCAACCATAACCATGCCTAAGAGCAATTTGTTTTCAAACCATAATCTTGAGCTGTACGAAGCATCCTTAGCTTAAATCAATTCTAAGTCCAACCAAAACTTGAAAATATTCTAATGATCTTGAAGTAATTGCTCAAACTTGACCTATCATTACTAATATGACATCCATATCTCAAACATTTCTAAACTGCTTGTGTTTCAGTCCTGCAACCATTGTCTCCCTATGGGATATATGCTAATATCTTCCTTTAAATTTTCCATCTACATTTCCCCTTTTAGAGTAGTCATTCTATTTTGTAACTTTTTAATCTCCTAGAAAACTGCTGGACTACTCAAGTGCATGATAATGCTTACATGACAACAACAAAGCCTTTAATCCCAAACAATGATGCCATTCAACGCCAAATTTATGTTCTGATGTTTAATTTATCTATGTTAACTTTGTGGTTTTTGAAATATAAAAAAACTCAGTATTCTTGTCTTATCTTCTAAATTCTAATGGGTATGTGCTAATATCTTCCTTTAAATTTTCCATCTACATTTCCCCTTTTGGGGTAGTCAATCTATTTTGTTTTTAATCACCTAGAAAACTGCTTGACTACTCAAGTGCATGATAATGCATACATGACAACAATAAAGCCTTTAATCCCAAACAATAATGCCATTCAACGCCAAATTTATGTTCTGATGTTTAATTTATCTATTTTAAGTTTTTAACTTTGTAGTTTTTGGAAATATAAAAAACACAGTATTGTTGTCTTATCTTCTAATGGGTATGACCATAAAAACAGGCTTGGTTTGAGAATGGAGTTGGTTATCATGATGGAGGTGGCACTTGTGATGTGCTTGTTACAGAGAGCTCATATAGTTGTGCAGGGAGTTGCTCAGCCCATGCATTTGGAGCTCAAAACAAGCAGGATGCAACATATTTGTATATACAAATGGAGTATTGTCCAAGGTTTATACGTACATCCTCTTTTTTTGTTGCCAAGATGTAACTGAATTTCTGTTTAATTGTAGTCTTAACTTTGTTATCCAGTATTTTGTATATACTAAACATAATCTTACCACCGATCATCATCAACATCATCAACATAACCCCAATGCCTCAGAAGAGGCTCCCGCCTAAGCGAGGTAAGGGAGGTCGGATGTACGCAACCCTACCACTGTAAAACAGTGAGGTTGTTTCCAATTGACCCAAATGATGCAAATGCAACTGACCATCTGCGATTTCACAATAAAAGAAATGCAGATCGTTTAAATAACCCTTTGATATAGTCCATGATGCTCCAAATGTCAAAAAACAACTTAATCTTTGACACAATGGAATCTTACCACCGATAAAAAAAATTTAATAAAAATAATTTTACAATTCAATCTTCTGCAAAACATATCCCAAATTTTATGATTTTCGATGTGCATGGATAACTTAAAGTCATAGATCAATATCTACATCTGGATTTTCCATTTAGATTTTAAATTTTAACCTATCAACAAGGGTAAATGAATGTCATAATATCTTACACAGTCACTCACACAATTTTAGTAGGCCATACCTCGATTTATAAAAATTAGGTCCTCTTTTTTGTTTATTCGGATCCAACCAATGGATCGTAAATCCGATTGTCAATTTGGTTCTACCACATTAATTGTTTTTATTACCAAAAATCATGTTAGTCTTACATTTTGTTGTTGATAGATCGTGGAGGAGATCAAAAATATTATTTTTTGTGTAACTTCGTGTTGAAAATGCAACGTTCAGTTGGGCGGTCGCCTAGGTTACCATCCTTGCTAGTGGTCGCCTAGGCTACCACCCGCACACCTTGTGTGCAGGTTGTGCTGTCGCCTAGGCGACATGTGCTGTTGACAGCACAAAGTCCTTCTACCTCGCCGGAGCAACGACACCGGAGGTGTTGCTGCCGCCGCTGGTGACGCCGGAGCAACAACGCCGGAGGTGGAGGTGGTGCTAGGAAAGTAGGAGGAGAAGGTGGAGGTGGTGCTAGGAGGAGAGAGGGTAGCCGTCACATTTTGTTTTGGAATTAGGGTTAGGGTTTGAGGAGATGAGTTGTATATAGGGGGATATTTGGTGAGATGAAATCTTGACCATCCGTTTTTATTATTTAAGATGCTCATTCATCTCTTCCAATCATATAAATACCTTAGTGAGTTAGTGATTTAAGTTTTTTCTTTTTTTGATGCCAAACATATATTCTTTGTTTCTATAATTTTTGGGTATTTTTACTTATTTTTCATGATTATTTCAGATTTTTTATAATTAAAACAAAAAAAACAAAAAATAAAAAATGGGTTGCCCAACTCTGGGTGACCGCACAAACGCTTAGGCGTTTGGGTAGGCCCAATCGCTTAGGGTCGCCTAGGCGTTCCCTAAACATTGTGAAAATGTGTTGTTAAACAAGCATATGTTATTAGACAAACATCAATATTCATTAAAGAAGTGCCCATGATTCTAGTTGGTTGAAGTTTTGGTACCTTTTTTTATGACCCATCCTTCCAGCCGGTCCTTATAGCTCCTGATTTTTCGTGCCTAGGTCGCGTAAGGCTACAATCAGGGTTGCTATTGTATCACTTCCCGATTCCTTAGAAGCAGGGTTAGTTTTTGTGCTTTCGCAGACAAATTAACCACCCATAAATATTTAATCACCTCTAGAATGGCATGGTGATGGACTCAGTTGCATAAACCTTTTATCACACGTTTTGCTATAATGAGGCCGGGGATAAAACATTTTTGTCTAACAATTGTCCTGTGTTCTTATCTTCTTCTAAGTTATAAGGATGGTTATTGCAGTTTCTTTATACAATCTTCCAGTTTCTTTGTAATTTGCGCATTTGCTTTGGCACATGGTCGAGTATCCAATCATTCCATACTTTTTATTTTATTTTATTGCTTATTGTTGTCACTTTGCATGTTTATTACTAATTGTTTTGATCTTTGAAGGACGCTACATCAGGATTTTGAAACATATGAGCGTTTTACTGACAAAGAATTGACATGGCATCAATTTCGCCAAATTGTTGAAGGCTTAGCTCACATACATAGCCAAGGAATCATCCACCGTGACTTGACACCAAATAATATCTTTTTTGATGCTCGCAATGATGTCAAAATAGGAGATTTCGGTCTAGGTATGTTTCAAATGAAGTTTCTTCTCAATATACCGATAAAACAAAGTTCTTTGCTAGTTATGAAAATGGATTTGAGCTCATCTTGAGTTATAAATTTGATGTGGTCATGTAATGAATTCACTAATTTGTATTTAAATGTACATCATATTTATTAATACTCTTATAGTTTGATGCCTCACATGCGATTCCTAAGTGTGCTTTTATGTATTAAATACGATAACCATCATGACGTGCAATTCTCAAGCATTCCAGTGTCAGCGTAACTAGTTGCAATGGCAGCCTTGACCTCATTTCAGAGCCAACATGGTGCACTTGTTGGTTTATATACTCTTTTTTGATCAATCATTTGTTGGGCTTAGATACTGGCCTTCATGTTCTTGGTTCGAACAGAATAACAGATTAACAATTTTCTTGATGGACTGCCTTTCATTCCTGTTGCTGATTGGTTAAACCTTTTGTTTTGGTTGGATAGATTTCTGGAGGTTCCTTCGTTTTGAGTTTAAAATGTGAACACATGGTATACATTCTTATACAGGTCGTTTTTTCGGAAAGTTTTCTTTGTAAAATAGGTGAAATAGATATTTCTATTTGGTATACAATCTCTCTTGGGTTTTTGTTGTAAGCCTATAAGCTATGCGACATTTAACCAGTAAAAACATCATTCGTGTTCTATTTTTGTCAGCCAAGTTCCTGAAGTTAGAACACCTGGACCAGGACCATTTATTTCCCATTGATACAAATGTTTCCATTGATGGAACTGGTCAAGTGGGCACTTATTTCTATACAGCCCCTGAAATCGAGCAAGGATGGCCACAAATAGATGAAAAGGTCTGATTCTTTTTTTATATCCCTGGCTCGAAAGGCTCCTCATATTTTTAAATAAAAATTCCTTTTTAGGTATCATTTTTTATTTCACAAGTCCTGTTCTATTGTTTCTCCGCAGGTTGATATGTATAGCTTGGGTGTTGTTTTCTTTGAACTGTGGTACCCTTTCGGTACTGCTATGGAAAGGCATAATGTTCTTTCAGATCTGAAATCGAAAGGATCAATTCCTTCTGCTTGGGCTGCTGAGTTCCCAGAACAATCTTCCTTAGTTCAGCGGTTAATGTCACCAGTACCAACTGAGCGTCCTTCAGCTAAAGAGCTTCTACGAAATGAATTACCTCCACGAATGGAGGATGAATGGTTAAATGGTATCATTTGTGTTTTACCTTCTGTTCTTAGAGTTAATAATCAATCGTATGGCAATCTAAGAATAGAATCCGTGGGTATCAATCATAATCAACATGTAGGATCGGTGAAGTTTGAGTTATCCCAAATGCTAGCTAATGACCTCTAGGCTCCAGCACAAAATCTATGATTTGTTTTGCTTTCTTCAATTGAGCATTTTCTTTAATTTTTCATCTTGGTGATAAAAATATCTTTGCAGATATATTACGCACAATACAATCTTCGGAGGACACATATGTCTATGATCGAGTTGTATCAGCAATCTTTGACGAAGATAGAGTAGCTTTGAAAACTCATAGACATCATAATGAAAAGGCTAAGATACGACCAGATGATGCATCATTTGTTCAATATTCGGAATTAGATTCAGCACTTAGAGATAACGTTACTGAAGGTTCTAAGATGGTCTTTACCAAACATGGAGCAAGTAGACTAGAAATTGCTCCCATTCGTTTGTTGGATGGACGACTTAATTCCAAAAGGTTTCCTCCTTTTAATCCAGATACTTTCAAAGGTATTTGTTTGGTAAAAGAATCACTCTTTGAAGATGTAAATGATTTGTTGAATTGTGTTAAACAGAAATATTGTCAAACTCTTGAGCTCTGGAGGAAACATGCTTGAGCTTTGTCATGAGTTGCGCTCCCCATTTCTTAACTGGATTGCATCAAAGCAGGTATTCATTTCTGAAATGACGTTTTAAAGTACCTTTTTGGATTGTAGAGACAAGTTTTAACTTTATTTCACCCGATAGAAAAAAGGTTAAATATATTCCCTGTCAAAGGGGTTTGATAAAAATATTTAGAAGCTTGGAGTAATATCAACAACAATGGGCAACTCTAAGAGGGTGTTAGTGGCGTGGAAAGTGATGGAAAATGATTTTCGGAGTCAACCGGAAAGTAAAGGAAAACAGAATCCAGTGGAAAACAATTTCCCTTTGACTGAATTTTGTTGTTTGTGCATGTGTCGGAAAGTGATTTGTGGAAGGGGATTTCTGTTGTTTGCATATACTTCTTATGTCCAATGCAACGGGTCGGTCGGGGGTCTCGCTCACCGGTGAGGGAGCGGCGTTCCACCTCGTCGGTGAAGTGGCGGGGGTTGCAAGGGGGCAGCGCCCCCTGAAAACCAAGCACAATGTAAAAATTCCAACAATTTGGATAAGGAAAACGGACGATCGAAATAAGACTTCTCAGAGTGAACATAAACGGAAGACCGAACTAAGTTCGGTCGTCCGAACGGGTCATTCTAGTTACGAATTCGGTGGACCGAAATATGTTCGGTCGTTCGTTACAATCATTTCGGTGGACCGAATGTTTGACGGTCGACTGAAAAAATTCGGTTTCCGTGGCTTTCCGACCTCAAAGTGACGGAAAACTCAACGAATTTTTTATACATACCATAGAATCCGACGGAATTCGACGGAATCCATGTCTCCGTGCACAAACAATCCCCTTTCCGGAGTCAACCAGAATCCAAATTCCGTTTCCGTCGGATTCCCTCAGAATCCGACTGCACAAACCCCCCCTAAGTGTCGTTATAAACTCCTGGTCAGACAATCTTAAAATCTTAAATGTAGTACCAGGAGGATGGATGATTCCTAAATGGTGATGTAGCCTGCTATTGGTGATGCTTTACCTTTTCATTTTCGTCAATGTTCCTACAACATATATTGGATCTTTTTGATAGAAGGAATGTTTTTTTTTCCTTTTACAATTGTTAAGTATGAACCACATAGCATTTTTTTTGCAATTTGCAAATCGTCTGACCGCACTTTGCAGCAAGGCCACCCACCCATTATCGTTGTTCCGAACATTTGAGATGTAGTATAGCTATGTATGTTAAAACTTCAAAACTCTTTACCGTAACACTGTCACTGTTTGTGTATGTTTTGAAGTTCAGTCACATCTGTTAGCGCTAAAGTACTATTAGTCCCTAAAATGTGAAAGCCCAACAACTTGATTTTTCTTTGTGTTTTTATCATCATTTGTGACCTACTATGATCTTATTATCTTTTGAAGCTAGTAGTGTCTCTCTTCATACCTTTCACATTCATAAAGATTCATTTTTCAGTCTTATGCATGGATAGCAGCTTCTCTTGTTGGCCAAATGTTTGGCCTCTGAACATCTTTAGCACTAGCTGCTATTCCATTTGCAATAATTTTGTTGTAATAGAGGAACCGTGAAATTTTATGATCAATTGTTAATTTTGTTGGTTGACATAACAAGTCGATGCTTTTAACGTTGCTAGTTCTTTTAGGGAATACTTTGGAAATTTTGCTGCATCTCAGTTTTTTTGCCTTCTGAGAGATGTAGCTTCTATTGACACCTTAAAACTCAGATAATCATTCTTTCTAACTGCGATTAATGCTGCATAATCATAGAAGTTTAATATTGTTCCTCCTTTTTACCATTTGTTTCTTCATGAATTCATTATCTATCTTTTTTATGACGCATGAAGCGTTGTTTTCATCTAAATTTCTTTAAACTCGTGAATGTTTTGCATGTGGAAATCCTAACATTCTTGTGTTTTATTTGATTACAAATTTGTTTTGTTTGTGTTAGAGAATAATCTCACATTGGTGAATTTAGGAATATTATCCTGGTTTACAAGATGTTGGGTCATTCCACTCTCACAAATTGGTTTTGAGTTTGATTTCTACACTTTAATATGGTATCAGAGCCAAAACAAACCCAACGACCGGTTGAACACATCCACTTATGTTTTTGTTCACGCGTAGACACGAAGAAAAATATACTTAGTCATGCATGCAGTGTAATGTTAAAGAAAATTCCTACATTGAAGAATTTAGGGACATTCTTCTGAGTTATTAGATGTTAGGTCCCTCCACTCATCATTAATTGGTTTTTGAGTTGGATATCTACACTTCAGTGCTTAGTGGGGTAAATTTCTTATAGGTACAAAGCTACGGCTCAAAATCACTTTAGAGCCTTATGATATCAAAGTGATAATTTTGGTACCTTGAATCATCGTTGATTCTTGACATTTCTTTTTACGATTTTCTCATCTTACTCTTTAGTTTTTCAAATCATTTTGTTGGACTAATTTGGACAAAAGAACACTTCAAATCCTGATTTTATAACATCACATTTCTCGTGACCATCCTACTGAACCCTCGTTGGTGAACTTGAACCAGTCTAAGAGGAATCCTCTCCCCGCCGAACTTCTCTTGGTTACTCTGCCTCCTCTGGTGGTCCCTCTATTGGAAGCTTAGAAAGAAATAGTAACACAATAACATTATCAACAAGGGAGGTACCACACTATTGACTACCTAGAAAAATGAAATTGGTGGCATGAGGTTGAACCCCAAATGTGATTGTGCTCCTTTGAGTCCCTCTGTTACTGTTAAGAATAATTTGAAGTCACTAGAGCAGGTTCTGTTCTCCTCCTTACCCAAATACCTCTTCTTATCGTCCAAGCCAAGAGCACAGCAAGCAACTAGTACATATAATGTTGCATTCCCCTTGACCACTTCAACTCCCATTTTTGTTAACCACCACTGGGCTACTAAACTTGGTTATCCGGTTATCCCCGAGATTTGCTTGAATATTTGGGTTAGCCCATGAAGAAGAGAAGATGGGTGACTGCTACTTGGATCTAGATGTCTAACATGGTTCTTGAGAAAGTATTTGATAAAGCTTCCTCTTGTACTTGAGCTCTGCCACCTTTTGTTTGTTTTGAACAATGTGAGCTTTGACATAAGCATGATTTTGCTTGAAAAGACTCAGGTTAGTCCCTCCATTGAAAACTGTACCAAGGAGACAAGGTAAGCATAGAGAAGGACCTCGGTAATGTCGCCATGGAGAGGAGTCTTCAAAGAGGTTTGAAGCTCACTGTAGTGGGCTTCTTGGAACTGGTTAGGAGAAATTGTAGTGTTATAAAACTGAATGAGAATGTTTTCTATACAAATCAGTTAAACTAAATTATGTAAAAGATAATGTAAGGACCAAATTGGAACTTAAGAGAACATACAAAATTGATTATTTGATAGCCTAAGTTATTGAAGTGATTTTGAGCACCATTTCTTTACCCTTGTTTTGGATCTTGCACGTAACTTTTTTTTACATAGTATCTAAGTTATGTTGTACAATATTGTGATTGCTTTGCTTGAGATCTGATTTGTATGCCATTTATATTGCAGAAGTTATCCTTCAAAAGGTATGAAATAGCATGTGTCTATAGGAGAGGAATAGGACACTCACAGCCAAATTGCTTTTTGCAGGTATCCATTTCACATCATTCTTTTTCTTGTGAACTTGTAGTTCTGTGTTTGTCAGTTGATTTGTCTTTTAGCTTGTCTTGAAATTCCAAATAAAGGTAACATGCAATGAGTTTTTACGTAAGCTTTTATTGTTTCAAAACATTTTGATTGAAGTACAGGGAGACTTCGATATAATTGGAGGCACATCTTCATTGACAGTAGCAGAGGTCATCAAGGTACTTTCCTGTCTGCTCTTGTTAACTACTATATTTGGAAAGTTCTTTTTGTTTTGGTTCATCAATTTCCAAATCCTAAGTCCTGTTTGTCTTATGCTTATGAGTTACATGAGATACCGATTGTCCAATCAAATTAAAATTGTTTGTTAAAAAAATCATCTGAAAATATTGTTTATCTTGTCACAAGCAGGAAACAGCTCTTATAATGCATCTTTGGTCGTCATACTAATACTAATATAAATATGTGTTGTTTCTGAAGCTAGTTTAACCTGTTATAGTTGTAATAGAATGGGTCTTTATTGAAATGTTATTCACTTTTAATGATGGAATTCAATGTTAAAAAATTCTGGAACTTACCTTTTACAATTGATAATGCTTCTCATGCGTGTGGTGACATTGCAAACCCATATCAATGCACTTGAATTTGTCTCGAGGGCAATCTTAATATGAAGAAATGACATTGTGGGCCTCAAACTCCCTGCATGGTGTGTCTGTTTCTGTTTGCTACTATTCACTTTGAATAGACCGTACAGGACTTTCTAATCGGAGATGCTGCATGGGCTTCAGATTGGATCTTTTCCTAGGAACTGTGGCTTATGAATATTTTCTGTTAAATATTCCATTCAATGACTGTTTTTTTTGGTTTCTTTTGGAGTGCTGGATTATCAACCTTTTACTTCCACGGAAGAGGAAAAAGGAAATATCTGTCGCTTCAAACTTCAGATTTTAAAGATATATCATTGCTACTATCTGTTAGTTTACAACCTTATGCATGTGAGTCATTAAATTACATGCTTTTATCTAGAGGATTGACTCTGCTCATTTGCTCTTTTAAAAGTTTCATTTGCTTTATATGGGCTAGAGGACAATGAACAAGAAATGCCTCTGGACTGAGACAGTTGTTTTGTAGCTCTGTGTGCCAGTTTTATGAATTTCATTTCAGGTGGCTATAGAAATTGGGACTCATTTCTTCCATTCTGGTTATTTGGATATACGTTTGAACCATGGCCACATATTAGCAGCTATTTGGTCATGGGTAGGAATCGAAGGAGCTCGTAGACAAAGTGTTGCCGATGTATGGGCCCTTCAGTGTCATTTTTTATTTTTATTTATTGAGTAGTTTATACTGTTATTTTGTTCTATGATGACATTTGTTTTTGCCAACAGGTTCTCTCCTCACTGAACGCATACACGCCTCAGTCTGCAAAGCGTAAATCACACTGGGTTCTTATCCGGCGCCAGCTCTTGCAGGTTACATAGTAGATATTGAGTATTTTTCATGCATGGTTACTTGGGTGAAGAGAGAGAGAGAAGAGGGAATATACTATTTGTTTCCACCAACTAAACTTTAAAGTTTATAAGTATCGATCAATAAATAAAAAAATAAAATTTAAAATTGCATTTGTCATGCACGTTTTCCCTACTCCTAGTCACGTAGGTACCACTGGAGGTCAGCCAGGAAGGGGGCTTAAGTCTTGTGTTGACCATACATTGTCCACATGTATTGAGGTTGTCATTGACAGTTCAATTGGAGGTAGAAAAGATGCTGGCCATAATTCTTAGAATGCTGCCTTGTTCTTTGCTATTTTGATCTTCCGTTTGTACTGTAGATGCAGCTGTTTTCTCTACATCAATCACAATTAATAACTTGTGTCAAAAAGAATGTCTGTACGCCAGTGATAGTATTATATATTTAAAACTGAATAAAGTATGCCTCATATTTTCAGGGCCTTCATCTTGCCAAATCTGTAGTTGACAGATTGCAAGCAGTAGATTCAAGATTTTGTGGTTCTGCTGATCAGAGCCTTGCTAGACTGAGAGGAGCTCTCTCTCCTGGTACACATTTTTCCTCTATTTTTTCATATTTATTTAACATCTAAACAAAACAAATTTTCGTAACAAGATGATGTATTTATACAGACGATGTTACTAGAAAGGCACTTGAGGAAATTTCAGCTCTTGTTAATTACTTAAGAGTATGGAAGATTGAGGAAAATATTTCTCTTGATGTATTTATGATACCTGAAGAAAACTTCCGTGAAGGCTTGCATTTTCAGGTTCAGAGAACTTCTACATAACTAATATTGTATATTATTATTTTTATTATCAATTGGAAATGTTTTTAGTTTGAATTTGTTTAAATTGATTGCAATATGCCAAACAATTGCCGAGAACGGTCATACTCTCAGACTCCCCATGTATTTTAGTGTTGAATTCGTGTTTCAAGTCAAACAACTACCTTGTGAGAGAACCGTGGACTCAAGGTAGGATACGTTTGTAAAAAAATAAAAGCACAAAAAAATATCTTAATCCAACATTTATAGCAGTACAAGTTATCTGAAGATTATGTGTATAGACACAAGACATTTGAAACATATGAATAAGTTGAATTAACCATAATGTGAATTACATAATTTACTTTTGCAAGGTTGATATGTAAAGTAACCTTGTATCAATCATTCTAGTGTTTTCTCGAAGCATATTTATCTGTTTAGTGTAGTCGAACTGTCGAAGTGTTTATGTTGACTTTAGAAGAGCTCCTGTTGAAGATGGAAGTTGTCACCAAGAACTTACAATTGGGTACATGTACCTTTTGATCTTCTGGAGATCGAATAATGTTTAATTGTAGAGTAAAGGGTTCCTTTCGGGTTTTATAAAGAAAATTAAAGATCTACCAATAAAAAAATCAAAATCAAAACGTGGTGTCCATTCATTTGATGTTGATGTTTTTTTCTCCTTCATTAAGGCATATGAGGCATTGCTATTGTTGAATCTCTCTGCACAAGTACCTGCAATTCTTTTGGGTGAAGAAACAGATTTGTCTTATGTTATCGTTTGTTTATGGCTACTCGAATATGTTACAACATTCCAAAAACCGGTCGAGTGTAGAAAGAGGTGATAAGCAGGTTATTACTTGGGTAATCGGGTATGTTTGTGTTTGTTTAGTTAAGAAGGTGGACCCCTGGAGTGCTGTAAATGATTTGAGTAGAGGGTAGCTTGGGATAAATTTTTAAATTAACGGCCATAAACTGAGGGGGGGGGGGGGGGGGGGGGGGGGGGGGGGGGGCAAACTACCAACACTCAAGATCGGTGCAATGTACAATTGAGCGTAAGGACAGAGGGGCAAACTGCAATTATCCCTTTGTTTTTCTACATGCATTTACATTTCCATTTGTTAGGAAAATTCGTCAAATACGACCTTGAACTTTATCTTTTCCTTACAGAGAATTTTTGCAAATTTCTTGAATCTGCATATTTCCTTTTAGTATGCTTCATTTCTTGTTTGGATACTATTCCATTTTCCAAAAATTTCATATCTTCTAAATATGCAGATATACTCGGTAAATGAGAATAGTTTTGGTGCAATGACTGAGCAGCAGCTGTTTGCAATTGGTGGTGGTTATGATCATCTGCTTCAAACTCTGTGGGACCATGTACGTTATATGAAATATTCTATTTCCGTTGCCAAATGTTCAATCGACAATTTGATGTTGGATTTCAGTCTTGAAGGAGTTTATCTGAATTACATAATTTTATTTTTGTAAATTCAAGAGTGGAGGATTTTGGTTCAGTTTGATGCATGATAATTTTTACTAGCAATCCAACCAAGAGACACCAAAGTTCAGGCCATCTTATTGAAGACAATGAAAAAGTAATGGGTTCCTTGAACGTGATGTGTATATGTAAAGGTTCAACTCTTATGCTTAAAAAAACCCAAGTTATCTGATATAAAAAACGGAGTTACGGTGTAGACATGTAGTCCACTGTAAATATGTACTTGGCTAAATATTTGGCTTTGTTTCTTCATTATTGTTACTGACTAGAACCACTTCCAACTTTTAAATTTTATCTGTTAAGTCATCTCAAATAAAATCGGTAAAATCTCTAGTACCTTATTTAATTTTCTTATGTTGTTGTTCCATAATGGAAAAACTCGATCTTCCAGGAAAAAATGAGTCCATCTCAATATTGAGGTTCATCTTTCATGTTTTTCTTCTAAATCAATAAAATTGGTTAAATTGAAATGTTGATTTTTGCCTCAAAAGTCAAGCTCCAAATCCAATTTGGTGGGTTTTCCTAGGTTCACCCCCAACAATTAATATTCTGAGCCATCTTGAATGTCATGAATATCCTTATTCATTAAGTTTTCTGGTATTCTAGATATTTATGTTTGTCGTTTTTCATTTATACTTGTGAAACAGACCTTTTGTTTAATTTTATGATATTTGGCCAGAAGTCAAGCCTGCCGAGTGCAGCCGGAGTAAGCATTGGATTGGAAAAGATTATCCATCATCCTTCAGCGGACACCAAACTCCCAAGGTGCTTTTTATCCCGAAGTGTTGAGCATCTCCATAATATAGACGTGGTTTTTCTTATTAGTATTTAAAAACTATATTCCTTGAAGTTTGAACAGGAATGAAACTTGCACAACTGTTCTTGTCTGCTCCCGAGGTGGAGGTGGATTATTAAAGGAACGAATGGAATTAGTTGCTGAATTGTGGGAAGAAAACATCAAGGTCTCTGTCTAATTATCTGATCTACTAATTCTGTCTGAAAACGCCCGGGCTAGTAGTTCCTTTTTTTGATCGGTAAAGTAACTATATATTAAAATAGAGCACTATACAAAGAGGTGTGCTGCTGGTGCCACAGGCGGCACCGCCACCCAAAACCAAACCAAACTATAAGAGCTGGATATCAAACAAAACAAAAACATCAAGACGTGTGAAGACTATCAGCCCAAACATGTCTCAACCGAGCGAGCTCGGGTGCATCCTTCCCGGCCTCATTTTGCACCACCCAATGAGCCATCGTAGAGCAGTCGACCAAACAACCTCCTCAGATGTAGGTTTGGATTGAAAAACCAAGCGGTTCCTTGAGATCCAAACAAACCACCATAGAGCCAGAGGAAACATAAGCCAAATCTGCTTGTTGCCCACATCACTTGCCGACCAGGTGTCCTAAAACTTCGAGGTGGAGTGCCCATACTCTGGAATCTGTCGCTACCACACATCCCCAAATCTGTGAAAAATTCAAGCAGTCAAGCACCTAAAAAATAGGTGCTCGACAGTTTTACACCCTGAAAAGAACGTGTTTTAAAATTTTACTTTTATATGTCAATTATTATGAATTGGATGTGCAAACATTTTGTTCCTTGATTATGATATTCGTCTTTTGGAAGTGTTAAGGAAGAGACGTTTGATCCTTAACTGTAAAGCTCTAAAAGATAATGATTTACATAAATCAAAAGTTATTCACAATCATGGTAATTAACATGGAACATTAATCACCGAGATAAGATTGTCGTGTTGGTCATCGATTGTTGTAGCTCTACAAATAATTGACGACACGGGTATATAAAAAAGGAAAAAATACTTTTATATATTGAATAAACTTAACAAGTAAACATTATGGAATTGTATTTCGTGTCATTAATGTTTTTACTGTGTCTTGGATTCTAAGATATGAGACTTATATCTTTTCATTCAAGAAATGCTTAATTTGATTATTGTCAAAAACTATCAATGAGTGTAGTGATAAAGACAATAGTTGCTTGAGCATGACTTGTGCTGAAAAATATAGCTATTCAAACGATTATCATTGTCCCTTTTAATTGAGTAATTATATTAGTGGGTCACTTGATAAAGCAAAATTATAATGTGTACAATGTAACTTGAGTTAAGTTACATAGTTATAATTAGCTTAAAGAGATCAAGAAATGAATATAATACAAATGTTATATTTCGACTTTGTATATATTCTTAATATCATGAGGCAAGAGACGGACACAAGTAGTGCACTTACATCACTAAATGGATCGTGTTTTAGTTCGAGGGGAACAAAGACATTTGTGCTAATTGGGTAACTATAATGTGTAGTTAGATACCGCTTATAGTTTGAGATATTAAGTGTTTAATATCGTTGTCAATTTTGCTTACATCCTCTTATAGGTCACACCACAAAATTGGGAAACAAGAAGCTTGATTTTGAGTTCATATAATGTGTCGGGGTTCATGTGAAAAAGGGACACATGTGTTTACGAATAAAATCAATATGTCATGAGAATTGACATAATTAGAATTATAATAAATTCATATGAGGTGTGTATATTATGGAGTGTAATAATTTAATATTACATAGTATAATATATTACATAAGATGTGAATTGCTAAAATCCCCAAGAGATCAAAATTTGAGAAAGGCAAAATCGGAGTCAAACACGGTGAACCGTTCAGGGTTCGGTCGATCGGCGAATTTTCGGGCCGGTTAACCGAATGAGGAAGGGTTAAACACAATTGGTTGACCAAATTGTCTAGAGTGCCTGGACAATCGGGTTCAGTTAACAGAGTGTGAACGGTTAACCGAGAAAGTTTATTTTCGGTAGATCGAAGGTGACACGGTCATCCGATGACTATGCTCCAGGAGAAATTTTGGTCAGTCATCGGTAGACCGAAGAGAAGACGTGGTTCGTCCGAATTTTTCAGAGAACTTTTTTCATGCGGATTCGGTCGATGGTCTAGCTCACGGTCCACCGAACATGTGTTATAACCGAGCAATGCGATTTTTACCTGAATTATTAAGAAAATAATAGATCATGAGTTAGATTAATTTTAAATTTAATTAAATATTTTTGAGGATGCTTATGTGACAATTTGAGATTAATTTTAAGAAAGAATAAGCAAGAGATCATGACTAAGGAATAATTCTTGATAAGAATGTTTTCGGAGCGTATAAAAGGACCCCCCTCCTACTTGCTTGTGTTAATGCAAAAAAAAAAAAATTCTTTCATTAATCTCTCCTTTAATCACCACAAAAATCTCTTATTAATTTTGAGTTGGGGAGATAGGAATCTTAGGAGCTCAAAAATGGGTTATTAGCTAGATTCTAAGTCTTATTAGAGATTGATTAGGTAGTTCCTTTCTCTCTAATTTTGTTTAGAGTTTGGTGAACATTCGGAGACAAATCCGTGGACGATTTTACGGGTAACGCGACTCCGGATTTTCGAAAGGTTTTAGAGAAGATTTGGGTATAATTCTCTTTTTATGATTTATTTTAATATATGTAGGATTGCATGATATTATAATAAACACAAAGTAATGTACATAAAAATTGTTGAAAGTATGAAATCGATTTTGTATGTTGTATTAAATTTTTTAAAATATATACATACATAGGGACACGAAATCCTACACACCTGTGCCCTGCAAAAATGATGACTAGCGAGACACCAACACTTGGATTTGAGATTAATTTCTGTCAAAACCTGATGGTAATACACAAGCCATGCGGAAAATTGGATTTTGTGAGGCACATGTTGGTTCCAAACAAACAGGTGATGCCTAAGGACAGAGCAGGTCCCGAAAGAATATTAAACAAAGAACAAGAAGAGAACAAAGAATTATTACTGGAAACCCAACAAACCCAACTCGATTAGAGACTCTCCCCTCCCAAGAAGACAGAACATGAAGAAGCAAAGAAAGATAGTTTTGGAACTCCCTATTAGACAAACCACGAGAGAAGACAATGGCCCACCTATCAACGACATTCCCTAGCAGTTCCTTTATTGTTGGTTAAATTAAAATTTGAGAAAAGACCAAAGAAGACACAGAGTTCATATCTTGGTGCTGTGTCTTGGCCAAATAAATTGCACACTGATTTTACTTGTAGGACCTTCCAAATCAAGATGCTTAAGCTCATCCTCCTCCATCTGCTTTTTTGAATGGCATGCGGAGGGCTGTGATGAAATGGTCATTTAAGATTCTTACGTTGTCACCTTGGACATACTCATAATTTATTCTAGGATATAAGTTGTAACACAAAATCAAATCATCTTCGTTGATTTTGGCATCATAATTCTCAGCCGATTTGCCCTTATTTTTCCTTGAGATTTGTTTCTATAACAAATAAATGAAAACATCATATCTGTCCCCTGCTGCAGTTTCTTTGTAGACCATCTGTGCAAAATCATAGCCTTGTGTTGAATAGCCGTTGCTGTAGCAGACTTGGTATTTTTTTCTCTGAATTATTGTTCTCGTAACTCATCTTTCTTGCTCTTCTTTGCCAGGCGGATTTTATGCCCATTCCAGGATGCAGCCTCACAGCACAATATGATTATGCGAGTGAGCATGATATAAAATTACTGATTATCATAACTGAAACAGGTCTATCTCAAACAGGATCAGTTGAGGTACTGTCATTGACCACAAATGTTAAAAAGAGTTACCTCCTTTTACTATGTTATATTTGATATTATAGGCAGTTTTGTATGATCGTTTTTGTACTTGGGCTATATTTCACATATTTTTAAACTCAATGTAGTTACAACAGGAATGGTCTTGTGCTTTTCATGTTTTTCTGGTATAATCATCACATGAACTATTTGTTACTTTTGTGGAGCTATTCTTAGCAAAGTACGTAATTGACTACTACTTCCATAAAACAACATAAGCTAATCCAACCTGGCAAAAAAGCACAAGCTAATCATAGAATCCATTCAAATCGGGAATATGGACAAAAGTTTGAAACTATGGAAGTATAATAAGTTTCTATGGAACTTTCAGTTGTCATGAAATGGAAGATCCAAGATAGACTCAGCGGACATTTTTTGGTAGCAAATTTTAGTTAATGGAATTTTTTTAACTTCAGTTGAAGTTTTAATTTCAGGTACGTAACCTAGAATTGAAGAGGGATAAAACAGTTGAAAGGGTCGAGCTTGTTAAATTTTTGACAAATGCTGCTTCGACACAATTCAGAAGTCTATCAATTTGGAATCAACAGTAATGTTGCCACCGTTCTTGATATTCAGGTTTGTCATATGTGTCCATATTTCACTGCCATTTACTATATTAGTTAACTGTTCTGCTGGATTTGCATGTGTTATGCCTGGTCATTAAGCAAAGGGAAATTGATATTTTCTCATACCTCAAGCCATATATTATGCGCTTTGCTCATTTCTTTATTAGGAATTTAGGTGGTGAAATCAAATATTTCAATTTCTCTTGCTAGCTTGGTAGCCCATGAAACATGTGGTTGATGATCCTGATCGATTGCTTCCTCAAGAATATAGGTTGCTCCAAGTAATTTTAGCTTTATACGAGCAGCCTATGTTAGATGATAAAAATGCAAGATCGAAGTTGTAGGTAATAGCCTAATAGGTATACGAGTAGACTATTCTGGAGAACCATAATTTGATGAGAAATATGCATGTCTTGTTTCAGGGGGCTATTCGATTTACCATCCTAGCAATACACTGGTAAATGACACCTCAGCTGTTCTAGTCATTTTTTCTTTATAACATTTTCTTTGCTCGTTTTGCTTCCTACGACCATTCTTATCTAGTGTTGGTAAAGAGTACTACCTCCTGTTCAAATACTTAATTTCAAGCTGTTGGATCAATCAAATTTAGCATCAGAAAGTTTATATTTCCACTTCAAACCATTTATTCATTGGGAATATATAGGATCTTAGGCACGTGTCAGCATGTGCCCACATGTCAATTTGAATTTTTCTTAAATAGTATATATTGGTGTCCTGAAGTGATTTTTGTAATTTTCATTTCTAGTCTAACCTAACTTGTAATTTTCATTTCTAGTCTAACCTAACTAGTTTGAGATTAAAGGCCTTGTTTTTGTTGTAGTATATATTGATGTTCACTTCTAAGATGGTTTTACTTATCCAAAATCAGTGAATATACTAAATGTAAATTTGTTGAATTCTTCATTTTCTGGCAGGTTTGACAATCAAAAGTCATACGAGTCCTAAGAAGTGATGATTGTATGCCTGGAATTCGAAACCTTTATGTTCCATTATGTTGGTGTATGAGATTGATTATCCACGGCTCAGCAACAGTTATCAGTTGGAAACGAGAAGAAGGGACTGCCTATAAATCTGTGCGTGTACCGCAGTTACCTATGGGGCTATGCCAATTTGGATGGATCAGACATTCTTTCCTTGATCATGGAAAACATGGGTGGGTGGACATTCTACCGGGTTTGAGGATGATGGACACACTATTTACTAGTTATTTACTGGATGGGTAATAATTTTACCTCGGAATGTGTATTATTTGTCTTTTGATCATATTTATCAAGGTTGTGGTTTGTAGTTTCCTCAGGTTTTTAGGTTTAGTGAACTGTAAGAATTCCGATTTTGTCTGACCTAGTCGTGCAAATGTTTTTTTTTCATTAAAAAAACTTAAATGTTATGTCCATGTCCTGAACTAGTCACGCAAATGATAACATGTTGTGTAAAACTTTAATTGTTTATTTATTTATTGCCAGATAATATGCTTTATTTATGAGTAATGTACGACGCTTTTGGGTGGTCTTTTGGTAAGTTGAGCTATTATGTATTGTTGATTTATTCCGGAATATTGTCGATGAATTTGTATTGTGGTACCTCCATATACTTCAGAATCAAGCCTAGTTACCCAATGAGTGTTGAACTGTTGATGAATTAAATGTCAATTTTTATCAGCACATTTTATATTGAATTAATATGGTGTGCTATCCTAGGTTACTATTTTCAAGGAGCATTAATACATTTCTGGATCAGTGCGTTCAGTTTTGGTTTCATTTCCAACATAAAACATCGCAAGTTTTTTATTTTTATATAATCGGTAATATTCATTAATTAAAATAAAATTCTGAAAATTCTGAGATTATTTAGTATCCCATGGATTTGTTCTTGACTTGTTATGGTTTCAACTTTCAACCCGTACATGTTTGGTTTTCTTAATTGTGAGGTACAATAGTTGTTTTGCATACCGTATGTTTAATTTTTTAAAGCAAGTACTTTAGCTCATATCATTGCCTAGCAAGTATTCTCTTTGGTGTTGGAAGGATTCCAAGTTGCGTTAGTACCGTGGTTTTGACTTATCAGTGGTTAATTTCAGATGAAGTTAATCAGGTTTAGATGTTCCCTTCTCCATACTGTTGACAGCAATAACGAGTTGTTGCCGCAACGTGATGATTTTCCTTAAAACCAATGTGAAAAATAAAGCCTGCTTGCAAATTGCAATCCAAAAGCATGTCATATTGAATGAAATTTATCAAATATTTACTACACACTTGTGAAAAATAAAACCTGCTTGCAGTCGAAAAGTATGTCATAGTGAATGGAAGGAAAATCTCAAAATTAATATCACTGTCTATACCTTTCGAATCAAACTGAAACCTGGACTTCCAGTGTATATTACAATTTTCGTGTTGCGGATGAATTCTAGAAAGTACTGGAGGGATCATTTCATTATAAAAAAATTATGGTCAAGCTGTACAAAGTCTTTACATTTCCTGAGACATCAAATGGCAACAAAAAGAGAAATCACCAACTTGGTAAAACAGATGGGTAGTATACTAGTATGTGTTGAAAAATTGACGTTGATGTATGAAAAGGCGTATTCAAAAATTCACTGTGATAATGGAATGACCTCCAGTAACAACTGCTAATGCTCTGTTTGGCAACTTCAAAAATGAGAAAAACCAACTGTGGATTTGCACGCCATGTTTCTGTGAGCCAAAATCTTACTCAGACCCGAGGTCGAAAAGTGAAGAGCCGCAACGTTGACCAAGCCAAGAATTTACACCACACTCTGTAAGGGAATAACAAGCAGAGAGTAAGTATGCAGACGAGAATGAATAAAAGCAGGCACTATTATAATGTTCCATCAAAGATAGCTGCTGCACAGAATTGTCTAGTTTTTTGGTCAGGCAAAATTGTCTAGTTAGTAACAACTAACAAAATAAGATCAGTTAAAGTCAAAAATTGCTGGTGCTGTAGTTTGAGAGAGAAAATTTACGACCCACATCAGTGATTGAGAGAATATAGTTAAATTTTTAGTATATTAGGAAAATCATTAAAGACACATTGAGACATCAATCTGGATTAAAAGCTAAACACTTTCTGATAAAAGGGAGTGCTTTTTCTGAAAGTAGATAGGTGTTTAGGCATAAGGCCACCTTGTGTGGTGTAAAGATCAAGTCCAGATCCTCCAGAAAACTAGCAAAACTCAATAAATAAAACAACATTCACTGGTCCACAACTTCTTGGCTATGTAATCTTCAACAACCAACTCAGTGTATTAAGTCACTAGAACTACCGAAACAAGCTTTATCCTTCAGCTCCATTGAGTGACATAGAAAATGATGCATAATTGTTATATTTTGCACTTGCAGGTATGACTTGGTTTTCTCATCCAGAAAAATACTTCCTAGAAAAGGAAAAAATATATCTTTCCCCGAAAAACATCCCATGATGATGTGAACTGCTTCATCAACTTAACCAGTTTAAATCATATCTTCTAGACTTGCTTTTAAAGTCTACCCTTAAGCACAACTGAGTTGATTCCTCCAACATCAGGATGCACCACTGCAAACCCCAAAATATGCTCCACAAATTTATTGAACATAAAAATCTCATCTAAAAAATACTCGTAATAACCTACAGTTTGTACTATTTAGGATAGTAACGCTGAACACAAGTATGCTGGAAGCTTAAATATAAGACCCTAGATATGGTTCGATTGTACTCTAAATTGGAACCATGAAGCATCTATCCAACATGGGATTTACAAGCCTTCCTGACAAGAAAGCAAAGGTTCTATAAAATATTAACTTGACGTAGCATGCAAGAACAGCTGATCCAATTGACAATGACATTGGCTACTTAACTGAGAGGGCCTCAGCTATACCAGACAGGAAATACGACTATACGAGGTAAGGAACTTCAACCAGAGAGGAGAAAATGATAGCAAGTTACAGTCCGAAACAATATCAAAGCCTAGGACAGTCCAGTAGATAATCAGATATATGGTATACTTAAGTTCTTGTTGGTACACAATTCTCATTGTCCAGTTCAGTTTTGAGGTCACGAAAATTTGATCATCCAAAAATTGTATGGGAGAGCTAATAGATCCAATATTAATTGAACTCACCCTTAAACAAGTTTAGTTTATTATTAACGGAAGAACTTGAAATCCATTAGTATTTATAACTAGCTTTTTCAATTAACTAATATCAAGTTGAAGTTGAGCCGTTGGCATTTGGCTGGGTCTTCTAAATATTTTTGTATAAAAGAGGCTCTTGGTAATAGGTACCATTTGTGAAAGGTTTTACCAACAAATTTCTAGCATCTACCGATCTACGTATTGTTCTATACGACATAAAACATAAAATGATGACGCTAAAGCTTTTAAAAAATAACTAACTAGCCTAATCAATTTCTTAGACAATTATCTAACTCATGTCCATCAACTTGATCAATTATTGAGCTAGAATTTTTTTATCGTGTCCAGTACATTTAAACTTGAACCAGACATAAACAGGCTTACATGGAGCCAAATTCATGTTGAAGTCGTAAATGCAGCATCCATGCCTAAGCATATCTTGGTAACGAAGCAAAACATAGCTCATAAATGTCACAGACCAGAAGTATATTAGTTCACCTATAACTGATTACTTTTCTGCAGTCTAAAATTAATTTTATTAAGGATGAAGCAGGCACATAGAACCTCTCTAGTTGAGAACTGAGATGTGTATTAACATGAAAAAACAGGAAAAGCATCCTGCATATTGTAGGTGCACTTATAAAATTGTTGGATCATCTAGCAAGAGTAGTTGTGAACTTACTCACAGAGCAGGTATGGTTCTATCATATATGGAATAACATGAAAAATATTATTTTTTTACAATAAACCAACTACTATATAAGTTTCATTACAAAGTTATATCAACATTTGGATATGGTTTAAAAAACATGAAGAACCTTCATCGATTTAATCCTAAAAGAGAAGCCAAACAACAACATCAAATATGATCCAACCCCAATAAGATGGACCTCTGAGTTGATCCTCAAAGATTTTTTTTATCATTCATAGAGTAAAAAAAGGTACAAGAGGTGAGAAAACCAAACAAGGAAAACAGAAAAAGACAGAAAAGACGGATTCCGTCACAACCAAACCGAAGCGAATTGCCCAAAATATAACCACAAGATGTGGGGTATACCAGGACAAAAACTCTCAACCACCCCAAAAAAAACAGGAAACACGTTTCTAAAACAGAAAGTCGCTGCTATTCCCGAGATTTGCAACCAAAGATAGACATCCCAGACTGTATTTTGCCAAATCTCCCCAAGTACAATCCTCTTGTTGTCAAACCGTAGACTGTTACGTCTCACCCAAATATTCCACCACTAGGCAAGATGGCCAAGAGTTCCAGCTTCCTTGATTTGGGGGGGGGGGATTAGGAATGTCCGATATCCAATTCACCCAAAATTCTCTAAAATCTGCACCCACGACAACCATACCATTTGCAAGCTTAGAAGCAAGTTTTCCCAACATAACTTTGGTAACCTCACAATTTCTGAAAAGGTGGTCATATGCTCTTCCTCCACCAAACAAAGTGGCCATTTACTAGCAAAGCACCAACCCCTAGATTTCAGAACGACCTCCGTCAAAGTCTTATCATGAAAAATCAACTAAGCAAGAAAACAAATTTTCGACGGAGCGTTCTTGTTCCAAATCAGCGAAATGATGTCTAAGGTCAGGCTTGAGCCAAGAAGAATATAGTAGAGAGATTTGACTGAAAAAGAAAAGTTAGAAAGGAAATTCCAAATAAAGGAATCAGAATCAACATTAGAGATAGAACACGAGTTTAACAAATCCAGAAGAGAGGAAAATTGAGAGGATTTGCGGTCCGTGAGGAGCCGAGAGAAAGAAAGATTCCAAACCGGTGGCGAAGCCTGTCATGTCAAAAGATCAACAACCCACACCTCCTTATCCACCGCTAACCTGTAGAGTAGGGTAAATGAGACCATAAGAGATGATTAGCCCACCCATTTAGCTGGCCAAAATCTAATATCCACCCCATCTCCCACACCACACCCCATTCCCAATTGTACCACATCCTCCCCTTCAAAGAACTCCACTCCACAGACCTTTTATAATTTTGATATGTTCAGGGAACCATTCAGAAGAGTCACGATAGTATTTGTCTCGGAATACACGTTTCCACAAAGGTGGATTTGGGTCAGACGGACCAGACATTCTCGAAACCCATTTGCCCAACAAAACTTGGTTAAAGGACTTAGTATCTCGAAACCTCAAACCTCCCCTAAATTTTGGTTCACACACTATTTTCCATGGGACCAGAGGGTAACTCAAGTTTCCATGGGACCATGGTCAGACGGTCTCCGGTCTTCCCTCTTTCCAAAGAAAGTTTGTGTAAACTAACGATTTTATTTGCTACACTTGTTGGGACCACAAAAATTGACATAAAATATATAGGTAAGTTGGACACAACAGATTGGATTAACGTCAACCAACACCCCCAAGATAGAAAGTTTTGTTTTCAGCCTGCAAGTCTAAGATCCATTCTTTCCAAAATTGGGTCCCAATCTTGTTTCTGATTTTTTTGGGGTGAAAGTGGTAACCCCAAATATTTACACGGGAATGTCTCAACTCTACATCCAAGCATGTTTGCCCGATCAAATATTTTTTCATCTCCCATATTTATGTCTATCACAGAAAATTTATTAAAGTTAACAGATAGTCACGAAACACATTCGAAAATCGTGATCATGCAAAATAAAGTTTTGATCGTTCTCTTATCCCCATTACCAAACAATAATGTATCATCCGCATATTGGAGGAAATAGACTTCCTCCCCTCTTCTACTCACTTTAAAACCTTTCCACATTTTATGTTATTTGATTACCTCTACCATCAACCAAGGATTTCTCCGAAAAAGGTAAATAGTAGTGGAGAAATTGGGTCCCTTTGTCTAATCCCTCTTGAACTCTTAAAAAACCCACAATGTGAGCCATTTGCTAGGATTGAGAATTTGGTTGTAGACACAATGACATTAATCCAACCCCTCCCCTCCATTTATTGCCAAAGTTCATAACTTGCGTCACCTTATCAAGGACCTCCCAATCCACACAATCATATGCTTTTGCTAGATCCAATTTGAACACTAATCCATATTTTTTTAGACCACGATCTAGCCTCCACGCATTCATGAGCAACTAGGAAACCATCAGTAATCAGTCTATCCTCAACAAACGCAAACCGGTAACAAGAAGATAGTTTAGGTAGTACAGATTTGAGCCTAACCAACATAATTTTGGAGAAGAATTTAAGACAACAATTGAATAGGCTGATAGGTCTAAAGTCATTCATGGTGATCGCTTCGGGTGATTTTGGAATTAAGGAAATGAAAATTGAATTGACTGAGGAAAGATCAACACCATCAAAACAATCCTTAATGAAACCCTCAACCACTTGATAACACAAAATAGGAAAACAGTCAAGTCCAAGTGCCCCGTCAGCCTGCATTTTAAACAGTTTTCTTGATTTCTTGTTTTGTTATTCAGCCTCAAGACTCATACAATCCTCATCTGTAAGAGATTTAAAATTTACATTATTGGCCCATGGGAAATATTCACTTCTTTTCTCAAAGAGTTTTTTGAAAAAAACTTAACTCTCGACAAAGACCATCTTTATCAAACACATCTCCGCGATCAGTTTGTAACTTTCGAATACCATTGAATCGTTTTCGAAAATTTGCATTTGCATGGAAAAACTTTGTATTTTTTCACATTCTTTCAACCATTTAACTCGAGATCGTTGTTTCCAAAAAAAAATCTTCATTTTTCAAAATCTCTTCCCACTCAATTTTTAGTTTCTCACGACTAATTTTTTGATCCTCAGAAAACGATTGCTCCTCTTCCAAAACATCTAACAAATGAAGCCCCTTAAGAATCCTATCTTTATTGGCATTGACATTCTCGGATTCTTCTTTGTTCCAAATTATGATTTGAACTTTAGCTTTTTTTAACTTAAGGATCAGGGTCAGGATTTTTTTAAATTTTTTTGGGGCACCATTTTCCACCAATTCTCGATTTTCTTAATAAGGTCTACCTTTTCAAACCACATTCTTTCGTATCTAAAAGGAACATGACCCCAATTAGGACACTTAAGTGTCAAGGCAAATAAGCACATGGTCAGAAATAACACGGGGTCAACCCACAACCCCAGAAAAAGGAAACGTCATGTCCCACTCAGTACTCACTAGAAATCCGTCCAATTTGGAAAGTGCAAAGATCATCTCTAAAATTGGACCAGGTAAAATTCATGTTGGACAACGGAAGGTTGATTAAACCTAGGCCATTGATAATGTTTGAAAAATTAGACATATATGTCCAATGTCTATCAACCGAGCTCCTTTCAAAAGATGAACCAGTCAACCTACACTTATATTGCTTATTGCTATCTTCAGAAAATAATATGAAGGAATCACAAACTCTCAGAAAAAAACAGAGATGTTAAAAAAAATTCAACAAGAAATTGATAATAGACAATTACATTATGGGTCTCAAACCTTTGAAAGGAGACGGTTGGATCTCCTGCGAAGACACTTATGGTTGCTAGTGGAATCCTTAGGTCGATTTTTTGTGTGCCTTAAACTCGTCCTTTTTTCACTTCTATATTGATCAATATTCTCTCTCTTGCTGCAATAGTCCTCAGAAACTTCAGAACAAAGTGATCTTTTGCGAGTCTTGCCACACTTTGAAAGTGCTGGAAATCTGGAAGAGCAAAGTCTATCTTCGTTTAGATATCAAAGAAGCATGGTAGAATCATATTCTTTGCATAAAAACATTAAACACGTACCCTTCTTCCGCACCTGAGCCCTTCTCCTATACATATGAAAAGACGATAGGATCAATTTACTTTACAATCACATGAGCAATGCATAAATTTACAGGTATTTCAAAAAGAAGCCACAAACAACCAAATTATACTATTGGTAATTCGGTATAGACTAAGGTTATTAATAATAACTAAAGTTAAACTTTAAATTCCGGTATAAATAAGACCATATCCAAATATCTTATAATCAATTTGTAGGCATTTAAGGAATGCCGTTGTTAGTATTCAGGTGTAAATCTATAAAACAATCATCTATTTGTAAGTTGTAACATACGTGAGCACAAATACAACAAAATAACCATCTAAAAATAATTAAGTATCAAACACCCTAGAGAATTATCTAAAATTGTAACCAATAGTGTGCAAAAGGTTGCCAATGAATTTGCAAATCATCTAATCAGAAACTTTCAGTTTTGTATTCAGATAAGCTTAAACCTTGTCGGAATCCAAGTATGGGGTATATACGAGTTGTATTTATCTGCATCTCTAAATAGAACTTGAAACTTATTGTCTTCTGATGATACTTAAGTAATAAATATCCTAGAGAATTATTTCAAATTGTAACAAACAGTGTGCAAAACATTGCGGTAGAAATATGCAGATCGTCTAAATCAGAAACTTTTAAGTTTTTATTCGGAGCATATATTGAGCTTAGACCTTGATGGAATCCAAGTGTTGGGTGTGTCCGAGTTATATTCGAATTATTTGCATCTCTGAATAGAACTGGAAGCTTATTTTCTTCTGACCAGAAAATTTTGTGATAAATATGTGGATATTTTTATACTATGTTGTTGTACAGTAATAGGAGTTTTTTGAAGATAGAATTTCCATGAAAGAGGAATTTTGTTAAGAAATTGTCCAGTCAGTGGGGCAGTGAAGGACCTGAAGGTTAAAGATAGAAGAATAGCTAAGCTCATTTTCATAATTGGGCATTGAGTGTATAGTATACCATATGCATTAAAAGTGGAAAGCGTAACTGTTTCTATGAAAAAAAAGATTTTTAGAAGGTAAATAGCCAAAATAGGTCACTAGAACTTACGTTCTCTTTCAAGTGGATAATATTCAAATTGTTCTTATTCTTATCGTAACCAATTTATGATCTTCCATATTTTCGTTAGACAAGCAGTAACTGAAAAAAAGTTACAAACAAAAAAAACTATTTTTTATCCAAAACAGGTGAACAGATAGGAAATATAAAAATAGAAATGGTGCATACCTGATCTTCGTTCAAGGTCAAATTTTGACTTCTATCAGGAGAAATTGCATGGTCAGCACAAACATGCTTGTTACAGGTGCCATCTTCTGGTTCCACAAAATCGGTGGGGGAGTGATGTCCATCATGCTTTCCAAATGACGAAGCATTTCTCTCAGTTCTACTGTTAAAAGAATTATTTATCGAAACCTTCAAAGAATCTGGAAGGTTGGTTGTTGTGGTTAAATCCTCATGTTCATTGCTGCCAGTGTTATTTGACGAAATAGTTTGGACCAAAGAATTATTCTTATTGACTGCAGAAAAGGTATATTCAGTGCTCTGGAGAGATGCTCTTCTGTCAGCATTAGTATTAGAAGTCTGTGCATGAGAAAAATTCATACAAGAAGAAGAAACAACTAGATTTCCCTCATCATGAAGCCCTGTAAGGTCAATAGGAGTGCTTCCTGATGTTAATGGAGATAATTTTGATTCAACAATTCTGACCTCCATTCTGTAAGTTTCATCAATCTGCTCAGAGGGTTGCAGATTTTTATGGGCAAGTTCAGCATCTCTAAACTCATCACAAATGCTCCAAGACTTGCCACCTTGTGTTTTTTTATAGGTAGTCACCTCATTGTTCAAGCTATTTATCCAATCTGGTGGCTTACAGTTGAAATCAACACACAGGTTTATGCCTTCTTCGGACCTCACAAAGAACTGGACTGGAGTAGGTGCTGCTCTATTTGTGTTGGTAGTGTATGCAAGACCACTTTCACTAGAACATTCTCCAGATATTTCTTTGCTTCTCACATGCTGCAAATTTTCGGATTTGATTTTAACAGTGTCAGGATTCAGAAAATTTTGACTTGACAAGTTCACTTCGGATATATTTTGATGCTTTTCTTCCTTATGAGAATGAGGAACTTTGAGACCCTGATTTTCCAAAACTACGGTATCTTGGATGTTACTAGAAATAAAAGGCTTAATAGCCCCATCAACTGAACAAGTAGAAATGACATTTGGAACCTACACCCAACCAGATGGGATGTGTGATAAACTTCGTGCTTGAAGTAAAGGTCCACAATCAATTAGCAAGCTGATCCTAACAACTAATTAACTTGGCCAGAAAAAGGGAGATAGAGATAGTAAGTTTGAAATTGCAAAACTAAAAAACCAACTATTTTTACCTGACCAGTCGTAGGATCATGTCTATCTTTGTCATCCACTATTTCATTTGATGCCAAGGTATGCCTCTTGGTAGCTTCCACTGTCCTTCGGCACCCCTCTCCACCATCTTCAAGTTTCAGACAAAAATAACATTCAGATAGTATTCCGTGTTAACGGATTTCATTTACACCTCTGTGAAGAATAAAATTAAATAGACTCAAGTTAAAGCTCACTACAGTACCTACATATGTTCGTTTCCCTAGGTTAATGTGTAATTCATGCCTACCCGGTTTAGCAGAATTTCCACCACGGTTCCTTGTCCTCTCCTTTGCAGACTCCTCCTTATGCTACAATTCAAATGACAAAAAAAACATGAATGGTTGTGAATGATCCAACACGATAATGAAAAATACTCAAACAACATTTTAACATGAAGTGGCTATACTACATCAAACTCGGCTGGACTAAGACCATTAAAATAAGCTTGAACAACCAAAACAAAACATGTCACTATAAACTAACCATGAATTTATCGTAAAACACAACAAGATAACACAGGCAAGGTATATGGATCTATATCATCAAACTAAGCTTGATATTAATTTTATAAAAAAAGAAGTATAAGAGTGTGACATCATACTGAACTCTTCACCACAAATCACCAAATAGCAACCCAAAACAGACATAAGTTCATGATATCAAACAAAATCAACATCAAAATTATCTAAAATAGGCACATGAGTATAAAACAGAACTAAGCTCGAACTTACGGTAAGTTACAACATGCTAACAAAAGCTGGATATATAGAAATATGTCATCGTTCTACGCTACCATTCACTCAGAACACGGTAGCCGAAACTAAACAAGTGACAACATGACATCAATAGAAGTCTGAATTTACCACCGAATCATCGAGGAGCGACTTCACCATATCATTCTTGTTTCTCTTCAAGGGTAAGCCGTGCTTTTTACACAACTCTCGGAGCTCCTTCTGCGATAGATCATGAAACTCCTTCGCCACACACTCCATCAAATCTTTCTCTCTCTCTCTTAAACATTCAAAACCTAAAAAAACACCCCAAAATCGATCTTTTTTCAACCAAACCAGTAACAAACAAATTTCACACAAGAAAAGACGATAACAGACTAAACCAATAAATCTCAAACCCTTTTTAACCAAACAAGTAACAAACGAACTTCACAGAAGAAAAGACGATAACAGACCAAAACCAAGAAATCTCAAACCCTAAAAGAATACACAAAACGATCTTTTCCGCCAATAGAAATTACTTCTCGCAAAAACAAAACGTCGACGCGCATTTATAGTTTATCTTACATTCCTAAAATCAGGGAAATCGAGCGCTTTCGATGGAAAAATCGAGAAAAAACAGAAGAAAAAAATCGGGAAAAAAGAAGAAAAATGTGGAGAATTCAAGCGTGAACCTGGAAAAAGGAAGGAATCGGAATGGAGGGGAGTAGAGGAGAAGGAAGGAAGGAAGGAAGGAAGGGTGGAGTGGAGTGGAGTGGAGCGGAGAGTGTTGCGAAGTGGAAGCTGTGAGAGGAGAGAAGTGAGAGGAGAGAAACGGAAAATTAGAATTAGTTTTCGTACGTATTTGTAATTGAAATTACGATCGTCGGGTCGGGTCGGGTCCGACTAAATCTGTTTGAAGATTGTCTTGGATCTCGTTGGGTAAACTCCTAAAATATTTATGTAATAGTAAAAAAAATTACATTCTCACCCATGTCATTAGTTGATGAGTCAAATAAGATTTGGATCGTCGACATTAGTAGAGGCATCCTTAACTCAATAGGCATTATCTAGGATAAATGTGTCGTCAAACCGATCAACGCTAAAACATAGTGACTAGTTCGATAGTAGGAGTGGCTACTATGTTCTCTGGCTCTATACATGATCAGTTTAATTGATCACACAGTTTCTTAATTTTTGTTTTTCTGAATGATTATCTGGCCATAAAACTTCAGTAGTATTTTAGTGGTGGATAAGCTTAAGAAATATGTAGTTGTTAGAGATTATTAGTTCCAGTAGTAGTAGTAGCCAACTGAAAGTACTTGACTTCAAAATCTATACGAACCTTGGATGTTTTTAATAGTTGGTTAACATATGTTCCTTTAAAGTGTTGTATATATATAAAAATTGCAGCTTTGGTTTCCATTTCCTTGTTTAATGCAGTGGATAACATTCACTAGCAAGTTAAATCAATTAGCTTTAAGCAATTTCAATTACTCCATACAATCAATCCAAAAGTTTTGTTAGATGTCCAGAATGAATGGGTGAGTCGTATTTATGTCTGTAGCATTCACCACATGCTTAAATAACTACAAGATCACTACTAAGTAAGACATGGTACTTCATCTTTCAAGTGTATATAGCATAAGAACTGCAAAAGTAGTTCTCAGATCTTCATGTTCATGTGCAACCAAAAATGGAATTGCAACCAACTTCAGTTAACACCCTACTAGTTGTTAGGTGTGCAAATTCCACACTAACAACGGTTACGAGGGTGTTAAGGAGGAAGATGGAGGATGATCCTAATTCCTAATATTGGATTTTGAAGGAGGGCAGGGGAAATCACAAGGGTAGAATGGAACTTTGGCAACGACAATAATACATCTCAACTAGGAGCTGAAAAACTACATCGAAACATCTAAAGTTTCTTTAGTCTAGAAACCCATGAAGAAGTTAGTGTGTGTGTATATATTGTAAGAACCCAAACCTAGGTTAGAGGGGCTAATGGAGATTAGAGGAGGATTAGGGCTTGCTTTGCATGGGAAGTTGGGTTTGCATGGGGAAGAGGCGGGCTACAGTGGCCTGAGGAGAGTAGGGTGATGGTGAGGGTGGCGGGCACTGTAGCAGACGGGTGTATAAATCATGTTTTCTTCCTTTTCTTCTCCTTTTCTTCTCCTTCCTCATTTCTTCTTCCTTTCCTTGCTGGTGCGCGCGGTGGGAGCAGCTGTCGCGGAGGAGGCAGACGAGGAAGACATTCGTGCGGAGGCTTAGCGCGAGGGAGACCGGAGGAGGCGACGTGCGTGAGCGGAGCTCCGGCGGTTCGTCGTCTTGGTGGAGGTATGTCGCTCCTTAGTGTGGTTTGTTTGTTAACCCTCATGTGAGGGATGCGTTGGTCGAGTCGGGGGGAGGTCGGAGACTTCTCCGGCGACGCATTTCTTCGTAAAACCTCGGCTGGCGCGAGGTTGAAGACGACCAACGGTCGACCGGATCCTTCGGGCGGTCGACCGTTTTAGCACTGTTTTCCCGACTTTAACCTTCACCGGTCGAACGATGCCTTGTGGCGGTCGACCGGTAGTGCATTATTGCTGGTGAGTTGGGATTTTTCTGCCTGTTGTCGGTCGACCGGTCCTTGTTTTGTTCGACCGGAACTTAAGTGTACCTGTGAGTTATGCATGATTTGTTCGACCGATTTCATGTGATGTTCGACCGATTGTTTGTTGTTCGACCGTTGGAGGGTTGCATTCGACCGATTATATGACTTAGAATACTAGGTTGACCCTGTTTGTTTTCGGTCGACCGAGACCCCTGAGTCGGTCGACCGGTAGATTGAATTTAATGTTGACCAGACTCTGGATTTTGACCTCGTTCGGTCGACCGGTTTTAGACCTTTGTTCGACCGTTGGGGGTTCTGTTTTGAGCGCAGCGGTAGACCATTTTAGGAGTACGGTCGACCGATTCCTTTCTGGAACCGGTCGACCGAATCACCTCTTCCGGTCGACCGTTTGGGCCCAGAACAGAATTCACGGTTCCCTTTTTGAACGCCAACTTTGTCCACGGAAACCCGTGTCCTCGCCTTGTGCGTGAGCCGGGAGGTGACGGTGGGCGCGTGATGCGTGCCTGCCCAGGGACCGCCGTTGGGAAGAGTGTGGGTGTTCGGGACGTGTCACTTCCATGTATGGACCGTGACTTTTGAGATGTTGTTGGCACTTTGTAGTATAGCAGGCCTGAGGGATCGCGGATCCCAGTGTTGATGTTGTGCGGGCACGCAACTGGCGTTGGGTGAGGTGACTACCGGCCCACGGGCTACGGAGGTCGCTGCCCTGCTTTTATAGCGGCGCGGTTGGTGTTCGCGGCTCGAGGAGCCCGATGACCTGGCAGACTTCGGTCTGGACCCGTCCGATGTTGTGCCGGACGTTGTGATGGACCACCGATGTTGTGTCGGTGATGCCGCCGAGGTTGTGCCGGCGATGATGATTGTTGGGCCGAGGCTGTTCCGGCTATGTTGATTCCTCGACTGGGCACCTATCGAGATGTTGTTGTCATACCTTCCGGGCGACGGCCCCGTTGGTCCCTGTGGCTCCGACCACTGAGATCTGCAGATCTGTATTCTATCGGCGCGCAGGCGTGACAGAGGCTCCCTGCCGAACCCTTGTGTAGTGTAGCTGCGTGTGGGGGGTGCGATGTCGCGTGTTGTAAGGCTGCATGTGCCTGCAGTAGGTCTCCTCGGGAGACTCGTTGTTGATTGTCGGACTGATGTCCTGTTTTACCCTTCGGGGGAACTGTTTTCCTTTCTGTCGATGTCATGACATGATACTAATATGATAGGTTCATTATGTAATGCATGCATGTAGGTGAGTTGGCATACGGGGTTTCCTTCTGGAAACTCAGGCATTGTCGTTTATATTTTCAGGACCGCAGTAGGTCCAGTGGGGTGGTGATCGGCGGGCACGCGCATTTTGGAGTCAGATTCTCTTCTCGGACCACTGAGGTCGGCATGATTACGTTTTATCGTCTGTTGTCATTTTGTTGTAATCATGTATTATTTTGACAAACTCTGATGTAATTTTGGTGCACCACTATTTGTTTATGAGAAGTAACAGTCCCGTCTTGATTATTGAGTTCCTGTGTCTTGTTTATGAATTTTTAAATTTCCGCTGTTTCGGGATGTTACGTATATACAATATTATCATTTAAATAAGAGTATGAAGATGTAACAATCTTACCAACATAATATTTTTTTAAAAGAATATTAGATCCTAGAAAATATAATCTCTTCTAGTAATTATGTCGGGTAACATAATTGACTTCTAGATCTTGAAAAAGTGAAGATGATTTGAACAAAAGTAGTATTCCTTGCTTAGTTTTAAGGGGGTTCTAGAGCATAACTTCTAGAATTTACCTTCATTTTAGAATAGAAGTTGTGGAAGTCACTCTTAGAATAAGCTGTAAAAGTCATTTGAAACTTGAGTTTCATATATTTTTAAAGCTCAGAGGATACCAATCGCAATCTAAAATCTAAACGAAAACAAACTAAAACAAATGTGACATTTAAAATCATGCACGTTTGGAGAGATGATTACTAAAGGTAGGCTCAGGTTTGTATATCCAAACAACAACCTGAAGCATATACATACAAAAACTCCAAAAGTAATATCATGATTCATGATTGTAGGGCGAAGTTTGGTAAATCGTACTAAAAGGAAACAATGACGAATACCAATTGTAACTGACAGACATGATACATGAGACTAAGACCATGTTTGGTAGCCTTTAATTCAATGTAATCAAATTACATTCCCAAAAATTTAATTCCTTGTAATCAATGTTTGGTAGCATTTAAATTCACCACAAGAGTTACAATGCACTTAAATATAGTTTGATAATTTTATGTTGTAATGTCATTACAACATTTGGCAGCATTGAAATTCAACACGTGAATTACAAATATATTTATAAATAATTTAATAATTTCAATCCTTCCGGTAAAAGTGTGGAAGGATCATCAGTGCATTGGTGGGCTTCCAACATGATCGAGGTCAAGTTTCAATAACATGACAAGGTTTGAGTAACTTGGAAAAATTTAATTACAATGTAATGTGTAACATTCCGAAATAGTGAAAATTTAAAAATTTAAACAATCAAGAGATAATCAGAATAGACTCATCAGCGGGAATGTTACTGTAACATCCTCAAAACAGCGGAAAATTTTTAAATTTATAAACACTCAATCAACAGAAGATATTACGCAATAAAAGGGACACAGGTGCACCAACATATATATAATATATATCCGAACATCAGAGTATACAAAAGTTGTGATTACATCAAAAACATATACAAAGGAAGCAGTAATCACACGACCTCAACTGAGAGAAAGTTGGATCCGGTAGCAGCGCTCCTCTCCTCGGTCACCACCCCCTAACGCCGATCACGGCCTGAAAGTAAACATGCAACAATGCCTGAGTTTCCAGAAGGAAACCCCGTATGCCAAGCCTCTAAATGCATAAATAAAATCATCCTAGCATGCAGTTCTACTCAACAAGAAAAGCATCTCAACACGCCCAACACCAGGGCACACTACTGGTACGGGGCTCCAGGTCTAATCTCAACCAACCGCCGCACCCACCACAGTCACGGGGCTCCAGGTCTAATCTCAACCAACCGCCGTGACACTCGTCGCCAAGCTGGGCTCCAGGTCTAATTTCAACCAACCACAACTACCACGACACGACCAAGGGCTCCATGTCTAATTTCAACCAACCCAAACATATAAGGGCTCCAGGTCTAATTTCAACCAACCCCTACACGCGGTCCTTGCTCAGGCTCCAGGTCTAATTTCAACCAACCACAGCTACCACGACACGACCAAGGGCTCCAGGTCTAATTTCAACCAACCCAAACGTATAAGGGCTCCAGGTCTAATTTCAACCAACCCCTACACGCGGTCCTTGCTCAGGCTCCAGGTCTAATTTCAACCAACCCGAACGCACTACGGAGCTCCAGGTCTAATTTCAACCAACTCCGTACAGACTAGTTGGGCTCCAAGTCTATTTTCAACCAACCGCAGCTCTCACACAGTTACGGGGCTCCAGGTCTAATTTCAACCAACCACCGCAACACCACAATTCTAAGCTGGGCCTCAGGCCTATTTCAGCCAATCCCAAGCTCACACACGGTTACGGGGCTCCAGGTCTAATTTCAACCAACCACCGCAACCCTCGTGCACCTAGCACACTTGCCGGAAGAACATCGGCACCACAACTCGCCCCACACGGGCAACCACGACCATAGCACCTCCATAGTGCAAAACAGGACACAAACGGTCGACCGAACCAAAAGTCCCGGTCGACCGAATCAAGCAAATACAGGGCAATCCACTTCGACCGGCACTCCATCGGTCGACCGACGCCCAACACCACACTCGTTCGGTCGAACCCAAATCAAGGGACGGTCGACCGTTTAGATGGTCAACTCCCGGTTCAACGAACAAAACGACCAATCGGTCGACCGACAAAGGGGTCCCAGTCGACCGAAAGTCACCAGGGAACAAATCCCACAACACCACAACGAATTCGGTCGAACGCCGAGCACATCTCGGTCGACCGAATCTGTCCAGGGAATAATCCCTCACACACACCATGAATTCGGTCGAACACCGAGCACACCTCGGTCGACCGAATTCCACCAGAGCGTTTCCCACGCTCAGCGCACAAGTCCGGTCGACCGAACCCTCATTCGGTCGAACCGATCACTATGCTCACTTAAGTCACGGTCGGACGAAAATCAACGAGCGGTTGACCGTTTAGATGGTCTAAGCCCCCAACCGACTTAAGACAGTGCACATGGTCGACCGGCAAAGGGGACCCGGTCGACCGAATCTCTCCAGACTTGCCTTCTATGCACAATCGGTCGACCGCCCCATAGGCATCGTTCGACCGATTTGAGGCAGAGCCCGAATTCTCTTCACGAACGGTCGACCGTTTTCACAAACCGGTCGACCGATCAGGCAGTGAAATCTGCTGCATGTTTACTCGCGACGAGCCGAACGGCCTACCGTCAATTTCCAAATACTCACGGTAATTAAGTGAGCGAGCTTGACATACCTAAAGGCTTGAAGAAGCCTTTGAAGAACCACGACGACGCCTCCACGAGCACGTCTCCCCAAATCACGATCTGTCGACGAACCTCGCGTCCAAACGACGATCAATCGTCTCCTCGACGATCCAAAGCACCACACTACCTCCGGCAACCTCCACAAGCCAACCACAACCACCGAAACCCGGGTGAGGTCAAGAGAGAGAGAAACCACAACGAACCGGAAACGAACCGAGGGAGTAACACTCACCTCAAACCACCAACTCCCCGGAGCCGCTCTTCACCTTGCCGGAGATCTCCCCTCGCCGGAGCAGCACAGCAGAAGAGGGAGAGAGCAACGCGCGAGTGAGAGAGAGGGAGAGCAACGAGAGAGAGAGAGAGGATTTCCCCCCAAATACTCCTCCAATCCAATCCTCACCACTCATCTCATCCATCTTCAATCCAAGCCCTCCATCCATCTCCTCTCAATCTCAGCCATCCATCTCTAATCACCACCTAATCAACAACAAAGCACAATTAGGATTAGGATTAGGCTAGAATCCTACAGTTACGCATATAAATCAACAGTCGGTACACCAATAATACAAAAGAGTTTATCAAAAGACGTGATTACAACAATACAATGAAAAGACAGGTACAAGCAATCACGACGACCTTGAAGAGTCCGAAGAGGATCCTAGCCCCAAAATGTGTGCGCCCGCTGTCACCACCCGACAGAACCTACTGCGGTCCTGAAACATGAATCAAACAACGATGCATGAGTTTCCCATTAGGAAACCCCGTATGCCAAGTTCTCCTATATGAATACAACAGTACGGTAAATGAACCTGTCATACTAGTAGCATGTCATATCACATCTGCAATGCATCAAATCCCTCCAAGGATAAACGGGACCTCATACCAACAACAACGACCCTCAACAGGGTCCACAAGGACATCAGTCCAGCAACAACAACGGGTCTCCCTCGGAAACCTTCCGTAGGCACATACGGTCTTACGGACAGTACGCGACACACCCCCCACACGCGACTACTCGAGCCAAAAGGATCGGTGAGGACCGTTCGCACTTCCGCGCAAGGAACCACGTGGTCTACACCACCTTTGACGGAGTCGTAGCCCGGTCGGTCAACATCCCAGGATAGGTGCCCAATCGGGGATCATCACCGGAACAACATCGGCGGCATCGCCGGCACAACTTCGGCGGTACAACATATGTCCGGCACAACATCGGACGACACAACCACAAGCCGGAACATCGTCGGCACCATCATCGTCCGCAAAAACCTCGGCGGCATCGCCGACACAACCTCGGCGGTACAGTATACATCCGGCACAACATCGGACGGGTCCATATCGTAGTTTGCAGGGTCATCATGCTCCACGAGCCAAGCGTCAACACGCATTGGGATCCGCGATCCCTCAGGTCTGCTACTCGACAGAGAGTAAGGCAACAACACGTCACACCACGGTCCATCACGGTGGCGCGACCCAAGTGTCCACACTCTTCCACACGGTGGTCCCTGGGCAGGCACGAGCACGTACCCGTCGTCACCTCCTGGCTCACGCTCTAAGCGAGGACATGAGTTTCCGTGGACAGAGTTGACACAATACAAGGACCAGGAATTCAGTTCTGCACACAAACGATCGACTGAAATAGCCTAACCGGTCGACCGTCCCCAATAGATTCGGTCGACAGAAAGTCTACAACGATTGAACTATTATGCGCGTCACTTAAGTCCAAACGGTCGAACAGTAGTCTAAAACCGGTCAACCGAACACGAGGTCAAAATACGGAGTTGGTCAAAATCATACAAGTCTATTCGGTCGACCGACTCAGGGGTCCCGGTCGACCGAAAACTACCAGGGTCATCCTAATAGTCTACGTCATATCACGGTCGAACAATATATATAAATCGGTCGAACAACATGCAATAATATCAAGTACACTTAAGTTCCGGTCGACCCAAAAACCAGGAACGGTCAACCGAAAACCGACACAATGGCATCGTTCGACCGATGTAGGTTAAAGTCGGGCAAAAAGGTAAAACCGGTCGACCGCTCGAAGGCACCAATCGACCGTAGGTTGACAGGAACCAGCCAAAGATTTTACGCTGTTTCTCGTCGCCGGCGAGGTCTCCGACCTCCCGCGACCGACCACAACTTCCCATCAACTTGGGGAACAACAAAACCACACTAAAAGCCGACATACCTCAAGTGTGTGATCACCGGAGAAGGTTAGAGGTCCAAACCACACTCCCTCCTCAGCAGCCGCCTGAGTCTCGTGCGCGCCGCGTTCTTCCTCCAACTCCTTGTTGCTGCTGGCCGAAGCTCCGCTCAACGGTGGACGTGGGAACTGATGAGAAGAATAAGTGAGTCAGAGGTGGAGTGAGGAGTGGAACGATTGGAAGAAGAAAGGAAGAAGAAACCCAACGTTTTCTTCCAACCCAAAACCCAATCTCACAAAATCCATCACCAATCTCATCCAACCACCCTACCCCCACACACGCACACTATTCCCGCCTCCAATCCATGCAGACCACTGTTCACGCCACCCAAACAGTAACCCTAATGGGTTAGGGTCTAACATAATGTATATCGGATTACAACCACGTACTCCATGATCCAATTACCTTAAAATAAACGTAATTTGATTACCCCCGTAATTTGATTACAATCTCCAATATTGTCAACCAAACACTGTCTCATGTAAACCAGAGTGTAATGGAATATTACATTACCCTTTTAATTGCAAACCAACCAAATAGGACCTAGAAGGGTTGCAGTTGGATTACCTATGTAATTTGATTACGTAATGATTACGACCTCTAATATTCCCAACTAAACATTGTGTATTTTGAGAAAGGTTCCAATGAGCATGCAGAAACAATATACTCATGTTTCAATTTTGGAATTATCTTTATGTCTTTTTGGAATACATTTATATGGTAGCAAAACTAGCAACTAGCAATGGTAATGAATAAAATTTGTGGAATGATGCAAGGGAAATTAATCCTAGATGACCAACACCTTTCAATATATCACCAGCTCAGCTCGTAATTAGGTGCTATTGTGACAAATTGTCATGTGTTCAATTTCTAGGTGTGACAATCTCTACCGGCCTCAGAAATCGTAATTGTAGACTTTCCTTTTCGTTTTCAATGTGTTCTTTGCATGTGGATTCCTGAAGTTGTCATTATTACTTGATTTATTTATTTATTTATTTTGAAAATAGTGGCAATCACTCTTCTGTTTATTTAAGTTGAGTAGGTGATTTTATAAATTAATCTAAGATCATGAATTGTTACAGACAAGACATTACATAAATTTAATTTTGTATTTTTTTCATTTCTTTTATTTTTTCTTCTTAATTTGTTATCCAAACGATAGAATACTCAACATTTTTTCTTCTTCTTCTTTTATTTTCGTTTTCCTTCGTAAGTCAATTTTTGGCATGAATGATTAATACCCTACAAAGGATCACGTTTTGATTTGATTTTTCTCTTTTTCCCCAACGAAAGTGTTGATGCTGTTTGGGTGGCTTGTGTTTTTAGTGGGAATAAATTCGAACTCATATTGCAAGTTCATCAATGGAGTCTTAATTATCCATTTGTACTTCAGATCAAATCAGAAGTCAACGTGTCCACATTTGGTTGTAGAAACAACATTGTATCGGGATTCGCACTAAATTAATCAGTGATTCACAGTTGGGATTGCAACAAAGCACGAATTTGAACCCATTTGGAAGCCAATAATCTTATTGGAAGTCGTAATCTGATGTAACTTGTTTCTAATTACTTGAAGTTTGTCACATCATTAAAGTTCAGCCTCAACCATACCGAAAGTCTACTATTTTTAAAGCTCTGAAAACCTCATTTGATAGGTATCAGACCTATTGAATTACTAAATTATCTTTTCAAACTTGACCTCAATTGTACAAAAACTAGTGGATCGATTCGATGCTAAAGTTAGTGGCTCATTTCACCCCAGAAATACTCGAAGGAGCACTGATTTCTTTTTCATGCTCTATTTGTACATGGGATTTTTGCTTGGGTACACTTGTAAAAGATCTTTATTGGACTTTTGCTATCGTGTAGTTTTATATTGTTCTCAAACACTTGTATACAAGGTTATTTGCTCTTATGCACTTCCCTTTAACATACCTTAACAACCGTTAATTGTTTTGGTACAGTTTGGTTAACTTTAACGGAGTGAGATTATCCATTCACACAAATCCCCCCTTCTCAGACACCTCTTCTCGTCGTGCTCGACGCCCTCACATCCTCTCGTCGATGTCCTCCAGAAATTAGGTGCACTCTATAGTTCGTGTCGAAGTCTCCTCAAGGATCTCGCCGACGACCACCTTCCTACCGTCGGACTGTATCAACCACTCGACTCCTCCCATCTTAGCATTATGTTCGATGAAAAATGCAATGAAATTTTGTTTTAAAAGAGGTGATCTTGTTGTTGCAACTGCTAGAGATCTTTGCAACTTCAAATTTCTTTTCTTTTTTTGGTTTTTTAGTGTTGCATGTTAGGTGTTTGACGAAATGTTTGTTTGGTTTTCTTAAGAGTCCAGAGCACGTTAGTGTTGGATGTAGGTGTTTGACGATGCATGAACCTGAGAGAGAGATGAGATACCTCTATGAATCTTGTTACATGCTGTTGGAGATATTTGTTACTTCAATTTTGCTTTTTCTTGGGTTTTTAAGTGTTGCATAATAGGTGTTTGACAAAACACAGAGAATACAACTACATATTATCATGCTTAAACGGATGTGATGTGATGTAATGTAATGTAGAAAATTCATGTGTCGACGTATGCGAATGTTATCTTTCAATGTTTGGATAACAATTGTTTTTATTTGACTAGGAATGTTCGGATCATGAATATTCAACTAAAGTTGCACATTGGACTGAGAAGGTTGTCGAAGTTGGTTTGAACCAAGCATTGAGAATTGATTACTTACTTCATCCAAAGATAAAAGAGTACCGAACTATTCATTCAAGTGTCGATGCATAGGCAACTCTAAAACACACCAATCTGAATATGGAGTTGTCCAAACTTTTTTGTTATTGGTTTATTTATGCACGACTCTATGTATGACTCTATTTGCAGTACATTTATTTTCCTAAGTATGTTTGCAGTTGAGTCAGACTTGTTTAGCAGTTAAAACTACTATATATCTGTACTAATTTATTTAACTCATTCACTGCAGTTAAGAATATTTTAGTTGTTGCAGCTAATTCAGTTGGATTAATTGGGATTTATTGGATTCAATTCTTCTCAATTCAGTTTGGGTAGCCTCTTTCAATTTTTGCAGTTGATTCAAATTTTATTGATTTCTTTGGTTATTGTATGTTGTTTGTGTCATGTGTGGGTGTGCTTCAATAGCTTCAAATGTAGTTTTAGTGATTTTTTGGATTCAGTTCTTGCTGCTTAGTTGAGTTCCTTCTTAATTCAGTTTAGGTTCAGTTCTTGTCAATTTAAAATGTTGATTGATTTGGTTTGATTATTGCAGAACAGATCATTACTTGTTTAACTTAGTTCATGTTCATTTTATACTTGATTTGGTCTGATATATTTGGTTATGTTCAGTTCTAGTCAATTTAATTTGCTAATTATTTGGTTCAATTCTGGCAGCACAGTTCGGTACTATTATAATTTAGTTCATGTTCAATTTATAATCTGTCATTCAACTTGTTTTGTGCTATGCAATCTGATATAATATGTCATTTAACTTGTTTTGATTGGCTTCGCACACAATCCACCAAAGATCGTCATCTTGTCGACCACCAATCCAAGATTTAAGATGTTCAACTGGTACCATAGAATTTTCTTATATTACACCACTTGACAATATAATGACAGTGATGAATTGGGAAGAAATGGTTACCATGACCCCTGATCCATACATACAAACAAATGGGAGATTATCACGACCACATCCATACATACAAACCACTAGCGACAACTAACAAAAACTAAGAAGAAATGATGCAACAAGTTGGAAATATGCAACTTGAGACACAAATCTGGATACAAGCATGGTTCAAATGTGGTTGGCGAGAACAAACGTGAGGGGAAATGTGCTCAACGCCTTGGTTAGGCTCGTGAACTCCCCCATGAATGGAAGTAGAGCAGCTACTAGTATGGTTGTTGTCAATTAAGTATCCTCCTCTAACTGAAACTCGAAATGTGAGATTGTAGAGGGGATACAACTAAGTATCCCCCTTTGCCTCTTTCATATCTTGTATCAAGGTATTCATACATCGAGCTTGTGAATATCTACATGAGATTAAAACATGTTTGCGTTAAATAAGAAAAACAACAAACTAAAGGAAATCAAGATATACTCTTAGTACCCGCTGGTCCTGTTACCACAAGTTGATGATTACTAAGAAAGAATGCTAGCTTCAAAAGTTCATCGACAAACCAAACAACTATTTTGTCAAATACCTAATTATGCAACACTTAAAAACCCAAGAAAAGCAAAATTGAAGTAGCAAATATCTCCAGCAGCATGTAATGAGATTCATGGAGGTATCACATCTCCCTCAGGTTCAGGCATCATCAAGCACCTACATCCAACACTAACGTGCTCTGGACTCTTAAGAAAACCAAACAAACATTTCGTCAAACACCTAACATGCAACACTAAAAAAACAAAAGAGGAAAAGAAATTTGAAGTTTGCAAATATCTCTAGCAGTTGCAACAACAAGATCACCTCTTTTAAAACAAAATTTCATTGCATTTTTCATCGAACAGAATGCTGAGATGGGAGGTGTCGAGTGGTTGGTACTGTCCGACGGTGGGAAGGTGGTCGTCGACGAGATCCTTGAGGAGACTTCGACACCAACTACAGAGTGCACCTAATTTCTGGAGGACGTCGACGAGAGGATGTGAGGGCGTCGAGCACGACGAGAAGGGGGGATTTGGGTGAATGGATAATCTCATTCCGCTGAAGTTAACCAAACTGCACCAAACGGCAGTTAACGGCTGTTAAGGTCTGTTAAAGGGAAGTGCATAAGAGCAAATAACCTTGTATACAAGTGTTTGAGAACAATATAAAACTACACGATAGCAAAAGTCCAATAAAGATCTTTTTCAAGTGTACTCAAGCAAAAATCCCATTTGTATATCAGAATTTCTCTTCTATTAGATTAGAGTTTAAAAGTTAAAGTTTTGTAGCTCTACCTTTCTGCAAGGTAATGGAGAGTTTTCTAGCATTGTTAGATATCTTACTCTTTTTTAGGAAACTTGTATTATTCAGAAAATTTCAAGTTTTCGATCTTATAAGTGTTAGAACCCAAACCTAGGGTTAGTGTGCTAATGAAGATTAAGAAGGTGATTAGCATGGGGAAGTGTGGTGTGCATGGGGAAGAGAAGGGAGGCGTGCACTGTGGACGTGAGGGGGGGGGGGGGATGGCTGCGTTTTTGTTGGGTTAAGTAGAGAAACCCGTTTCTTTCTCTCTCTCTCATTCTCTCCATTTCCTTCTTCTTCTCCTTCATCCAGCTAAGGCGGCGATCGGAGGAGGCGAGGACGACGTGCAGGAAGAGGTCGGACGTCCAGAGGAGGCGCGGCGCGTGCGCGAGGTCTACCGGAGGCGAGGCGTAGGAGCTCCGGCACCATCGACTTCTCGCGGGTAAAAGGTATCAAAATACACTACAACCAGGCAATCAAAATACACTACATTCGGTCGACCGCCCGAAGGACCCGGTCGATCGTTGGTCGTCTTCAACCTCGCGTCAGCCAAGGATTTATGCACATCTCGTCGCCGGGGAGGTCTCTGACCTCCCCCGACCGACCAACAACACCCTCCCACGAGGGTGAGCAACACCCAAACACACTAAGAACCGACATACCTCAAAGAAGACGACGAAACCGCCAGAGCCTCGCTCGCGCACGCCGTCTCCGAAACCTCCTCGCACGGCCGCCTCCTCGCAACGATCTCCACACGCCTCACGCCTCACGCCGCACGAGCTTCTGCCTCCTCTGGTCGTCGGAAAGGAAAGGAGGGAATGAGAGTGAGAGAGAGATCAAAAGAGAGAGAGAGAGAGAGAACAAAATTCAACATCTTAAACCCAACCCTCTCCACACTACAGTACCCGTCCCCCACACCATCACCTACACCTCCTATTCTCCTCCAACTTCCCATGCACAACACTATGCACCCACTTCCCCATGCTAACTTCATCACTAATCACCATTAACTCCTAATCGGGTTTAGGGTTCTAACAGAACTCACGAACCCATTCACATTTTTTGTCATTTAGTATGAATATATAGCAAATACTTCTTGTAGTTGTCCAATGAAAGTTTTTAACTTTTTAAAAGTGCTTTGAAAAGCATTTTTTATTTTCCCTGAATTATTTTTTACAGACTAATGACACATTTTAAGATAGATACGTATAGTCTATACTCTCTTAGTTCAAAACATACAGACTAATAAAAATAAATATTCAAAATGTTTTTTGCGAGTGAACTAAGTTGACTTGAATTTTTTTTCTTGTCTTTCACAAATGAAGTTAGAGTTAATCTCGTGACTGCCTCATTTTATACGAACTTATTATGGTTTTATGGATTCTAAGTCATAAAATTTAACATGATCTAATTTATAAAAATACAAGATCTAAATACTTAACCCACGTTAATCTCTTATCTCACCACGCCACCTGCCTAGCCCGTTTTTAGGTGGGGTGGGTAGCGATTGTCAATTTTACCCCATTCCGCTCCATTTACCCACGTAACTTAGATGAGATGGGTAGCGATAAGGTAAAAATCCGCTTACCTTGTCTCATTTACACCCCTACTAGTTTAGATGCGAGTAAAACTCAAATCATGTTTTTAAGCAGACTAAATCGAAACCAATATACAAATCCAAGTTAAAATTGACAAATCGTCATAAAAACACGTTTATAGTAGTTATATCCCAACAAATCCCAACCAATCAAATGAAACCTAAACCCAAGTGATGCATCTTTCTTTCACGTACGTCCAATAATGCACCACTCCAACTCACTTCCAGTTCACTGACCCCCAGGCCCGGCCCATAGCAGGAGTGTTGGCTTTTTGGCCTTAATCTATGTTTTGATGATTTAATTAACCTAATCTTAATTATGATGATGTAGAGTAGCACACATATTGCATTGCATATATATTGCATGTGCTAACCTCTACAGGTGATCAAGACTCATGGAAGGAAGGAAATCAAGTCAAGATTTGTAATAAAGCTAAATGAAGACTTGTAATCTTGATTTTATTTTGAGTCTTAGGAACATGTGTAAATTGAGCATACAAGAGTTAAAAACCAATCAAATACACAAATAGGTTCCCTATAGAAGTCACACACGAAATTTCACATTATTTGGACTTCATTAGATCACCCAAACCTTAGTCGGAAATCACTTATAAACTTAAACCCAGATTTCCTGTGTGAACCGGTCGACCGAACCAGTTCTCAGTTCGACCGGTTTATAACAGACTCTCCACAGTGATTTTACCGAACTCTTCCGGTCGACCGGTTCTACCTTTTCGGTCGACCGATCCCGGATTTTAATATGGCCGTTTTTCTTGTCGTATTCCTATAACGGTCGTATTCGTATAAAACAAACTTAACCCCAAAATACATTCGGTAACCGGTCGAACGACGACCTTGTTTCGGTCGACCGGTTGAACATATTTTCAGAAACCAAATTCCCTGCTATCGGTCGACACATTTCTCGTTCGACCGATTGACCTTTGTCTCAACCGAATCCCCTTAACGGTCGACCGCCCCATACTTTGGTTCGACCGATTCACTTAAGTAGAGTTAAGTTCTAGCTCGTTTGTCCGACCGAATACTCTTTTGTTCGACCGTTCTCTTTGAAATCAAGTGAACGGTCGACCGGTTTAGTAGTTTCGGTCGACCGGTTCTGGACAGATTTGCAGCCCGATTTTCTGCTTTGTGTATCTTGCACAAAACCCAATCAAATCTATCCCCAACGGCTAGAAAACCTTAGGAGCTTATAAATAGAGGATCAAGACTTGTTGTTAACACAACTCTCCAACTCCAATTGTCCCAACTCATTAGAGAGAAACCTCAATCCTCAAAGCTCCCAATTCTACACTCCATAAGCCTAAACTTCACACATTTGATCATATACTAATCCTACTCAAAGTGTGCTCAATTAGAGAGTGAATCCCACTCAAGGTTACATTTGTTGTAAAGAGAGCAAGGGTCTTGGTGAAAGCCCAAGACAAGAAGCAAGGATTTCGGTGAAAGCCCGAAGTGATTCTCTCGGTTTGTGAGAGGTGGTGCCAAGCTCGGCGAGGGTTGTTCGCGAGCTTGAAGACTTGTAAAAGGCGTTGCTCCCGGCCCGGAATGGGGAGGCATAGTGAAGACGCAAGAGGGGCTCGAACGGAGATTCGAGAGGGGCTTGCAAGAGAGGACGTAGGCGCGGCCGAACCTCTATAAAAACCGACGTGTCTTCTTTGTGGTTTGCATTGTCTTTCTCCACTTGCTTGTTTGTTTTAATTCCGCTGCATTTACTCGATTGCTTAAACAAGTTAGGGATTAGATTAAAAGTGATTAGTGGACCCATAACCCACACGATCCTACATTTGGTATCAGAGCCTTGTTAGCTAAATTCTATACTTAATCGTATTTTTAGCATGGCTAGCACATCTAATCATGTAGAGGGATTATGCACCACTAGACCTCCTTTGCTTAATGGGTCAAATTATGATTATTGGAAGAATAGGATGAAGATTTTCCTAATTTCTAATGACCTTAAGTATTGGATGTTTCTCCAAAATCCATACACACCACCAAATGAAGATGAATTAGATTCACTCACTAGGCCCAAAATGAAAGAAATTGAGATGAACTCAAAAATCATGAACATTCTATATTGTGGGCTAAATGAGGGTGAATATAATAGGATTAGAGGGTGTGTTAGTGCACATGAGATATGGCATAGACTACAAATGCATCATGAGGGGGATAGTAAAACTAAGGAAACCCGCATTAGTCTCCTCATGCATAAATATGAGATTTTTTCTATGCAAATCGGTGAAAACATAAGCGAAATGAACACTCGCTTCACCGATATCACTAACTCTCTTTTGGTTCTTGGAAGAAAAATCAATGAAGGAGAGATGACAAGGAAGTTCCTCCGGTCACTTAGCATCGATTGGGAAGATAAAGTCGTCGCAATTGAAGAGGCACATGATCTTTCAAAATTGAAGATGGAGGAACTCATTGGAAATCTCATGGCCTATGAGCTCCAATTGAGTCATCGAAGAGAGAAGGAAGCTTCAAAGAAAAACTCCATGGTGGCATTGCATGCAAATTTTGATGAGCCAAGGAGGGTGGAAGAAGAGGACATTGAGGTCCTTGCCCAAGACTTCTTCAAATATCTCAAGAGGGATAAGGGAGAAAAGAATGAAAGAAGAGGTAGAAGAAGTGAGAAAAGAGAAAAAGAAAAAGAGAGGGAGGAGAGCGAAAATGAGAGAAAAGAGAGGGAGAAGAAAAATGAGAGAAGAGAGAGGAGAAGAGAAAAGGAGAAGAGTAAGAGGAAAGAAAGGAAGGAGGAAGCTCACAAAGCCACTTGGGATGACTCTTCATCTCCATCATCATCATCCTCTTCCTTACAAAGTAGAAGAGAGGTTGCACATTCATGCTTCATGGCCATTGAAGATGAACAAAGTGAGGTAGCTTCTAACTCCTCTAAATCTTATTCCACTAGAAGTAATTCATGTTCAAGTAAATCATATTCTAGTGCTAGCTCTAACTCTAATGCTAATGATGAATCATATACACATGATGAGCTACAAAATGCATTTCATGATTTAGTTAAACAATATGAGATCATTTGTGAAAAGAACAAAAATGCTAGAAAAACTATAAATGATCTCAAATGTCAAATTGAATTAATCATGAATGAAAAGAATGAGGTGATTGCTAGACTTGAATCAAATGAATCATCACTTGCTAGTCTAAGTAAAACACCCATTATTGATGAACATGTAGATCTTAAAGCCTCAAATATGCAATTAAGAAAAGATCTTGAAATGTTCACTAAAGGAACAAAAATGCTTGATATGCTTTTAGGTAGTCAAAGACAATCCTTAGCTAAACATGGTTTAGGTTACAATTTTAAATTGAAAAACCATGTATCTCACACTACTCTAAATGGTAAGCATATGTTCATTAACCATAGTTCCTCAAGTGTGTGGGCTCCCAAAACCAAAATGGTTTGGATCCCAAAAGCTAATGTTCAAGGACCCAAAGTTGTTTGGGTACCTAAGTCTACACTTGTAGGAGCTTGAGGAGGAAATTGGTGGTGACCGGGTGAGCTCAAGAGTCAAATTCAAATCCGGTTGCATCACCAAATGAGATTGGAGCTAAATTCGAATTCAACATTGGTATAAATTCCTATCTATACAATTCATGTTAAATTAGCTCTAATCTAGCTTCATATGCTTAATTGACATATCATATAGTTCAATTCATTGAAAATCATTATCCCTATTCATTGCAAATCATTTATCACATCCATTGATTCTAAATGTCAAATTTTAAATGGATGTTAGAATAAGGCTTAAGTTGAAACGTAAATGAACTTAACTTGAATCATACTCATTGTTTCCATTTAGCCTTATTGATAGGGGGAGCTTAAATGTTATATCTTTTATTAGAGTAATGAAGTGCAAAATTTAGGGGGAGCAACTTCATTACAAGACATCCAAATTCTAAGCTTAAAGTCTTAAATAATTATTATTTTTGATGGATGTCAAAGGGGGAGAGATAATTAAGGGGGTAACTTGGAATTTGGCATAAAATTGATCAAAAACTATGCACATCCATAGGGGGAGCATTAATATGCATAGTTACATATACAAATTCCATGTATTTAGATAGAATTAAGATATAGGTTGCCATCATCAAAAAGGGGGAGATTGTTGGCTTTTTGGCCTTAATCTATGTTTTGATGATTTAATTAACCTAATCTTAATTATGATGATGTAGAGTAGCACACATATTGCATTGCATATATATTGCATGTGCTAACCTCTACAGGTGATCAAGACTCATGGAAGGAAGGAAATCAAGTCAAGATTTGTAATAAAGCTAAATGAAGACTTGTAATCTTGATTTTATTTTGAGTCTTAGGAACATGTGTAAATTGAGCATACAAGAGTTAAAAACCAATCAAATACACAAATAGGTTCCCTATAGAAGTCACACACGAAATTTCACATTATTTGGACTTCATTAGATCACCCAAACCTTAGTCGGAAATCACTTATAAACTTAAACCCAGATTTCCTGTGTGAACCGGTCGACCGAACCAGTTCTCAGTTCGACCGGTTTATAACAGACTCTCCACAGTGATTTTACCGAACTCTTCCGGTCGACCGGTTCTACCTTTTCGGTCGACCGATCCCGGATTTTAATATGGCCGTTTTTCTTGTCGTATTCCTATAACGGTCGTATTCGTATAAAACAAACTTAACCCCAAAATACATTCGGTAACCGGTCGAACGACGACCTTGTTTCGGTCGACCGGTTGAACATATTTTCAGAAACCAAATTCCCTGCTATCGGTCGACACATTTCTCGTTCGACCGATTGACCTTTGTCTCAACCGAATCCCCTTAACGGTCGACCGCCCCATACTTTGGTTCGACCGATTCACTTAAGTAGAGTTAAGTTCTAGCTCGTTTGTCCGACCGAATACTCTTTTGTTCGACCGTTCTCTTTGAAATCAAGTGAACGGTCGACCGGTTTAGTAGTTTCGGTCGACCGGTTCTGGACAGATTTGCAGCCCGATTTTCTGCTTTGTGTATCTTGCACAAAACCCAATCAAATCTATCCCCAACGGCTAGAAAACCTTAGGAGCTTATAAATAGAGGATCAAGACTTGTTGTTAACACAACTCTCCAACTCCAATTGTCCCAACTCATTAGAGAGAAACCTCAATCCTCAAAGCTCCCAATTCTACACTCCATAAGCCTAAACTTCACACATTTGATCATATACTAATCCTACTCAAAGTGTGCTCAATTAGAGAGTGAATCCCACTCAAGGTTACATTTGTTGTAAAGAGAGCAAGGGTCTTGGTGAAAGCCCAAGACAAGAAGCAAGGATTTCGGTGAAAGCCCGAAGTGATTCTCTCGGTTTGTGAGAGGTGGTGCCAAGCTCGGCGAGGGTTGTTCGCGAGCTTGAAGACTTGTAAAAGGCGTTGCTCCCGGCCCGGAACGGGGAGGCATAGTGAAGACGCAAGAGGGGCTCGAACGGAGATTCGAGAGGGGCTTGCAAGAGAGGACGTAGGCGCGGCCGAACCTCTATAAAAACCGACGTGTCTTCTTTGTGGTTTGCATTGTCTTTCTCCACTTGCTTGTTTGTTTTAATTCCGCTGCATTTACTCGATTGCTTAAACAAGTTAGGGATTAGATTAAAAGTGATTAGTGGACCCATAACCCACACGATCCTACAAGGAGCAGGGTGAGCTCCTGCTCCGGGCCTCATTTTGAGGGGGGGGCTCAAAAAATGATTTATGTATATGAGCTTATTGGATTGCAAAGAAGATTAGTAGTGCTAAGATGACAAAAAAAATAATATATATATATATATAAGTTTATTGGGTTGCAAAGAAGATTAATGCTAAGATGACAAAAATTATTTATGTATATGAGTTTATTGGGTTGCAAAGAAGATTATTGTTAAGAATATAACACATAAACATTGATAAATTTGTCTCAAAAAATACTAAGAGGACAAAAAATTTCAAGTGATATTGTACTAAGTTAGTGAATTTTTATTTATTTAAACTACGAGGACAATTTTTTTTCAAATTTAGGAATCTCATTGTTGATTTTCGCACGGGGCCTCGAAAATTCCCAAGACGGCCCTGCTGACCCCAAGTCCAAGTCATGACAACTTATATCACCTACACATTTGCTAACCCTAAACTAACTAACATGACCCGATTATTAATTAATAATTACAATGTCAACCAATAAGTAGCACCACAAGCCTTCCTCCCACTTTTGCTCTCTACCGTCGCAACTTGGATGGGAACCTTATAATTTAGTGTTAGTTTATTCTCCTTTAGTTAAGTTATTCTCCCAATTGGTCGTTTTGATTAATTAAGATTAAACTGTGGAGATGTCTTCCTTAGATGTTGCCGTCTTTTGTGGCATAACTCTGAAGTAGCTCCACGTGCCATGAATTTATTTACTCACACTTGTGTTTCGTACAACATATCCGGAGTTTATATATATATATATATATATATATACAGAGAGAGTAAGGATAGAATGAGCACCGGGTTCATTTTGTTTAAATGAGCCCCTCAAGATCTAACCATTAATCTTAATCTAAATGGTTGTGAGTGTTTTACTTTAAGTGAGGGTAATAAAGTAAATGTGATGGTCTTCTCAAACCCTTTAATCCATGTTACCAAAAAGAAACCCAATATTCCTCCTTCTATTTTCGTCATCCCTTTCTCCTCACCCTCAAAACCCACTATTCATCCTTCCATTTTCGTCATCTCTTTCTCCTCACCCTCCAAACCCTCCTCATTTTTTCCATTCACACCGACTATCACCTCCCGAACGTCCCTCATTGTCATTCACTACGCCAGATTCTTTGAGACATCTTGATTTTTTTTGGTTAGATGTTGCTACTGATTTTGGTTTTGTTTTGGTAAGATGTTGCTGCTGATTTCGGTTTTGTTTGGTTTGTTGCTGTTGATTTCGGTTTTGTTGGTTTTTTGCTGCTGATTTCGGTTTTGTTGGGGTTTTTTTGCTGATTTCGGTTTTGTTGGTTTTTTGCTGCTGCTTTTGATTTGGTTTGGTTAGATGTTGCTGCTGATTTCGGTTTTGTTTGGTTTGTTGTTGTTGATTTCGGTTTTGTTGGTTTTTTAGTGCTCATTTCGGTTTTGTTTTGGTTAATTGTTGCTGTTGATTTCAATTTTGTTTGGTTTGTTGATGTTGATTTCGGTTTTGTTGGGGTTTCTTTTTGCTGATTTCGGTTTTGTTGGTTTTTGCTACTGATTTTGATTTGGTTTGGTTTTTTGCTGCTGATTTCAATTTTGTTTGCTTTTAGTTTTTTGCTGCTGATTTCGGTTTTGCTTGGTTTTGTGCTGCTGACTTCAGTTTTTATTATGTGAATCTTTAATCTTGCGGTTTATTTGGGATGTAGATAAATTTTGGTAGAATATATTGGTTAAAAATTAACATAATCGTTGTTAATTTAACATTAAGTTATGTTATTTAATTTTAAAGAATGTTAAATAAACAGATATGATTTTACTGTCACTCTCCAATAACATACTGTCGAATTAATTTGAGTTTTTTTGCAGGTACATGTACATTACGATTCTTTACAAGCTTGCATATATATTGGATTAGTTGTAATATCAGGATGTCATATTAATTTGCAAGACGTAAGATACAATTACTTTTAGTCCTTCCCAATTAAGAAAATGGATACCTAATAATGTGTAAAATGTAATTTGGTTCTTCATATAATTTGAGGTTTACAAACGTTTCATTAAAAAGTGACCGAGAAGTACAACATGTATTATGTAACTTGTATGAATAAATCTATTAGCTGCAATATTACGCAACATTCCAATTTTATTGTAAAAAAAACTTATTACTTATCACAAATGTCCTTAGGGGAACAATTCTCCTCCATAGCTTTGGTCTCGGGAGCCGTCCCGTACTCATCCGTCCCACACACGTAGATGACATTATATCCCCATAACATGTATGGATGTATCTATTAGCAGTAGTATTACAGTAACAACCGTAATATCAACAAGATGCTGTAATATTATTGTTTAAAACTTAATATAAAAAGGGTATTACATTCACAACCGTAATATAATAATGTAACCATAATAGTAGTTTGTTAGTCGTAATATACTGATTTTTTTACTAAATTCACATGAAGTGATAGATGATGACATCACGTGTAACTGAAATTGTTGTTCGTAAAAAAATTAATATTACGTTCGAAACTGTAATATAAATTTGGTGTAATAATATGATATCGTTAGCCATAATATAATGTAATTTTGTTTAGTAACATTTCGTAAATACTAATGGATGACTGCATCATGTGTAACGGAAATCGTTGTTCGTAAATAGATTAATATTACGTTCTGAACCATAATATAATGTTGTTGCCGTAATATTAGTTTGTTAGCCGTAATATTTAGATTTTTTATACAAAAGTTCGTCAAATTCCAAGAACATTGGTTTCAATCTATTCATATAACACATTCAAAAAATAATTTATTGAATGTGGAATATGAGAATGGAGCAAGCAAAATCTGGTTTGAGTACTTATAAATCCCAAAAATAGGAAACTCGAACATTTAGAAAAAGTAATACTAAGAATGAGAGTGAAGTCTGTTACTAAATATTAGTTGTATCTATTAGCTGTAATATTACGGTAACAACTGTACGAAATCAGCAGCAAAAAACCAACAAAACCGAAATCAACAGCAACAAACCAAACAAAACCGAAATCAGCAGCAACATCTTACCAAAACAAAACCAAAATCAGCAGCAACATCTAACCAAAAAAAATCAAGATGTCTCAAAGAATCTGGCGTAGTGAATGACAATGAGGGACGTTCGGAAGGTGATAGTCGGTGTGAATGGAAAAAATGAGGAGGGTTTGGAGGGTGAGGAGAAAGAGATGACGAAAATGGAAGGATGAATAGTGGGTTTTGAGGGTGAGGAGAAAGGGATGACGAAAATAGAAGGAGGAATATTGGGTTTCTTTTTGGTAACATGGATTAAAAGGTTTGAGAAGACCATCACATTTACTTTATTACCCTCACTTAAAGTAAAACACTCACAACCATTTAGATTAAGATTAATGGTTAGATCTTGAGGGGCTCATTTAAACAAAATGAGCCCAGGGCTCATTCTATCCTTACTCTATATATATATATATATATACATTGAAACTAAACATACAGTCTCCGTTGAGATTTGAAACGGTGACCGCAAAATATATTTCACTTAAAAATCACAAATCGAGCTACATCACTTTTGTTATAACATATCTCAAAATAGTTGTTTATATGACATTTTTTCCAACTTTTGAGAAGTTAAGAGTGTACGTTGTTGCAGTTTACCTGAAATTCAACGTCGTGGCAACAAATTAATATGGGTTAGCTTCTTAATTCTTATGTAAAACTTAGACGCCAAAAGCTAAACCCAATTGTCAAAACTCATTTAGGTGAATCTAATTACTTTCGAGTGATTTCGCAAGTTACCCAAAAGTTAGACGTCAAAAGTTGGAGTTCCCAAACATACGATCAAGTTGTAAGAAAATTAGGAGAACTGAACTTTTAGATGAGTTATAAGTGATTGATTCGTAAGAAAATTTAAAAATTTTAAATCTAAGGTTTCATAAGTTCCAAGACTTTTAGAATTTGTATTAGATACAAATTCTTCCCCACGAAAAAATGCTTACTATTAGTTAAAAGTTGAGAATTCATCAAACTCGCAATTCACATTTATCTAGGGGTGAGCTTCAGTCCGGGACCGGACTGAACCGGACCGGACCGAAGACCGAAATTTTCGGAAGCCCGGACCGAAGATCGGACCGAATAAATTCGGTTCGGTCCGATTCGGTCCAAAACCCCAATTTAACCCTTAAAATTTCGGTCTTTGACCGGACCGGACCGAACCGGACCGAATACCGAATTCTCGTGGTCTCCCGGACCGAAGACCGGACGGAAAAAGTTCGGTCCGGTTCGGTCCGGACTGAACCGAATTTTGCTCACCCCTAATTTATCCATCAAATAAAAAAGGTTAATAATTTTCAAGATTTTCCCTTCGTTTTTTGGCTGATAATTGAACTGAAATAGAATATGTTATAATGGTATAAAAGAGGTATAAACCCAAGAACTAATAAATTCTCCTACTAGGACTTCATATAAAACCAACATGTAACATCACACGGTATTAATTGTTCTATAGATGTAAAACTTTATCGTTATCATTGTAACATCCTCAAACAACAGAAGAATTTAAAATTTTATAAAATACAATCAAACATATGATATTACTCAAATACAAGGAAACATGTGGACCAACATATATAATATATATCCGAGTATTTCAAAAGTGTGATTATATCAAAAAGCTATACAACAAAATACAAGTAATCACTTAGACCTCAAAACGAGAGAAAACAGGATCTGGTAGCGGCGCTCCTCTCCTCAGTCACCACCCCCTAACGCTGATCACGACCTGAAAAGCAAACATGCAACAATGCCTGAATTTCCAGAAGGAAACTCCGTATGTCAAACTCTACAATGCATGAAACTGGATCACTCTAGCATGCAATTCTATCAACAAAGAAAAACATAAACAACAAGGCTGGGCTCCACGATTTTTTCACTCAACCACAGTTACATGGCTCCAGGGCTTTTCACCCAACCACCGCAACAATACTCAACGTCGTCAAGCTGGGCTCCAGGGTCTTCACCCAACCGCAGCTACCACGACACGACCAGGGATCCATGACTCTTTCACCCAACCCAAACGTCTAAGGGCTTCAGGGCTTTTTCACCCAACCCTTATCACACGATCCATGCTCAGGCTCCAGGGCTCTTTCACCCAACCAGAACGTACTACGGAGCTGAAGGGAATGTGGTCTAAAAGTTTTACTTTTAAATGTCAATTATTATGAATTGAATGAGAAATCATTTTGTTCCTTGTTTATGTTATTCGTCTTTTAGAAGTGTTAAGGAAGAGGCTCTTGGTCCTTAACCGTAGAGCTCTAAAAGATATTGGTGTACATAAAACAAAAGATATTCGCAATCATGGTAACTAACATGGAACATTAATTACCAAGTTAAGATTGTCGTGTTGGTCATAGATCATTGTAGCTCTACAAGTGAGTGACAACACGGGTATGCAAAAGAGGAAAATATTACTTTTGTATACTGAATAGACCTAATAAGTAAAATATTATAGAAATGTGTTTCTGTGTCATTAATATTTTACTGTCTTTGGTCCTTTGATATGAGACTTATATCTAATCACTTAAGGAATACTTAATTAGATCAGTGTCTTGAACTATCGATCAGTGTAGTATAAAGGCATTGGTTGGTTAAGTACTACTTTTGTTGGAGAAGGTAGTTAGTCAAAAGACTATCATTGCCCCTCTTAATTGAGTGATGATATTAGTGGGCCCCTTGATAAAGCAAAGTTATAATGTGCACAATGTGATTTGAGTTAAGTCACATATTTATAACTAGCTTAAAGAGATCAAGAAATGAATACTAAGACAAAGATGACACAATACTACTTTGTGTGTATTCTTAATATCATGAGGCAATGGACGGACACAAGTGGTGCAAGCCATCACTAAATGGATCGGGTTTTGGTTCGAGTGGAATTAAGACATCTAACTAATTGGGAGCTATAATGTGTAGCTAGATACCACTTATAGCTTGTGATATTAAGCCTTTAATATCACTGCCAACTTAGTTTAGATCCTCCCATAGGTCACACCACAAAACTGGGAAACAAGAAAAGGGGATTTTGAGTTCATAAGATGTGTCGGGTTTCATGTAGAAAATATGACACATGGGGTGAACAAGCAAAATCAAAATTATGTTATGATTAATAACATAATTAGAATCTAAATTAAATTCATATGTGATGTAAATATTATGGGGTGTAATGATTGATCATTACATAGGATAATATGTTACATAAGTTGTGGATTTACTACTAATCCCGAAATGTCAAATTTTGTAGGGGTAAAACCAAAATTTGACAAGTCTGCAAAACAGTGCTCAAACGGTCGACCGGTTAGCAGTAAACGGTCGACCGGTAGGGCACGGTCGACCGGACATGTCTCGACCGATAACAGGGAATTTTCATCTGTTCGAACGGTCGACCGAAAGTGATCGGTCGGTCGACCGAACATTGCGATGGAATAGTTCCTGTTACGAACGGTCGACCGAGCTATTGAACGGTCGACCGAAACTGGTTCGAGCGGTCGACCGAACCTCCAAAAACGGTCGACCGGTCCGGACGGTTTATGCAGAATTAATTTAAGAATTAATTAGATCATGCATGGAATTGGTCCATAATTGATTTAATTCGTGGCTAATATTATTTATTAATAAATAATGGATGGTTAGATGGAATTTTGCATGAAATCATGGGCAAGAGGTTGCACATGAATAGGTAATTTGGAGAGAACCTATAAATAGAGGTTATCTCATTGCCTTCCTATCATCTTAATTAATATTGCTTTTCATGCAAAATCTCTCTCCTTAATTCTCCACGAAAATTCCACAAATTCTTAAGTTTAGTTTAGTTCTTAAGAGATCATCTTCTCAAGGGAATTAAAGAGGGGTTAGTAATTGGATTCTAAACCCTATCGGAGATTGAGAGACTAGCTTCCCTCTCTCCGATCTTGTTTAGAGTTTGGTGAATACTCGGAGGCATCCGGCGCAGCGAGGAGCATCCCCAACGTCTCCGAATCTTCAAGAAGTTTTAGAGAACTTCTAGGTATGAATTTCGGAGCCCTTGTTTGTTTTAATAAAGTTTTGAAATTAGATGTTAAAACAAACCGATGCATGCATGAAATAAATCAAAGAAAATTGTAATTGATCCTTATTATACATAAAAATTTCGAAAATATATATGTATAATTAAACATGAAATCCTACAATGGTATCAGAGCATAGGGTTCAATTTTCTCATGATTTATGGTTGTAAACAAATTTAGTTTACCATCTAGGATTTAAACAATTCGCTTTACCGGTTTTTCGGTCTTTAAATGTTTGTTGAAATAATTCTTTATAATAATTCGTTTTAAATGTTTTGAATGTTTAAAACATGTCATGTAATTATTAGAATTATGATTTAGACATAAGTCTAACTTGCAATAATTTCGTTTTAAGTATAAACGATTATTTTGTAAGAGAATCAACAAAACCGAAAAACTGCGATTCATCTTTCCATTGGAAATTGGATGGACAGCGGTTCATAATTAATTTTTGAATTATGGATGCATGAAAAATGATTTTAATGGATTTCAAAATATTTTTCAAAGAATTGTTGAGAATTCTGGATGATTGATAAATTAGATTCTGTAGTTTATAGCAATTGCGTGCATGGATGCTTGAGTTGCCTTGCAGGATTGTGAGTTTATATGTTCCAAATCAGACACTACAAATGTATGTAATTATTATTATACAGGGGCTTGTGTATGTAAAAGCCAAAATTCTCTCTATTTCCGTCTTTTAGATAGTTGCATTTGCATATGAGAGGTTTTTACATAGGACTTGCACTAGTCGGTTTTATCGAATGTGAGGAGCATGTTTATTTTCTGTAAAATCTACATTTCCGGTGCAAGAGGAAGTCGCCGCTGTAGCGCATCGATCGAGGATCGAAGATCAGGGATCGAGGATCGAAGGGAACATATAAACTCACACGATGTGGATTGTGTGAATGTTTAATTTCTGTTTTTATCTTGATATGCATGTGATGAATGTGTTGAATGTTAGGATATGTATGATTAATAATATGCATGATAACCTAAAATTCTAAATCACATCTTAAATTGTCCAACAAAAATTAAGAATAAATTTCCTTCTTATTTCATCCACTAGCAGCCATTGATCGAGGGATACTCTGCTCGCCCTTAGCGAGAGATAGCTCCCTCTATCTTTGGGAATAGTGGGAGATATAAAGGTTGTCTGCTGTTGTGCCACAATTAAATATATGAGGTGTGTTTCACCCTAGTGAACCCCAAGCATGTTTAGTTGTGAATACAATAGATAAACGTATCTCGTATCAAATGAAAATAAGTTTTCTTAACATTACCTAGAGCCCTCGCTCGGTTTTGGGAAAAAGTTTTTTTTACGAGGATAGGTCGTATTCCCTCATAATTAAAACGACAAGAGTCACAAGAGTTTGAAGATGCTAAATGTTGCTAAAATTCAAAAAGGTTGTGATTAGAAAAAGATTTCTTACCTTGATATTGTAATGTATTCGATAGCCCTTAGCTAGTCTATATTACAATTAATAGGATCTTGGATTGTTGCATTTATGGGCAAGATTTTAATTTGCAACATTTATATTTATATATTCGATATATGTATGCATGTGTATTAAAACATAAAATTGACATTAAAACCTATATGATTTATTTTGTAGAAAAATGTCGAACATCCAACCTATTGTACGATCCATGATAGAAAAACACCCTTTAGCGAATGATGGCTCAAACTTCATTAGTTGGCAACTCAAACTCAACATCGTGTTAAAGTTTGAGAAACTATCTCACATTTTGGAAGGTCCAGTCCCAAAGTGGAATGAGAGATTAACCGATGAAAAGAAAGAGGCTAAAGCCAAGTGGGAAGACCAAGAGAACCAAGTTCACGGTCTTATGCTAGCATCCATGGGTGACTCGCTTCAAGCGAAATACTTGGATTCAAAACCAAAGAAGACCATGGAGGCTTTATCAAAGATGTTCATGGATAGTGCCCGAAAGGAGCGCTATAAGACCACCATCGCACTCACAAGGTGCCATATGGCGGAGGGAACATCGGTATCTATGCATTTTCTCACGATGCAAGGATACCTTGAGAAGTTGGCAAAGCTCTCTTCACCAATGCCCGAGGACATTGCTGAAGATATGATTCTTGGCTCTCTAGCCCCGTCCTTTAAGGACTTTGTGATGCACTATCACGTGCGTGAAAAAGGGGTGAGTCTTGAGGAGCTTCACAACGCTCTCAAAACTGCTGAAGTTGACATGGGCAAGGGTAGGGACAAGCAAGTCCTTGCCGTCCATGGGAGGGGCCATAAGATTGGTAAAGGAAAGGGCAAATCTACCAAAAGTGGTTCAATCAAGAGCAAGGGAGTAGCAGGTGCTCATAAAAGTGCCTCGAGGGGGAAATCTCAGAAATCTCCAACTCCCAATACGGAGTGCTTTCACTGCGGTGAAAAAGGACACATCCGGCCAAATTGCCCCAAGTACAAGGAAGACCTTGACAACGGAGTGATTGAACGTCGGCGCCCCAAAAAGGCCAAAGGTATATTTGTTATTGAAATAAATTTAGCCACCTCTGTCCAGGATTGGGTAATTGATACCGGATCTTGTGCTCACATAGTTTCTAATGTGCAGCTACTCATGGATAGGAAGGAACTCGTAAGGAACGAGGTAGAATTGAAGGTCGGAAATGGTGCGAACGTGTCTGCGGTTGCACAAGGTTCTGTGGTGCTTCAATTGTGTAGTGGTTTAAATTTATGTCTAAAGAATGTTTATTATGTACCTTCGATTAGCAAGAATATTATTTCTGTATCATGTCTGGATATGGATAATTTTAATATAAATATTTCAAATTCTTGTTTGTCTATATCGAAGAATGGTGTGTTCTATGCAAATGCGTTCATAAGGAATGGTCTCTATTTGCTTGAATTGGATAATAAACAAATCTTTAATATCAATAACAAAAGACTTAAGACCACTCACGAGAATGATACTCTCTTGTGGCACTATCGTCTTGGTCATATAAATGAAAAGCACATCAAGAAATTGCAAGAAGCTAACCTTCTTGGTCTACTTGATTTTAAATCATTGGAGACGTGCCAACCATGTCTAATGGGAAAAATGACCAAAAAGCCTTTCAAGAAGAAAGGCCCAAGGGCGAGTGGCTTGTTGGATTTGATACATTCCGATGTATGTGGTCCAATGAGTACTAGTGCACGAGATGGTTTCAGGTACTTCATTACGTTCACGGATGATTATAGTCGTTACGGCTATGTTTATCTAATGAGAAACAAAAGTGAATCCTTTGACAAGTTCAAAGAATTCAAGAATGAAGTAGAGAACCAACTCGACAAGAAAATCAAGTCTCTACGAACGGATCGTGGAGGTGAGTACTTAAGTGCCGAATTTGACTCATACCTAAAGGAGTTTGGTATTGTACCTCAACTCACCCCTCCCGGTACACCTCAGTGGAATGGGGTATCCGAAAGGAGGAATATGACATTGCTCGATATGGTTCGGTCAATGATGAGTCATGCGGAATTACCTTTTTTTACTTTTGGAGTTATGCACTACAAACTGCGGCTTACACACTAAATAATGTTTCATCCAAATCCGTGGAGAAAACTCCTTATGAGCTATGGAGTGGTAAAACACCTAAGCTCAGTTTTCTCAAGATTTGGGGTTGTGAGGCTTACGTCAAGAGATTGATGTCGACCAAACTTCAACCAAAAGCGGATAAATGCTTCTTTATTGGTTATCCTCGTGAGACAAGAGGATACTACTTTTGGCATATCACCTTCAATCGAGTGATTGTAGAGAGGGATGTCACATATCTGTAAAAGGAATTTCTAGAAAGAGTAAAAAGTAGTGGGAGTAGGGTTGTGCTTGAGGAAACTCAAGATACTCTACAAGATCATGACATGAATGATGACATTCAAGATCATGAAGGCCCAACCGAGATTCCTTTGGTTAGTGGGAGCGTGAGCGAGAGACCATCACAAGAAATTGTGAGAGAATCTCAATCATCCCCACCAAGTGTACGTTCAAGAGTTGAACGTGAACCCACTCCTCAAGAGATTGTGGAAGAAGTTCGAGAGACACGAGAAGAACCAAAAGAACTTAGAAGGTCAACAAGGGAAAGGAAGAAACCCGATTTGTATCTGGGACTTCATGAAATCATGGTACTAGATACCAATGATCCCTTAACCTTCCAAGAGGCAATGGAAAGGGAAGACTCCAAACTATGGCTTAAAGCCATGGAATCCGAAATAGAATCCATGTATGATAATCAAGTATGGGACTTGGTTGACCTTCCTCAAGGGAAAAAGGTCATTCATAATAAATGGGTTTTTAAGAGGAAGATGGACATGGATGGGAACTTGACAACCTACAAAGCGAGACTTGTAGCAAAGGGTTTCACTCAAGTTCAAGGAATTGACTATGATGAAACTTTTTCACCGGTTGCCATGTTCAAGTCTATTCGGATCATGCTCGCTATTGCCGCATTTCACGATTATGAAATATGACAAATGGATGTCAAAATGGCGTTCCTGAATGGGAACTTGGAGGAGGATGTGTACATGGTACAACCTCAAGATTTTGAAGATCCAAAGAATAGCGAGAAGGTATGCAAGCTTCAAAGATCCATCTATGGATTGAAGCAGGCATCAAGGAGTTGGAACAAACGCTTTGACGAGGAAGTGAAGAAGCTTCACTTCATTCAAAGTAAGGAAGAACCTTGTGTATACAAGAAGGTTAGTGGGAGCCATGTAGTATTCCTAATCCTATATGTCGATGACATATTGCTGATGGGTAATCATATTCCTTTGCTTGAGCAAACGAGAAGTTCATTGAAATCTGCATTTTCGATGAAAGATATGGGTGAGGCTCAATACATCTTGGGAATCAAGATATATCGAGATAGACCCCGGAGACTCATTGGCCTCAGTCAACGTGCATACATTGACAAGGTCTTGGAAAGGTTCAAGATGAACAACTCCAAAAAGGGCAGTGTGCCAATGAGTATGGGTGTGCAACTCAAGAAGTCTCAACGTGTGCAATCACGTAAGGACTTAGAGTACATGAAGGATGTCCCTTATGCTTCGGCAATTGGGTCGATCATGTACGCGATGACTTGCACAAGACCAGATGTCTCGTATGCTCTAAGCGTGACAAGTCGTCACCAATCCAACGCAGGTCCTGAGCATTGGACTGCGGTCAAGAATATCCTGAAGTACCTTAACCGGACTAAGGATAAGATTCTTGTTTATGGAGGACAAAGGGAATTGATTTCTGAGGGTTACTCGGATGCGAGTTTCATGAGTGATCCAGACGATAGAAGGTCGCAATCAGGATACGTCTTCCTTCTGAATGGTGGAGCTGTGAGTTGGCGTAGTTGGAAGCAAAGCACTACTGCCGACTCAACCACTGCTTCCGAAGTAATGGCTGTCGCTGAAGCGAGCAAGGAAGGAGTGTGGATTAAGAAGTTCCTTGAAGAGCTTGGAGTAGTTCCCTCGAGCGAGGGACCAATAGAGCTATTTTGCGACAATAGTGCATCTATCTCGCAAATCAAGGATCCCAAATCACACCACAAAGTGAAGTACATGGATCGTAAGTACTTCGTGACGCGTGACCTCATCGACGAAGGCAAAATAAATCTGTTATGGGTGGACACCAACAACAACACAGCTGATCCATTCACAAAACCATTATCCCAAGCCAATGGCGAAATGTATTTCGAGTCCATGGGATTGAGGAACCATGTAGATTGGCTTGATGATTGATATGTAATGGGGTTTACCCTAGTTATTATTGTTTTATGCATTGAGTATGTATGAGAAAGAAAACTTTATTAACAAGTGGGAGATTGAAGGGAATGTGTTCTAAAAGTTTTACTTTTAAATGTCAATTATTATGAATTGAATGAGAAATCATTTTGTTCCTTGTTTATGTTATTCGTCTTTTAGAAGTGTTAAGGAAGAGACTCTTGGTCCTTAACCGTAGAGCTCTAAAAGATATTGGTGTACATAAAACAAAAGATATTCGCAATCATGGTAACTAACATGGAACATTAATTACCAAGTTAAGATTGTCGTGTTGGTCATAGATCATTGTAGCTCTACAAGTGAGTGACAACACGGGTATGCAAAAGAGGAAAATATTACTTTTGTATACTGAATAGACCTAATAAGTAAAATATTATAGAAATGTGTTTCTGTGTCATTAATATTTTACTGTCTTTGGTCCTTTGATATGAGACTTATATCTAATCACTTAAGGAATACTTAATTAGATCAGTGTCTTGAACTATCGATCAGTGTAGTATAAAGGCATTGGTTGGTTAAGTACTACTTTTGTTGGAGAAGGTAGTTAGTCAAAAGACTATCATTGCCCCTCTTAATTGAGTGATGATATTAGTGGGCCCCTTGATAAAGCAAAGTTATAATGTGCACAATGTGATTTGAGTTAAGTCACATATTTATAACTAGCTTAAAGAGATCAAGAAATGAATACTAAGACAAAGATGACACAATACTACTTTGTGTGTATTCTTAATATCATGAGGCAATGGACGGACACAAGTGGTGCAAGCCATCACTAAATGGATCGGGTTTTGGTTCGAGTGGAATTAAGACATCTAACTAATTGGGAGCTATAATGTGTAGCTAGATACCACTTATAGCTTGTGATATTAAGCCTTTAATATCACTGCCAACTTAGTTTAGATCCTCCCATAGGTCACACCACAAAACTGGGAAACAAGAAAAGGGGATTTTGAGTTCATAAGATGTGTCGGGTTTCATGTAGAAAATATGACACATGGGGTGAACAAGCAAAATCAAAATTATGTTATGATTAATAACATAATTAGAATCTAAATTAAATTCATATGTGATGTAAATATTATGGGGTGTAATGATTGATCATTACATAGGATAATATGTTACATAAGTTGTGGATTTACTACTAATCCCGAAATGTCAAATTTTGTAGGGGTAAAACCAAAATTTGACAAGTCTGCAAAACAGTGCTCAAACGGTCGACCGGTTAGCAGTAAACGGTCGACCGGTAGGGCACGGTCGACCGGACATGTCTCGACCGATAACAGGGAATTTTCATCTGTTCGAACGGTCGACCGAAAGTGATCGGTCGGTCGACCGAACATTGCGATGGAATAGTTCCTGTTACGAACGGTCGACCGAGCTATTGAACGGTCGACCGAAACTGGTTCGAGCGGTCGACCGAACCTCCAAAAACGGTCGACCGGTCCGGACGGTTTATGCAGAATTAATTTAAGAATTAATTAGATCATGCATGGAATTGGTCCATAATTGATTTAATTCGTGGCTAATATTATTTATTAATAAATAATGGATGGTTAGATGGAATTTTGCATGAAATCATGGGCAAGAGGTTGCACATGAATAGGTAATTTGGAGAGAACCTATAAATAGAGGTTATCTCATTGCCTTCCTATCATCTTAATTAATATTGCTTTTCATGCAAAATCTCTCTCCTTAATTCTCCACGAAAATTCCACAAATTCTTAAGTTTAGTTTAGTTCTTAAGAGATCATCTTCTCAAGGGAATTAAAGAGGGGTTAGTAATTGGATTCTAAACCCTATCGGAGATTGAGAGACTAGCTTCCCTCTCTCCGATCTTGTTTAGAGTTTGGTGAATACTCGGAGGCATCCGACGCAGCGAGGAGCATCCCCAACGTCTCCGAATCTTCAAGAAGTTTTAGAGAACTTCTAGGTATGAATTTCGGAGCCCTTGTTTGTTTTAATAGAGTTTTGAAACTAGATGTTAAAACAAACCGATGCATGCATGAAATAAATCAAAGAAAATTGTAATTGATCCTTATTATACATAAAAATTTCGAAAATATATATGTATAATTAAACATGAAATCCTACAGGAGCTTCATGACTTTTTCACCCAATCCCGTATAGACTAGCTGGGCTCGTTTTTTCACCCAACCACTGCAACCCCCGTGCTCACTAGCACACTTGCCGGAAGAACATCAGCACCACAACTCGCCTCACACGGACAACCACAACAACCGCACCTCCAATGTGCAAAACTGGACACAAACGGTCGACCGAACCAAGAGTCCCGGTCGACCGAATCTCACTAAAACAGGGCAATTGCCTCGACCGACACTCCATCGGTTGAACAATTCCCACCAACAACACACGTTCGGTTGAACCAAAGTCAGGGACCGATCGACCGTTTAGAAGGTCACCTCCCAGGTTCAACAAACATAACGACCAATCGGTTGAACGACAAAGGGAACCCATTCGACCGAAACCCACCAGCAAAATCCACCATCGCTCAACATAATCAACCGGTCGAACCCCTGAGCACTCTCGGTCGACCGAATTCCACCAGTAAAATCCTTCATCGCATCCAATCAACACCGGTCGACCGAACCACCATCGGTCGAACCAAACCACTATTTAACTTAAGTCATCGGTCGGACGAGTCAAACAGGCGGTCGACCGTTTGGATGGTCAACACCCCAACCGACCTACAACAGTGCACACGGTCGAACGGCAAAGGGGCCCCGTTCGACCGAAACCAACCAGGCACCTCAAATGCACAACTGGTCCACCGCCCAAGGGAATCGTTTGACTGATGTGAGGCAGAATCCCAAATTCTCACTAGGAACGGTCGACCGTTTGCATCAACCGGTCGACCGATCCAGCAGTCAAATCAGTTACACGTTTGCTTGCGACGAGTCTTTCGGCCTACCGTCGACTTCCAAATACTCACACAACAAAAGTGAACTACGACAACAAGTTTGACATACCGTGAAGGTCTAAAGAAACCTTTGAAGAACCTTGACGGCGCTTCCACGAGCACTTCTCCCCAAAATCACAATCCACCGACGAACCTCTCGCTCGATCAACGATCACAACTCCTCGTCGATCCACAGCCACACAATCACCTTCGTCGATCACTTCCCCAACCACTGAAAACGAGACGGGTTGAGAGAGAGAGAAAGAAGAAGAAACCAAAGAGATAGGTTTAGCAACCAACAACTCACCTCCACAAGCAAACGACGCCGACCACCTCAACCTCGCCGGAGATCACCTCCACTCGCCGGGCACGACACTGAGAGTGAGAGTGAGAGAGAGAATGGGAGAGACGTGAGAGTGAGTGAGGGTGAGACAGAAATCACCTCAAATACTCTCCACCACATCAATCCTCACCATCCATCCAATCTCCACGCCATCTCAACCATCCACTCCAAACTCCTCCTAATCACCACTTACACAATCATTAAAACTCAATTACGATTATGATCTCACAAGCATATCATACTATAATTTTTTTTCTCTTTTCAAGTGAAAGGAATAGAACGTAATGTTTATTTACAAAGAAAATAATAATTTATCCATAATGCATGCACTCATACAACCATTGCCGCTATGTATGGAAAAGATCGGTCATGATCCATGCTTTTGTAAAACAAATTATTGATACCTATATTTCAAACTTTATGCCCATCTGATAAGAAACTCTGAGTTTGTTGAAATTTAGTCAATTTACTAGAAGACATTATTTAAATTAAATTTATTTTCGTCATAGTCGTCCACATAAAGAAATGTCATATACAACTCCTCGAGTGCTTATATATCAAAGAATGCTTAAAGGTTAGGAAATGTTTTTTTTTCAAAAAAATAAAAAATAGCATATTCAATTAAATTGAACTGTAGATTAAATTAGAAAAGTAAGGAATTGTTTTTATTTTTCTTCTCCTCGAATCTTTGCACAAGTAGTTGTAAGAAATTTACAAAATATTTCTTATTTTCTCCGTATAAAGTTACCTTCACTAATAAAATTCAACTCGCTTTCTTCCACCAAATACTTCTCTTAGAAGCATCACCAACCAAATGCTACAAATCAAATCCACAAAACGACTTTGCAAAGAACTATTTCTTTACTACTACTACTACAAAATAAAAAAAAATAAAAAATCCCATAAATAAATTAATTGAAGATCCCACCTTGAAATTAATAAAACCCCACCAACATGACACCACCCTCCAATCCACCGGCATGTACTCCACCAATCAATCCCATTAAGAATCCAATTCCCACTTCCTAAAACGCGCTTTCTCATTATTAATTATACCAACATTAACTACATGTCCCCCATCACCTCCCAAAGCGCGTTTCATGTTATCTAACGGTCACATACTCGCATTACAATATATATATCACCCCCCAAGACCCCAACTCACACTCCAATCTCTCAAACTCCACCTTAGTTAGATCTACCTCATAATCCCAACTTAGATCCCAATTAGTAGAATTTTTGTTGGGTTTTTTTCTATTTGTTGTAATTATCATTCCTCTTTGTCGTTATTATTGTTATTGTTGTTGTTAATGATGATGATGTTGGCCCGAACAAGTGGCGTAATGTCGACCGTTCTTTTGAGGATTTCCGCGATCTACCATCGCATCCTCAATTCCCTTCTTTCCCTCTTCCTCCCCAAATCATTCCTCGCGTCGCTTGTCCCAACTTCGACCGTTGCTTCCTCTTGGAAAATGGACCCACACGAGTTGAAAAAGGTCTTTCAAACGTTCGATCGAAATAATGACGGTCGGATCACGAAAAAGGAGCTCAACGATTCCCTAGAGAATCTTGGGATCTTCATCTCGGACTCCGATCTCGAGTTGATGATCCACGAGATCGATGTCAACAAGGATGGATGCGTTGACATTGCAGAGTTCGAGGAATTGTACCACAATATAATGGAAGAGAGAGATGAAAAAGAAGAAGATATACACGAAGTTTTCGATGTTTTCGACCAAAACGGGGACGGATACATCACGGTAGAGGAACTAAGAGAAGTTTTGGCCTCCCTCGGGCTCAAGCAAGGGCAAACCGTGGAGGATTGCAAGAAAATGATCGGGAAAGTCGATACAGACGGTGACGGAATGGTTAATTACAAGGAGTTCAAGCAAATGATGCGAGGCGGAGGCTTTGTGGCTCTTGGCTAATACCTTTTTAAGTGTAGGTAATTACATTCCCGAAGAAGTTAATCAAGACTTTTATTTGTACAAATTTGATATCAAAACTTGAATACTATGGATTTATTTACTTAGGTAGCTAATGAGCCAACAAGCCCTTTTGTTTATTTGCATGTAAATATTTTTTAGGGAACTTGAGTTTGCTCTTTAGTTATTTTTAAATGTGTTTGGTAAATGCACCCTTAATTTTTTTGGTTTAATTGGGTTTGAAATTCAAATGTTTATGGTTGAGTATGAAAGGATCAGAGATTATAACGGAGTTCTCAGATAAGGTTGTAGGATTTAATTTGGATGTATATTCGTGTTAATTTGTTATGCCGCGCCTATTTAAATTTATGAGGTTTCTTAATTTTGTCTTCGGATTTATACTTCCAAAACGATTCCTACAACCATGACATTATATTTTGTAAAATAAATGGTGTTTGGATGGATTAAGCAAAATATAAGCTGAGGCCATGTAATTCTCTAATTTTCAACTTATTGTGATTTAGAAATCATGATTTTAGAAGCTATGCTTTAGTTGAGAATCATGTTATTCATTGACATCCTAACGGACATTACTAGAATATTTTTAAGTTTGCTTATTATTTTGGTTATCACAACTATTTGTTGCAATTGAGTTTTGTGAAAAATGAGTACATAAATCAAGAAGTTTTTCTCTCCCACTGCTAATATGCATAACGCAAGGCTGCACATCTGGTCGAGAGAAGTGGATTGTTTTCTTCTTAACATAAGATTTGAACCTAATTAATTGTACACGATGATATATACTTTAGATACCTAACTTTAGGTTACTTTTATTATATTTTAGAATCATAACTCACCTAACTCAAAGTAGAGTGGATATCAGAAATACGGAGTCATAACAACGATACAAAGAAGTGTTTGAGAGGACAAATATATACAATGGACAAAAGAAGCCACTTGATGAAACCATTTTATTTTGGACTTTCAAAGAAAAATTAGGTCACTCAGTTGAAATCAGTTCCATATATTTTAACCTAACCTTAACTTATCATTTTGTCCTAATTCACCTAACCACAAGGTGTTTTTTAAAACATTTTTTGCTTTGGTGACTAAAAAATGTAAGATATTATTAGACCTTTGCTTATCCTTAAGAATCACTTAAGGTATGCCATTTAGGTCTGACTTTGATTATAAAATATACTGCTTTTTAAATTAACTTAATTTGAAGAATTTGAGAGGATGAATGAAGATAAAACTTATGGTGATCGACTGAACTTAATTTGATTATGTAGTTGAGAGCAAGAATCTATTTCTAACCAGTCTCATTTGTATGTTTGAGATTTAAAATGAAGTAGAAGTATAGTAGATAGAATTCAAAAAATAATGAAATAGAAGCATGTCTAATCGTTTCCAAAGATTGTAACTTGGACTTGAGATCGAGCTACTTCCCCTCTTCTGTGGTTGTGATTTTCTAATTTGGCTCAGGAACTCACCATTGTTGAATCGCATGAGTATTTGGGACTTCATCCATCTATGAGTTGCATCTCCTACAACAAGAAATTGTAGGAGTTTAACTTTAACCTGTCAAAGTTTGCTCTTATTTGTGGTTGAAAGGAAAAGGTATTGAATATTGTCATTGGGGATTAACCTCGTATAAAGAGGTCTAATACCATACGAAAATCTAGTTGTACGACAAATCTTGTTAGTTTTGTTTGATTTATCATGTAAGTTATACATACATTTAAAAAAAAAATCAAACAATTTTTGATTCGTAAATATACACATGATCTTCATGAAAATGCCGAATGTTGGATGAGATTGGCGTTCTCATGATAATAATTAATAAATTACAATACTTAGTGGCAGACAGAAGTGCTTTTGGTTACTTATATCACAAATGAGACTCAAAATTCCTTATTATTTGTTTTATTTCGAACCAGGAAGGCCCAATCATCATAGTTACTCGTGACTCGTGAGAAAAAAATCAAAATCAAAACCCAACCATCATATATACATAGGACACTTCAATTTAAGTTGGGGTTAATGACCCCATCGAGGTTATTGTAGGTATGCCACAAACAATACTTACTCAAATTACATACAAATGACATTATGATCTAACAACTTATTTTACATTTGCATGCGACGTACCTAAAACACAGAACGTGGGCATCTCGTATTCATAATCACGTCATCACGTGGAGTTGAATTAACATATCGCAACCCGACAACTTTCTCGTTCTACTCTCATACTACATCGTTGTTCGCATATTCCCCAAAAAATGGATCCCACTTTTAATAGCTCCGAAGAAATTAAATACACCTGCGTAGCCAACCTACACTCATACTACATCGTCGTTTGGGTGACGTTGGTTTTGAGTTGAGATTTTTCTTTTCTTTCCGTGAGAGCATCTGGGGTAAATAAAGTAAAAGTCCAGAAACTATTCTAGTTTGAGCTGCAAGTTTTGACCAGACGCTTCTCCTAAATACAGTTGCACATCTAAGAGCTAGACATGGGTATTGGGTCGGGCTTACGGGTCCCTTTATTATTATTATTATTTTTGTATTTTTAATAAAATAATAATAATAATAATAAATTAGACGGGCCAGGTGCCCCGACCCGGCAACACACCCTTAACAGGCCCGGTCCGTTTGGCTAAGGTCCGGTTCGACCAGGTCCGGTACCTAGGCGGCTAGGTTTAAGCTATTTTATTGCTTCTTTTCGCGTCTGGACGAAACTGCAAATTTTCCATATGCAACAGAGTTTACTTTCGGACTTTTTTCCTCTCAAACCCACAAATTTAAAAAGTATCAAAAGATGCGAACCCAAACCCAAATTAATCTTCTTTTTCTTCCGATCCTCCTCTCCGCCGCCGTTGCCGGCGCCGGCGCCGGCCGGCAGAGCGAAATCGAGGTGAAGGGAGGGCCGGAGTCGGTGGTGTGGGTCGTGCAGCTCTCCGATCTCCACTTCAGCGTCTTCCACCCGGAGAGAGCCGCCGACTTCCGAACCCTAATCGCCCACATCCTCGCCACCGTCAACCCTTCCCTCGTCCTCATCACCGGCGATCTCACCGGTAGGTAATCCATCTTCTGTCTTGCAGATTTTTTTTTGAGTTCTCTGGTTTTGACCTGTGATTGAATCTTAGGGGTGTAAACGAGCCAAAATTTCGAGTCATGCATATTATTGTATATTATTACTAAATGCTAAAAAATAAATACAAATTGAACAATAAAAATCTCGAGTCGAGCTAAAAGATATTTCGAGTTCGAGCTGACTCCTTTGTTGATCCGAGTTGGATGATTTTTTTTTTGATTTTTTTCACTTAGCTCCTTTATTTTCAAGCTAAACCAGAGTCGAGCCTAGTTTCCATGAATTGAATCCTTGTAATTGAATTACATTGTTTAAATGCTAAAAGGATTACGTTGTTTGGTTAAGTTGGAATTCACCACATGGATCTCGACGTAATTAAGAAATAATTAGTAGTTCAATGGCTTCGACAAATACTCGGACAGTTACCAAAGCTCCGGCGGACTTCCCACATGGTCGAGGTTGAGTTTCAACACTGTAAGAAGTTTTGTGTAAATTCGAAGTTAGTTGATTATGTTGTAGTGAAATTGGATTATAGCCTACATTGAAAGGGGTGTAATAGGATAACATCTGTAACTTGATTACGGAGTGGTTATAACCATCAGTTTTCTCAACCAAAACAATGAATGTGATCTAAGGTGTAATCAGATTACATTAAACCATTAATTATGACGAACCAATCATAATCTAAGAGTTATTCATATTTCCAACCAATGTATGATTTAACTTTTCAAGTTAAACCTAAATTTGATGTGTGGAGCTTTCTTGACCCATTTATTTTATCAACAGTTTAAATATCAATTTCAATCAGAATTGGTTTGAACTTTCCTTATCACTTCAGATGGAAAGAGTAAAGATTTGCTAACAATGAAACAAAACAAAAGTTAGTGGTGGGAATATCATAGTAATGCTGCTATGTTAAGGGTGCTGCTCAGAAGTTCTTTTGTGTTGCCTGTGATTTTGTACATTTTTTTCTTCAAGTGATGTTTGGTTTTGTTATTAGGATTACTTGATTACATTCTCGTGAATTAATTACATTGTCTGATAAAGTTGGAATTCATCACACGGATCTCAACATAAAAAAGAATTTAATAATTTGATAGGTTTGTTAAATGTCTGGTGAGGTCGTTGAAGCTCTTTACAAACTTCCCACATGGTCAAGGTTGAGTTTCAATGATGTAACAAGCTTTATGTAAATCTAAAACTTGCTTTTATTGAAATGGAAATGGAAATGGATACAACCTTTAATGAGGTATTCCGGTTAAGGGGTGTAATTGGATTTCCTTTGTTACTTGATTAGTGATTACTTAAATTTTCTCAACCAACCAATGAATGTAATAAAAAGTGTAATCAGATTACATTACACCCTCGATTACGACAAACCAAACTTTACCTAAGAGTTAAATTATTAATATTTACAACCAATCATGACTTAACTTTTCAAGTGAAACCTAAATACAGTTTTCTGGGGCTCTTAAGACCAGTTATTTTATTGACATTTTCGATATCAATTTCATGAAGAACTGATTTGCGTTTTCCTTACCTCTTCAAGATGGAAAGAGCAAAGATTTGCTAACAATGAAACAAAACGAGAGTGAGTGGTTGGAATATCAGAGTGTGATGGCAGATGTTATTGCAAGGAGCGGACTTGACAAGCAGGTCTTTTATGATCTCAGAGGTAATCATGACAATTTTGGTGTTCCTGATGTTGGGGGTGCATATGATTTCTATAGCAAGTATGGCGTCAATGGAGGTGCAAAACATGGAAACGTTCATAGCATCACTCTAAAGGTACTTGGATTTTTCATATTTAAACCAAACTGTCTTTCTCAACTAATAGCATTCAGAATTGAAACCTTAAAAAAAATCTTCTTAATTATGCCTTTTGTCCTACCAAGGATGAATGAAACATTTATGGTTAGTATGGACCAAATCTTAAATATGATCGGTATGGCTTTTATTGTATTGATACATACTCATACGACAATCACCTAATTTCATGATTTGATGTATAATAGACACTCGATAGCCAATAGTATAATATTTCTGGTCTTCCTAAGAAATCATGAAAATAGGAATAAAAAAAAGCATGAGGATGATTTTACATTTATTATAGTCTTCCTGAATGTGCTGGGAGGTACCATACATCCTCTTGTTTTTGTGATCTTTAGTAATTTATATTTTTCTTGTATAGGCTTTCTTGAATAAATAATCTAGTTGCTCATAAGTTAATACATTTTATTCAAACAAGGATAACAGAGGACGGAAGCATCTCTTTGTGGGTTTTGATAGCACTAAGAAAATTGGTCTCCGTGGCCCCACAAATCTGTTTGGCCATATTTCTGATCAGCTACTTGCTGATATAGACTTAGAGCTTTCAGAATTGGATTCGGATCTCAAGAATCCAGCAGCATCCAAGATCTCTTTCGGACATTTCCCCTTGTCCTTTTCAACAGTATCGGAATCTGGGAGAAGCCTGAAAGATATATTCCTGAAACATTCCTTATCTGCTTATATTTGTGGCCACCTCCATTCTAGGTTCGGCAAGAACTTGAAGCGGCATTATATCACTGGAGACCGCATCCCAGCTTCAGGGGATTTGTTTCAGTTAAACGTTCATCAAGCAGCTGTACTTAGTGGTGGTAGTAATGGGGATTGTTCTAACAAATCTCATCCTTTAAAAGAATTTTGGGAATGGGAAATGGGCGATTGGAGAAAGTCAAGGTCTGTACGAGTATTGGCAATAGATGCTGGTTATGTATCATATCTAGATATTGACTTGAAGTTCGGATCTAAGAAGACGATAATCTTGCCTACGTTTCCTTTAGATTCTCGGTTCATGCAAAGGACCTCGTATAATCATGATTATAATTGTAACTCCTTTGAAACATCATCCATTGACAAGGTCAGGGCATTGATTTTCTCAAAACTTAAAATGTATGATGTTTCTGTCAAAGTATATGATTCTAGATCCGGAAATCTCGACCTTGTACTGGATACAATCATGGAAAAACAGACTGGTAATGAAACGAGAGGAGACCTGTACATGGCTCGTTGGAATTGGAGAGCATTTGTTGACCCAAATCCTCTTCGATATTGGATGCAGATTGAAGCTGTCGACTATACAGGAAGCTCTACTTTGAGTGAGTTGAGGCCGTTCTCCATCAATGGCCTTACTGCAAAAGCCGATTGGAAGTGGATGGAGTTTCGAGTAATGGGTTTACACTGGCCTTCTATGAGCCGCATGGTATTGCAGATCGTTCTCCCTCTTCTCTTTTGTTTGCTTCTCATACCTCGGACTTTTCTTGTTCTGATGGATATGTGGAACACAAGCAGTTTCTTCCGAGCAGGTCTCGAAAGGATGAATCTAGCAATTTTTCTTACTCGGTTTTTTTGGATTCTATTGGAACTTTCAAAACTGACGACCATATGGGTTTCAACCATTGTCTATTTATTGTATCTGACTTTCTTCCCTTGGTTTTATGGTAACATCTTCTCCGAAACTGGTCACCTCGGGTACATGACCCTTAAAGGCTGGGTGGTTACAATGCCAAATGGCGAACGATCTTACTTGGAAGTGCCTGATGTCATGGTTATAATTCTGCCTCACCTTTGTTTGGTGGTTTTGCCAACTATATTACTCATGTCTGCCATAGCTGCCGAAAAGGCAGCATACCGGATTTTCTCATCCTCGAACAAAAAACAGGATGACCATCAAAAGAAGAATAGAAGGCATAATGTTGGCAGCCGTTGGATCAGAAAGTTTCTTATGTTGGCTTGTCTGATGATTTTGTGGAAACATTACGAGGTAAAGTATTTTTATCCTTTCTTCCTAACCTTTTAATTTCCATCAAATTTTCTGTTCTCTGGCATTATGTACTTGTTTATTTATTTATTTTGGTTTAATGTAGTCAAATACGTGCATTCCTGCATGGTCACACACCCATGCAAAGCTTATCAATGTTCACTTGTTTCTTTATAGCAACTCAACTATGGTTGCTAACAACTTGTCGATTCATGTTTGTTGATTTCTACAGCAATGCCGTGTCATCGTAAAAGCTTATGAGATGAACCCTTTAACAAGGATGCCAGTCTATAGCTTTGGGCTGCCTCTGTTATTATGTTATACAGTTTATACAACCTCAACCATCTCCCCGAGTTGATGGGCAATGTCAACTGTAGGTAGTATCCTGACTTCATTCTCCACGGTGTGTCCGGTACAAGCTAGTTCTATGCAGTCTATCAGTGGAAGCTCGGAAACTTCGCATGATGGGTATATATTCTAATGATGGGTATATATTCTTTCATTGCAATATGAGACCATTATCTAAAGTTTTACATGCTACGTTCAAAAAAATTAGAAAGAATTTTGTTGATGCACCAAAAATCATCTCCTGTCCCGATTAGTTTGTATTGCTTGTCTTGTTAGTCTATTCGTACGGAGTTCCGGAGTAAAACATTTTTTCTTAGATTTTCCTTTTGGTTGGGAATTTTGAGAGCTTGGTTCATTTTGGAACTAATTTTAACCAATTTTATTTTCCTATATCTTAAAATCATTCGCTAAAGCTCCAAACCATTCAGATTGAAATAAACTTGCAATGGCAACCAGAAATAATTACAGATTTAGGTGTTGGAAAATTGCTTCTTATGCATGCTTTTGCAAGTGGAACATCTTTTTTGTAGCCCAAATTATGTTTTTTCAACTAAGGTAATTCGGATCCTTCTGTTTTTATCCTAATATAATATGATATTGATAAGTTAAATGTTAATATTATATTGGGATCATATTGAATTACTACCAATAACTCTTCAACTGAACATGATTTGATATTAAATAGTCATAAAATTAAGTGCAAATATAATCCTAAAGGTGAAAAACAAACTTGATTTAAATTTGATGTTCACTTCATAATTTGCCCACAATTATTGAGGGATCGGAAAGTATTGGGCCTGCAAGTTGTTGTATGTACCAAAATGGCTAATTCAATAGGAAGGTATCTTATCTTGAAATAATCAAGATCAACAATCGAATCAAGACCCGATGGATATAGAGTAGATTAAAAAAAAACAGATAGCCGTATGCTTCTGCATCTTCGGCCGAAGTACGCTAAGTAATTTGGAAACAATAAGTTTGTCCATGTTTGTAACGAAGTAAATAAATACATATGTAAACTTCGATTGTATGAAAGAAGATGTTTCTGTTCAACAGTACACACCAATGTTGTCTTCTTCCCTCTAGATTTAAGTGACGTTAACATGTTAAGAAGACAAGTCAACATCTGTGTTGTTGTCATGGAAAGATCCAAAACAAAAACGGTCACCGTGTTCGTGTACATGAATGAAACACACGAATAAATGTTCTAACTTATTTTCCTTCAATGAAAGGAACCTTTTGGACCACAGCTTTCTGTAGAAGCAATTTAGTTGAAAGTCGACAAGTGAAAAATATGAGAATAACTATAAGAGTTATTATCGAATCAAATGCTTTATAAAAAGAAAATGCGAGAACTGCTACTATTAATTTCTTAATGAATATTTTTTTTTTGGATAAGCGGTGGTATATTAGATAAATAGAGTAATAGGGCTATGTAACACAGCCCATTAAAAAGTTTACTAAGTCCAATGTCTAGTCTTCATCAGAATCGTACATATTTCTTAACAAATATGTTAAATTACCAACTTTTCATCACATGGTACAATGTAGCTGTAGAAGGTAATGATGCAGCTAGGAAGTTAAGGAACTGAGGTTAGTTGGATTGGATTTTGTAAAGATGGTCCAAAATTACTTGGAATTCTTTAGTTGGGCATGATCTGAAGTCTGATTAGGTTTCCCCCCTTAAATGAGTATATACATACTCTTCTATTAAGATTTCACGTATCTATCGTATGATTGGTATACAAAAATATACAGGAACGTCGAATTTCAAGGAGTCAAAAGTCCAATGGATGATCGTTATTACAAAATGTATTTACAAAATAAAGAGAGTACCAACATTGAATGGATAAAATCTAAAGAATTCAAAAATCTTAGACCATATGTAACTATGATAAGAGTCAACCCGATTTTCTCGCCTTTTCTTTTCTTAACTCACTTTCTTCTATTTTCAACACTATTCACTTCTTAACGACTACCCACCACAATCCTTCTCTCTCCTTCCCGGGTGGTCTTAGAAAGTCACCCACCGTTGGAAGGTTTGATTTTCTATAACATCATCAAATAGCGGAAGAATTTTAAATTTTAAATAACGCACAATCAACAGAGGATATTACGCAAATATGGAAACAAGTGCACCCACATATAATATATATATATATATATATATATACATCAGAGTATTTCAAAAGTTGTGATTACATCAAAAGACTATACAAATAATACAGTAATCACCCGACCTCAACTGAGAGAAAGCTAGATCCGGTAGCGGTGCTCCTCTCCTCGGTCACCACCCCTATCGTCGATCACGACCTGAAAAGTAAACGTGCAACAATGCCTGAGTTTCTAGCAGGAAATCCCGTATGACAAACTCTACAATGCATGAAATGAAAGCACTCTAGCATGCAATTCTACTAACAAGAAAAGCATCACAACATGCTGGGCTCCAGGGCTATTTCACCCAACCACAACACACACCACCGTCACGGGGCTCCAGGACTTTTTTCACCCAACCACCGCAACACACACTCGTCGCCAAGCTGGGCTTCAGGCCTTTTTCAGCCAACCTAAGCTACCACGACACGACCAAGGGCTCCAGGTCTTTTTCAACGACCCCAAACGTCCAAGGGCTCCAAGTTTTTTTCAACTAACCCTTCGCACGCAGTCCCTGCTCAGGCTCCAGGCCTTTTTCAGCCAACCTGAACGCACTACAGAGCTCCATGTCTTTTTCAACCAACCCCGCACAGACTAGCTGGGTTCCAGGTCTTTTTCAACCAACCGCAGCTCTCACACAGTTACGGGGCTCCAGGGCTCTTTCACCCAACCACTGCAACGCCACAAATTCTAAGCTTGGCCTCAGGCCTTTTTCAGCCACCTCAAGCTCTCACACAGTTACGAGGCTTCAAGGCTCTTTCACCCAACCACTGCAACTCTCGTGCACCCTAACACACTCGCCGGAAGAACCTCGACACACAACTCGCCCCACACGAACGACCACAACAACCGCACCTCCATAGTGCAAAACTGGACACAAACGGTCGACTGAACCAAAATTCCCGGTCGACCGAATCACGAAAACACAGGGCAATCGCCTCGACCGGCACTCGCTCGGTCGACTGATTCCCACCAACTGCACTCGTTCGGTCGAACCCAAATCAAGGGACGGTCGACCGTTTATATGGTCAACTCCCAGGTTCAACGAACAAAACGACCAATCGGTCGAACGACAAGGGGGTCTCGTTCGACCGAAAGTCACCAGGGACAAATCCCACAATCTCCACAACGAATCTGGTCGAACCTCCGAGCACTCTCGGTCAACCGAATTCCACCAGGGAATTCCTTAAACTCTCACCACAAATCCTGTCGAACGCCCGAGCACTCTCGGTCGACCGAATTCGTCCAGAGCATTCCCACGCGCTCCTCATCAAGTCTGGTCGACCAAAACCACCTTCGGTCGAACCGACCACTATTCCAACTTAAGTCACGGTCGGACAAAGTCAACGAGCGGTCGACCGTTTGGATGTTCAACGCCCCCGACCGACCTATGACAGTGCACACGGTCGAACGACGAAGGGGCCCCGTTCGACCGAAAACCACCATGCTTGCCTCCTATGCACGATCGGTCGACCACCCCTAGGGCATCATTCGACCGATGTGAGGCAGAACCCGAAATCTCAATACGAACGGTCGACCGTTTGCACCAACCGGTCGACCGATCAGGTAGTAAAATCTGCTGCAAGTTTACTTACGACGAGCCGGAAGGCCTACCGTCGACTTCCAAATACTCATGATACTTAAGTGAGCGAGTTGACATACCGGAAGGTTTGAAGAAACCTTTGAAGAACCACGACGCCTCCACGAGCACGCCTCCCAAAATCACGATCCGTCGACGATCCTCGCGACTAAACCACGATCCACACCTCCTCGACGATCCACACTCACAATTCCACATCCGTTGACCTTCACCACCCAACCACGAGCAACCAAGACCACCGAAACGAGTTAGGTCGAGGGAGGGAACAAAACAAGCCGGAAAGGTTAAGAAGTCAACACTCACCTCAACTCGCAACCCACGCCCGAGCCTCCCCTTCCCTGGAGCACGCCACCACCACGTCGGAGATCACCACTGAGGGAGAGAGAGAAAGAAGTAAGAGAAGAGTGGGAGAGAACTCAACCCACCATAAATATCTCCCCAACCTTCAATCTCAACCATCCATTCCATCTTCAATCCATCACCACCACTCATCTCATCTCCAATCCATCTCAACCTCTCATCCACCAACACTCCATCCCAGCCGTCCATCTCATCTCTTCCTAATCTCCACCTAAAACATCATTGAGGCACAATTAGGATTAGGATCTCACATTTTCAATGATCAATTTTGTTAGTAAAGAGAAGGTAAAACAAATGACTTTTAGCTTATTTTGTTTCTAGTGAGTACTGTTGTGTTACTTCTCATGATTTTAGCATTGTTTGAAGAAAATATCGATTGTTGGATTAAATATGGTATGATAGTTCTACCTACCTCCGGATCAAAAATCAGTCCGTTTAGATTTGGTGCCGGTGATTCGTATAATGTTTTTCGTTTGAGAGCGTGATTTGTGTATTGTTCATGTAGGACGAGGCTCAAAACAAATAGTGTATGTCGTACCATTGATTAATCAGTAACAAATAGTGTATGTATCGTTGATTAATTTGTAACAACAAATAGTGTACGTTGTATCATTGATCGATTAGTAAGTAACGTTACGTGTTGATCTGATTTTAAATTATTCAGAACAAGTTCGTCAAAAACTAAAAACAAGCGAGGGCTCAATCAACTTCACTCTCTATGACTATATTTTACTTATCTATCTCATCGAGGAAACAACTTTATTTACCTCAAAAGCCTTCTCCCGTCCTTTTCAAAGAACTTACAAATAAAAGGGAAGAAACTTTACTTAACAATTACACCCATCACACTAGTTTAGTTTCTTTTCTCGTGACAAACATGTAGTTTGTGAAATACAAACCTGAAAAACTTTACTTAAACAATTTTCTACTTTATCATACTCTAACTAATTCACAAAGTGCAACAATTTTATATTACTAGTCCTGTAGTCCAAGCTCAAGACCTACCAAGTGCCATTGCTATATCTCAAGTTGCACACCAAATATAGTAATACTCATCCATGTGATGACATTTATTCAACTTTGGTGTAGATTGACCAGATGGGTTTGGACCACAGGTTAGGAGATGAAAGAGACTCAGCAATCACACCCACATGGCTACTGCAAACACAGACCACAGACCCACATGCATGATTTGAGTTTACATGAGTGAGACCCAAAACCCAATCCAATCCAAACCAAACCAAACCAAACCAAACCAGAAGGATTCCATTGGAAGCAAAAGTTATGGCTTTTCGACAGCATAACAACAGGAAGAGGGCAGAAAGTCTAGTATTGCCATGTCAAGCCAACAGTTGGCAAACATTTTTTTGGGGAAATTGCATCTCAATACCTCCAAAATGACATCCATTCTTTTGTATGGGTAGTTTGTTTTCTCCAAAATATGTTGTCCGACAGCCCAACCAATCAATACTAGTAAATTATACATTCGAACATCATCAACATCAACATAACCCCAGATGCCTCAGAAGAGGCTCTCACCTAAGTGAGGTAAGGTGGGGTCGGATGTACGCAACCGTACCACTGTAAAACAGTGAGGTTGTTTCCAATTGACCTAAATGATGCAAATGCAACTGACTATCTGTGCTTCCACAATAAAAGAAATCCAGATCATTTAAATAACCCTTTGATATAATCCATGATGCTTCAAATGTCAAAAAATAAATTATACATTCGAAATGAGTGGAAAAATTAGAACGTTATAATTTTTTAAACAAAATTTACTAAAATATATTTAATACAATATAATATTATAAGTAATTAAGTACTTTGACAAGTTAAAAGAATGTTCCCATCCTAAAATCAATTGCATTTAAATTGGTTGGTAACTATAGGTGGGACGTTTTGCAACGGGGACTTATCGTTGTATTTTTTTATCTGCATTTTTTAGGTAATTTAAGTTTTTATTCATATGTGCATCTCCAAAGTCTTGATATTTTGTTAATACAATAGAAGTATTTTCTAGATTTTATCTATGATTTTGAAAATTTATGATAGTGTAGATGCTTATAACTATTACAATTGTCAAAAATAGGTTCCATCATAAATCTACTTAAGAATACAACTTTGATAGTTTTTTCGTATGCGTAACTGAGAAATAAAATAAAAGGACACAACTCCAAAACTTGGAAACTTAATGTTACAAAATGAAATCTTGATATTATTCCGAACTTATAGTCTTAAGTGAAATTTTCTTCAAAAAAAATATTTAGTGATGTTTATCATCCACGGTGCATGGGGATTTCATGCTCACATGCATGCTTAATTAGTTAAATGGTCTACTAAGGCTATGTCCTATGTGTGTTGTGTAGCCTCAAATGTCAGATTCCGTCACATGTTTGCATCTTTGATTAGCGCATCTTGAAGAAAACTTGTGAATCAAATAAAGTCTTTTAATAAGCCACGTTTTGTTTATAAAAAATCTCATTATATCTATACTCTTGGATAAATTTCTTGGTCAACAATGTTGTCATGCATATTTGTTTTTGTACTTGACTAATCTTCCGACTCCTTTTGTGATCTGTCAGTTTTTTTTGTTTTTTCCCCCTAAAATATAAGTTTTTTTTCCTTTTTCTTTGTCCATATGATTCCTCCTTGCCGTGGCAATTGTTTTTCACAAATCACAACAATGGTTCGAATGATTTTGCTAGATAAATGGTTGAAATCATCTATGTTTGTTTAAACTTTTATAATATAAGTCTACAATCAAGAAAATTTGGCATTTATAAATGGCTTAACTCATGAAATTGACATTTTCCAATACTAATTTCACAAGTGAACTGATATTTTGATTATGCGTAGATTTTTGCGGCATTTTTCTCTCTTGTTTCCTCTTGTTTAATTAAAAGTTATGTTCTATTTCTTAACCAAAAAACCCATCATTTAAAAACAACATATGAGGAAATAAATAACAAAACTAAAGTATAACCTTGACTCCCAACCACACTTCACTGAGGCAAAACGGCATGTTTTAGAGAAGATTATAGATAGAAAGATTGGTCTAATATGTGTGGAAACTCACGAATAAAACATTTTTCCAAGCAAATACACAATTCGTTCCAAATTTAACCTTGTTTAATCTTATATGAAACAATGAAATATAGATGTGTTTTTATGTAATATATGAAATGATACGTACGGGAAAAAATCATGAAATGTAGCTTTGTTTTTATGCAATAAGGATCAAGAAATCAATGCACGAGATTTGTTCCAAATTTAACATATTTTTATCCTACATGAAACAACTTTTAAATTTTGTGATTTTTGTTATGAATATTTGTATTATGTTGTAAAACAAGATCAAAGATTTTCATTTTAACTTTTATTAAAAGAGGTAAATTTGAGTCAATTTACTTTTTAAAATGCTGGATTATTGGATACCTTTATCACACGTAAGATTGTAAATAGACAGTTTGTGGGCGGTTATAGGGTTTACCTATGACTCTACCCGCATAATGAAATGGTTCGCGATTCGGTTAAAAAATCATTTATTATTATCTCTATCCATTATTCTACCCGTTTTATTTAATTAAGTGGTTTTGGACGGTTAAATGGTTAAAAGTTAATAGATACTAAAATCGATATAAAATTAGGTAAATTGTTAAATTGATAAAAACTTGTCAAATAGATAAATAAATAACAAACTAAACTTATAATACTTACAATATTTAACATCAAAGATCCATAAAATTATAATCAAAACTTCCAAAAATCCATAATCTAAACATCCATAAATTCAAGTCAAACATCAAACATCCACACATAATGAGTAACGACAAACATCAAAAAATTATATGTATATAATATATTTAACAAAATATTATATATATATATATATTCATTATGTTTCGCGATTAACCGATTAAACGGACGAATAAAAACATGTACCCTAAACCCTTATCCGCTAATTTATTAAACAATTATTATTTTTACAACCCGTAATCCTACCAGTCCGTTCAGTTAAGACGGTTAAACGATTTTGATACTACCCATTTACAACCCTAGTCACACAGGTGTAACAAACCGTGTTGAGCTAAATTTCGAGTTTTTATATTATTATTGAATATCAAAAAATAAATACCAATTAAACAATAAAAAAATCTCGAGTAGAGTCCTTTCAAGTTCGAACCAGCTAGTTTAGTGAGTTTTTATGTACTTGACACTAAGAAAGTATGAAAAATGGAGTAACTTCTGAAACAAAGAACAGAATCAAGTAAACAATACAAATCTCAAGTTGAGTCCTTTCGAGTTTAAGCCGACTCATTTAGCGATTTGAGTTGGAGTATATTTATTAATTTTTCATTCAATCTATTTAATTTAAAATTAAATTGAAATTTTTATCAAGTCGAATTCTAAGTTAAAGTTACTATCGAATTAAGAACGAAAAATGGAACAATTTCTGAAGCAAAGAACAAAACCAAGTAAACCACTCCCCTCCCACCCACACAAACCATTCAGTTCAGTCCATTCCATGGGAGAGAAAGTAGTGGTCCTCGCCGGCGACGATCCGGACGGCATGAGCTGCCCGGACCACCCCTTCTCGAACCCCGGTGGCATCTGCGCCTTCTGCCTCCAGGAAAAGCTCGGCAGACTCGTCTCCTCCTCCTCCTTTTCCACCTTTTTCCCCGTCCCACCCCCCTCCTCTTCCTCTTCCCCCTCCTCCTCCTCCTCACGTGCTCCCCCTCCCATCCCTCCCAAACCCAAGATCTCCTTTCTCAAGCTTGGGAACAAGAAACATAGTGATAGGGTTGGGCTTACCAGGAATAACTCCGTTCATCCTACTCAGAGTCCTCGCCGCCGTTGGTTCTGGTCTAGAACCAGGTATGGTAATGACTCACTTAAATGTTTTTTCATGTCTTCACCATCTCAATATTAGACTTTGCATTTACAATCGTTAACTCTCTCTTTTTTGTTGTTTTGTTCAAGTCATAATTCGTAAAATCGTAGCTTCGGTTTATGTTTTTTTTTACTAAGTTATTTTAAATCTATTCTACTTCACCTCCCATTTTAAATCTCAAAGCAAATGAGATTAGATTCGATCGTTTGTCTTCACTACTATATCGAGAGTTCTCTCGTGGTTAATTTACATTCATTTTCAATCATCAACTCAAAGTGATAAATCCTAGCTTGGACGGTCCATTAACCGTTTTTGTTGGTCTTGTCGAGTGAATAAACTCTTAATTTGTGGAAGTCATAATAAAATCTTATCTTCGCTTTTTTATTTTTTACTCCGCTCATGTATTTTAATTTTATCTTTACAAAAATGATAAAATTTTAGTTCTGCCGACGTTTAACTTTTTTTAAAGATTAAACTCGTCAGTTTGTGAAAGTGACAAAATCTTAGCTCCTTCCATGTTTAACTTTCATTTTCTCTCGAGTGATTAAACTTTGCATCTATTTATTTTACGAAAGTGATCGATAAAATTCCTATGTTTAACTTCCATCACATGATTAAACTCTTCTTGTATTATATTATTTTAAATAAAAATTATGAAATCTAAGCTGAATTTCAGTTGGAACGCCCAGAAGGAGAGGAAGCCGCAAGTGGAGAAGCCGAAGGACAAGCCGAGAGAGGAAGAAGGCTCATGCTCCGGCTCAACGCCGGCGGCGCCGGAGCTAGGCCGGAATGTGGCGAGATCCCGCTCGGTAGGCTGTGGGAGCCGGAGCTTCTCCGGTGACTTCCTCGAAAGGCTCTCGACGGGGCTCGGCGACTGCGCCTTACGCCGGGTCGAGTCCCAACGCGAACCCCCGCCGGCCAAGATCGTCCTCCACCGCTCCTCCACGTCGGCGGTAAACCACGAGGAGAGGTCCGGGCAGATGAGGGTGAGGTGCGGCGGGATATTCGGAGGCTTCGGGATGGTGTCAGGTTCGAACGGGGGTCTGTGGTTGCCGGAGGAGCTCTCCGGAGAGAGGGGTCCGGCGAGGAGGGGGAAGGGGTGGGGATGGGCGTTTGCTAGCCCCATTCGGGCCTTCCGGCCGCCGGTGGTCGGAAGGGGTGGTGGTGGGGAGACTGTGATGGTTGGTAAAGGGTAGTTTGGTCATTTGGGATGAACGAAAATGAAATAGCCGTTGGGGGTAGTTTGGGAATTTGTGGTTTTTTGTATTTTGTTTGCTTGCTGGAGTGGGGATTGGTTTGTTTTATTGGATTGGGGTTTCGGGGGAAGTATTTTATATTGTTATTACAGATGAGCAGTTTCTGTGTACATGATGGTCGGATCTGTTCATGTTGTTTCAACTTGTTCATGTGAGGGTGCAGTGTGTGTGCAAAAGCAGGGTGAGATGGGTGGGTTTTGTGTGTATTGGACACCATCTACAATTTATCTCCTTTCTACTTACTGATTTTTTAGTCTTTTTCGTTTCCATCTTGCAATAATTGTCTAAAGTTGGTTTGTATTAGTTTTTTCTTCTTCTTCTTCTAGAGTAGAAAGTTTTATCTTTACACAATTACACTGAACTTGCGGTAAGGTTTGTTTGCATGTGGCAGTTAGTTTTAATATGTAAATTCTAACTTCATATGCCATCATGCATGGATCATTCGAAGTCGTAGTGTATGTGCTCCTGAATTATTAGTTGGAATCCTATGTATGTTCCTGAAGTGAGACGGTTTAGAGGCAGAAGGTTAAAATATCATGCAACAGTCGTGTTTCAATATGCAAGATGCTATGTATAATGTTCAGATTCCTTGCAGACAATATTTAGGTTAGTTTATATCGATGTAGTCATTATCTATTCCTCTTGTTTGTTTTAATGAAACTATAATCTGCAGTTTTGGGTTTTAGCATGGAAAGTTGGAAGGAAAAATACCGAGTGAGGAAACATCATGTGATCCAATCACCTGTACATTGATGTGGCAGAATACCTGCAAGAAACAACAAAAACATCACTTGTCATGTTGAATGCTTTAAGCCTTTTTTTCGTTGTGCATAAGAAACAAGCAAGACAGAGTACAAGAATGATAAAAAAAGGAAACAAAATGGCAGTGGAGTAATATAAAACAGAGATTCCTTCCTACCATAAGCAGACACTACATTCATCTATCACCACAACCCAAGGACAAAATACATTAAAATCTGCACCTACACCACCACAGCCATATGTATGCCTGCACTTTAACCATGCACATGCCAGACCCGTAGGGCGCCCCTCCCGGGCGCGTGGCCGGGCGGTGGGCGTCCCGGGCGCCCAAGGGAGGAGGACACGTGTCCTCCTCTCATTGGTTAATTTTTTTTTAAAATTTATTTATTGGATGTTTTGTTATTAATGGATTGGGTATTTGTTATAAATGTGGGGTAATAATTTTTTGTAAGTGATTAAAATTAAGAAATTGAAAAAACCAACAATTTCAAGTTAAATAGAAAAAATATTAATACAACAATACCATAAAAACAATACATTAATAATACTAAAATACGAAATACAACCAACCACATGAAACATAAAGGAAAATACAAACCATACAGACTACTACAACCCAAAATACAAACTAAGGGAAATACAAACCATACGAAATACGGACTACAACAAAATATACGTACCCATTTTCTTCTGCCCAGACGAGAAGTTTATCGATTACTTTTTGATCCTTCTCCGTCGGGTTGTCCTTCCTCATCAGAGAGTGAAACATGTCCAACTTATTTTTTATTAAATGCCTTTGGAAATTCCTTTCCGCTAACTCCTCTTGGTTGGAGAAACCATCTTCTCTGACTTGGGCGGTATATCGCATCTGTTGTGCAAGTTCTCTAACATCGGTGTTTCTTTCGGGGCGTCATGCACTCTTAGCCTTTTTCTTAGCCTTCTTCACACCTTCTGGGCGTGTAGACGACTCCGGCATCAGCTCTTCTGTATCCGAGGGTGATTGCGTCCTCGAGCCGTCTGTGCTCTTTCTTTTCCCAAGGCTTCCTGACTGTGGACTATTTTCATCGTGCAACTCCGGGGACTCCCAGTCAACACACACGACATTCACGCGGACTACTTTTCTTTCACGCGTATACTGTGCAATCACGCGGATTACTTTTCACGCACGCGTATACTGTGCATTCACGCGCGTTTCGAAATTCAAATATTCAAATTTCAAATATTCAAATTTCAAATATTCAAATTTTTGTGGTTTAATAGTGATTAATATTGTTAATTAATTAATAGTAATAATAAGTATATCGTGAATTAGAATTATAATGTAATTAGAATTAGATTTATATAAAATGTATTTTGTTAAATGTTGTGTGAGAATTAAATTTGTTTAATTAAGAAATGATGTTGATGAAAGAGAGTGTAGGGTGAGTGGGGTAGCCTGGGCATGGATAAAGTGGGTTTTTTGGGTGGGTTGGGTGAGTCAACGTGGCAGAGAGAGAAGCTGATGTGGCAGAGAAAGAGTGCAGGGCGCCTGGGAGTAGCCCGGGCGCAGTTATTTCTGCTCTTATAATGGTCTACTCACTACTGATCTTGTTTGCTTGTTGTATCAATTTTTATGTATATAAAATTGTAACAATCCAAAGACGATTAATATGCCCGGGTGCAAGGATTGACATGCACAGATCGACCAATAGTCACCACCCCCATTGTGTATCACAAATAACAAGTTCGGTCTCCATTTTGTAGAAACCCGTGGAATCCGGATTCACAGTTTATATAATGAATAAAAATTAGTTCTATCATTTATAAAATATATAATAATATATTGGGAGAGGAGGTATTGCTGTGGCCCACGTGTGGGTGGCACTGGCAGAAGCAACAGCTGCTGCAGATGGTTGCATCAGAAGCCAACAGCAGCTCTCTTGCGGTATTAAAATAAATCAGCATTCTTTTATGAATAAATTAGCTTTCCTTCACGCCCCCTCTACCTAAAAAACAGATCTATTTCCCGAGGACTATTAAATACTGCAACTTACAGCTACATTATGAAGCGTTTGACTGATCTGAACCACTAGTGTTGAGCCGATGCCTTCAGGAGCAGCAGCATGTACACCCATGAGGCTAAGAATAATAACTGCGGCAGAAAGCAACTAAAAGTATGAGCATCGCATATGGTTTAAAAATACTTTTATGAAAAGATATGTTTAAACTACCTTTCGAAAAAAACCTATGTTTAATATATGTTTCTTTTACAGAGGTTTTTTCTCCCAGTCGTTATACACGGACGCGCACGTTCGTGACGCTTCCTACGTGGACGGACCAGTCAGCTGCCAGTTCAGCGTCCAGTCAGCCAAAACTTCTGCACGGGGAAAAGTAAATTACGAATTTTTAGGTGCGACGGTTCATTTCCCGAAATCACGATTAGACGGTTAGACTCAACGTACATCAGTAGCGGCGGTACAACATTCGAGTAACTTTCCTCTCAAGTCTTCTCCTTTTTCATTCCTCATTTCACCCGGAGTTCCTTTCCATACGCTCATCCAAAACCTTCATTCCTGTTTTAGTCGAACGAAAATTATAACCAGGCGAAAATGGATCATTCTCTACCTGAAACCTCCATCGCTCCTGAAATTGTAGCCGCGCAGGTGTTGTGTCAACCACGTTCTTTCTGGTTCATTTTAAGGTTCATTATTGGCCTCTAACAATTTTTTTTGGTGGTTTAAGGGAAGCACGTACTACTTCCGCGAAACCAAGTGCGGTTTCACGACCCTTCACAAGCAGTTCGACCGGATGAAGGAGGAGGAGAAAAATGTCTTCCAACGGATGCCTTTCGGTCACTTCCTCACCTTTCCTCACGTCACAACTGACAACGAGATACTGGGTTGGTTCGTCGAACACTTCGACGGCAATGAAGTCAGTCTGAGAATAGCCACTTGCGTGGTCCCATTTACGGAAGAAGACGTCGCCCTTCTACTTGGACTAAGAGCACATGGGCAGAGAGTGGATATGGAAGCCATGTACGTAGAGAAACGTGACGGGGTTAACCTCGACAACACCCATCTACTGACCATCTTACCGCCACGAGCTTGATGGGCGAGGAGGAGGAGCACGTCCGACTCCTTATTTTCTATGATTTTCAATCATTTTTTGTTCTTCGATGGATCACTGCGACGTAAAGCGTGGTACACGAAGCACCTTAAGAACCTCAAGCGCCTCAAGAGATATGCGTGGGCAAATGCGGTTCACACTTTCTTGGTTGAAGGCCTGGAGGAAGCCCAACGGGACCTCTCGAGGAGGAGATTGTCAGCGAACTTCTCTATGAAGCAGGACTACGTGTATGGTTGCGTTGCCGTATTACAAGTAAGCATCTTGGTCCGGAATGAGTGTTGTGTCAGTTCGGAGTAGTGTTGGTTTATGTCCGGAATAAGTGTTTTGTCTGTCCGGGATAAGTCTTGTGTCTGTCCGGAATAGTGTTGTCTCTGTCCGGAATAAGTGTCTTGAGGTTATCCGGGAAAAGTATTACGTATGTCCGGAATAGTGTTTTGTCTGTCCGGAATAAGTGTGTTGCCTGTCCGGAATAGTCCTGTATATGTCCGAAATGATTATCTTGTCTGTCCGGAATACGTATTGTGTCTGTCCGGAATAAGTATTTTGTCTGTCCGGAATAAGAGTTTTGTCTGTCCGAAATAAGAGTTTTGTCTGTCCGGAATAGTGTTGCGTCTGTCCGGAATAAGAGTTTTGTCTGTCCGGAATATGTATTGTGTATGTCCGGAATAAGTATTTTGTCTATCCGGAATAGTGTTGCGTCTGTCCAGAATAAGAGTTTTGTCTGTCCGGAATAGTCCTGTATATGTCCGAAATGATTGTCCTGTCTGTCCGGAATACGTATTGTGTCTGTCCGGAATAAGTATTTTGTCTGTCCGGAATAGCGTTGCGTCTGTCCGGAATAAGAGTTTTGTCTGTCCGAAATAGTGTTGCGTCTGTCCGGAATAAGAGTTGTGTCTGTCCTCGGGAAGTTATGTTTCTGGTTTTTAACTCATTCCTGTTTTCAGGCGTGACTTTGCGAGAAGTTCATATTGGGGGATCCCCGGTCAGCATTTCCACGGTTCAAGTGTTGGACGGAAATGTTTAGCAGACGCCAAATCCTTAGAAAATGGGAAGATCGAGGCATCAACTTGTCCCGGATTTACTCGGGCCAATTTGAGTTGAAGGGCACCCCAAAACTCAGTGAACGGGAGCATTCACTATTGTCAGAGGATCAATTTCCTCATGCAGAAGCAACTCCCGCAGCAAAGGTCGCCTCGAAGGAAACACCTTCAACATCCACTCTACCAAGGGTACAACTCAGTGAATGCAGCATTCCATGTGACCCACTGTTACAAGAGTTGGAACTTAGTGAGGTGAAGACGAATTGGCTGCGAGCCGAAACAACACTTAGGGAGGCGACCGTTAAAATTAACAACCTAGAGGAAGAACTCCGGATCTCTCAAGAAGAGTGTCGTAGGCTGAGAGTCCGTGGGGAGGAGGAAGAGAGGGAAAAGAGGGAGGAGGAAGAGAGAAATAAGAGGGAGGCGGAGGAGAGGGAAAAGAGGGAGGAAGAGAGAAATAAGAGGGAGGCGGAGGAGAGGAAGAAGAGAGAGGAGGAAGAGAGGGAGAAGAGAGAGGAGGAAGAAAGGAAGAAGAGGGAGGAGCAAGAGAAGAAGAAGAGGGAGAAGGATGAGAAGAAAAGGAGGGAGGAGGATGAGAGGAATAAGAGGGAGGAGGATGCGAGGAAGAGGAGGGAGGAGGATGAGAAGAAAAGGAGGGAGGAGGAGAGAGAAAAAAACGGAGGGAGGAAGAGAGGAAGAAGAGGGAGGAGGATGAGAGGAATAAGAGAGAGGAGGAAGAGAAGAAGAGGAGGGAGGAGGATGAGAAGAAGAGGAGGGAGGAGGATGAGAGGAATAAGAGGGGGGAGGAAGAGAGGAAGAAGAGGGAGGAGGAAGAGAGGAAGAAGAGGAAGGAGGAAGAGGGAGAGAGGAGGATGAGAAGAAGAAGGAGGGAGATTTGAGGAGACAACAGGAAAAAAGAGGAAGGTTGTGGTAGCGCTACCGCTTTTGCACCCTCAAAAAATACGGACCATTAAACCACACTTGCGCACAGAACATATAGACGAAGCGCAAAGCAAATCTGGCCAAGATGAGGCACAGAAGAATGCCGCAGAAAAACAAGAAGAAATAAAGGAGGCCGAAGAAGCCACCACAAAAACAAAAGGGGCCGAAGAAGCTAGTGAAGAAATATACGAGGCCGACGAAACAGCGAAAGATGAACTGGCCGCCCATGTTTCGTCCACGAGGCCCGATGTGGATGCAACCGCCTTGAGAACGTTGACCAATGATGAGGTACGTCGTTTATTGAATGTAGCGGCTCCTGAACGAGAAGCAAAAGATATTATCTGGAGGGGGGTTCTGAGCAATATCACCATGGGTGATCCTTAAGGAAATAATTTCGCCAAAAACAGAATTCACCAACGAAACTCTTGACGGCCTAATTGTGGTACTCCTCAGAGGAGGAGGGCAACAAAAGGTGGTCTGCTTATCATCATTCGAATCGGAAATGATTGTGGAGGGACAGGGAGAAGATATAAGGAAAGATTATTTACTCCCAAAAATTGAAGGACTAAATGTGGAGGAAGTCATCATTGCACAGCCATGCTGTTTGGCCGACCACTGGACTCTGTTCGTTACCCACAGACCTCGATCAGAGTTCATTCAGTACAACAGCCTCTCCCGCACACTTAAAAAGGTGACAATCCTAACCGTTTTGTCGGAACTCATGAATGCACCGCGTCTAAGATAGCGGGATTCTGGCGAGGGTTGTTGAAGGTCGAGTGGCCGCTGAGAGTTGAGAGGAAGGGTAGCCAACGACAGCAACCGAGGAGTAACGACTGCGGGCCATACGTTTTGTACTGGATGAAGCATTTGATGGAGAATGCTGATCCGACGAAGCCGAAGCAGAGCAAGGTTATTCACCGTTTTAGAGGCGATTTGACCAATTTCTTACTCGAAGACTCTGGGATGTGCGATCAACAATAAACGTCCTGAAAATGTTTTAATTTACTTTGTACCATTGCGCACTCAACAATTTTTTTTCCAAAGTTATACATGTATACATGTTAAAATTACATAGACTATTTGAATGATTTATCAATACAAGGACATTTGGTGTTGGGTTTTTATCTTTTATAAAATTATTTTCTTGTTTCCGGACATACATGATACGTAATCCGGACGGACATATAACGTAATCCGGACAGACCATTAGCGTAATCCGGACAGACATACAATGTAATCCAGACAGAAATAAAACGTAAACCGGACATACAATGTAATCCGGACAACATAATTACGTATTCCGGACATATTGGTCACTTAATCCGGACATAAATAAAACGTAATCCGGACATTGATGAATCGTAATCCGGACAGACATATAACGTAATCCGGACATACAGGTAACTTAATCCGGACATAAATAAAACTTATTCCGGACAGAAATTAACGTAATCCGGACAGACAAACAATGTAATCCGGACAGCCTAAGTACGTCGTGCGGACATACTGGTCACTTAATCCGGATATAAATAAAACGTAATCCGGACATTGATGAATCGTAATCCGGACGGACATATAACGTAATCTGGACATACTGGTAACTTAATCCGGACATAAATAAAACTTATTTCGGACAGAAATTAACGTAATCTGGACAGACAAACAATGTAATCCGGACATCCTAAGTACGTATTCCGGACATACTGGTCACTTAATCCGGACATAAATAAAACGTAATCCGGACATTGATGAATCATAATCCGGACGGACATATAACGTAATCCGGACATACTGGTAACTTAATCCGGACATAAATAAAACTTATTCCGGACGGACATATAACGTAATCCGGACAGACAAACAATGTAATCCGGACGACCTAATTACGTATTCCGGACATACTGGTCAATTAATCCGTACATAAATAAAACTTAATCCGGACATAAATAAAACTTATTCCGGACAGAAATTAACGTAATCCGGACAGACAGACAATGTAATCCGGACAGCCTAAGTACGTCTTCCGGACATACTGGTCACTTAATCCGGACATAAATAAAACGTAATCCGGACATTGATGAATCGTAATCCGGACGGACATATAACGTAATCTGGACATTCTGGTAACTTAATCCGGACATAAATAAAACTTATTCCAGACAGAAATTAACGTAATCCGGACAGACAAACAATGTAATTCGGACAGCCTAAGTTCGTCTTCCGGACATACTGGTCACTTAATCCGGACATAAATAAAACATAATCCGGACATTGATGAATCGTAATCCGGACGGACATATAACGTAATCAGGACAGACATCAACAAACCAAAATTACTTAAATATATTTGTCGTCATCAGAAATTAATTCACAAACGAACAAACAAAAAAAAAGGTTGAATCTTATGCAATAATACGGACAGACATACAATGACTTTCAACAAAATTACATAGGAATAATTCCAACCAAGGACAAATACAATAATCAAGGAGGAACTCCCTCGTAATGCAAATTCATGTCCCAGTCATTGAAATCGTGATCCCCCGGTTTGGGTGCTGCAGGGTGTAACGGGGGTAGAACATTCTTCCTGATGATTTTCTTAACGTTACTTTTAATTATTTTCTCAGACAAAGAAATCTGTCGTTTGCTCGGCGGTCTGCCTTTCCGTCTTGTCTTATCCGGATTGAGAACGGATGTACCATCGAACACAGGATCAGGTCGTTGCATACGTTCCTTAAGCAACTCAAGTGCCTCTACCGCCTGAAGATATCTGTCGTTTGAGTCGAAAGCGGCCTCGGCGATCCAAACCGCGCGACCCATTATGTTGTCGTGGCGACGAAGCGCATCGTTCCCCGTTATGCCACTTTGAAGGGGAAACTTGACTCCATAGCTCCTTCGGATATCCTTCCTCCATCGGTGGACGATGTAAGACTCGGGGAGCAACGCGTTTGGACGTATTCGGGCAATAACAACATAAACGTGACAACATAGGATACCGACGTGATCAAACATTCTACAATCGCATACCCACTTCTCATCTCTAATTTACACTGTGAACCGTTTTGACAATGGGAGGATATGTGTCAATACATGTTCGGTCACGTTGAAGTGCAATGTGTCGTCCTCGTTGAACTCATCCTTGATGTCGCAGTACATCATCTTTCCAATTTCTAACTGCACATTCTTGAAGACACCCACCGTATACAACTCGCTCAATTGCTCAATTGCCTCTCGAATGGATATTTCGAAATCAATTGCGGAGCCTTATGCTGACAATCGAAATCAGACTGAGCTTCCTTCTCATACTTGTGGCGTACTGCGAGTTTGTATTGTTTCACGAACTGCTTAAGTGTCGTCCTTGATGTGAGGTACTTATCGAAGAAGGCGTTCATACCCTCACTTCTCTGGGTTGATGTCATTCCTGCGGAAAAATAATCCCGCCAAAATGCAGGTACCCAGTGCTCTCGAATTGCATAAATGGATCGGAGCCAATTATTGTCGTGGAACTCGAAATCATCTAGAAAACCCTGCCAATTCCGCTCGAATTCTGCCGGAGTCTTGGAATCGAATACACAGTTGTTGAGGTCAAACAACGTATGATCCCGGTACTTCGTGGGCAGCTTCACAGGGGCCTTATTCATTATGTGCCATATACAAAATCTGTGCCGCACTTCAGGGAACACAGTCCTCACAGCCGCAGCTATGACGCCACATTGGTCTGTTATGATCGCCGGGGGGCCTGTATCTGCACACAACGCGATCAAGATAAAAACATCTGTTAATCCGGACAGAAATAACGTAAACCGGACAGGCGTCAAGGTAAACCGGACGAGCAAAAAACGTAAACCAGACAGACGTAAGAGATAAACCGGACGAGCAAAAGACGTAAACCGGACAGACGTAAAGGGTAACCAGACAGGAACATAACGTAAAACGGACAAAGCCGGACAAAATAAAACACGTACCGTTCATGCACGTCAACCATGTTTGGAACAACCAAATGTAATTTTGCGTCGTCTCGGAAGAGAGGAGTGCGCAACCGAGTAGGACGGACTAATAGTGGTGATTTACCCCCACAAATGGGGCAAAAGGCATGTCATACTTGTTTGTTATGTATGTTGTGTCGAAACATATTGCATCTCCAAAGTAAGAGTAAGCAGCTCGAGAACGACTGTCGGCCCAGAACACATTTCGTAGTCTGCATTCGTCGTCCATATCCATTACGTAAAAGAAGCGAGAATCATTCTTCTGCATCCTGATGAAATAATCTTGGATAGCTTGCGCATCTCCTGGTCCCATTTTGAGGTTTCTAACCTCGTTCACAACATTCCTGCGAAACATAATTTTTATGACAAAGCTAAATGCGTAACTTCAACCAGGTTAAGTGGAGAATAAATAACCTTAGGTCCCGCTCGTTGAAAGACAATTTATCGTGACCTCCAGCTTCGACCACAAAAGATTGCATGGTCTTGGCGGCAGATATACCGGCAACATCATTGCACGAAATGCGTGCTTTGGCGGACTCCGGGACGGATCGTTTTTGTCGGAGGAAGTGCATCTGGTATTCCGACAGCATGGCGTGATTATGTTCGAGATCTACGTAGTTAATTACGTAGCCTCTGGATGGATTACCGGAGACCCTAGTCCGAGCAGTTCCTTCGACCCTACCGGATAACCTATGGTTCGGTCTACCTTCACCTTGGTTTCCGGGAGCATTACCCTCCTTTGAGCACGTAAGAGTGACCCGTATTACAACACCATGACCGTAATGAGATTGCCTTATCTTCACACCAAAACAACAGGAATCGGCGTATGAAACGTAAAATGCTTTCGCTTCTTCGAAGGAAGGAAAATTCATCATCACTTGAGGGACGTTGGAGGCATGAGCCGGCTGTGAGGACACATTTACGAGTGCCATTACAGTACAACAAAAATGGAGGAAGGAGAGAAGAAGGAATGGTTCGTAGGATCGGAATAACCTAGACACTCATATTTGTATCTCCGTGAAGCGCCAAAGAATAAGAAAGAAGACGGAGGACGTGCTGATTTGAAAAGCATTAAGTGCGATGGTGGACGCATCGGGAAAATAAAACAACAGCAAAAAAATTCAGGAGTAAGTAGTACGTCTGTCCGGAATAAGTGTTCCAACTGTCCGGCATAAATACTAACTGTGTCCGGAAAAAGTTATGCGCTTGTCCAGAAACTAAAGAAAATGACTGATGTGTGTGTCCGGAAAAAAATGAATTTATTAATAAAGAGAAGGGAAAAAATAGGAAGACGAATGTTGAGTAACTAGTCTTCAGTCTGTGTAGGAGCGGCAAAATGAAGTGAGTGATTTGAGACGCATTAATGAGGGATGAAGAAATTTGTACGAAACGAGGAATAAACTAAACAAAGAAATTGTTTCTAGGGAGAGTGCGCACTCAGCCGCGTCTGCTGACTGGGTTGCCCACATCAGCCAGTGTGTTGACTGGGTTAGCAGCGTCCGTGACGCGAGCGTTCAACAAACATTTCCCTTTTCCCCTAAACAAACATGTGTTAATTTAGACATCCACTACAAGGGGTCAGGTCTCCCGGGACGCAGCCGAGTTGGTTAGGTATGTGGGTTCACAAACTTTAGGTCACAAGATCGAATCCCAGCAAGACACTTTATTTAATACTAATGCGTTCCGGTGAAAATGATGTTGGACCACCCCCAGTTTAGAGCCGCAACCCGCCTGTCCCAAGTGGGGGCGGGTGCCGGAGAATTCTGGGTCATAAAAAAAACCACAAGGGGTCGGCAACTATTCTAGAAACTTTTATCGAAAAATAAAACTCCTCTAAAAACTGAAAATATAATAGAGGGAAAAAACCTCTGTTGAAAACTGTCTTTGTTCCTGACCAGCTAGGACAGAAAATCTTTCAGAGAATCTGGTCTCCTCTCCCCCATCAGTTAAGATTAAGTTTCAATTTAGCAGCCATATCAAAGGGAAACAAATCAAGGTTTCAAAAACTGAAAAAACCGATTTTAACAGGCTGATGTTTAGCCTAAAACTTTACAAACAGGTTTAACCCTTAATTATGACTTTGGCAATTGGCATCAATACATGGTCACCAGACCAGTAATTCTTTCAGAGAGATCTGGTCTCTTCCCTCTGCGTCAGTTAATATGTCATTTTTTCTAAGTTTCGTGATCATATTCAAAAAATAAAGGTTTAATTACAGTTTACTCTTAAACTATGTCTTGTTTGCATTCCTGAAAAAAAACTGTTGGTAGTTACCCACTTGAAATTTGGTTTTGTAACACTTTATCCTCTTGAACTTTAAAAATCAATTACTTAAACTCACATTGACTATTTTTTTGTTATGTTTTGTTGTATCTCTAGTACACTCCTAAACTTATATTTACGTGAAAGTTCGGATTAAAATGAAAATCGGATTTGGTTGGAATTTTGGTCGGATTCAAATTCGACTTTCGTTTCAATCTGAATTTTCACGTAAATATAGATTTAGGAGTGTACTAGAGATACAACAAAAAATGCAAAAAAAAAGACAAATGTGGGTTTAAATAATATTTGTTTTTAAATTAGGGATGCAAAATATTACAAAACGAAAATTCACGAAAAATAATTGTTAACTTTGAAAGTTCACAGATGCAAATTAATATCAAATCATAATTCTAAAGGCAAACTGTACTTAACCCTAAAATAAAGGATAAACTTGGAAAATATCCAAAACTCAAAATTGAACAGACACAAAAATAGTCTTCAAACTTCACAGCATATGCACAACTAAATCGTAAGAAAGAAAGGAAATGTTCACGTGAAAGTCTTAATTATGCCTTTCATAACAATACAAATAACTTTGTTGCTGGCCAGCACATTTTCTTTCTTTAAGAGATAACATTTCATTGTACGCCAATCATTAATTAATGGATGGACAGAAGTGTGCACTTTGCGCCTGGCTTTACAACTTCTGTCTGACTCGACTTGATGTTGGTTGACCTGCAACCAAGTAGGTGGCTGCCTACTGTCTAGAGTATAAATCTCAGTAGATGCAAAGAGTTAGATCTGGTCATCTCGATGTTTATTTCCTAGTTTTATCCCTTCTACTCTTTGGTAAAAGTCCTATGTAGAGAGTTAGATCTAGCTGTATATTTCCTCATCTTATCCTATTTTTTGGTTTTAATAAAGCCATTGCGATTTTTGTCAGTAAGTTAGGACTAAAAAATCAAAGTAGAGTTTCCAAACTCCATTAGTCCATTGTGCCATTTGCCTGACCTGCTGCAACCCTTTTTATGTAGGTTTATCAGTATGATTAAGATCCACTTATAAAAAAACACTATTAGTCTGATTTAATTATAAAAAAATATCAGCATGATTTTATGTTTACCCTGCATTTAGTGAATCTAGTGGTTAAGAGAGAGTGATTGTAAAATTATACTGCAAATCAAGTCCCTCTCAATAAGCCTCTTAGAAGTTATTTTGCATGACTGTTATATCCAGGAGTTTTTTTGTTCACGTAACCCTGGCAATTAGTGAACCATATAGCTTTATAAGGGTTTCCAAGATCCAGATTCATCATGTTTCATGATGTTAAATGAGATTTCCTTTTCAAACTAGTAAGAAAAGTTTCCTCCTGTTCTAAAAGGATTATTCATGATTGCTCTAAGTATTGAGGTCGAATTTGCAGTTCAAAAGGCAATATGATTTCTGCTTTGGATTTTCAAAGAAAACTCCTAAAATCTAACATGACCGTAACATTTAATCATCAACCTTAAAAATAAGACAATCTCCACTTAAGGAAAAATGATGAGTTTAGAATTACCATCCACCGGTCACAAAGTAGAGGTGGGTCATGGGGAATTCTGAGTCATGAAAGAAAAATATGAAGATAAATTCTCTTCTCACGAGGGAAAACTTTAAAAAAAGGTTTTAGCCTTTGTTTCTCAATCATGGTAAACGCCATGGGTAGCAGCAGCTTCAATGCTCCTTTACACCAACAAAAAAATTGGTGAAAAGCAGTGAAGCACCACTCGCATATAGAGTAAAACCATGGCCACTCTTCACATCGGTTTTGGAGAAAGAACACCTAAGATGGAAGAGTGTGCACTTAAAACCCACCAAGCTCTATCAATTAAGATAATAAAAAACCCACCAACTAGTCAATCACGCTAGTGCCTTAGACGTGCATTAGATTATAAGAGTAAACTAGCACGGATTCCAAAGGCAGAATTCAGTTTACACCCAAACAGCACCATGAACTGCTAAATGAGAACCAATCTAAATTCTAAACAGACATCAACACGACAACATGAACGGCTAAATGAGCAACTACTTGTTTCTGATGTAAGATATGGTGGGGGACTGAGAGAGCGATGATATCTAAATTATATACAAGTATACAACTATAAACATTCAAGAACAAAAAAAGTGGTTTAGGCGCATCTTCTTGAATCTTGGGTATACATAAAATCGGAATATATGAAACAAGTTGTCAAGTTACCTCACCTCTCCAGATGAAGTCAAAATGGGGAAGTTGATCATATTCATCTAAATTATAGTTTCCTGCATTCATAACCCATTCCACGTCACAGTTGTATGCTTCCTGCCGGTATGAATTTGTGTCTGCCAGACAGTAATTAGCCAATTATTACCATAAATTTAAGGATTTAGATTAAAAATAATAATAATTGCTTGAAGACTTCGGATAAACAACTAACTAACTATGAACAGGTACTTGTTCATAAAAAAAAACTAATATTTTATTAGGACACAAACAACTCTAACTAATGGAGTAATGGGTGAGTCTACCAAGAGATGGAGGGCATCGTGACTTACAATACGAATATGAATATGCATGTACAAAAGGGATTTTGGTTTCTCATTAAAAGAGCTCCATTGTTCCCTCTTATTCTCTTAAAGGGCATCCTTCTCTTCTGCTGCACCTGTTTCTCCCATTCCACGCCTTGATTAGCTGCAACTTAAGAAAATAGTTAAGCTTTTAAATTAGGAAACAAGAAAGAAGACCAAGCAATCAAGTTGACCAAACTCATAAAACAAATATGCCCACACGTGATTAACAGATTAGCTAAAGATCTTCTGGATTTATTTTTTTCAAGAAAAAAATGCAAGCAAATGGGCAGACAGAGTTAATTAAGTTTGATAATGCTGTTAAAGCCAAGAAAAGAAGTTGGAGCAAAGAAAAAACTAACCTATTTTTGGGGTTCTGCTTGGAATTCAAGGTTGCTTGGGTTCAATGGGCAACCAAATCACATGGACCGTTCTGCAGCTAAACTAATTTAAGAGAACAAAAAACAGAGTATGATCAAATTCAAAAAGACCAATTACAAGCTCTATAAATTCTACCTTAAACCTTCATCCAAAAGTAAAACACACCCTTCAATTTCAGGACTAGATTAAACCTCAAAATAAATGTTCAAGATTAACTGAAAAGTAATTTATATGGATCTTCAGGACAAACTAAATTTCCATCATATTCACTTTCCATCAAAAAATCTATATGACTTGTTATATGCACTGGTTTATAGACAATTCTGTAGTCGTGTCAGAATTTCGTGTTATCTTGTTAAGCACAATTTGAAGAAATTTTATCATGTTTAGATTAAAAATAATTAAGTGACATGTTATATTGATATTTTTCTTTCTAAATAACATACTAATTGACCATTATCAAGTGAAAAACAATTGATTACCTAACAATATATGTTATTCGTGTCAATTTCGTGTAAAAAAACAAAATATCGTGTAATCGTGTCAAATCATGTATTAATTATTTTATGTATATATCTTCACAAATTATAATAATAAAGCATTTCAACCACAAAAAAAAGTGCAATGTCGTGTCTAAATCGTGTCATGTTTGTATCATGTAATCGTGTCGTGTCGAAAATTAACAGACCTGGAATTAACACACTTTATTACCTTAGAGCTTTGAGTTTAACTGTACACTAAAGTAGAAGAACTTAATGTTGAAAAAATGAAAACCCCACATCAACCATCAAACATGTCAAAAGTCATATACCTTCTGGAAAAGAAAAATTAAAAAAAAAACTGATTTCACATGGAACACTAAAATCTGCTCTAAATGAACCCATATATTAATACAACTAATCAGTATCCACCATCGCCTTAAGTTGTATCTAACAACCATCAACAAGAATTTGGCTCTTCCAGATTTCAACTTAAAATCCACTCCAACCAAAGTGGTCTTCATGATAAAATTTTACATGACTAGATCTTCTGTCAAGATATCTTTTTTGATCATTTTTAAGATATCTAAAGCACAACTTTAGGCACCCCTCTAGTTCCTCCGGTGAGTATTGTAACAGCAGGAGCTGCACAAACCCTGCTGATCTGTTTTGACCAAAGACAATCTGGCATGAGAAGAGGTCACTGTTAACACACCATATAGAAGATTTTCATCTATCAACAACGACAATAAAACTTTTTATCCCAAACTAGTTGGGGTAGGTTAGAAATGAAACTCTAAGGAGTCACGGTTTACGCACGTGAATCGTCTTCTTCCACGCGTTTCTATCCAATGCAAATTCCCGAGGAACATTCCAATCTTTTAAATCTCTTTTACCGCTTCCTCCCAAGTCAATCGTGGTATACTTCTTCATCTTTTTATGTCTTCGATCTGATTCAATACTCATCTTCTTATAGGTGCCTCCATAGGTCTTCTTTGTACATGTCTAAACCATCTCAGTCTGTGTTGGATAACTTTCTCTTCCATTGGAGCAACTCCAACTCTCACACGAATGTCTTCATTTCTAATCCGACCCATTCACATATGACCACACATCCACCTTAATATCTTTATTTCAGATACACTCATTTTTTGTATATGTTGTCTTTTAGTGGCCAAACATTCCGCACCATATAACATTGCAGGTCTTATTGCGGTTCTATAAAATTTTCCTTTTAACTTAAGTGAAATTTTCTTGTCACATAAAACACATGAGGTTTGTTGTCATTTCATCCATCCTGCTCTAATCATATGGTTAACATCTTCATCGATATCCCCATCTTTTTGAAGTATTGATCAAAGATATCTACATATATCTTTTCTACGCACCACTTGCACATCTAATATAATCTCATTTTTTTCGGTATTAACGGTACTGAAACAACACTTCATATATTCAGTTTTAGACATACTTAGTTTAAAACCTTTTGTTTCTAAAGTATTTCTCCACAACTCTAATTTTCTCTCCACACCTACCATACTCTCGTCAATTAATACTACATCATCTGCAAAAAGCATACACCATGGAACCTTACATTGTATGTCTTTTGTCACCTCGTCCATTACTAAAACAAAGAGATATGGACTTAAAGCTGAATCCTAATGAAGTTCAATCTTAATCGGAAAAACTTTAGTCACATCATCACAAATTTTAATACTAGTTTTAACCCCTTCGTACATATCTTTAACTAAATTCACATATTTTGTTGATACATTCTTCTTCTCTAGGGCTCACCACATAACATTTCTTGGAACTTTATCATATGCATTTTCTAAATCAAGAAAAACCATGTGTAGATCTTTCTTTTGTTCTCTATACCTCTCAATAAAAACCATGTGTAGTTTTTCATCTATTTGTGGTGAAATTACAAGCCAAGTTCAGAGCTTGCACATCTTTGCTAAATTACGTCTTTCAGTGACAATTAAAGCAGCAAATATAGAAGTCATTATCATCTACAGAAGGAATACACGAAGAGGACAAATATAAACTACAAAAGAAAACAGATGAAGATGACACAAACTTACACATCTAACTTTACTCAAAACTAGATTCATATATGAGGTGCTATCCACAAGTACAACAAAGTAGAAATGTACAGTAATCTTGTATCTAAGTTTCCAATACATATTGAACACTGACAAGCATCATTTAAGTTTTCCTGCATCCTAGGTTTGCACCATTATGGAACATCTTGAATCTCACCGCATTTCAATATTGATAGGGATTTGTTGGTTTGCTGACGTCAAAACAAACATCAAAGTTACCTGAAAACCTCAAAAAAGGACCCCACCTTGGGAAGGATAAAGGAGAGTCAGATGAGCTAATATTGAGGTTATCTACACTTGACTCATGATCAGAAATGAACCCAATTTCTCAACAAGTACATAAAGCTAAAATGCCATTTTAACCTAGTCAATTACTATCTATAAACCTACGTTAATATTTGACTCTATTTAAAATAGACTTAAATTTGTTAATTGCTTAAGCCAATTTTAACTTCAACGCTAGTCTTTTATATAGAATTCGATTTTTTCGAACTTTAGACTGCTACATAGCTAAAGTTTGTTTAACACCCACTCTTACGACACATACTTTTACCTTCAATTTGCATCAAATTATAACAAAGATATGGTATTACAACCATATAATTGAAAAACAAAATAAGGCAAAGTGATAGTAAAATCATAGTAAGATCAAACCGAAGTTATGTTGACAATAATCTGTAAAATCTAGAAAAAATAATCCTATAATTATTATAGTTACAATAATTTAAGATATTAATTTGTATTACAAACAACAATATGTAACATAATACATCATTTAATTATTATAATCTGGAACATATACACAACATACATACACATGGAAAATTGATTTACAGTCATTCAGAAATTAGATATAAGTAAAAAAGGTACATATATAAACATATATTAGCACATATACTATCTGTATTTACATATTTGGATATAATACCGAACAATGATAGTCATATGCACCAAAAAAGATATGAAAGTATGGTTGCAGAAAATATATATCCATTTTGCACCTGTAACTACAAGAAACTGAGCGCCCATAAGAAACTCTCACGAAACATTCTTTGGCAAAGATGAAGCGGATTCCCCCATGTTTTAAGATTAGACATTAACAACCAAACCAGACGGACCCTGGTTGGCCATACCTATTAAACCCTGTTAAAATAAAATAAAAACTATTATTCCTCGCTCTAACAGAGCATCCATAACCAGATAGAAAATTTCTCTGTCCTAACTAAAATGATGCTAAATTTCTGTAGACATTTGACAACCCAAACAGAAGGGTATATGTCCACAATCAAAAGCTTAGAATGGTTACATAATATTCCTCCCGCATCTTTTATCCCTTACCCCAGTGAAACATAAAGTCCATGACATCCACAATCTGAAACGACTTTGAACCTATTGCAAGTTATCTTAGTGATGGTTAATAACTCCTTCAACCTTTAATCCACGTAGCTTTCTTATACGATCCTATGAAAGCATGTCACCTCATAAAATTGTTTGAAACCAACAACTATATTCCCCCAAGTCCCAAAAAAAGATGGAAGAATTAGAAATGTGCACATTTTATTCTTTTAGCATCAACATGCATCCCTTACTACATGATAGTAGCAAATCCATCGATGTGACTTTGTTTTCTTACAGTTTTGTTAATTAGAGAATTAAAAAAAGAGAAACAATAAAATCCAATCCATCAATAATAAGTCATACCTATATGACATGATTTTGCATTTAAAGGCAAGATACAACTTCCAATCCATTGTTTTATTTCATCTGGTTCCGTAGCTATGTTTTCGCCTATTATTTCTGTTTTTGAAATCAATTTTGGTATACCAGCTCACAAAATTGCAACAGTACTGCATACAAACTGCTACTACGTAAAAATGTTGGGCACTAAACTCTTTACCAAAGAAGATATAAGAAAAATGAAATGTACGAACTTACTATGATATAACATCAATACATCTCCTGAGGTAGAGTGTGGACAGACCTTCACAACGCAGCCCATTGGCAATGCATGTACAACTTCATCTGAATCTTTTTTTTCCTGGGGACATGCACTTTGAACTCAATGTTTCACATCTATCATCACACACATTATGTCTTAATCACCATTATCCACCTTTCCAGTCCTCAACAAGGCAATATATTTCTCTCTTATGCGAACAAGGGGATGCTCTTGATACTTCTCCAAGAGCCTTCTCCCACCATCGTAAGCCTCCCGAAGCACAACTGTCTGCGTTGCCAACTTCTCCGACAGGTAAAAAACACCAGGGTGTCTCTCCAAAACCTTTGTAAACTTCTGAGGGAGACCGAATGGGGTCCTCAGATTACTAAAATTCTTCCTCTCCATCTTCTTCGTAAGAGTCAAATGCAGAATCTCATGGAAAACCCCAACATTCCTCTTCTCCGATACATCGGTCCTCCGATCAAGCCCAGAGGGGTCCACATAAGGAGAAGTATAAGGCAAGCGTTGCCACTCCGCCAACCACTCCATCCACTTCCTTTTCAAACCAAAACCCCTAGTAAACCTCACTGGAAAGGCCAAACACCTAGGGTCCCCATCACTCTTTTGAAACTCCGAATCCGTCGGAAAGATCAAGTCCGTATCATCCCCAAATCTTCCTGGACCTCCATTAATCCGTCTGAATCCACCATTTCCTACATCTCTATCACTCATTCCTATCTCCAAAAGCACCGGAAAAGCTGAATGTGTGTTATTTATAAAGTTTCGGACACCTTCATTACTCCGTTTAAACGCTGAATCCACATTGCTTCCATCATTCTCTACACCTCTCTGACCCGTTCCTACGTCCGAAACCACCTGAAAATCCGAATTCCTATCTCCATAACTACGTTCGAGCTCGGAAATGGCGAGCCGATCATCCCACTCGACGAGCCGCAACCAAACCCGCTCATCACCAACGACATCCTTATCCAACCTAAAAACCCTAGGCCGCCTCATCACAATCCTGTCCACGTATCTCAACGGCAACCCGAGATCCCATCTCAGCTGATCCACCGTCGGCAACGGCAGCGCCCTCTCCCGCGTCATCATCAATAGCTTCCTCAACCGATCCACGAGGTCTTCCTCCACCTCCCTCAGAACCCCGATCTCCTCGTGTTTGAGCGCGAGCGCGGTCTGGGTGAGGGAGAAGGAGGTTCGAGAGGGGGATTGGCGGAAGAGGGAGGGGTAGAGGGGGAGCAGAGGGCGGAGGGGAGGCGAGATCGAGGAGGAGGGGAGGAGGTGGAGGAGATGGTGGACGGGGATTAGGTGCTTCTCGCGGGAGACGGCGTGGTCGAGAGCGGCGTCGCGGGGTGGGTGGATTGTGGTGTTGACGATGGTGAGGGTTTGGTGGTGCAGGAATGGGGAGGGACGCCGGTGGACCGTCGCCGGACGGCCGAGGACAAGCATCGCCGGCGAGGTTTTAGAAGTCGTGTGAAGGTTTTTTGGGAGGAGGTTTTCTGTTTTTGTAGAGCTTTTGTTTGAAAATTAATATGCGAATGCAAATTATTAAACTGAGTCGAGTGGAATGAAATTTCGAATTATAAGTATAATAATATGTTATTATTAAATATAATTTTTATTATAAACGAAATAATAAAAAATTTGAACGAACCGAGTCTCAATTTGTTTTGAATTCTACCGTGAGATATTTCAGACTACCAAGTGAGTCATTTTCAAGAGTAATTATTTCAATTTTTCAACCGCACCTCCTGTGATCTTCTTTACCGAATGAAACTCATGACTTAACTATTCTAAAGTTAGAATTAGATAAACTAGACTAGCCTAATTAGAATATTCAATCTACAGACTTCACCTTAATTTTCTCAAAAAGGTTGACGTATCAAAAGAGTTAACACGTAGGAACATTATAAAACAAAACGTAAGATAACGAGCTGTGATGGTTTATCCATTAAGCTTCTATGTTTGGTAATTGTGAAGTGCGGATACACTTTTTTCTAATAATAAAAAGATTTTAAATCAAATGGTCTTTTAGAAACGACGGAAATGACAAAAGTATCCTAGTAATAACGACGCAAAGCTAATCAAAGACGAATTACTCGAGAAGAGAGAGCAGACGAAGCCAGTCAAGGCGCAACAAGGCAAGGTGGTTTCAGTGAATTGATTTCCCCTAGTAGACCTGAGTCGAGCCCATGTTGGTATCTATTAATAAGTGTAATAAGGGTACCTTAGATTAGCTAGTTTTGATTCCTTGCATGAGTAGTGTAACAATTTGATATGACCATGTGAATAGTGTGGGCATGTGATTATGGTGTGATTGGTGTCAGGCCTATAAATATAAAATTGAGAAATGAAATGAGAAAGGCAACGGGAAGTTTCTCGACAAATCGACCATTCTCTTGTTTTTCTTTTCGAACCGGTGGATTTTGGTCGTCGGGTGGACTTCCGGCGATCCTTGCTTTCACCTCTACATCAAGTGGTATCAGAGCGTCAACTCCGAGATGGTCGACGGCAATGAGATCAAGTAGATCTAGGAAGCGATGACATGACAACAATGGGCAACCAAACAAGGATTCAAGGAGCTACGGGAAGCAATTGTTGTGATGAGCATGATTGGTGCTCGCGACGGTGGTGCTTTTCGATCTCCTCGGGCCCGTGTTCCGCGAGCGGTTGGCCGACTCAAAGGAGTGACACCTCTGTTTGGTGGGAACAAACTCAAAACACCTGGCGTCGACAAGGAAAACAACTGATCCACATTTGGTTAAAGATGAAGGTCTTGCAAACACAATTTCTTCCTCTCGACTACCACCAAAGGCTCTTCCAACAATACCAAAATTGCATACAAGGTGTTCGATCGGTGGTGCAATACACCAAAGAGTTTGTGCGGCTCTCATCTCGATGCGATTTAGTAGAATTAGAGGAGCAATAAGCGATCCGGTATGTAAACAAACTCAAATGCTCCTTGCAAGATCGACTCAGTTTGCAATATATAATTGTTTGCCTTAGAGGACACTTATCACTTGGCGCTACTGGTGGAAAGCTCGGGAAGTCGAGCGACATCGTGTCACCCGTTCGTGAAGACCGTGAAGAGCTGGGGTGGAGTGATAAAGTCGTCATCATTGCCTGGTCGCGCCAATTAAACTGGATTAGGAGGTCGTGGTCAAGGCGAAGAGGTCCTGCTTCCGACCTCCAGTGGGCACAACTCGTCAAAGGTACTCATAAGGTGAACAACCTTAACCCTTACTCACATCCTCATCTAGATTGATGTTATCATTGTAACAAGTTAAGACGTAAGTCTAATACTTGCCCTACTCGCAAAACCGTAGGAGTCGTGGCTCGCGGCGATGTAGGCGAGGTCGAGAAAGATGATGTTGTGGATGTTGAGTTTGCAAAGCCACTAACGGATCAAAATGGTCCAAAGCGGCTGAAACTTCAGTCGTGGGTCGGGTATTCAGTTTGGAGCATTCCTGGACTATCAGATGTAATTTAAAGTTGTCTGATTATTCCTAAATCCATCCAAACCCTTATTTCTTCTATAAATACCATTGTAACCCATCCTCTCCACCTTCTTCCTCCTTCCCCCATTAGAGTAGGTTTTAGTTTCCTATTTTAGTAGTGTAATAAGGGGGTTAGAGAGGAGCAAACTTCGTATTTTTGTTTCTTAATCTAGTTTTGTTCTCGTTCTACACTTCAGTGTCTTAACTTAGATGCAATTTCTTTTATGTTGTTGTTTGGTTAATCTTGTTTTCAGTAATTTACATTATTAGTTCTTGTTGTTTTTATGTTTTCTTTAGTGTAGAGATAAGTAGAGAGTAGTCCATCCTCATGGGGGGTGGAGAGGAAGGTGATTTGATCATGTGATGGATTAGTGTGTGTTAATCTTAATCATTTGAGCCTTACATGATTTCCATAACCATCTAATATGATTTCACTCTTATCTTTAATGTGTTAATGCTCTTGAATGAAACTTAACATATGCTTAGATTAGTGAGCCTATTTTATCGGGAATGATGAGGTTAGGATAATGATGGAGTAGAAGAAGGAAATAAGGCATGTGCATGCATGTGCTCATGTTGACTTTATCCAAATTAATGTCTTGTACGGAGATACACTCGTCCTGAATGGCCATCCAGAGCCGATGCTCAATGGAACCAACCGGCTTGGGCCTATCGCCACGAGAAGCTCTTGGACCGGAATTGGGATGAGATCCATGAAGTTCGGAGTTTTGTGAATCGTAACTATCAAGGAATTCAAGACCTTACCTCCGACTTCCAATCTTTTCAGTTGGCGACGTCGAACTCGCTCAACTAGATCAACAATCAAATTCGTGTGGTTGGGGATTCTCGCCAAGTCTTTCTCGACTCCCAAAATGAAATTATGGAGCTTCTTCCAAGCATGAACAAGCCGGAGAACTAGACTATATTTGTTGTTTGTTTGCTTATTGTTTATCGTGTTTGTTTCATTTGTCATTTGCTTTGGTGTGTATTTTGTATCGGCTTGATGTCTTATCTTTCCTTTTAGGAAATGAATTTTCATTTACATATTGTGTGTGTTTTTGTCACAAACTTTGATTATTACATTCCTTTTTATGGATGTGAAAAGGGGAAGAACAATGGATATAACATACCAAAATCAAATATGTGAAACTCATGCATTTAGTAAATGGGAGTTAACATATCTTTTGCATATTGATAGGGGGAGCACTAACACAATTTGATATTAGTTTGTCATCATAAAAAATGGGGAGATTGTTGGTTTTTTGGCCCTTTAATCTTAATTTTGATGATTAACAAACTAATATTATGCACAACTCCAATTAGCACGTCACACGCATCATATTGTCAAATTGCATAGATATTGTGTATTCCTAACAATGTAGGTGATCAAACCAAGAGACTAATCAACTTCAAGATCAAGGCTCAAAACTTGTAATAAAAACTCAATGACTTTATATGTAATTTTCTAGTTATTTGAGTTATACGATCAAATGTGCACTTCATACACAAAATGATAAACCCGTCTCTGTCGGTCGACCATTTGCCTCTCGGTCTACCAAACTTGTTCCAAACGGCTGACCGAGTTATCCTCAGTGAATCGTCGTCTCCTTAGAGTCAGCAACCACTTGATCTTCCTGGAATCCTTGTTTCGGATTACCGACTTCTACCAAGTCAATCGTTCCCTTATACTCAGTAGCTTCAGAACTTCTTTGGATATCTCAATTCGGTGTAATGAATGGGTATCGATCATCTGAAATTCACTTGTGTCTTTTGGCCTAAAGGACTTCAACTTGTTGGCCCATGTGGCACAAACTAACTCCAATAGACTTATCTTTTGTCGTTTAGCAACAACATTTGAAACGTCCAATATCGGTCTACCAAGAACCCGTCGGCTTACCGAATACTGTTGATTAATCTAAACGTAACAACTCTTTTCCACGTAAGATTTCGACCGTTATCGATAAACCAATTTCTCAGTCAATGTCAGCAGAAAACCCGCACATGTATCAGTCAACCGATCTTGCCACGGTCTACCGAACAAGATCACCAAATCGCAACAATTATTTACGGTCCAATTGGAACAGTGAACCGAGGCTCTCTCGGTCAACCAAACTTAATTGGTCGATTTTAGGAAAAAGTTATTGGAAGTTGGTGAACGGTTATCCGACACTTGATCAATCAACCGAGTGCTTCAATTTGATCAATAAACCCACACCTTGTCGGACGACCGTTGGTTACCCAGTCGACCAAATTCGTCCTGAATTCTGCCCGAGCTTAAGTCACTTCTTGTTTCTTATTGATCCATACCTCACCAACTTATAATAATGACTCTATTTGTTTTGAAGGCTATGTAAGATTCACTTAAGAGACACATTCACTTCTCTACTTGCTAAAAATCAATCATACTCTTGTGCTCTCAATCTCCAAGCCTTCCAAGCTCCACCAACTCTCAAACTTCCATTAAATTCACTCCAAACATAATTACAATCCTCGAGTGCATTCAAGTTAGAGTTCAACAACCTCATTCAATTTCCATTGTGTTGTAAAGCTTCGAGGAAGCACCCTCTCGGTTTGTGAGAGGAGATCCGAGCAAGGCAAGGGTGTTCGCAAGGCTCCGATTGTAAGATGGTTTATCTTCGACCTGGAACGAAGATAATAGTGAATTCTCAAGTAGGGATCAGAGGAGCGATCGAAACTTGAGGAGATGACTAGATTATGGTGGTGTGATCGAACCTCTATAATTCTCCGGAGTCATCTTGTGGTTTGCAATCTTTCTCTTATTATTTTAATTGTGCAATTGTTTAAAAAAATTAGGACACAATCTATTCACCCACTCTATATTAGTGATCGATTGACTTACAACTATCACTTAGCATAAGTCCTATGCATTGAGCTAAAACCTGTATGGCTACCTGTTATGGTTAGTGTTGGGTTGTAACCACAAACACATAGTTCGTACCCAAGTACAATGCACATCTCAACTATAGAATACAATATAAATGAAACATAAATGACATTAACACAATCCTTATTATGTTTCATTTTAGGGTCTGTCCAATGGCATGTTCCAAACATGCATCTATGTGATTAAATATGGTTCGTGAAACACAACCAACCATAATCCACATACTAATCCTTTTATGGTTAATCAGTGTTCCTTGCTGATTACCAGGATTTGGAACACTTTAGAGAAAAATCATATACTATTATAGAGTTTTAGAATCCAAGTTATCAACTCGAATATCTATAATAAAAAAATAACTCAAGGAAACAAATGATATAAATAATCACCCATAATCATGAACATAAACATACAATCATCCAATGATTTGCTCCTAGATCATAAACACTAACAACGAGAACATCATCTCAAAGAAGCTTGTCGAGCATTTGCAGCTTCTGTGACGCCGCATCTGAAACCATGACGTAGGGTGGATCACTAAGGGCCTGATGGTTCATGTCGTGAACACATGTCAAGTTTCGATCGCCATAGGGAAGTTCTATTCTGATGTTGTGCAATGTAATGTGGTGGATATAGATGCATGCCACGTTTTGTTGGGGCGACTGTGGCAATTCGACATTGACGCGACGTATAAAGGATCGGTCGTATCGGTGGAAGTCAAAGAAGATTGTCCAAAATTTATATTATTTCTGGTGGAAGTCCAAGAAGATTGTTGTATCGGTCGTGACACCTAAAGTTGACCCAAGCAAGCCATTGAACCTGCTAAACCATCCATGTTGTCATTGTCCAACCATGTTGAGTTCTTAGGGGAAGCAAAGAGTAGTAAAGTAATGTTGGCCTTAGTAGTCAAATGTGGTAAATTTTAGATGATTTCCCATCCATCACAAACCCAACCTGACTTGTCGGCTAGACTGCCACTCATACGCAAGATACAACACCACATTGATTTCATTCCCGAGGTGCACCTCCTGAATCTCCCATATTACCACATGATCCCACTTGAAACCCAAGAAATGGCATGACAAATTGGGGAGCTCCTAAAGAAGGGGTTCATTCATCATAGCCTAAGTTCGTGCAGTGCTCCAACTCTTCAAACTCACAAGAAAGATGGAACCTGGAGGATGTGTGTTGACTGTCGAGCCATAAATAAAATCATCATTTGGTAATGGTTTCCCATTATGTGCCTCAATGACATGCTCGACCGGTTGGGGGGAGCAAAGGTGTTTTCCAATATTGATCTTTGTAGTGGCTACCACTAATCAAGATTTAATCCAGGGACAGATGGAAAATCACATTCAATACCAAGGAAGAATTGTATGACTGGTTAGTTATGCCCTTTGGTATTTTAAATGCGCCAAACACATTCATGTGAGTTATGAACCATGTCTTAAAGCCCTTCATTGGTCTCCTTGTGGTGGTTCATTTCGATGATATCCTCACATATAGCACAAGGTATAGTGAGCATCTTCAACATCTTCGCCAAGTCATGGACACTCTCCCTGACAACCAACTGCACATAACATAGAAAAATGCCAATTTCTCACCACCAAGTTAATGTTTTTGGGGTTCGTTGTTGGTGCAGAAGGAATTCAAGTCGACGAAGAAAAGGTTAAGGCTATACGAGAGTGGCCCACGCTCCAATCCGCGACCAAGGTGAGGAGTTTCCATGGTTTGGCCACATTTTATCGGCAATTTGTGTGAAATTTTAGTGTCATAGTTGCGTCCCTCACTAATTGCTTAAAGCGATGTCCATTCGAATGGACCCAGAGGTCGATGCAAGTTTTCGGCTTGGAAAGAGAAGTTATTGACAACACTTATCCTGGCCTTGCCAAACTTCGATCTTCCCTTTGATGTTGAGGTTGATGCTTGTGGTGTGTGGGTGGGTGGAGTACTCTCACAAGTCAACATCTGATTGATCGTTTTAATAACCGCAAGTGCACGACGTCGGTGAAGAAGTTGGTTATTAAGAACCTAGTTGATTGACATGAGCATAAATAAGTTGATTATTAAGAACCTCAATAAGCATGTGAAATATCTAAAAGTTGTGGCAAAACTCATCAAGTTAAGTGTTCTCATTTAAACAAACAAGCATACATTCACATTCATCACATATTTCATAAGATAACATTCATTCACATTCTTTATTACATGTATAAACATCATCTCCACCCCCTAAAGGGGATGAAAGTACTCACTATTCATTAAGTTAACTAATTAACTAATTATACTCATTACAAAGTGGCATCCTCCCCACCTTGAGTTTTACTTTAAAGACTTACTCCAAGTAGAGAGAATGACCACCAATCAATGAATAAGTTACAAAGGAGGAAGAATAATTCTATTTATAGACATGAAAAAGACAATTGATGACAATTCCTCGGTGTGGGGCTAATGGAACATACTTAAAATGAACATGAACTACATAACCCACAACCATACGAGGGTCAGATTTTGACCAAAATGGACTGCCAATTGGGGGTGACAATTGGTCAGATGCGACCCAATTTCGCATGTCTACTTAAATTATTTAAATCTTCACGTGGGGGTGTGCCATTGTCAGTCATTTGAGTATGCATCTGAATCTAATTGTCAAAATACTCATCATGATGGTGTGAAGTTTCTCGGTTTGCTATTTGGTCACTCTGGGCTTACGTCCAGGTCCTTCCCTCTTGCTGATGGGTCCTTGTATATGACAAACATGTCCATTTTGCATCATTTAAGTTCTTTCTTCTTACGTTTTAGTCATTTTTCTTTTCCCTTCTCTTCTTTATTACATAATATCTGAAATATAACAACAAACACTCGAGTAACACAAAATTAAGATAAAATAAATGATATATAACAGGAGTACGATGTATAATATGCTACTAATCAGCCCGATTGCTTATTTTATTAAGAAGCGTATTGATGCTCGAATTTATCTCATACCTATCGAGTTTATCATGTACAGTGACCATCAATCACTCTGTTATTTCAAAGGTTAATGCCACGTTAACAAGATGCATGCTCGTTGGGCTTCTTATCTTGAGCAATTCTCATACGTGATAAAACACAAGTCCGAGTCAAATAGCATCGTGGCAGATGCGCTCAGCCGTAGGCGGACCTTGTTGGTCACGTTGTGCACCGAAATTACTGATTTTGAGATCTTGAGCGAATTTTTTCCCAATGGTGTGGACTTCGCAGACTTATGGGAGAAATGTTTGCGTCACTTGCCAACATGAGAGTTCTATATCCTTGAGGGTTGTCTATTCGAGGGTAATCTCTTATGTCTCCCTTGCCCCTCCTTGCACAAGCACGTAATTAATCCACTTACACCTGGTACTGGGTCGGGCCTAGCGACCCGTTGGCCTAAACGGTAGGGAACCTGACATGCTAGGCAGGGGTCGGGCCTAATCTGACACGTGGGGCTTAGTATTTTTATTTATTTTAGGTATTTTTGGTTTTTTAGAGGTGTGTGTGCTTTTTTAAAAATAGACTGACCAGACCGATTAGACAACACACTAGCCCGCTTGGGCCCGTAATGCCCGACCCATTTTCCCGAGGTTAGGCCCAGCCCGACCACTCCCATTTTAAAGGGAATTGTTAAACGTCACTCAGGTTTTACTAAAATCGTCTGTCCCAATTATCATTTTGTCTTTCACAATCCATTTAATACACATTTCGTCCCGTAAAAAAAATAAGGGAGACATCCTAGCCAGACGCCCCTCCATTGGGGTAGACGTCCAGATTTATTTATTTTTTAAATCTTGAATTTATTCGGTGTGTTATTTCAGGTTCCGTTGTAAATTTTCAGTGGTGACAGGATGAGAAAAAAACACAAACGTAAATAAATTAGTAAACAAATCAATATCCAGAGTACAATGATAGAGTGTCGAAACAAAAAAAAACGTCCGCAAAATGCACTCCCTCTGCTTGCTCGCTTTGCGGACTAGTGTCCACAACCACCCTCGTATTTGTAGTCTGATTTTATTTTTCATAGTTATTTTTTGTTGTAAAGAAAAGAGAAGAACCTATTATGAGCATAAATAAGTAAAAATGAGATAATGAAAACACGAACGATTTAAGTAAATTAGTAGCGACGATTTAACAAGGGAACTACTATTCGTCGCCGGAAAACTACTTAAATCGCCCCAACAATGACCTTTTTGCCCTTAACAAATCAATTAATACCGATTTCGTCATGTGTCTTTAAATAAGGTGTTTGACTCAGTTTTACTCACATTCCTAGTACCAACACCACGAAAATGTCTGGCGAAGCACCTGAATCCGGCAAGGTAACGGGGGCGGAATTTTTTTCACGACTCGGGCGTCTGGCTAAACCGCCTCCACCAAGGTGGAGGTGTTTGTCTAAACCGCCTCCACATAGGTGGAGGCGGTTTAGACAGACGCCTCCACCTTTGTGCAGGCGTCTCCTATGGATGCCTCCACAAAGGTGGAGGCGGTTTAGCCAGACACCCGTTTTTTTGTTTTTTTTAATTTTCTGTTAAATTCAAAATTTTCAGGTTCCGTTGCAAGATTTCGGTGGTGATGGAGTAGATTACAGTGAGCTTTTTGACAGTAAATAAATATTTACAACAATCGATGAAGGTTGTAAATGGGCGAAACAAGTTGCAATAGGAGCCGGATTTTTTTTGGTTATATCATCATACAAACCGAAAGCAGATAACCGGATGGATTGTTACCTCAGATGTGATCGCAGACGTGAGATGAATTCTCGTGATACGAGTATTGCACTGCGAAAGAATACGAAAAGAAAAGGTTGCGGTTGTTGGTTTTTGGTAAAAGTGGTGGAGCGACGAGATCGTGATGGATGAGTTATTGTTTCTAGTAGCATGTTTAGGCAGCACAACCACCCATTGGCAGTTTATTCAGAGGGTCACCGACAGGTCAGCGGACTTAGTGCTGGGGCAAAGCAAATTGTTCGGGATATGACAGAGGCACAAGCAAGGCCACGTAACATTTTGTTGGCGGTAAAGAAGAAATTTCCGGACGATAATCCTAATCAAAGGCACATTTACAACTTCAGAGAGTACATGAGGAGGACGAAATCTGAAGACTGGAATCCCGCGCAGCAGTTTCTCAGATATGCAGTGCAGCATAAGTATTTGCATTGGATTGTGGCAGATGAAGAAACTAATGTCTTGACTCACGCATTTTTGGCACATCCGACTTCAGTTCAGTTGTTGCGTACATACCCATTCGTGATCTGTATGGATTCGACGTATAAGACGAACAAGTACAAGATGCCTTTGTTTGAGATGGTTGGGGTTACTCCAAGAAATATGAATTTCCTCGTCGGATATGCGATTTTGCAGGATGAGACCGAGTCTAGTTACCGGTAGGTGTTGGAGAGGTTGCGAGATCTGTTATTGGATATTGTTAGCCCGACAGCAATAATTACGGACCGGGAGATGAGTCTGATGCGACCAGTGACAGAGGATTTTCCTGAGTCAGCTCATTTACTATGCACCTGACATATCAACAAAGACGTGTACAACTTCGCATACCACGTATTCGGCAAGGAGAAGCAGCTTGCAAAGAGTTTTAGACGTGGAAGATGGAGGAGAGTCATGCTTTCTGATTCACAAACGGATTATGATAGAGCAGTCCGTAATCTGAAGGATTCTTACAGTTCCTGGCCAGTGCTGACGAAGTATGTGGAAGACACGTGGTTGGTGCATAAGGAAAAATTCGTGTTGAATTGGACGAATCAAGTTCTTCGTTTCGGCAACACTACGAACTGCAGGGTGGAAAATGCACATTCGGCTCTGAAAGAGTGGATCACTACATCGACTGCCGCTCTCGACACTCTTTTAGACTGCGTGAACTCGTCTATTGAAATGCAGCTGACGAATATTCGGAACTTTCTTGAAGATTCGAGACGTCGAAATTTGGCACATTACATAGGTCCTCTGTTTCATCATATAAATGGCCGAGTTTCGCATCACTGCTTGTCGTTAATGACTCAGGAGTTGAAGAGAATGCAAGACTTAAGTGATGAAATTGAATATCGTTGTGGGTGTGCTTTCCTGACAACACATGGGATTCCTTGTGCTTGTACCGTGTACGAGTGTTTCGCATCAGGTGATGGAATTTATTTAGAGCAGATTCATCCATTCTGGAAAACACTTGTTATCGGAGAAGGAGTCCAGATGTCAGAGTTTGTTGATCAGTCAGCACAAGACACCGAGCATTTTCGGAAGCTAGTGGATAAGATCTCGCAGAGCAATCCTGCAGTAATTCGTAGTGCCTCTCGTATTTTATACGAACAGTTACACCCCGATCAGTCGAACTATGGAGAACCCGAAGAAAATACTAAGGTACGAGGTCGACCTAGGGGAAAGTCGACACGTCAGGACCCGAGTGCCTTCGAGTATGCTGAGCGAGGTCGTGGTTGGTCTGGCAGTAGTGGGAGCAGGGGTCGTGGTCGGTCTGGCAGTAGTGGGAGCAGGGGTCGTCGGTCTAATTCGTCTCGATCGTCCTTGAATACGGGCACATGATCTTCTGGTATGTCGATATCTTTGTTGTTATGTTATTTAATATATATTAGTAATATAAATGGGGTTGAATATATTATCTCCTAATTTTGTTGTTTTAATGAATTGTTATTTACCTATTTTACAGTGTCCGGACGGGTTGACGTGGACAACTTCCCATATAATGATAGACTGCCAGGAATCATTTTGCCATTTCTGCAAAGGTGGAATGACGTACGTGCTGATGGCAACTGTGGATTTCGATGTGTTGCCGATGTCTTTCATGGTGGTCAGGAGAACTGGTCGTACGCCTGTCGTGCGATTTCTAATTAGATAGGTGCACATCCTATTTATGAGACAGTCTATTTCGGTTATGTGAGAGAGGCTCGTCAACGAATTGATTGGGGAGGGGGAGATTGTGGCGAGGATCATTATATGGAGGTTTGGTCCGACTTGTTTCCTATTGCGAATTTTTACAAGTGTGCGGTCATGTATTTCGCAGTGGGAACGGATGGTTCGTTGTTCCCGTGTCTTACTGTTCTACCCTGGGAGTGTCCCTCTACCATGACGGGGTCTGTCAGAGAGTTGGTCATTGCTCATTTAGGGAGTTACGCTCATTTTATTCGTTTGGAATTACTTGATGATTTCCCAGTACCTTCTATAGCGACCTTATGGTATCAAATGCGAGATGAGAGTGTTGTTGGATGGGAGGATCAGTACCAGAGTAGGATGGAGTATTGGAACCGGTACGTTGATTGTAATTTGTAATGTTTTGTAATGTATAATATATCGTGTATTTCTACTTATATCGTGTTGTTTTTTTACCGTATTTTAAATTTAAATATTATTTCATATCTAAAGAAATAAGTTGAAAATCTTTTCGTGAAAAATAAATATTAAAAAATACGATAGTCAAAGAAATATGTAGAAGATATGTTCGTCAGAAATAAATAATAAGAGTACACAAATAAACATAAGCAAATACCAACAAATGTACTAACAGCGCAACAAAACGAAAGTAAAAGCAAGACAACTGCAGCTCAGCATCTGAATCATGGTCCGAAATGCCCAACTGGCTGTTCCAATCCTCGATCAGGCGATCCCAATCTGTACATGCAAGTCTCGTCGCCTCAGTCGGCATGATGTCTCTCTCTCGCAAGAACGGTTGCGTACACCGTATCGCCCTACTCATCCACTGTATGTAAAATAAAAATTAGCGTACAATAACAAAATATACTTTAAAATTAAAAAATAAATTAGATAAACTTACCGCATCGGCACATGTCCTATCTAGTGGTCTCTCCGGTCTCGGAATGATACTGCGTACGAGTAGTGGATGTGAGCACCTACCGAACCACTGCAAATAATCTGGAGCACAAGTGGAGGGGCCGCGGCTACGACTCAGATCGGCAAGGTGTAGTTGTCCTACTCTCGGAAATGTCCTCCAAACCGATTCCGCAGACGAAACGCTGTGCCTGACGTCGTACATCGTCGCAGTCGCAGACCGTACTGCATGGTCGGGCGTCGGGATGTCAACCGGGATCACCTGAACGTAACCTAACTGACGTAACACGCGATCAGGTAAATAAGGTTCTGTGATATCCCTATAACGAATAACGCCCATAAATGTAGTCCTCGGCACAACTACAGCAGGCTCGGGACCATACGGTAACCACTCCACCTAAACTAATAATAAAGTTAAATTTAAATAAACGTGAATGATATATACATTATATACTTGCGATGCAGTCATCTGATCTAGCCGTCTACGAATAGAAAGAAGTCGACTCTCGCTCTTATCCTCCGCCCGGACAGCCCACATACGCGAACGAGGATGGCCACGCTCAACAATCTTCCGCTCACAATGTGGGCGGAAAGCAGGAAAATACTCATATATCCAAGCCTGCAGCAGTGTAAGACAACCCGTAATCTGACCACAATAAGCACGACTAGATATGCCCAGCTGGCGATACAGATATGCCAACGTCGCCAACCCCCATGAGTAATCAGCAATGGTATCTGGGTCCCTCGCCTCCAATAAGTCGCGTGGTCTCAGTCTGGAACCGCTCTTGTCGACAAACAACACGCAACCTAGCAGTAAGAAGAAATAAGCAGTCATCTGCGTATCCTCAGTCCGTGGTGGTCGCCCCCGTCTGCAACACTCGTCCACAACGTCGATACTAACACCACCGCCACTCCAAAATGAGCTATCCCGCCCAAGACCCTCCAGGCTGACACCCAGCAACTCAGATACATATAACTTCAGCTCAGATGTCGGCGCATGCACACTGACCATGGGACCCTCAACAGGAATGTGAAGAATCTGAAAGACGTCATGCAACATGATCGTCATCTCTCCGAACGGCAAGTGGAAAGTGTTGGTGTCAGGCTGCCACCGCTCCACGAATGCCGAAATCAACGACATGTCGATGCAGGAAAACATGCTGTACGACAAGTGACCCAATCCACTGTCAACCACGGTCGCCGTCATATCCTCAGTCATCACTGAGCGCCATGTCTGCAATGTCGTACAGGCTCTGTGCCGATTATGACACTTCAAAACCTTCCGTTCCTCGCCATCCCAGATGCGTCTGGCGGCATGGCCTCCGAAACTCGGAATGACGCTGCCATCTACAGGACCACCGGGAATAATATCCGTGACGATCCAAGACTCGTCATCACCCCTCTTCTTCTTCTGAGCTCGGGCGTCTGCACTGCACGAACTCGAATCACCGGTCACAAATCGGCCACCTCGATCCTTCTTAATGACCCACTCAGATGAAGGACCACCGTGTCGCCCCCGTCCTCGCCCGACCTGATGTACCGCCTCCTCCTGTGGCCCCAAGTCGTATCGACCCCCATCGTCACTGTCGTCGTGACTCCTCAGCTCATCTGAATCATTCTCGTCGTCGAAAGACTCTCCAGGTGTCTGACGACGACGTAACAGATCACTCTCTCCTAACTGAAGCAGAAATATCATGTCTACGTAGATGACGAGGACCTGACTCGTCTGCTATACTACGTACCGCGTGTAAGGGAATTGATTTCTCTTTTCCTCCACGGTAACCCGATGACTATTAATTCAATTTTAAAAATACAAATTTATTAATGAATTTACTAAAATAATTAAACTAATTATTAACTGAATAATCTATTAATTTAGCAATTATCACAATTAATCAATAATCCTTTACTAAAATCGTATACAACTAATTACTAACATAATAATCAATTTATTTAGCGATTTGTTTATTAATTATCACAATTTATAATCAATAAACGATTTACTAAACTAATTTAACTCATTATTAACATAATATTCAATTTATTTAAATTTTATCACAATTTATAATCAAATTTAAAAAAAAACCGGGCGTCTGCCGGAGACGCCTACCGTACGTGTGAGACGTCTGGTCATTGGGTCGGGCGTCTCCCGCGACCGCCCGACTCAAAAATATATTTTTTTAAATTAATTGAAATAAACAAGGTAATTTACCAGATGTGAGTAGTCAGGGGTCTCCGCTGATTTTTTTCCTGACCTCCGAGACATTTTATGTGGGGAATAGAAGAGTAATGTGAAGAGAAAGTTGTGTTAAAAGAGTGAAATGAGGAGTTATATTAGTAGAAATGGTAGATGGGCAAAATGGTAATCTTAAGAACGATTTAAGTAGTTTTACGGCGATACAAGTTTTAAATCTCAACCATACGAATTATTGAGATTAATAAGTTGGTTCAGTGAGACAGGGGACTTAATTGGTGTCGGTGAATTATCCGAAGATGTTTTATCGGAGACGACTTGATGACAGTCACCTACCCGTCAAAATGTCCAGTCAACCTCCGACCCTCTCCTCCACTTTCCACCACCACTAGGGTTTCGATGCCCGGCGCCGTCCGTTTCTTCCGGCCTCACGCCGTTCTCCTCGCCGCCTTCTTCTCCCTCGCCTTCACCGTCGCCGCCCAAAACACCTGTCAGTCAGTCAGTCACCACGCGTTTCTTCCTTTCGAACTGGTCAAAAGTTGGATTGGTTTTTTTTTTGGAATGTTTTGGGCATAATGTGTAATTTGTGGTGGAATTCAGTTTAATCTTGTATTTGTGGTGTTTTGGTGATGGAATCGAATTGTTGTTTTATTTTATTGGTGATTTCACTGTTTTTGGGACGATAATTGTGTTTTTCGTTTGTTTACTTATTTAGTGTGTCAATGTCTGGATTGGTTAGTGTGTATTTGGTAAAATAAAAGATGGGAGAATTGGGATTTCTTTTCTTTCTTTTTTTTGGAATTTTTTTGGGTGTGATGTTGAATTTGTGGTGGAATTCAGTTTCTGTTTGTTGTTTAATGTTGTATTTGTGTTGTTTTGGCATGGAATCCATCAATCCAATCGTTGTTTTTTTATTTTATTGGTGATTTTACTGTGTTTTGGGATGACAATTGTGATTTTGCTTGTTTGTTTAGTGTTTCAATGTTTGGAATTGGTCAGTTACATTGGGTGTACGCAAACATACCACTGTAAGAATAGAGAGGTTGTTTTCAATTGACCCAATGATGTGAAATGTAACTGACCATCTGCAATTCCATAATATAAAGAAATGCAGATACTTTAGATAACTGTTTGAAATTGGTGAGAGATTATGCACTAAAATGTGAAATTCAAAGTTTTTTTGTGTGTAGTGTTGTTTCTAAATGCTGTTTATTATCTTGAGTTGATTTGGGGAAGCAATGTTTTTTTTTATAGTGTCATGATGTAATTGAGTTGTTATTTCAGTTCATTTGGTTGCCTTTTTGAAAACGGTAATCATTTGGTAAAGAGTGAAAGTGTTGTTATACTGGTTTTGTAATGCAACTATTTTCTACTTTAAATGAGGTGGTTGGGTGCGTTATCGTTTTGCACTGTGGATAATTCCATATAAGCGAAAAGTTAAGATTTTGTTTGAATGCAAGATTGCTTTCCTGCTGTTTATATAAGTATTGCAACATGATTGAGTTGACTTGGTTTGTTGCTTCTTATTCTTTTGGGTGTTCACTAATCTTTCAGCATCATGCCTTGCTGGATGGAGGATTAGCCCTGACAAGAAAAAATGCTTCATGCATATAGCCCGTTCTCTTCCTTGGGACAAATCAGAAGAAGTTTGCCAAGGATACAATGGTCATTTGGCTTCCCTGACATCAACCGAAGATTTGAATTTCGCTCAAACATTGTGTGCCAATAGTACAAAAGGTTGTTGGGTGGGAGGACGAGGTAATAATACGACTCTAGGGTATGCATGGAAATGGTCAGACAATATGTCACAGTGGAACAAATCTTTCTTTCCTGGGAAACCTTTTGTGTTCAACTGTACACGTGCTTCTTGCCATAGCCTAGATCCTACTGAATCTTGCACGTTGGTTACTAATGGTCGTGTTCGTCTTGTGGGTGAAAGGTGCAGCCGCTCTCATGAGCTACTATGCATGCTTGATAGAGGTACCATCTTTTCCGCATTTATGTAGCCTTTTGTGCAAACATCCTAGTGTCTACTTTTCCCCCCACATGTATCTAGTGTACCACCACTTTAATACGCTCCATGGAAGAAAGCCTGAAATAGGAAATCCATACTTAGTATTTTGAAGAATATACATAAAACTCATCAAATCAACGAATCGTGTTCTAATTTTTTCAATAGCTATACTACTTAAAAGATTGTGGATTTAGTGATATTCTGCCATAATCCGTTGATTTTGGCATTTTAACTTCTTTTCCTATACCAGAAAATCAATGCCGCCACATGCACTGCCACAAAGAGTATCTTATCACCCTTGCAGTTGTCGGTGGGTTTATTCTCTTTACTCCATTAGCTGTTGTTGTTTGGCTTCTTCTATACAAGCGAAACAAGAAACGAAGAAGGTCACGCAAAGTATCAAGTCCTTCAGCAGCACTAGTTCCTCCTTGGAAAGTATTCACTAGCGAGGAGCTGAGGTCTATCACGAAGAATTTCAGTGAAGGAAATAGACTTCTTGGTGATGCCAAGACAGGTGGAACATACACTGGAGTGTTCCCTGATGGGTTGCGGGTAGCAATCAAAAGACTGAAGAGATCTAACCTACAGAGGAAAAAGGATTTCTATTCTGAGATTGGAAGAGTTGCGAGGCTTCATCATCCCAACCTGGTAGCCGTGAAAGGTTGTTGCCATGATCACGGCAGCCGCTATATTGTATATGAATTTGTTGCCAATGGGCCCTTAGATAGGTGGTTACATCATATACCAAGGGGAGGTAGAAGCTTGGATTGGCAGATACGCCTAAAAGTTGCCACAACACTTGCACAAGGAATAGCGTATGTTCTCCTTGTCCAAATGAACTAAATTTACAACTGCATGCCACACTATGTTCGCCATATATCATGAGCTAGTATTTCTTGTCCTTTGAGCAGTAGTCTAAATTGTCCAATCATGTAGTGTTTGCTATATGAAACAATGATTTTTATGTTGATTGCCTGAAAACAAAAGTGATTCTAATGTTCACTGGCAACACAAGCACATGCTTAAAAAGCTTTTTTTCTGTGAAATATGACATGCATGTCAATTGGTAGTTTAACACTTGTATCATATGAATCTTGAATCTGTCACTTATACTTAGTGTACCATGTAGCGACTGTGTTCTATTAGGAGAATAATTGAATCTTTCTAAAAGACAAATAAACAATTGTACGCTATATATACCCTTAATCGCTAATGCATCAATGTATTGATACATAGTTGCCCATTAGATGAGTTCATATCTCTGAACTTTAAATTCCTTGATTTTTTTGGTTGTCACATTTATCTAACTCGTCTTTTGGACTCCAAATTACAGATTCTTGCATGACAAGGTGAAGCCTCAGGTGGTGCACCGTGACATTCGTGCCAGCAATGTACTTCTCGACGAAGAATTCGGAGCACATCTTATGGGTGTTGGCCTCTACAAGTTTGTTTCATGGGAAGTCATGCATGAAAGAACTGTAATGGCTGCATCATATGGATACCTTGCTCCAGAATTCGTTTACAGGAACGAGTTGACGACAAAGAGTGATGTCTATAGTTTTGGGGTGTTGCTACTGGAGATCATTAGTGGCCATCAACCCGCCCAAGCTACTGAATCTGTAGGTTGGCAGAGCATATTTGAGTGGGCCACTCCCCTTGTCCAATCTCACAGGTACACGGAACTTCTCGATCCTCAGATCTTAGACGTTCCTGAAACTGGTGTCGTTCAGAAGGTCGTGGATCTTGTGTATTCTTGCACACAGCACGTCCCATCAGTTCGACCAAGGATGTCGCATGTAGTCCATCAGCTACAGCATTTAGAACTCAGAACTGCAACAGATAGTCGAAAGAGTGGGACAAGCAGTAAGGGTACATCTCCAATAGTGTCACTAGGAGTAGAGATTGCCTAATGTTCCAAGTTATGACATTCCTGTTGGATTATGCATCCTAGAAGTTGGAATCATCCGACAATCCCATTAGATGTATAAAAGCATGTGTTCTATTGGAATCATGAAGGTTACACCTTATTTGTAAGAGGTCCTCAGTGCAAGCTCGGAGTAGAGATTGCCTAATGTTCCAAGTTATGACATTCCTGTTGGATTATGCATCCTAGAAGTTGGAATCATCTGACAATCCCATTAGATGTATAAAAGCATGTGTTCTATTGGAATCATGAAGGTTACACCTTATTTGTAAGAGGTCCTCAGTGCAAGCTTGTTGGGTGGTGAACTGGTGATAGATGAAGTGGCAAAGTTCTAGTGTTTCACATGATGTGAGTAAATTACTCACATTATGTTCTTTTTCATGTGTAGGTTTATGATGCTCTTGTAAATTGGAGTTAAAAAGCTTCTGAGACGTTTCATGTGGCCTTGATTTTTTCGTCTAAGCTTTTGCTTATCTTGAAGGCAACACCGTCAGCTTGACTTCTCGTCTAGTTTTCTTCAATTTCTTTTATGGATTGAAATGTAAAATGGGATCTGTGTTTTTTCAAATCATTTATGTTGCAGGTGTTAGCACAAGTCGAACCTAATCAAGCTGAAGTACAGGTTATAGTTCCGCTCGTTATGTTCATATTCTCTCCAGGATTTGAATTGATCTCAAGTTCGTATAGATGACTGGGGTAGCTTGTTAATATGTATTGAAGTCACCAGCCATAAAAATAAAACAGATATATAGCTTTTGTATGGATAAATACTTGTTTAGCAGAACAAATCGTTAACAAACTGAACGAACTTGATTGTTTTAACATGTAGGTCATTTCATATGAAGCTTGAGTCATATTTTCTCCTCTCTGAGGCGAGCTTGAGACTGACACTTAAAACGGTTGTAGCCTCTGCAATATATTAATCTATGATAACCACTACTTGTATGTACGATCATGATCTCCGACATATATATCATAAAATTCCCTTAACTCGGCCTAAAAGACCCAAAAGAGAATTATCCCCTCGTGTTCATTTCTCTTTCTCACTTGTGTTCACCTTGAAAGTTTCAACTCCTTTTACCTTATTTTTCAAACTACTAATGCCCCAAAATTAAGCACAGGGAAGTCCAACATTAACACAAAAAAACTATTAAACTAATCCCTGTTAATTGAACTAAAAACCTGGGAGCTGCAATTCAAAAGGTTAGAATAAGTACTTAAACATCACTAGCTACAAACCAATCGCAACGGGAAAAGGAATCACAGAGCTAAGAGCATTCTGACGAGTCTCTAGTATCGCATGCTTTTGGCAGACGGGAAAATGGTAAGTTATGGCCAGCCATAACAATGTTGCAGTTTTTTTACAATATGCGATCAGCAAAATTGTACAGATTAGACACAGAACTTCTGTTTGCTGTTCCTGGGGAACTCAGTCCTGCTCCTGCTGGAGTCGCTTCTCGAGGCAAGCCCATGTAACTTCTACTTGCCAATGCTGACCCACCTAGAGAACCGTGGGGAATCGAGTTGTTGGCGTGAGCCCCAGCGTCACCATACCTCGTGTAAATGCTCGTACTATCTGGCACTGATGAAGCAACACCATAACCACTATAAGGAGGTGGATAATTTCCGGCAGGAACCATCACATCAGCTGCTGCTGCTGGTTGCATGGGGTTGTATGCTGTCAAGAAGGGAGAATGCCCAGCTGGGTGCATCATGCCGGAATATGGTACCCCTTGATGTGTACTACCGTAGGGGTACCTGGGAGGCGGTGTGCTGTTGTACGCGTTCATTGAATCAGCAAGAATTCTATAATGCTCCTGATATGGCGTAGTGAGAGGGCTTACACCCTTGTTTGCAGCTGTGGTGGGCTTAGGAGCTGTCTTAGGGATCTTGGATTGAGTTTCAGCTTTAATCGAAGGTCCAGTTGATTCTGATTTTCGCTTCAAATTTTGCAGTTTCTCCTCAAAACTTGCGATTTCTTTTTCCAATTTTGCCACTCTCTCATCAAGCAAGAAACAAGCAAAGTCCTTCTGGTCAAGATTGTAATCAGCCAAGAACTTGGTCAACAATCTCAGTGAAGCTAATTCTTTTTCGCTGGCTTCTTTCTGCAAAGAATTAAAAGTTCACATATGTCAGAACTACACACAAAACTAAAATCTACAACTATCAGCTGAAAGTACAAGCATGGATTTATATTTTTAAGATAGATTTTCCAAATTCTTTCTGCAACAGAATAGAAAACTTGAAATTCTGTAGCTGATATCATATTACTATGAGTATATGGAAACCTGTACAACTCCATTAAAGAAACTGGTCCGGTGGCATAGACATTTTTTTATCAGGATTGATATAGACACTGTAATCGGTGAAGAAAGACAGGTATTTTAAATCTTATATTGTGTTGGGCACTGCAAATAACAGCGACAATTTGAAATAACCCTGGACTGACTGATTGCTTCTGCATACTCAGGCATTATGGCTTCAAGAAATGACAAAAAAAGTAATTAAGTAGTCAAAGAGGCTCTAACCAATGATCTATAAGAAGATTGACCCTCTCTCTTTTCATCAGTTGCAGTCTTTTTGTGTTGTTTTATGAAAGCTGAGAGCAAAGGCACGAGCGGATGCTTATCCTGAATTCCAAAAGCAATGACAAGCTCGGCAGCAGCAAGCTGCTTATTTTTATCCACCAGGTCTTGAATGATACCTGCACCAAAAAATAAGAAAAAAAGAGTATTGGATTAAAAATGAAAGTGCATTATTAATAGATAATCATTTGGATAAAATGATAAATGCACCATCACCATAAAACGAGAAAGTCGAAAGATGAAGCATGTAGTTTTTCGAAAACAGAGCACAAACATTAAGATACGAAAATTTTGAGTTCCAATGCAGAATGTTGAAGTGTACTGATCACCAACAGCAGAATAACATATATAATGGGAATCAAGGTGAAGGCATAATGAGGATAGAAGACCCGGAAAGTGATGGCAAGGCAAACATGGAGAAAGAACAAAAATTGACCCAATTCATTTTTAATGCATAAAAAATATCTGCATAGATCATCCGAGATAATAGTACAAAGCCCGAAAGCTTCAGGAAAGCCTGAAAGTTAAATATGACTACAGCAAATGTAATACCACACAAACACTAGGAACTAGATAATCCTAAAAAAAGATCAAGTGGACAGTCAAAACATCAAAATCAACCATTTTCCAACATTTTAGATTGACAGTGGATGAGGATACCCATGTTTCCCCTATGTTAGCACAGTGTCAGCAGAAACTTTGGTCTGTAACCATAGTACTAATACATGACACCAACAATTACTCTAAAGCTCTTTCAGCTCTAAATTCAGTGACAAAACCAATCTAGTATGTAACCAATATCCTAAGCTTAGTGCTTTTGTTCAAAGCATTGTTTGGGATCATTGAGACGTACACTAAACACTCAATTTCCTAAAACATAAAACACAAAGAGAAGAAACTGCATGTATGAGCTCATTCCCGTTTTCAACATTTAGGATGTGATTAGTTAGCAGAAAAACTTAAACAAGGAATCAATTTATGGAATGACTCATAGGTGATTTGTTTCCAGAAAGAAAAATTAAAAAATCTACAAGTAGGGTTCCCTAACTTGTAAAATTGCACTTCCACCCAACTACAACTACAAGATCAAGGGAACTCAAGTTTTCAATACAACACAAGAATGAATGACTTCCCTCAAACTTGACATAAACACAGGTGTGTCCCAATTACTATGAAGTGGTATGGAGTTTGGAAACCAAAGTTCTTACTTAAACACCACTTCAAGGAAGCTAACGAAACATTTATATAAACATTACTCATATGACAATTCAAAGTGCAATTTACCTGGCAACTTCTTGACAAGAATCGGAGACTTCTGAAGCATAACAGCATTTTTCTTCAAGTTACAAAAATGCAGCAACTCATAAATATCATCACTCCCGAACTCTCGTGGAACACCGAAAGCCGACACCAACAGAACAAGCCCTAGCACGTCGGCTTCACAAGCCGTCTCCAAGCCTCCTTCGCGCACCAACCTACTACTCCAAATCCTCACCGCCTTATCCGAATCCCTCCTAAGGGACTCCTCCACCTCCTCTTCCTCAACAACACGACCAGACTGGAGGAAGAACTCCAGCACAAGAATGGCAGCTCTCCGGTGAGCCACAACGGTAGAACCAGGATCGGAAAACGCCTTCCTCCCCTGGCGGTAAAACCCGCCAAGGGAACTAAACACAAGTTGTGTGGGATCAGGCGCGTTGGCAATTGCGGCCGGCATCTCGGCTCGGAGACGCCCGACATCACTAATTCCTAAAACGAGGTGTTTCCGCAGTGCTTTTCCGTTAGTAGTAGAGCATATAGTGGTAAGATCTAGATTTTTCGGCTCCGACGAAGTCAAAACCTCGCCTTTCGAATCCAAACCTTCACCTTTCGGTTCTGACGAGGCGGAAACTACCAAATTGGACTTCAAAGACGTCAAATTTCTACTTTTTTTGGTGAGAATCTTACTTTTCGAGGCCAAAATCCCACCTTTAGGTGTCAAATCGTTACCTTTCGCCTCCAACGACGTCGAGACCTCTCCAGCGGTGGTCAAAATCTTAGGTTTAAACGCCAAAATCTCGCCTTTTAGGGTTTGGGACTCGAGCGAGTCGAGGGAGGAGGCGACGGAGGCGAGGAGACGGTGGAGGTCGTCAAAGGAGCGGGTGAAGGAGGATAGGGTGGAGGAGAGTGTCCGGAGCTCTTCGACGGCGGCGGACGGCGGCGATAAGGGTTTCTCCGCCGCCATCGGAGAGGAGGAGAAGGCGATTGGGGGAGAAGGGCAGAAGGCGAGTGGGAGAGATTAAAAAGGGTTTCGGGTCGGGTTTGGAGGTTACATGGGTTTCGGATCCGATTATGAGAGGTTTTTTTTTGTTAGGACGGTTTTTTTCATAAGAAACACATCTTGTGCGTAATTGATAGGGGTGTAATTGGGGTGGTTACGGGTATATATTCACTTAGGGAAATGTTTGTTGAACGCAGCGCGTCACGGACGCGTTCTACGTGGACATCCATGTCAGCCCTTACGTGGCCAAAGCATGAATGTTTTTTTGTTTTTTCTTCCTGGTGTCCACTCAAATCACATTAAATGCGTTTCAACTCAGCACGTTCTCTCTCTCCACCCAAATACAAATATGATGACACTCTTTCTTTCTTCTTCATTCTTTCTCTCCAGAACAAATCACCATTTCGAAGAAGCGTCTGATGCCGACTCCCAGGATTCTTCACAACGTAAGCAGCGTGAATGAGACCGTGCGAAGACTTCCCGATGTTCTTGTCAACGCTCCGTGGTGAAGACTTACGTCTGTTCGGTTTATGTTGTACATCTCTCCGTAATAAATCACCATTTCGAGTAAGATATTACGTCGAAGAAGCGTCTGATGCCGACTCCGAAGGTTCTTGACAACGTAAGCAGCGTGAATGAGACAGTCATGTTTAAGTCTTACATCTTTTTTCCGATTTACTGGGAAAATATATATTATTTTTGTAATTTGTGTGTGTTTGTGTTTGTAATGGAAATCTGAGATGCTATTTTTTTCCTAAACGTAATTCTTGTGGGGTAAAATATACAGTGGGAGGTTTGTTGAGTTTGTGCGTGAGTCCCCCCCCCCCCCCCCCCCCCCCCCCCCCCCCCCCCCAAAGCGAGCGGACAGAGGGAGCGCGCTTTGCGGACGTTTTTTTGTTTCGACATCATATTATTGCATTCCATATATTGATTCGTTTATTCCGACAATAATGAAGCCATATATTATTCCGGACTGCAAATACACTTATTCCGGACAGCAAATACACTTATTCTGGACAACAAGTCCACTTATTCCGGACAAACTTTATGTTCCGTTTCTGGACACACTTTATTCTTAAACCGGACAACAAATACACTTATTCCGGACTGCAAATACACTTATTCCGGACAAACTTTATGTTCCGTTTCTGGACACACTTTATTCTTAAACCGGACAACAAATACACTTATTCCGGACAACAACTACACTTATTCCGGACAGCAAATACACTTATTCCGGACAAACTTTCTGTTCCGTTTCTGGTCACATTTTCTTCTTATTCCGGACTGCAAATACACTTATTCCGGACAGCAAATACACTTATTCCGGACAACAAATCAACTTATTCCGGACAAACTTTATGTTCCGTTTCTGGACACACTTTATTCTTAAACCGGACAACAAATACACTTATTCCGGACAACAAATACACTTATTCCGGACAGCAAATACACTTATTCCGGACAAACTTTCTGTTCCGTTTCTGGACACACTTTCTTCTTATTCTGGACAACTACACTTATTCCGGACTGCAAATAAACTTATTCCGGACAGCAAATACACTTATTCCGGACAACAAATACACTTATTCCGGACAAACTTTATGTTCCGTTTCTGGACACACTTTATTTTTAAACCGGACAACAAATACACTTATTCCGGACTGCAAATACACTTATTCCGTACAACAATATACACTTATTCCGGACAGACACATAACGTAAACAGGACAAACACATAATGTAAACTGCACACACACATAAAGTAAGCTAGACAAATTAAGTTGATCCAACGTAAAACTTAAAAACAAATATTTTATTATGATAAGTGTGAGCTCTGCACGAATAATGAGACTGCACGATGTCCTAGGGTCTGCACACTGTCTTATCTGTGTATTGGGAAATGAATCGTTCAACTTAAAGAACCGGCGTTTTTTAAAAATACCAAAACGCGCGAAGAGAAATTTCGCTGACTGGACGCTGACTCAAAGAAAAATATCTGAGCTGTACAGATCCACGTAAGGCGCGTCCGTGACGCGCGCGTCCGTCTATAACTACTCCTTTACTTATACCTGTTTATTTATTTACTCATTTAATTAGTATATAAATTAATATATAATATATAATTAAAATAATAAAAAGTGAGTTTTTTGTTGGCCAAAGTGGTTATTTCAATATTTGTTTTTAAGAAAATTGATGATTTCTCGTCATTTTGGTTTGATACTTAATCTCGAAAACCATAACTTTAGTATTTTTTGGCTTAGATCATTCTCATCCGATGATTAGATTCTTCCACGTTGTGTTTTGTTATCAAAAGTACCTATTTTATTAGCAAAAATTATACATGTTATGCTTGCCTTGTACCCATTTATTAAATAGGTATGGGGTAAGTGCATGTATAACAATATTTAAACGGGTATATACCTGTACTCGTTTAGTTAAGCAGATATGGATACCGGTATGGTCATACTCGTCTCGTTTACACCCTTAGTAAGTGAAGTACTCAAAGCTTGGGATTTGTTGTTGGCTTTTTGGCCTTAATCCATATTTTGATGATGTAATTCAACCTAATCTTAATTAGGAAATGTAGATTAGCACATGTAGTATAATGGTATATATGTTGTATTTTGCTAACATCTACAGGTGATCAAGACTCAAGAAAGAAGAAAAATCAAGTCAAAACATGTAATCAAGTTGGATTGAAGACATGTATTTTACATTTTTCTTTGAGTCTTAGGAACATATGTGAATTGAGCATAACTTAAGATAATATCCATGCATTCACACAGTAGGTTCCTTAGAGAAGTTACACACAAAATTTCAGATCAATCAGACTTCGATAGGTCATCCAAAACATAGTCGGAAAATCACTAAAACTAAACCTTAAATCTTGTCCGAAAACGTTCGACCGATTGGACCTTTTGTTCGACCGGTTTCAGTAGATTTAGAGTTTTTACATGACCATTTTTGTTCAACCGATTTGCCTCGTAGTTCAACCGATTTCAGTAGTGTTTTGCCCAGACTAAAACGGTCGACCGGTTTTGCCATTTTGTTCGACCGTTTCGGGTTTTCATGTGACCGTTTTATTTTGTCGTATTCATACAACGGTCATATACGCATAACACTATTCCCAACCGTTCGACCGAACCATCCATTTGTTCAATCGATCCATTAGTTTTTGTAAGGTTCTGTTCGACCGGTTCCACTTTAGGTCGACCGGTTGGAGACAATTTTTACTGAATTTGAATTCTGTTTTGTGTATCTCTTACACAAATCAATCAAATCTTTCCCCAACGGCTAGGAATCTCTTAGAGCTTTTAAATAGAGGATCAAACTCAGTTTTACACACATCTCTCACACTTCCAATTGTCCAATTCATTAGAGAAAATCTCTCAATCCTCAAAGCTCCCAATCTCACTCCATAATCCTAAATCCACACTTAGTGACCATATCCAAATCCTACTCAAGTGTGCTCAATTAGAGAGTGTTGTCCCACTCATTGTTGTCAAAGAAGTAAGGGTCTTGGTGAAAGCCCAAGACAAAGAGTATAGACTTCGGTGAGAGCCCGAAGTGATCCTCTCGGATTGTGAGAGGAGGAGCCAAGCTCGGCGAGGGTTGTTCGTGAGCTTGAAGACTTGTAAAAGCGTTCTCTCCCGGCCCGGAACGGGGAGTGGATAGTGAAGACGTAGGCGGAGCTCGCGGAGTCGAGCGGAGCTTACAAGAGAGAACTAGGACCCGGGTGGGGTGCCGAACCTCTATAAAATCCCCCGTGTCGATTGTGGTTTGCATTCTATTATTCTTTCTTTACTTGTTTGTTTATTCCGCTGCGCATTTGATTGCTTAAACAAGTAGAGTATTAGGTGATTAGCCTTAATTGTGGACCCATAGACCCACACGATCCCTCATTTGTATGGTCAGATTTAGTGTGCTGGAGAGGAGTCGGTAATGGGTGAGAAGGTGAGTGGGGGATAAAAAGGGTTTCAGGTCGGGTTCGGAGGTCAAATGGGCTTTGGGATTCGATATCACGGTTTTCTTTGGGTTCACAAATCTGAAGGGGTTTCGTGTGAGGTTTTGGACCAAATGTATCCTTTTCTTTTCTTGATAAGTAGATAATTTAGAGTAATTAGATAACACAGTTGTGTACTACAACTAGGGGTGCAACTCGGATAATATGACTCAGATACCTACTGTATCCGAATTCGAATCCGAATACCATATCCATTACCAAATTCAAATTCAAATCCGAATTCAGTAGAACTATCCGAATACGAATCCGAATCCGAAACTTCAAAATTTTCGAATACTAATTGGTATTCGGATATTATCCGAAATTGAATAGATATATATATTGTAATTAATTTTCGAATTAAAATTTTCGAATACTAAATTTTCGTATTAAAATTTTGGAATACTAAATTTTGGAATACTAATTTGTGTATTTGACCATGTATTCGAATAATTCGGATAATTCGAATTTTAAATAACTTGTATCCGAATTCGTATCCGAATTCTAATTGGTAATTTTTTTAAACCAAATTCGTATCCAAAATTAAATTAGTAACATTGAACTTACCAAATACCAACTAAATAGAAATTTTCGAATCGAATACTCAGATAGTTGGTAATCATTTGCACCCCTAACTACAACCCGATTCTCAATAGTCATACAATCAGACCATGGATGCCCGAAAATATTGCGTTGGGTTAGATTTGCAGTGAGTTGGAGAGGGGTTGAAAATTCGGGATAGAAAGTGAGTGGGAGAGAGTAAAGAGGGGGTTTGGGTTGGGAGGTTAAATGAGTTTTGGATATGATTACGAGAGGTTTTCTTTTGTTGTGACGATTTTTTTTCAAACGGAAAAGGAAGTTTGCAATTGTAATTGTAATTTTTGAGGATGTACAATAAGGAAGTTGAATTCATAACACTCAAATAAGTCATATTTATTTGATCAACAGAAGGGGAAAAACTTGAATTAAATAGGTATTACTAAACATGGTCGCGAATTACTTAAATCGTTCACGTCAATTACCAATTTGTCATTCACTTTCCATTTAATTCACATTTTGTCTCATCCCTTAAAAGAATACTCATCTCCCAATTACCCTCACTTTACCAGTACCAACACCAAGAAAATGTCTAGCGAATCATCTAAATCCGGTACGGTGAGCCTATAAAATAAAATAAATCAGCAGGGGGTCTGACTAGGACGCCCCACCCATGGTGGGGGTGTTTTTTGCAGACTCCCGTGTTTTTTATAATAAAAAAATCTTGAATTTAAACGATGTATTATTTCAGGTTCGTTGCAAGATTTTGATGGTGACGGGGTAGATTATAGTGAGATTTTCGTAACTCCGGAAGTATTTCCAACATTTTGACCAAGCAATTAAATGGGCGAAACAAATTGCGATAGAAGCTGAGTTCAATATTTTTTGAAAACTATATCTACCCAGCTCTCACTATATCACCGAACGTGACCTTTAATTCCAAAATCAATATATCAATGTAGTTTACTTAATTTTCTAAAACTCGCATTTCAACAAGGTTATTTTTGAATTTGGAATATTACTCGTGATCTGCAATGCAGGAATCCCACTATTAAATTATTGATTTTCCTTTTATTCCACGGTAATCAGATGACTATTAATTTCATTACTCATTACTAAAATTTAAAAAAATTAATAATGAAATAATATTCATAATTTTAAAAAAGGATTTTTTTTTCAAAATAATTTTTTTTAAAAACTGCCAAAATAAACCTCCATTACAAGTATTTCCCAAACTAGACCCGCTGTCACCACGTGGTGACACGTGGCGACGACGGGTTTTGTTTTTTTTGTATATAGAGAACTCGACATCACGAGTGCCGAGTTCATCTTTTGAGAACTCGGCACTGGCGATGCAGAGTTCAACTTTGGTAGAACTCGACATGCGTGATGTCGAGTTATACTTGGTTTTTTATTGGCCAACACTTGACATTTTTTACTGAGGTGATTCAAATAGAACTCGGCACTGAGAGTGCCGAGTTCTATTTAAGAAACTATTCTCCTGGCGCTCCGATTGTGCATGAGACGATTGACGAAAATAGAACTCGGCACTCTCAGTGCCGAGTTCTAAAGGAAGACCTCGGCGTTAGTAACGCCGAGTTCACTAAAAAAAAGTGAACTCGGCGTTACCAACGCCGAGTTCTGTCGGGTTATAAATGTAGGATTTCATGTTTAATTGTACATATATATTTTTGAATTTTTTTATGCACAATAATGATCAATTTACAATTTTTCTATGATTTATTTCATGCATGCATCAATTTGTTTCAATATCTAGTTTCTAAACTTTATTAAAACAAATATGGGCTCCGAAATTTATACCGCTAAAACTTCTTGAAGATTCGGAGACGTTGAGGAAGTCAATCGTCGCTTCTCGTTGCGCCGCATGCCTCCGAGTGTTCACTGAAACCCTAAACAAGGTTGGAGAGAAAGGAGCTAGCCAATCGATATCCAAACACGCTTAGAATCTAGCTACAAACCCCTTCCTTAGCCTTTGAGATTTCTCCTTCAAAGACTTAGAAAACTAAGAGAATTTTCGTGGATTTTTGTGGTGAATTTTTGGAGAGAAAATAATTAGAAAACAACTTATGTCAATTGAGGAGAATAATGACCTATTTATAGGCTCCTATCTTACTCTCAATCATAGCTATTCCTAAGCCACGAATTCTTGACATTTTCTCTCATAAATTAATTCCATAATGCATTATATGCACCCACAAAACGTTTGACCAAGTTTGGAGCTAATCCAACCATTAATCAAATTAATCTCTTAATTATCAAAGGCAGAAAATCGATCGTGCTTCGGTTAACCGAATATGTCACGATTGTTTAACCAAGTACGCGACGGATGACCGAATCTTAAGGAGAAAAATTCTCCTTAACCGATCAGACTAATTCTCGTCCAAGACCGTGTGCTATTCGGTTAACCGAAAATATCGGAACTTGACATTGTTCGGTCGACCGTCTCTGGTTCGGTACACCGTACCAAAGATCCAGGCACTTTGGTCAAGTTCGGTCAATCAATTTGACCATCTATTTTACGTTCGGTTGACCGATCCACGGATCATTCGGTCGACCGAACCATAACGGATTACCGAACTTCTACCCGATTTTTCCTTTTTCAAATTTTGGATTTATTTCCAACAAAATTTGAACTTTTGGGGTTTTAACAAATTCACAACTTATGCAATATATTATCCTATGCAATAATAAACTATTGCACCCCATAATATATGCATCTCATATGAATTTATCATGATTCTAATTATGTTATATGCAACATAATTGATTTTACTCGTTCACCACATGAGTCATATTTTCTATAAGAAACCCGACTCATCATTTGAACCAAAAATCAATCTTCTTGTTTCCCGGTTTTTGCGGTGTGACCTATGGGAGGATCTAGACTAAGTTGACAGTGATATTAAGAGCTTAATATCACAAGCTATAAGTGGTATCTAGCTACACATTATAGCTCCCAATTAGTTAGATGTCTTAATTCCACTCGAACCAAAACCCGATCCATTCAGTGATGGAGTGCACCACTTGTGTCCGTCCCTTGCCTCATGATATTAAGAATACACACAAAGTAGTATTGTGTCATCTTTGTATTAGTATTCATTTCTTGATCTCTTTAAGCTAGTTATAAATATGTGACTTAACTCAAATCACATTGTGCACATTACAACTTTGCTTTATCAAGGGGCCCACTAATATCATCACTCAATTAAGAGGGGCAATGATAATCTTTTGACTAACTATGTTCTCCAACGAAAGTGATACTTAACCAACTAACGTCTTTACACTACACTTATCGATAGCTTAAGACACTAGTCTAATTAAGCATTCCTTAAGCGATCGGATATAAGTCTCATATCAAAGGACCAAGGACACAATAAAATATTAATGACACAGAAACACATTTCTATAATATTCTACTTGTTAGGTCAATTCAGCACACAAAAGTACTATTTTCCTCTTTTGTGTACCCGTGTTGTCACTCACTTGTAGAGCTACAATGATCTATGCCAACACGACAATCTTAACTCGGTAATTAATGTTCCATGTTAATGATTGCGAATGTCTTTTGTTTTATGTAAACCGATATCTTTTAGAGCTCTACGGTTAAGGACCAAGAGCCTCTTCCTTAACACTTCTAAAAGACGAAAAACATAAACAAGAAACAAAATGATTTCTCATTCAATTCATAATAATTGACATTTAAAAGTAAAACTTTTAGAACACATTCCCTTCAATCTCCCACTTGTTATCAAAGTTTTCTTTCACATACATTCTTAATGCATAAAACATTAATAACTAGGGTAACCTTCCCAAATCACCTATCAAGCCAATCCACATGGATCCTCGGATCCATGGACTCGAAATATATTTCGTCTCTTAGCTTGGTATGAAGGTTTGTTGAATGGATCAGTTGTGTCACTGTTGTGTACACCTATTTATTTATTTTGTCTTTCGTTGGTGGTTGAGTTAGCCGTAGTGATATTACTCCTAACTACACTAGCTCATGCCTTCACCTTCGATAATGATGACGCATCATCATTCCAACCTCCTATTGTCAAGAATTCCTATGAGAATTGCATCAAAAATAGCCCTCGGCTATTTTCCCTTTTGTCTTCCATAAACAAGAACCTTATCTTTAGTCCGGTTAAGGTACTTCAGAATATTCTTGACCGCAATCCTACGATTAGGACTTGCGTTGGATTGGTGACCTCTTATCATGTTTAGAGCATACGAGATATTGAGTCTTGTGCAAGTCATCGTGTACATGGTCCTTCCTTTTGCCGAAGCATAAGGGATACCTTCATGTACTCCAAGTCTTTGCGTGATTGAGCACGTTGAGACTTCTTGAGTTGCACACCTATACTCATACTTATTGGCATATTGTCCATATCGGAATTGTTCACCCTGAACATTTCAAAGACCTTGTCAATGTATGCACGTTGACTGAAGCCAATGAGTCTTCGGGATGTATCTCAATGTATCTTGATTCTCAAGATGTGTTGAGCATCATCCTTTTCTTTTCATTGAAATGACGATTTTAATGAAATTTCTCGTTTGCTAATGCTAAGGTATATGATTGCTCATGAACAATATGTTATCGACATATAAGATCAGAAGTACTACATGGCTCCCACTAATCTCCTTGTATCAACAAGGTTTTACTTCGAATGAAGTGAATCTCGTTCACCTCTTCGTCAAAGAGTTTGTTCCAACTCCTCGATGCTTGTTTTAATCCATAAATGGATTCTCGAAACTTGCATTTCTTCTCGCTATTATTTGGATCATCAAAACCTTGAGGTTGTACCATGTACATATCCTCCTCCAAGTTCCTGTTTAAGGAACGTCATTTTGATATTCATCTTCCATATCCCACAATTGTGAAATGCGGTAATAGTGAGTATAATCCAAATAGATTTTAATATGACAACTTCTCAAAAATTTCACCAAAGTCAATTTCTTGAATTTGAGTATAACTTTTGCTATAAGCCTTGCTTCATAGGTTGTCAAGTTACTATCCATGTGTATCTTCCTACTAAAAGCTCATTTAAACCAAATGATATTTTCTCTTGAGGAAGGTGGATCAAGTTCCATACTTGATTACTATACATGGATTCTACTTCGGATTCCATGGCTTTTAACCATAGTTTGGAGTCTTTTCTTTCCATTGCTTCTTGGAAGGTCGAGGGATCTTTGGTATCTAGTACCATGATCTCATGAAGTCCCACATACTTATTGGGTTTCTTCCTTTCCCTCATTGACCTTCTTAGTTCTTTTGGTTCTTCTCGTGTCTCTCGAACTTCTTCCACAATTTCTTGAGGAATAGGTTCATGTTCGACTCTCGAACGCACACTAGGTGAGGATGATTGAGATTTTCTCACAATTTCTTGTAAGGATCTCTCGCTCATGCTCCCACTAACCAAATGAATCTCGGCTGGGCCTTCATGATTTTGAATGCAACATTCACATCATGATCTTGTAGAGTATCTTGAGTTTCCTCAAGCTTAACTCCACTCCCACTACTTTTCTCTCTTTTCCAGAAATTCCAGAAAAACCATATCTCTCTCTACAATCTTTCGATTGAAGGTGATACACCAAAAGTAGTATCCTCTTGTCACACGAGGACAACCTATAAAGAAGCACTTATCCACTTTTGGTTGAAGCTTGGTTGACATCAATTTCTTGATGTATACCTCACAACCCCAAATCTTGAGAACGTCGAGCTTAGGCGTCTTTCAACTCCATAGCTCACAAGACATTTTCTCCACGGATTTGGATGGAACATTATTTAGTGAGTTTGTCATTATTTGTAGTGCATAATTTTAAAAGTAAATAGGCAATTTAGATTGACTTATTATTGATCGAACCATGTCGAGCAATATCATGTTCCTACCTTAGGAATAAGTCAAATTAGGTATCCTAAGCACTCACCCCTACGTACCTATCATAGAGACTCGATATTCTTGTTGAGTCGGTTCACTACCTCATCGTCGAATTCTTTGAACTTGTCAAAGAATTCACTTTTGCTTCCCATTAGACAAATATAGCCATAATGACTATAGTTGTCCGTGAACAAAATGAAGTACCTTAAACGTCTCTTGAACTTGTACTTATCGGACCACATACATTAGAATGTATCATATCCAATTAGTTATTCGTTTTCGTTCCTTTCTTCTTGAAAGGTCTCTTGGTCATTTATTTGACCAATCCGATAGTGCTACAAGATTGTATCATTCACGTGAGTTATCTTAGTTCTTTTTGTTATTGTTTGTTTGAGTTTGTTTATTATTTATTTCAAGCAAATAGAAACCATTCTATGCGAATGTATTTGCATAGAAAATTCCATTCTTCGATATAGACAAGCAAGAATTAAAAATATATATTAAGTTATCCATATCCAAAACATGATACAGAATAGTTCTTGCTAATCGAAGGTACATAACAAACATTCTTGAAAGCATAAATTTAAATCACTAGATAATTGAAGTTCCATAGAATCTTGTACAATTTCCAATCTTCAATATCATCTCGTTCTCCACGAGTTCCTTCCTATCCTTCAATAGCTTCACATAAAAATTATATGAGCACAAGATCCGGTAACCATTACCAAATCATGGATAGAGGTGATTAAATTTATCTCAATAACAAACATACCTATGGCGTTTCTCGGGTGCCTACGTTCAATCATCCCATTTTCAAGGTCTTCCTTGTATTTGGGGCAATTAGGTCGGATGTGTCCCTTTTCACCACAGTGAAAGTACTCCGTGTTGGGAGTTGGAGATTTGAAAGATTTCCCCGAGGCACTCCCATGAGCACCTCCTACTCCCTTGCTCTTGATTGACGTATCTTTGGTAAATTTCCCTTCACCTTTGTTGATCTTTTTGCTCCTCTCATGGACGGCTAGGACGTTATTGTCCCGACCATTGCCCATGTCAACTTCAGCAGTTTTGAGAGCGTCGTGCAGCTCCTCAAGACTCACCCCTTTTTCACGCACATGATAGTGCATCACAAAGTCCTTGAAGGACGGGGCTAGAGAGCCAAGAATCAAATCTTCAGCAATGTCCTCGGGCATTGGTGAAGAGAGCTTTGCCAACTTCTCAAGGTATCCTTGCATCGTGAAAAAATGCATAGATACCGATGTTCCCTCCGCCATGTGGCACCTTGTGAGTGCGATGGTGGTCTTATAGCACTCCTTTCGGGCACTATCCATGAACATCTTTGTTAAAGCCTCCATGGTCTTCTTGGGTTTTGAATCCAAGTATTTCGCTTGAAGCGAGTCACCCATGGATGCTAGTATAAGACCGTGAACTTGGTTCTCTTGGTCTTCCCACTTGGCTATCGCCTCTTTCTCATTATCGGTTGTCTTCTCATTCAATTTTGGGATTTTATCATCCAAAATATGAGACAGTTTTTCAAATCTCAACACGATATTAAGATTGAGTTGCCATTTCATGAAGTTTGAGCCATCATTTTGCAAAGGGTTCTTTTCGATCATAGATCGCATAATAGGTTGGATATTAGACATTTCTACAAAATAAATTATACAGGATTTTAATGTCAATTTTATGTTTTTAAAATACATACATATATATCGAATATAAATGTAAATGTTGCAAATAAAAATTTTGCCCATAAATGCAACAATCCAAGATCTCATTAATTGTAATATAGACTAGCTAAGGGCTATCGAATACATTACAATATCAAGGTAAGAAAAACTTTTTCTAATCACAACCTTTTTGAATTTTAGCAATATTAGCATCTTCAAACTCTTGTGATTCTTGTCGTTTTAATTATGAGGGAATGCGACCTATCCTCGTAAGAAAAACTTTTTCCCAAAACCAAGCGAGGGCTCTAGGTAATGTTAAGAAAACTTGTTTTCATTTGATACGAGATACATTTATCCATTGTATTCACAACTAAACATACTTGGGGTTCACTAGGGTGAAACACACCTCATACATTTAATCGTGGCACAACAACAGACAACCATTATATCTCCCACTATTCCCAAAGATGGAGGGAGCTATCTCCCGCTAAGGGCGAGCAGAGTATCCCTCGATCAATAGCTGCTAGTGGATGAAATAAGAAGGAAATTTATTCTTAATTTTTGTTTGGATAATTTAACATGTGATTTAGAATTTTAGGTTATCATGCATATTATTAATCATACGCATCCTAACATTCAACACATTCATCACATGCATAGCAAGATAAAAACAGAAATTAAACATTCACACAATGCAGATCGTGTGAGTTTATATGTTCCCTTCGATCCTTGATCCTCGATCCTCGATCGATGCGCTACAGCGGCGACTTCCTCTTGCACCGGAGATGTAGATTTTACAGAAAATAAACATGCTCCTCACATTCGATAAAAACCGACTTGTGCAAGTCCTATGTAAAACCTCTCATATGCATATGCAATTATCTAAAAGATGGAAATAGAGAATTTGGCTTTTACATGCATAAGCCCCTATATTATAACAATTATAAACATTCATAGCCGCTGATTTGGAACATATAAACTCACAATTCCTGCAAAAACAACTCAAGCATCCATGCACGCAATATCGCTATAAACTATCCACCCTAGTTTATCAAGCATCTAGAATCCCAAAAAATTCTTTGAAAAACATTTTGAAATCCATTAAAAACGTTTTTCATGCATCCATAGTTCAAAATTTTAATTATGAACCGCTGTCAATCCAATTTCCAATTGGAAAGATGAACTGCAGTTTTTCGGTTTTGTTGATTCTCTTACAAAATAATCGTTTATACTTAAAACGAAATTATTGCAAGTTAGATAAATGTCTAAATCTTAATTCTAATAATTACATGGCATGTTTTAAAACACTTAAAACATTCAGAACGAATTATCACGGAGAATTATATCAACAAACATTCTTAGACCGAAAAAACCGGTAAATCGAATTGTTTAAATCCTAGATGGTAAACTAAATTCGTTTACAGTCTTAAATCATGAGAAAATTGAACCCTAAGCTCTGATACCACTGTAGGATTTCATGTTTAATTTTACATATATATTTTTGAAATTTTTATGCACAATAAGGATCAATTTACAATTTTTCTATGATTTATTTCATGCATGCATCAATTTGTTTCAATATCTAATTTCTAAACTTTATTAAAACATATATGGGCTCCGAAATTTATACCTAGAAGTTCTCTAAAACATCTTGAAGATTCGGAGACGTTGAGGAAGCCAATCGTCGCTTCTCGTTGCGCCGCATGCCTCCGAGTGTTCACCGAAACCCTAAATAAGGTTTGAGAGAAAGGAGCTAGTCAATCGATCTTCAAACAAGCTTAGAATCTAGCTACAAACCCCTTCCTTAGCCTTTGAGATTTCTCCTTCAAAGACTTAGAAAACTAAGAGAATTTTCGTGGATTTTTGTGGTGAATTTTTGGAGAGAAAATAATTAGAAAACAACTTATGTCAATTGAGGAGAATAATGACCTATTTATAGGCTCCTATCTTACTCTCAATCATAGTTATTCTTAAGCCACGGATTCTTGACATTTTCTCTCATAAATTAATTCCATAACGCATTATATGCACCCACAAAACGTTTGACCAAGTTTGGAGCTAATCCAACCATTGATCAAATTAATCTCTTGATTATCAAAGGCAGAAAATCGATCGTGCTTCGGTTTACCGAGTCCCACTCGGTTAACCGAATATGTCACGATTGTTTAACCGAGTACGCGACGGATGACCGAATCTTAAGGAGAAAATTTCTCCTTAACAGATCAGACTAATTCTCGTCCAAGACCGAGTGCTATTCGGTTAACCGAAAATATCGGAACTTGACATTGTTCGGTCGACCGTCTCTGGTTCGGTACACCGTACCAAAGATCCAGGCACTTTGGTCAAGTTCGGTCAATCAATTTGACCATCCGTTCCACGTTCGGTTGACCGATCCACGGATCCTTCGGTCGACCGAACCATAACGGATTACCGAACTTCTACCCGATTTTGTCTTTTTCAAAATTTGGATGTATTTCCAACAAAATTTGAACTTTTGGGATTTTAACAAACTCACAACTTATGCAATATATTATCCTATGCAATAATAAACTATTGCACCCCATAATATATGCATCTCATATGCAGGGCCGTTTCGGGAATTTTTGAGGCCCCGTGCGAAAATAAACAACGAGGTTCCTAAATTTGAAAAAAATTATCCTCCTAGTTTAAATAATAAAAATTTCACTAACTTAATGCAATATTAATTGAATGTTTTTGTTTTCTTAGCAATATTTGAGAAAAATTTATCAATGTTTATGTGTTATTTATGTGTTAACACTAATTTTATTCGCAACCCAATAAGCCCATGTACAATTTTTTTTGTTTTGAGGCCCCTTCAAAATGAGGCCCGGAATGAGGCCCGGAGCAGGAGCTCACCCTGCTCCTGCTATTGGGTCGGGCATGCTCATATGAATTTATCATGATTCTAATTATGTTATATGCAACATAATTGATTTTACTTGTTCGTCATATGAGTCATATTTTCTATAAGAAATCTGACTCATCATATGAACCAAAAATCAAGCTTCTTGTTTCCCGGTTTTTGCGGTGTGACCCATGGGAGGATCTAGACTATGGGAGGATCCGGTAAACAGATCAGTGTTGGTTTTGCAGGCCAACCACAAGTCTGACTTGTTCAAAGATTTTGTAAGTATTTTACGTTTTCAAGTTAAATATTTGCACGTGAATTTCAATATTCTGACATTTTTCTAAATTTATGCAGAAGGATGTTGATGGTGTAAAATGCGTTGAGCATGGATCGAAGCTCAACGAATGACAGATCACTGATGAGAGGATGTTGTTTCTGCTAGATATGGCAGGGTTGACACAGTCACTCGGTTGGGTCGAGTTCAGTTGGATCATACCTTGCTGGGGGCGATGGTTGAGCGTTGGAGACCGGAGACTCATTCATTTCACCTGCGACATGGTGAGATCGCGTGCACCTTGCGTGACATCTCGATTCATTTATGTATTATCATCGACAGATTTTCGGGAATAAATGCTTGTGTGCGAGCCACATTTCCACATTCGGATGACCATGTACATTGATTCTGTCTTCGACACATGAAAGCAAATCTTGCTAAACATCAAAATTGCAAGGAAAGATTGGGACAAATCAAGTTTTACGAAGCGGGTAAAACTCATTTATTTATGAAATTTGAAGAGTTAATGAAGGCTATTGCAGAGGAACATAAACCGATATATGAGTGGATTCAACATCAAGGTCCTTTGGGAAGATAGACTTGTTGTCACGACGGGGGTCGACGTTTCGGATGTATGACAACAAACATGTCAGAAAGTTTCAACAATGTCTTACGAGGGGCATGCGGTATGCCAATTACAACCATGATTTTGATGACCTTTCTCCGCTTGAACAAATTCTTTGTTAAAAGAAGGGACATCACCAAGTCGTGGAATGAAACATATGTACCGACAGTCCACACCGTGGTGATGACAAACAGTAATCTTGCCAGAACACATACAGTAACTCGGTACCACCAGCTGATGTACCAGGTTGAAGTCAATGACCAGAAAAAATACCTCGTGAAATTTGGAGTTATTACTTGCAATTGTGGATACATAATTGCAATGCACGTCCCATATTCACATGTACTAGCAGTTTGCAGTCGCAGACATGCAAATGTCAACATTTCACATTTGGTGTCCCCGTATTATGAGGTTCAAATGTACAGGGAGACGTACAAACCGATATTTATCACAATTCCTGATGTGAGGTATTGGTCAGATCGAGGCAACATCACAATGAAGCCTCCCCAAACCAAAAGACCTCCCGGTCGGCCTAAATCAACGCGAATCCGAAACGAGATAGACGAACACTCTGGAAGAAGGGTAAGGTGTGGGAGATGCGGCAGTATAGGGCATAACCGAAAGCGATGCAAGGAACCTATATAGCAAAATATTTTGTATGTGAGACGAATGAATGTAAGAGTTGATTAATTGTAAGACTTGTAATGCATTTGTAATGTATTTTGTTATGACTTGAATAAATGTACAACTTAAATCCCTTTTAAGAGTTTATTAATTGTAAGACGAATGAATGTAATGTATTTTTAGGACCGCAAATTTGCCTACTTCAGACTATTAAACTCGACTTATGCCTATTAAACTCGGTATTATAGATGTCGAGTTCTATTGTAGACCTCGCCGTCCACCCATTTCACACATGATTTGAGTGCCAGGAGAACAGGTCCAAATAGAACTCGACATTGGGGATGCCGAGTTCTAATGCCGAGTTCTGGGCAACTCCCAGATAGAACTCGGCACTGGTGATGCCGAGTTTTCTTTGGTACAACTCGGCATCAACAATGCCGAGTTCTACCAAGTGTCACCTCCTAAGTGAAAATTTCAATTGTTGGCCAATAAAAAATCAAAGTTGAACTCGACATCACCAGTGCCGAGTTCTCAAAAGATAAACTCGGCACTGGTGATGTCGAGTTCTCTATGCACAAAAAAACAAAACCCGCCGCCACCACGTGTCACCACGTGGTGGTAGCGGGTCTAGTCTGAGAAATACTTTTAATGGAGGTTTATTTTTGCAATTTTAAAAAAAAATATTATTTTGAAAAAAATTCCTTTAAAAAAAGAAGCATCTCCCGCAGACGTCTTTTTTTTGGATTTAAAAAAAAATAGGTGTGAGGGTAAAGTGGTAAATGACGTGGACAATTTAAGTAAATCGCGAGGGACGTTTAGCAATTCACATTAAATAAAGTTTTGCTAGTAAAACATAAAAAGCTCAACTTGTGTCACGCAATATTTTATTAATGAAAATTTTCATGTAAGTTGTATACTTGTATACAATATGACACCCAGAAGGGTTTATGCGCAAAAAACCCACATAATATCATGGTTTGGAGGGAAACAAAAAAAGTGCAAGAACAGGCTGTTCTACTCTGTTTCCACAAAACAAGCCTAAACCAACGCTTCATCTCCCAATTTTCCAACCCAAACCCCTCCAATCTCTATCACAATCTCCCGCTTCTGTTTCTCTTCTCACCCTTTTCGTTGATTTTTCTGAGGACTTAGAAGGAGCATTCGGAAGGAGTTTGGTTAAGGTACCATATTTTTTAAGATAAATTTGGAAGTGTAGTTATGTTTTATATTTTTATTCATTCTTTGGGCTTTTGTATTATTTATTGGGGGGAGGGGGGTTCTTCGAGGATATATGTTTCTGTGGAGAAAATTCATATTTTGATTTTGCTTTGGATTTTTTTTATTTTTTGAATATTGATAAGTAATTTTGTGCTTCCCATGACAAGCACAAATTCAAACAAAACTAGAAAAAAATGATACAAAATGCAAAAGGCTAAGATTTAGCGCGGACCGATAGAGAAAACATCTCATTTTATGAGCTAGCATTAATGATTGTTCGATAACTTATGTTGCCATACAGACTCTACTTATAGTGCAGGATTGCACATCTCTAGCCAGTATAAAATAATCTGAGTTATAGTCGACCGACTGAATTTCAGTATTCGTCTGGATCATGCTTTGATTTCCTCTTGTTAAATTTTCCTTATTATGTTTCCATGACTACCCAATTACAGGAAACTGAAGCATATGTTGAGGCACGAAATTAGAGCTTTTTGAGAAAAATATTGTTCCTTATGGATCTCTTAAGTGGGAAAGGAAGCACTGAACAAAAAGAACCATATCACAACCCTGTGGACAATTCAGAAGAAGAACATGTACTGCTTAATTTGGAGGAAAGTTCCAAGACTCGCGTAGAATCGACAAGTTCGTCCTCGTCTTCCTCGAGTTCTTTATGTGAAGGAGATTTTTTCCGACTAGGTGCTGATGTTCTTAATAAGCCTGAACCTGCTTCTGAAGAAATTGCAAGTACTAGCATTGAAAGTGCCTCTCTACAAGCCGAGCGTGCCGAAGCTGAAGTAGGGAGTAACGGATTAACCGTTACCCAAAGTTCAAAAGTCGAAGAGGGAGTGGGAGGTATGAATGAAAACCTTCCTCTTGGCAAATGTTGTTCCATTTGGTTATTGGGATGGATAAGGCAAATGGCGGTTCAAAGTTTCAATATGTTTCGATGAGATTATATAAAAAAATAGATTTTCAGGGAGCTTCGGAATTTAGTTGTCAAAATTTTGCTTAACATGTACTTCTCAGTCTTTCATGAAATTACATTTCTTTTTAGTGACATGTGAACATGTAATTCTGCAACAAGGATTCTATCAACTTTGTGTTGGTCGATATCTGTAACTTCTTTCAGTAGATTTATCTGAATTCCTGTTTGACTTGTTGCTCAATAAACTTCGACTTCGCCCTAAAAATCCGACCACTGAAACCGGTAAGCTTCGCGTTTAGTTAAGCTTCAAGGCTCATTTTCTTTCAGCACACATCATACTTTTCTTTGTTGTTCATGTAATGATGATCATCTGCATTGTTTGCTTCCACACGGTAAACCTGCCTAACCAAACTTATTGAAAATCCGTAATTCAGTGGACTCTGATACCATCTTAAGACTTAAACCTTCTGCATTGTTGGCGTCTGATGTTTGTGTTATATTTTATGCAGATAGTCTCAATGTTGTTAAACCAAAAGTTCAAGTGATGGTGAGAACAGACGTTCCGGACCCCTACAGAATACCTCTGTCGGTATTCGAGAGGACGAAATCGACCGCACCAGTGGAGTGGAGCACTGCCTCTAACGAATCGCTATTCAGCATTCACATGGGGAACCAGAGCTTCTCCAAAGACCATGCCATTCTGCTAGAGAAGTCCGGGGAGCTCCCGGGCCTCCCTTTTCCCGATATGCTAAAGAATTCAGCACCACTGATCGCGCAAAATGCAGCAAATGCAGAGGTCATGACTGGTGTTAAGGACAAACCTGTAATGGAGAGCACGTCGCCTAGTTCTAGCACGCCTCAGTCTCGTCGATCGGATTGCAGCACTACCAGCATCAGTTCCTTCGCGTTCCCAATGTAATGTTTCTAAGAACTTTGCTTTGAGGAAAATAACATATGGTCAGTAATTATGCATTTAATGTTAAAATCAATGAAGGATGCAAACATATCGAAATCAAATCAGATACAACTAAGTAGAAGTTATAGAGATAAAGGTTTGGTTCTTTTGCATTATTCACTTTGAGAAAAATACCTATAACATCGATCAAGAATATTCGATGATTATATGATGTGAAGTGAGTTATCGAAATGGTAGTTAAATCGAAAATAATTTGTTCCGGAAAAAAATCCTTCGACTCTTAAAGATCTAACTTGGTGTGCCTTTCGAGTTTTAACTGTGGTCATGTGTTTTTGGATATCAAAACATTTGACTGCACCGAATTGTTCATTTGGAACTTTATTTTGGAAATTTTCAGTATTCTCTTATAGAAGAAGCTAAACACGATTAAAGGCAAACGTTTAATTCCCTCAAAACATCCAAAAAAGAAACAAAATGTTTTTTATCATGGAAAAATATAACTAATGCAAATTAGACATCAAGAAAATCATTTTATTTGTTAAATTCATTTTGATCAAAAATTTTAGCATTCAGTTTGCTGTGAATTGTTATTTGTAAAAATTGTTCTTCTATGCTGTGCTCAGCCCAGAACTCTTGTCAATATTCAGATTGACGGACGGACGAATGGTATCGACGAAAGGTGAACTGGATAGGCCATATTACCAACATCAACAGCAGCAGCAACCGCAAGAACCAAAGCAACCCGAGCGAAAGGAGAACGAGAAACACGATAAGGCTTCTGGTTCTGCAGAGAAATCATGGTTTTCTTGCTGCTTCTGTTGTTGCTGAGGAGTCTTGAATCTGCTGAGATGGTCATTTCACCTTCATCCTCTAACTTAATTGGAAATTAAATTGTCGTTTATTTTGTTGGTAACATTGCTTGCTTTGGTTTTCTTATTCAGATGTTTTAGTCGGAGTGAAAGATCCAATCTTAATGATTGAGACACAAGAAGATTTTATTTTCGAGACCACATCAAAGATCAGAGGTTATGATTAATGTGAAATGTTTGTGGAAGAAGAGAAGTGAATGAGCATATTGCTACAAACTTCGATTTTATACCCTGATTATGTGGTGAAAATTAAGAAAAACTCGATAAGTTCAGCAAAATACCATATATTTGTACCGAAACTGTGCATTGCCTACAACAAGGTTTCTTCTAGCGAAACAATATGTTGTATACTGGCACAATATGTATTGTAATTAGGATGGGATGGAAACTAAATCAAACATGGAGAGTAGGCACTGACTCCTAATGTAACATCTTAAGGTATTGAAACAGAATTTCTTTGTTCACCTGAAGAAGAGAGTAAGCAAACTTCGGCACAAGAAGCATATCTAAGTGTTTCATCTGACCTGACAAAGGCAACCTAAGTGGTACACATTATATGTGTGATTCATATGAACCTCAAACATGAAACACCCCAACAGCAAACCAGTTGGAACTTGAAAATAATAATTGTCTAATAAAAACCCTGGAAATAATTACAATTTCTGGATAATTGTGACTTGAAACCTGATCATCTGTGGGTAACCACAATATATGACAAGTAAAAATAATTTGCTCGTATATATTTCGGTCTTTCAGAGACCAAAGAATGTAATTTATATACCACTACAATCTGTGCAACAACGAGAATTACTTTGGATATAGATAACAAGAGCCACATTACATACCTACAGGCTGCTGAAGCTCTACGTGAACTATGATTCACTGAATATTTCCACATGAATCATACCATAAACAGAAATAATAATGTATTATCTTCGAAATTAGATCACCCAGAACCAAGTCAATACTGAGCCTGCCACAAGGCCGACAACGAGGAACAGAACCATCGCGATTCCTGCAATTTCTGCGTGCTGTAGAGGGACGGTTTTTGGGGCGAGCATTAAAAGAACGGTTGTTAGGTACCCATTGGTCAGCCCAAGAAGGCAAGTTAGTACGGTGACTGGAATCTCTGATCGGAAAAATTCAGGGCCATGAAGGCAACCAAGGTAGAGCGGAAAGAAAATAAGCCTTGCAATAGATGCTCCAATTGCAATATTTGAATTCTCGAGCATGTAAACTGCAGGCAGCACCTTTCCAATCAGATCAAAAACATTGTAGGCTGAAATCAAAATGATTGGATACCAGTCCTTGAGTAAATCTGAGTGCACATCCTCTGTGAGGAATCCAGGGAATATGGAAAGTGTTACGGCATAGATCATGAAGATTCCTAAACCAGACCATTTGATCCTTCCAAGGACTTCAAACAAGGATGATCTCCAGAATACTGGAGTTTGGGGACCATTTTCTTCTCTGTCCAATTTTATTGCCTGGTTTTTGAGGTCTTTGTAGTATCTGACAACCGGAAGCCTATCTGCTACATTATAGCAAATAATACACATTATCATCACCACAATAGCTACCATGAAGTAAAGGTTTGCACTCTTTCTCAAACCCTCAAAATCTTGGGAAAACATGGCCTTTGTCACAACTCTTAAGACCGAAACAAGCACACCTGCAGCGATATAAGCCACCTTAATTAAGATCAAAACAGTCATTTAAATAAGCACTAGATGACTATAAATATATATATGTGAACTTACGGCGTATATGTGAAGACATTTAATTAAGATCAAAACAGACATTTAAATATATATGTCGAAAATGTGAACTTTCTTGATTAAGGAATACTGTGCAACACGGCGTATACTGAAGAAAAACACAGCTCCCTAGAGATGTAGAAAATAATACCAACCAGAAGCATCTAGGTAATACCATTTCCATAAGTTGTTTTCCTGTAAATTATAAATGAGAAGCCATTGGAAGGGTTAAAGGAATACAATGTAATCTTGAAGTATTAATAATCTTGAATTAAAGCCGTAGAATTGAATTTGCTATTTATTTGAAAGTAAAATTTCAGTAGTATTTCCAACTTTGTTTTTGATCGGTAGTAGTATTTCCAACTTTAGATGTACATAAGGGGAATAATATCAAATCAACCTTGTTGCATGAGGCCCTTCTTCTCTCGACATTTTTTTTGTCTCCAAAAAACACTTTTTTAACTACAGGTTGCATACAAAATTTAGATCATAAGATGAATCCAGTCTACCAGAGATAAAACCAATACCAAACACCAAATAAAAGGAAACCACTACCCGATACAGAATATAATCCGGGGCAAACTACATTAACACAAAAATTAAATATTTCCTCCAAACAAACTAACATCCTAATCATACAGAATCCACTTCAGATTTAGGCTCCCCAATACTTTAACTTCTACAGAGGCAGCTCACCTGATACTACCAAGTATATTAATGATATAAAAAAAGATACTATTTAGTGTCTCATAACATTCCAAGGTGCAAATTTGCTACTCGGCCTCCCCTCTCTCCTCTACCACTTCTTAAAAAATTGCAATTCACCATACCAACATTCCAATTGTAAAAAACAACACTAAGCTTTCACAAAAAATTCACTCTCAGAAAAAATATTAAACTTCCAGCAAACCAATATTCAATAAAACATCACCCCATTGAAATGACAACCTCAAATTGAATGACAGATCAAAGATAAATCAAATAATGCAAGTCACACCAGTATTAAAAAAATCAAACAACAAAACACATTCAATAATAATAAGATAACGTCACCATCAAACTATTACCACCCACCAGAAGCCACATATCTAAGGATTAGGCTTGAGATAGAAGTCCACTGAGAAGGTGAATCATGCGCCGGAACCGCGATTCTCAATGGTTTGGCACTGAAGTCTTTTTCGTATAAATAAAACCACCACCAGAGCAAATTCAAAATCTTTGATTCCATTAGAAATTACCAGTTACCGACAAAACCAAACACCAAAAAGGATGTATCCCTCACAACTCACAACTAACCAGAATCAATATCTAATCACTTTGTTAGCTCAACCAAAGGTTACAAGTTCAAATCTCAGTACCTACAAATTAGCTAGGATTTTCTTCTTTCCCTCGTCTTGGGGCTTAAGGAGCTATTGGTTGCAGGGAAAGATTAAGTGAGCAAACTAGACATCCAAAATTAATTCGGGACCATTGGTTTGCATGAAAACATGAAGGAAGTGTGGGAGTCGTACATCAAAATGAATTAAGGGTGATCGGTTTGCAGAAAAACTTAAATCTCGGAATTGAAGATCCAACAAAAGTTTCATGGCAAAAAAAATCATACTTTGTGGCGACTCCACCTACTTCCACTCCAAAACCAAGGAAAGAAACAAAAAAACGTTAGAAACTGAAAAGGAAAAGGAAAAAACCGAACCGGAAGTCATGACAATCTCACTCGAATTACAGGGACCTACACATATTAGTACAGTATACCAGGGTCTCCGACCAGAACCACACGTGCGAGTTTCCCTGCATGTAGCTCGTCCGTGCTTTTTAAAGTAGTCCCAGAGCAAACCGGAGGAAAACATCAAGGAAGTGTGGGAGTCGTACATCCGGAATCAATTGAGGGTGATTAGTTTGCAAAAAAACTTAAAATCTCGGAATTGAAGTTTCAACAAGACTTTTGTAACTTAAAAAATCACACTTTGTGACAACTCCGCCCACTTCCACTCCAAAACCAAGGAAAGAAACAACAAAAAAACTTTAGAAACTGAAAAAGAAAAAGGAAAAACCAAACCGGAAGTCATAGTCCCAGAGGAAAACATCAAGGAAGTGTGGGAGCCGTACATCTGGAATGAATTGAGGGTGATCGGTTTGCAGAAAAACTTAAAATCTCGGAACTGAAAAACTTTCATAACTTAAAAAATCATACTAAGGGTGTAATTGATTCGAGAAGTATTGGAAAATTCAAAACTAATTTCCAAAATTTCCCAAGAAATTACATTGAAAGTGGAAGAATTCATTCACAGTACAATTTTTCACAAATCTCAGTTCCCAAAATTATTTTAATTTTTCCTGTCAACCAATCAACACGAAACCATTCTCGACCTCAGTTACCCCACTTCTAGACAGTTTTCCACCAAACCAACGAGGAAATAAACAACAAAAAAGTTTAAAAAAAAAGAAAAAGAAAAGAAAGACATCCCACCGGAAGCCGCAGTCCCGGATACAACGGCCTGCATATAAATCTCCGGCAACTCCCCAGCCGCCCCAATCACACTCCCTTGAACCAACGCATCCCCAACGCCAGCCATAACCACCGCCCCAACCGTCACCCCATACCCCCACTCCACCCCACTCCACCCCCAATCCACCACAACCGGGACCACCAAACAAATCACGAACACCCCCAACCCTAAGTTGATCCTCACGAAAGCGGACGCCTTGTCGAAGAAGGCGATGACGAGGAGAAGGAGGACGAGGCCGGTGGACATGTACACGACGGCGAAGACGCGGTCGACAGGGACGGTGGGGTAGAGCCACTGGAAGTAGTCGACGGCGGTTATGAAGGCGTTCCAGGGGAGGAGGTACCCCGCGCCGAGGAGGAAGTAGACGATGTAGGCGAGATGGAAGGTGTCGGATGGTGGCGGGCGGAGGAGGAGTGGTTGGTGGGACTCGTCGGCGACGGTCGCCGGAGTTAGGGTTCCGGTCGTGCCCATTGAGGAGGATAAGAGAAGAGAGAGATGAGGTTCGGAGTAGTTGGAAGAGAATATGAAATAATACCTTTTTTTTTACAACGTATCTCCGATCTTGATTATCTTTAATTACAGATTCACCGTTAAACTTTGACTTTGAGCTTTTTAAAGTTTACGGGAACAAATTACAATCAAATTCGATTTTTATTTAGATTTGAATTTCACGTAAATAAATATTTCAAAACATACTAAGAATTAAAAAAACTAATGTAAATTTAAATAATTATTTTTTAAAATTCAACATAACAAAGTGTTACGATACGAAAATTCAAAAAATGTAATTGTCAAACTTTAAAAGATCAAAGGTATAAAGTGATAAAATGATATCTCTTTTAACCTTAATAATATCAAGACATAGTTTAACGGGACAAACTATTATTAATCTTAAAATTAATATCTCTTTTAACCCTAATAATATCATATCTTAATTATCATAAAATTAATCTCACTCTTAAGCCTAATAATATCACTGTAGATGTCTAATCTTGATTATCACAAAGGTTTCTGACTTGATGCATCTTGTTTTTGGAATTTTAGTTCGAAGAAAGAACAGATAGAAATTGTTTATTTTTTTATAATAAAAAAAAGAGTTAGATGGAATTGGTTGAAACAAAGAGATGGGATTGGTGGGGTCTGTTTTTGTCTCTATTGCACGTACTTCAAAAAAATAAAATACGTCGGCAGTTAAGATATTAGAGAGATGATGATTGGGTGGATGGAACGAGAGTACAATAATTGTCATTTTCATTTCATTTTCCACATTTTAAATTGAATTTTTTTTTGTGATTCAAGAATCTTAAATCACATATTTTGGATTTTTGAGATTTAAAAATATGTTTGGATTAGAGTTTATAAAATAATAAATAAACATTTTAGGTTAAATTTTCAAATTAATAATTGCTTCCTTTAGTTCAGTCCAAGCATATAACTTAAAATAAGCTCCTCATTCCCCAACATGCAATTATTTGAAGTTTAATGAGTGTGACTTGTAACAGCTTTGGAGGTGTAAAGTGATCTTTAATTAATACAAAAAATCACTTCAATATGTTGAGAGCTTAAAATGCGCGACGAGAGGAATTCTTTCAGACTTGGCATTCTCCATGCCAAAATGATGCAAGACTTTCTCAATATATTGCTGCTGGGAGAGAAACAAACTCTTGCATGTACGATCGCGACGTATCTCCATACCTAGAATCCTCTTTGCTGATCTGAGATCCTTCATCTCGAACTCAGCCTTTAACAATTCTTTAAGCTCAGAAATCTTAGACTTGTCCTTAGTTGCTATCAACATATCATCTACGTAGAGTAATAACAAAACAAGAGAGTCATCTGAAAATACATTTCGGTAAACGCAGCAGTCATACTGGGACCTGTTGTACCCATGTCCAACCATAAAAGAATTAAATCTTTTATACCATTGTCGAGGCGACTGCTTTAACCCATAAAGCGACTTCTTCAGCAAACAGAACTGATTCTCCTTACCCTCGACCACAAAGCCCTCCGGCTGGGACATGTAAATTTGCTCCTCTAATTCTCCATGTAGGAAAGCGGTCTTCACATCTAGTTGCTCCAACTCTAAATCATGAATTGCAACCAAACTCAACAAAACACGAATAGAAGTATGCTTCACAACGGGTGAAAAAATATCACTATAATCCACACCCTCCACCTAACTAAAACCACGAGCAACCAATCGAGCTTTGTACCTCACATCTGAGAGACCCTCGATTTTCTTCTTGAAGACCCATTTGCAGCTAACGACCCTTTTTCCTTTTGGAAGTTCTACCAACTTCCAAGTTTGGTTCTTATGAAGAGATTTCATCTCTTCATTCATTGCACCCACCCAAGCAGCTGAATCGGGTGCCGAAATTGCCTCTGAATACTTGCTCGGCTCACCAGAGGCTTCAATATCTTCAGCTGCACTAAGAGCATATGCAAGGACTGATTCAGCGTATCTACGGGGTTTCTTGGTCAGCCGCCTCTCTTTGTCCCTTGCCAACAAATACTCTTCATCTTCCTCAGATTTCGAACTCTCTCCTTGTGTCACACCGGTATCTTCATCAGCAGTCACTACTAGTGGCTCCACCTGAACTGGAGTCCCACTTGACACGGGAGTAGAAATAACAGTGTCTTTCCTGGACGGTAACATAGCAAGCTCATTAAAGACAACATTTCATTCAACCATGAGCTTCTGAGATTCTTTGCACCATAAACGATAACCCTTCACACCCAAATCGTAGCCAAGGAATATACACTTCAACGACCGAGCATTCAACTTTCCTTGATCTACATGTGCGTACGCTGGACAACCGAAGACTCTCAACTTGGACAAATCTGAAGCTCCTCCTGTCCAAACTTCTTCCGGTGTTCTTATATCCAAAACGGTGTGAGGTGAACGGTTCACTAAATAACAAGCGGTACACACTGCTTCTGCCCAAAAATCCTTAGTTAGGTCAGCATTCAGAAGCATACATCTAGCTCTCTCCAAGAGAGTTCGATTCAGACGTTCTGCTACTCCGTTCTGTTGTGGCGTGTGACGTACGGTTCGGTGTCTCACGATTCCTTCATCCTTGCAGAAATCGTTAAACTCTGAGGAACAAAATTCCAAACCATTATCCGTCCTAAGAACCTTAATCTTCTTTCCTGTTTGATTCTCAATCATAACCTTCCAGTGCTGAAAATTCTGAAACACAACACTCTTTTGTTTCAGAATATAAACCCAAGTCTTTCTGGAGAAATCATCAATAAATGTGAGCATGTAACGAGCTCCATTTTTTGACGGAACCTGAGAAGGTCCCCATAAATCAGAGTGGACATAATCTAAAGTGGCATTGGTGGTGTGCTTAGCTGCTGAGAAGCTAACCATTTTCTGCTTTCCAAAAACACAAAATTCATAGAAGTCCAGACTGCTGATTTTCTGACTTCCAAACAAACCACATTTGTTCAACACCGCCATGCCTTTCTCGCTCATGTGCCCCAACCTCATATGCCAAAGTTGGGCATTTTCCTCATCAGACAACGATGACGCTACAGCTGCGTCACCCACAACAGTTTCTCCTTTAAGCATATAAAGCTTGTCGGGCCCAAGCTTCTTCCCCTTCATCAGAATAAGTGATCCTTTGGTGATGGATAAGTTGTCATCCTCACCACTGAATTTGTAGCCCTTTGCAGTCAGGCTACCTACTGAAATCAGATTCTTGCTCGCCTTCGGAACATGTCGCACATTCGATAAAATCTTGACTAGGCCATCATGGGTCCTCAATCTGACAGAACTAATTCCTGCAACCTCGCACCTGTCACCATTGCCCATCACAACCATTCCACCTAACATTGTTTCATAAGATGAAAACCAGTGTTTATTCGGAGTTAAGTGGAATGTACTGCCCGTGTCAATCACCCAACCGTCGGAAGCTTCAGAAGCACCTGTAGCTGCCAACACAAAATCAGAATCGGACTCCGCAACATTCGAACCTGACTGATCACCACTACTAGAACCCCTTTGCTTCTCTATGTTCTGTAGCTTAAAACATTCTGATATCTTGTGACCATTCTTCTTGCAGTAATGACAAATAATATATTTGTCCTTCGACTTGGTCTTAGAGGTGTTCTTTGAGAAACTCCTCTCTTTACCCTTACCACGAGCAACAAGTGCTTCACTTTTGCTCAACTCAGAACCATCAGACTGAAGGATTTCATGTTTAATTGTACATATTTATTTTCGAAATTTTTATGCACAATAAGGATCAATTTACAATTTTCTATGATTTATTTCATGCATGCATCAATTTGTTTCAATATCTAGTTTCAAAACTTTATTAAAACAAATATGGGCTCCGAAATTCATACCTAGAAGTTCTCTAAAACTTCTTGAAGATTCGGAGACGTTGAGGATGCTCCTCGCTGCGCCGGATGCCTCCGAGTATTCACCAAACTCTAAACAAGATCGGAGAGAGGGAAGCTAGTCTCTCAATCTCCGATAGGGTTTAGAATCCAATTACTAACCCCTCTTTAATTCCCTTGAGAAGATGATCTCTTAAGAACTAAACTAAACTTAAGAATTAAGGAATTTTCGTGAATTTATGGAGAGAGAATTTTGCATAAGAAAATAATGAATTAATTAAGGAGGTAATGAGATAAACTTGTATTTATAAGCTCTCTCCAAATTACCTATTCATGTGCAACCCCTTGCCCATGATTTCATGCAAAATTCCATCTAACCATCCATTATTTAACAATAAATAATATTAGCCACGAATTAAATCAATTATGGACTAATTCCATGCATGATCTAATTAATTCTTAAATTAATTCTGCTGAAAACCGTCTGGACCGGTCGACCGTTTGGAGGTTCGGTCGACCGCTCGAACCATGTTTCGGTCGACCGTCCAATAACTCGGTCGACCGTTCGTAACAGGAATTATTCCATCTCGATGTTCGGTCGACCGACCGATTACTTTCGGTCGACCGTTCGAACAGATGAAAATTCCCTGTTATCGGTCGAGACACATCCGGTCGACAGTGCCCGATCAGTCGACCGTTTACTGCTAACCGGTCGACCGTTGGAGCACTGTTCTGCAGACTTGTCAAATTTCGGTTTAACCCCTACAAAATTTGACATTTCAGGATCAGTAGTAAATTCACAACTTATGTAACATATTATCTTATGCAATGATTAATCATTACACCCCATAATATTTACATCACATATGAATTTTATTTAGATTCTAATTATGTTATTAATCACAACATAATTTTGATTTTGCTTGTTCACCCCATGTGTCATATTTTCTACATGAAACCCGACACATCTTATGAACTCAAAATCCCCATTTCTTGTTTCCCAGTTTTGTGGTGTGACCTATGGGAGGATCTAAACTAAGTTGGCAGTGATATTAAGAGCTTAATATCACAAGATATAAGCGGTATCTAGCTACACATTATAGCTCCCAATTAGTTAGATGTCTTAATTCTACTCGAACCAAAACCCGATCCATTTAGTGATGGAGTGCACCACTTGTGTCCGTCCCTTGCCTCATGATATTAAGAATACACACAAAGTAGTATTGTGTCATCTTTGTATTAGTATTCATATCTTGATCTCTTTAAGCTAGTTATAAATATGTGACTTAACTCAAATCACATTATGCACATTATAACTTTGCTTTATCAATGGGCCCACTAATATCATCACTCAATTAAGAGGGACAATGATAGTCTTTTGACTAACTATCTTCTCCAACAAAAGTTGTACTTAACCAACCAATGCCTTTACACTACACTTATCGATAGTTCAAGACACTGATCTAATTAAGTATTCCTTAAGTGATCAGATATAAGTCTCATATCAAAGGACCAAAGACACAGTAAAATATTAATGACACAGAAACACATTTCTATAATATTTTACTTATTAGGTCTATCCAGTATACAAAAGTAATATTTTCCTCTTTTGCATACCCGTGTTGTTACTCACTTGTAGAGCTACAATGATATATGACCGACACGACAATCTTAACCCGGTAATTAATAACCCATGTTAATTACAATGATTGTGAATATCTTTTGTTTTATGTAAACCAATATCTTTTAGAGCTCTACGGTTAAGGACCAAGAGCCTCTTCGTTAACACTTCTAAAAGACGAATAACATAAACAAGGAACAAAATGATTTCTCATTCAATTCATAATAATTGACATTTAAAAGTAAAACTTTTAGAACACATTCCCTTCACAGACCTCTTCTCCATATCAGATTTGGAGGAGAGTGCGTTTTTGACATCCGCAAGAGAGATGTCGGTCCTGCTTTACATCATTGTCTCCACGAAGTGATCATATGAAGAACTCAACGAGCAAAGTAAAAGGATCGCTTGATCCTCATCAGAAAACCTTGCTTCAACCTTCTCCAGGTCCATGATGATTGCATTGAAATCATCCAAGTGTTGCTGAAGGGAGATACCCGACTTCATCTTGAATAGGAACAACTTTTTTTTCAAGATAATCCGGCTCGCAAGTGACTTCTTCATGTAGACTTCCTCTAATTTCTTCCACATACTTGCAGCCGTCTTCTCCTTCAACACTTCTCTCAAAACTTCGTCAGACAACGATAGCTTTATTGTTGACATCGCCTTACGATCAAGTTTTTGCCTATCTTGTTCGGACATTTCTTTTGGCAACCTGTCCAAGCCCTCAAGAACGTCATCCACCTCTTGCTGCACCAAAATTGCGTGCATCTTGACTTGCCACAAGCCGAAATTGACATCTCGGCTCAAGTTCTCAATCTTCCAATGATTTGTCATGAGTACTTGACAAAAGATCGATGAAAAATCCCCAAATTCGGACCAAAAAAGCTCTGATACCAGTTGTTAGGAATGAAAACCAATCCCAAATACGCAGCGGAACAGAAAACGGCAAATCTAATTGGCTAATCTTGAGAACAAAACGCAAATACAAAATCCAAACCACACAAACACGCAAGATTTAACGTGGAAACCCAATGCGGGAAAAACCACGGACGACACAACTCAAATCCACTATAAAGAAACGTATTACAAGAGATGATTACAAGGAGACGCGAACGAACCGACAAGATACCCGGCTCAAATCTCTCCCACCGAATCACAAGGATGCTCTCTCTTTCTTTTCTCTCTAGAATGCAAAAGTGGACAATAGGAATTAACCTTAAACAAAAGGGACGAAATTGCCATTATATAGTAGGCCTAAACAAGTATTAATTGCACCAAAATCACGTGGAGAAATATGCAAAACGTGGGTAGAACTGGGTCCAAAAGGTCGACCGAACGGTTGCTTCGGTCGACCGATCCAATAACCGTATCTCAAACGGTCGACCGAAATTGAAGTACCGGTCGACCGAAAAACGACAGTAACTTTTCTGGCTTGCGCTAGTGCATACACGGTCGACCGTACACTTAAGTTCCGGTCGACCGAAAAATCAACATGCACTTTTCTCCCAGCTCCTCGAATGTTTCCGGTCAACCGAATCCAAGGTTCCGGTCGACCGAAAACCGACAGTAACTTTTAGCCCAGCTCCAATTGTGTGCCCGGTCGACCGAATCCTAGATTCCGGTCGACCGAAAAACGACAGACACTTTGTTGGACAAACCAACACACATTCGGTCGACCGAAACACTCCTTCCGGTCGACCGATCGTCTGTTTTTCTGCACTAATACTTTAAACACATATTCAAGGTAAACAACAACAATTTATTTATAAGGAAGTGGTGTAGACTAGGGGTGTGCAGAACCCGGGTCGGTCCGGTCAACCGGACCGGAACCAACCGTCCGGGTTCCGGTCCGGACATTTCTCAAAATTCGGTTCCGGACCGATCCATTTTTTGTTTTTTTTATAGTTTTAAGGTTAAAAACCAGTCCTGGACCGGACCGGACCGAATCCAACCGGTCCGGACGCTGGATAAAAATCAGATCTGGTCCGGACCAGATGCACAACCCAGTGTAGACGTTGTTTGGAAGAAAAAAAATGGGGTAGATCTGATCCACCAATTTAATGGAAAATTGATAACAAAATAAAATTTAAGATGGCGTGTAATTAAGTATGCAAAAATTAATGAGATAAAGCATAATAATATCCTTTTTAGTACACAAAATCTTGTTTGGTACTAAAAGGAGGTCGAGTTTCCATGTCATCCTTTTTTTATTCAAAGAAGAATTTGAGTGATAATTCGGCCAACACATGTGAGATATTAATTATATTGTGCCTATATTTATTGATAAGAAATTAGATTAGCCAACTGTGCAGATTTGCTTGATTTAGATGTTAACAAGTTGGCCGAATCTCTTATTATCTTGCTTGCACGGGACTCCCTAACAACTCAAACACATGGAGGACAATGATCCACATCGAATTTGACTTTTGCTCAAATTGCAAATAATTAAGACTCATGTTTATTGTTGATGTGTAATGTTGAAGAATGGTAACACAGAGATGTCTATGGCATTGATGTTGAGCATGAGACAATCTAGAGACTAATTAATAATCTAAAGAAGCTAGTTTCGAGTTCGATTCGAAACTAAATTAATATCTGCAGTATGATTACGCAAATATACAAAGGTTTAATGGTAATGAATTTATACTTCAATGGTTACAATATTTGTATGCATTGTATATCTTAACGGATATTCTTAAACTTAACATATTATGTTTATTTGATAACACCCACTAATCCCAAGACAAATCCTTCCTGAAATGAAGTTGATAATGCGAAGATCGCGACACATCTAAAAATATACTTCCAAGGATGTCTGCAATCGAGAGAGAATTAAAACAACAACGCAACCGTACGTGAACATCTGTTTAAATAACTTACAGTCAGTATAGGATGAAAATGTGCCACATTAAACTGAAATTTCAATTTAAGATCAAGAGATTGAAATCAAAACATGTTTTGGTTGGAGTTTTGGTTCAAAGGTAGAGTCTATTTTCCAACAAAATTAATTTAATTTTATATATTTAATTTCAATGAAATACACTTGCACCAATGCAATATACATTCAACACAATACCAGATCTACATCTCATCTTTGCTGTCCAATAATTGATATATATATCCAAACTGAGACTGAAATATACTCCACCCGTAGCCAACGATATGCACATTGGTCCCGGATATTCTGGATTGTGCTACTTCTATTATATCACAACAATACAACTCGCTAAATTACCGATATGCAACAAGATGATGACCAAACGGATCCGACAACGAATTCTTTGAAAACTAATTTTCGTTGTCCATTGCAAAATTTGGAACATCATGGACTATATCAAAGAGCTATTTAAATGATCTACATTTCTTTTATTATGGAATCGCAGATTGTCAGTTGCATTTTGTATCATTTGAGTCAATTGGAAACAACCTCACTGTTTTACAATAGTAGGGTTGCGTATACCCAACCCCCCCACCCCCCTCGCTTAGGTGGGAGCCTCTTCTGAGGCACTGGGGTTATGTTGATGTGTATTTAAATTAAAAAAGGAGTTGAGCGAGAAAACTTGAGAGAAACATATAAAGAAACAGCAGCTAAAACATTGCACGCAAGTGAGGCTCAAGTTTATTGAATGTTGCTTTGTTTGTTGGTACGCTAGACCATGCTAACAAGTAACAACAAAACCTCGAAAAAAAAAGCTTTTTTCTACCCTTGATCTGATAGTAACACATATTGTTAAACAAACCCTGCATGGAAACGTCTAAACTTCCTTCTAAGCACCTCTACCAACAAAGCTTCAACTGTGATAGTCATGACAACAATACCAAGAAAATTATGGGGACTCAAAATCCAAAATATAGTCTAGAGCTCCAGTAATGACGTACTAACTCTAGAGATCTTTAAGTAGATTATAAGCTGATACGGAAAATAAAGAATCACATAAACACGACAAAACGCTGAAGCCACTCATTTTTCAATAGAGAGGTGATAAATCGATATTCTTTTCTGTTCCAGAAGTAAAAGAAACTGAACCCTCCATCATCTAAAAACAAGATTAAAGAATAAATAGCATCTCCACAGAGCTGAAACAATCCCAGTCCAAAAATCAGAAAAGGGAGTTTTAAGCCACATGGGCACATCAATCCTAGTCCAAAAAAAATTCTTCAACTTAACTTATAACTTACACACGCTAAATAACACATGGTTTGGCCACTTCGCCGCTCGCTCTTCTTTGGAATTACAACACAAAGATCTTGACAGATCTCAAAAATAAGGAAAAACATGATAGGCGGTAAGAGAAACGTCCGGATGATATAAAGCAACAGGAAGCCATAATTTAATGGCGTCCCCTTGTTCCATTTCTTGTTTTCCATTTCCTCGGCCTTCTCTGGAGGCTACTGACAGATGTCTCGGACATTAATCTTAATCCTTCCCGAAGTCAGCATTGTAATGTGCACTTGATTCCAGCTTCTTAGCATCATTCAGCTTCCTTACAGCCTGAGAAAATCATGATATCAGACAAGTACACTCAGAAACCAAAACTATCTATTTAAATCACCACATAATCACTATCCCTACTCATCCTGTCAGCAGTTAACAACAAGCAACCAACATAGGGATATATATTTACCACGCTAAACTGAAATTTCAGTTCTAGATCAAGAGATAGAATCAAAACATGCTTTGGTTATAGTCAGGGTAGAGATTATTCTACAACAAAATTATTTTTTTGATGAATAATTTCTCTGTGCAAGGATTCACTGTCGTTTAATGTGTGATATTTAGTGTTTAATTTCTATAATATATTATTTATGACTTAAGTCTACTCCAAGTGGAATGAAACAAAATGTCTTTTTAATTTATAATTGTATTTGTTATTTTTATTGTCTTATGCTTCTAAAATTTCCTACTTGGACATGACTCTAGGATACCCAATTTAAACTGATCAGCATTAGAATCAATTCGCACCTTGGATTGATCTTTTTTCTTCCAAAAATCACCATTGGTTAGGGTTTGAAAAATCAGTAACACCGAAGCATACCAACTAATTTCCATCTTTATTACCACCATGCAAACTTCCGAAACAACTTGTTAATATGTATCCACTCAATGCTACAATTACCAGCAAAGCTATCAAATGAAGGACATCCATACTATGCAAATGCAACTATATACAAGAACACAAATTTGATTCAAATCTCAACATCTGCAGAAGCAACTGACCTTCATAAAGTCTTCATGAATGACATAGTCACGTTCAGCGCGAATTGCTGACATTCCAGCTTCTGTGCACACATTCCGGAGATCAGCTCCATTGAAGCCCTGAAAATTGAAATGGGGTGTTAAAGATGCAAAGAGAAAATGTAACATTTAGCAGGTGTTTCCAGATCAACCCTACCTCGGCGAGTTTCACCACTGCTTCATAATCTATTTCCCCATGCTTAGCCATACCAGCAGCGTGTATTTTAAGAATTTCTGTTCTTGATTGTTCATTAGGCAAAGGAATCTCTATCTTCCTATCTAATCGTCCTGGGCGAAGAAGTGCTGGATCCAGAACATCCGGTCTGTTGGTTGCCATAATCATTTTGACCTAGAGCATTATTAAAATCAAAGATATTTAAAATAGAATCTTAGTATGATTAAATTTTGACATCAATCAAAACAAAGTTGTTAAAAAGAGGATCCAATGAACCATAATGTGAAAATTTAAGGACATCAATTCTACCAACAGTTGGAAACTAGCAAGCAATTTATGGTGGCCACTAACTCCTCCGTCAAGAGATTTTAATATTGTGATATCGTCCCAGAACCAGACTGTCTACATGAGAACCTGATTACCTGAAGAGATGTTTGAATTACAGCTTGCATGATGTAACAATTGCCATGACTCAACTTTCATGGTAGATCAAAAGTGTGAACTCATGCAGTCATGTGAAATAATCAACCTATCAGATTATTCGGGAAATGGACATGTGGACCAACTATTTACCTCTTTTTGAGTGACCTAGAGAGTATATAAGACATGATTGTAGGAAGATGTGTACCTTTCCAAGTTGATCAAATCCATCAAGCTGATTAAGAAGTTCCATAAGTGTTCTTTGAATCTCACGGTCAGCACTTGTGCCCTCGCTAAAGCGACGGCCACCAATAGCATCAATTTCATCCATAAAAATAATGCATGGCTGGGGCAAAGAAAAAGATTTTATTGGTGAAGAAAGAATAAACATAAAATGTCTTTCCAAAGATTTTATCTGAAATAAACTCTGTTTGAACATGTCAAGTCTTCTAAGCTACAGATAAATTTGAATAAAGAGATCACAATGTCAGTACAGTTGCATCTTCAAAAATAATCCTAGTAGTAAGGCAAGTGAAGGAACAATTCAACTAGAGAACTGAAGGCTACCTGATGTTCACGAGCATAGCCAAACATTTCCCTGATCAATCGAGCACTTTCACCAATGTACTTGTCAATGATTGCACTTGAAACAACCTGCAGTCATGTTAGGAACTTGCACAAGCATTTACCTAAGCTAGGAGAACTGCACGAACAAGGACTGGAAGAGCGAACCTTCAAAAAATTAGCATCTATGTTGCTGGCAATTGCTCTTGCTAATAAAGTTTTCCCAGTTCCGGGGGGACCATAAAGAAGCACACCCTGAAATCATAAAAAAAAATGTCAAGCTTTTCTAAAAATATCTCATGCACATTATAGCATTACCCTTTATAAAAGAGAAGTAGAGAACATAGTGGTCCTACAAAGATTTTCATCCGACAACTTGTATTTATCGTTTTGCCCCCAAATATTTCCAAATATGCCCTCCCTATCCTCTTTCCCTTTCTCTTACTCGTGAACCAACCATAGAAACCTCTGTGTTCCAAATCCAACCCCCTTATGTCAGCGACCGTAACACCGACCATGTCATCCAATGGGATGCTTACAATCACTCATACCTACGCTGCTTTAAAACCTAGGCCCATGCCGTCTGCCAACCCACCGACCTACTCAACAAATGAGATACGTACTCACGTATCATATTTCGGCCACCTATCTTCAGTCTTAGGAACTCCGGTGGTCACCAACTGCTGATTTCCCCTCCACCCCAACCGCTTTGCGGTCATCTTCACCTATGGTTGTCTCCATCATGAGTGCCGGAACCCTGTCAGTTTTGCCAATCTTAAATGTCGGACTTTTGATGATGAGTTTTTGATTTCTGTAGAAAGCATTGATTTTAAAAAATATTGAGCATCGGGTTTTTTTCGTTCATGTGTAATTTTGTTGGGAGTTTTTTTTGGCTTTCTTGACCGTTCATGACTTATCTTTGTTTTGATTCCCATCAAAAATAAGTTCACACTTCACTATTGTCATTGTTTCTTTGAATTTTTACTATCCATGAAGATATTTGGTGTTTTCGTTTAAATTTTGGACTACTAATACTAATACAAGTATTTTGTAGATTGATCATAAGTTGCATTGCTTTCATTGTTTTTGTAGGATGTTATACCAAAACGATAATTCCTTGTGATGGTATATAATATAAGTCCTTGATGGATCATTACAGCAAAATTTAGAAGGTTTCCAAATTCTGCTGGTTGGTTTCTATTAAAACAATTCCTTTGCTACAGATTACAGAATGAATACCACTACCAAAGTTTTGGAAGACCCTTATTTCACCAATTTGTCTACTCACCGCTGCAAAAACTCAGTGCATGTGCCTTTACGAGTTTTCTAAATTTTTTACTCTATAAAGTGATAGTGGTTGAGAAACGACTACTATAATATCAAAGTAAGCTTTCAAACAACTATAATACCAAAGATTTTGTTGATAAAATTTACGATTAATTTGCTTAGTTAGACCGCACGTGTGAAGCATGTGCCTTTGCTAGCTCTTCGTGTAATTCATCGCATGTGATGATCGGAGTTTAAGACCACTTTTTATGTTCTTTGTGGATGTTTACAGAGTTTTTTTGTAACCAAGCGGTTGTTTTTAGTTCCTTGATTATGAAAATGTATGTTTGTAAGAATTTTGGGACCTGGTGGATTTGTAATCTTGTTGTGTTGATGATTTCTCTGCATTACACATGTGTGCTAAAATTTAGATGTTTTGGTGTTGTTTTCTCTGTAACTGCTTGGATGTGTGTTAAATTTCAGATTTGGGATATGGTCTGGTCGACTCTGTGCTTCAAATCGATATTAAGTTTGAAGGTTTAGTTTTCATGAAGGGGAACAATTTGTTTGGAATTGTAATTTAGTTTTTGTGCTAGCCATTAGTTCAACTTAAGAAATCCACCACTGACACCAAACAAGGGGAACGCTTGATGCAATTCGAGAAAATGTACTCTGAATCTAACAAACAATTGCAAGATCAAGAAGCCAGGAAACGAAACAAGTTGCACAAGCTCTTAATATCATAACTACACAGAAGACGTAACCACTCAAAACAGTCAATTCAAAAAAAATTTAAAACTAATTGAACATCTTATGTGACCAAGTTGTTATATATCATGTCATAATATAGTAAGGACTAAGGACGTACTGTGTGCATATAGTGCACATATTTGTTTGCATATTGTATTCCCAAATTGATAATGATTATATTGTCCCCCAAAATTGATAAAATGGAGATTATTAATTGCTTGCCCACTTCAAGCACATGCTTTAGCATGTCCCCTTTTCACTAGTCATTATAAAATGTAAAAGTTCTCCAAAACAGAAGAGACAAGCACTGATATTGTACACCCCCAAAGAAGATAAAAGCAAATGTGAAATGGTCATTAGGAATTCAAGTTGAAAAAAAAGAGAAAGGAAATGTGGGCAAAATGCATATTGTGAATGCAATATATACTAGAAGATCAAATCTTGAAAAGAGGCAAGTGCCACTTTCGTCCAGTGGGGAAAAATAATGAGAATTAAGAGAAGGAACAAAAATAACTGTAACTACCTTTGGAGGCTTAATACCAACTCTGAGGAAAAGCTCCGGATTCATCAGTGGTAGCTCAATGGACTCTCTCAGTTCACGTATCTGATCAGATAAGCCACCAACTGCTGAATAACTAACATTACCAGGATCTTCATGCAGCATATTGTACACAACAGGATCAACCTGAATCCACAAAGATATTAGATGTTTACTTCTCTAATATAATAAATATAAATAAGCAATAATTATAGAAATCAAGTACTTTTGTGAAACGACAACAGTACCTACAACAATGTATTATAAAACCTGATATCATTTTCTTAAAAACAAATACATATTTTTATATTTCTAGAGACTTAGATAGCATTTTGCTTCTTTCTAAGGGATGGCTTCCACAAATGAGTCCTGCAAGCAAAACTACACATTTAAAATTTCAACAATCTGTAATTTATTTATATTTTCAATGTTACAATAAAACTGATCTGGGTGGTGAAAAATGTAGGATATATTTGCCGAAAATATATATTGAATACAATAAACTATACATATTTACCTCTCGTGGAAGAGCACGCATGATTGTGAGCGTAGTCATGTCAAGAACCACTCTTGTCCCTGCTGTCAACTTTTCTTTATCCACTTTGCTACGGCAGCCAACAACGTACCTTGGTCCACTGCTGGCTTTGACGATCACTAGGTTAAAAAAGGGGCATCTGATTAGTTTATTGATTTAATGTTTTAGTGATTCAAAAATATGATTTCAGATTTCAAATGAATTCCAGTCACCAAATATTAAGGGAAAAATGCATCCCAAATCAAGGTGCTTTCTATGATATGTAAAAAAAAATATAAGATGAAAATACCAACAAATTGCCAAAGAAACATAAACATGACTGCTCTTGGTGGGGTTCGAAACTGAGAATCCTTGAGTCAATAGAAGAAGAAGAAGAAGAAACAAAGAGAAAAAAAGAAACATATATAAAAAAAATCTGGAATCAACCTAACATATTGATAATGCCATTAATAGCCAAGGATAATGGACAATATATCAAGAATGAACGATGGCAAATCCATATAGAACTTTAATGGTCTTAGACCACAATAATATAATAAACCTACAGTCTTTTTTTATCGTTTATAATAAACCTGGAATCATGTTACAAATGCTGCAATTTTATGATTTACTGAAGCTGCAAACCAAAATTGAATATGCAAATAGACCAACATTATTAGATATTTAAACATGCTCTTTTACTCTTTAGGTTTAAATCAATAACATACTTCATCCTTCAACTTGTGTATTGTCCAACAAACAGTGTTTATTGTAATATATTGCAGAAGAGAACATATGAATACACAAGATAATGGTTATAAGGCAATAGAAATTAGAAACCAAATGAAAATTTATCCATGCTCTATAATATATTCATTTTATCATGAATTGTGATAGTTGTTACTTACAACGTTCACTGTCAAGGGGACGGAGAACTTCGCCTATGATTTGTCCAACACTTTGCAATGACTTCAAATCATCTTCAGTTTTGGCAAATTCTTTCTTTGACATGCGTAAGCTTTCCCTTGCTGCATTTACAAGGATTAGCATGTTTATGTCCACAGACACCAGCACAAAAATAGAAACAACAACAAAGCCATTCATGAAAATAGAAACAGCAGCATAAAAACATTCATTTAGTGCACCGCCCCCTCATAGGCTGACTAAGAAATAAGAACCATGCCAATGAAACCACAACTTCACACATTGGATCAATCTCAACACACAAACACACACACCATAAAACCCTAAATTCCACTACAAAACCCAATTTCTCACCAAAAACATAACAAAACACACCCTTTGAGATCTCACATCCATGTGGATTGTGCATGTTTCAATCCTGTACGAATTCCTATTCCACTAAAGAGGCCAACTTTCCACCGGAGCCTTTTTAAAAATAAGGCTCTTTGAGAGCTTAAACTTGCAGGTATTTCTTTCAATCTAAAACCCTAACTCCCTAAATCCACTAAAAATCCCAACTTTCCACCAAACCCTCACAAAGAACATCTGTTACAATCACCCAAACTCATGGGTGTTGCGCGCCTTTCAATCTTAAACCTCGAATTCTGCTAACAACCCCAACTTCCCACCAAACCCTCGGAAATAAATGTTATGTCTACGGGTCTGATTAAAGCATAAAGCATGATTGTGATGGGGGGAAGGGACAGTAGCCCCCCTGTAAGGGGACAAGTTTGTCCAAGCTGGCAAGGAACATGCAAGCAAAGGCCTAAACTTTTTGTGATTTGTGACCCAAAATTGTATTCAGATTCTCAAACAAATTGACCCGGATTTCAATAGATCGTTGAGATATAGACAGTTCATATTTATCTACTTTTAGGGTTTGTCTATATAAGCACTTGTATCTCTCTTCTGTAACTTGTGACTGTTTGCAGAGTAGTGGGTTAGGGTTTGAGGCAGCCGTGGTTTTATACCGAAAGGGTTTCCACGTAAATCATTATTTTGTGGTTTGCGTGTGCACTTTTCTTCTCCGTTTTACTGCTCCCGCTGGTCGAATTTGCTAACAAGAACCTCCGTTGCAATCACCCAAACTCAAGGGTGTTGAGCGTCTTTCATTCTTGAACCCCGAATTTGATAACAATCTCAGCTTTGCACCAAATCATCAAAGAGAAACCCCTTTCTGAGAGCCCAAACTCGCGGGCGTTTGCCTCTTCCGATCTCAAATTTCCACTGAAAATCCCAATTTTCCCCAAACCCTCGTAGAAAAACCCCAATAGAAGACCCCAAAAATCGCGGGCATTCCCCTCTTTCGACCTCAACCCCCTAAAAACCCTAATTTTCACTAAAAATCCCAACTTGCGAGACCTCAAACTCGCGGGTATTCCCCTGTTCCGATCTGAAACCCTAAATCCAACAAAAAAACCGAACACTCGATCAAACCCTAGAAAACAACGAACCAGTGCGCACTCTGGACTCGAGCTCCTTGAACTGGAGCAGCTTCTTTCGGTACTCGGCGGAGACAGTGCGGCGGCGCGCGGCCTCGTCTGCTCCTCCTCCTCCTTCGCTCATCCTCTCGATCTCCGGCGACGGCGACGTGGGGTTTCGAGGTCGATTTGGGGAAAAGGAGAAGGGAAGGAAGTGAAAGAAAATAACCTCTTAAGCAAGGCAGATGGGATTTTTGGGCTTCGCTTTCGGGCTTTAAACGGATCTTTAATCGGATTACAATTTCGTCTGTCTCCGTATTTTATTTAAAAACTGAAACGAATTGACGAACTGAGTTCGACCAAAAACTGTAAGTGCATGAAAATAGTGATACGATTAAACACGACTTAACACGAAAAACATTTTCAAGTGCATGAAACGTTCTTTTAACTTTATAATGGTTGCTCAACATGTTATTTAAATATGATTATTTTTTTTCCTTCAAATTGTACCTAACACGGTTAACAAGAATTCCCAACATCAATCGAAAACTATCTGACACGAAAAGCACAAAACACAACCCAATTGTCATGTGCTGGGTCTAATGACACTATCACACACTCATTTAAATCCGAAACATCTCAAACATGAGAGTGTCAGATTGGAATTCAATACATGGTTTTGACCATCTAAAGACAATAAATCACCAAACTAACTAGTGTCTTCTCCGACAATTGTTACTCTATAATAATTGTTCAACGTGTTACTTAAAAATGGCGTATCCTCTACAAATTTCGCTCGACACGAACAACGAATTTCTGATAAACATACTCAATCACCTGACACAAAAAAACACACGACACGACTCAATTACTGGGCCCACACGACACACTAATCACAATCAAATCAAATCACACTTTCTAATCACTCTTGAAAACCCTAACCCCCACCTTTGCCGGCGCCCGATAATGCCTTCTTCAACAAATGTAACTTCATAATAATTGTTCAACATGTTACCTAAAAATGATGAATCTTCTTATAATTCATTCAACGTGATTAACACAAAATTCTGATAATCATGTCAAATCACCAGACACGAAAAGCACACCACACGACCCCAATTACTCAGTCGACATGACACATTGATCACAAACAAATCAAATCACACTCGCTAATTACTCTTGAAGAACTTAAACCCCACCTTTCCCACCTTTTGTCGGCGCCGATAATGTCTTCTTTGACAATTATAACTTCGTAATAATCGTTAAAATGTTCCCTGAAAATGACAAACTTCTTCTAATTTGTTTACATGATTAGCACAAAATTCCAATAAAAATACTCAATTACTTGACACGAAAAGTATAGGACACAACCAATTACTCGGTCCGCACGACACATTAATCACAAACAAATTAAACTTTACTTGTTAATTAATCTCTAAGACCTTAAATCCCACATTTACTAGTGCCAATAATGTATTTTTTTGACACCCAAACACCTGACACTAAAAGCTCGCGCCCGACCCGATTACCTGTCGCGCCACCACACACTAATCACAAACAAATCAAATCACACTTAGGGTATGTTTGGTTAACAACTTGAGGAGAGAAAAGAAAAGAAAAGAAATTGAGAGAAATGTTATAATACAAAATTCAATTCAACTTTCTCTCCAATTTTGGAGAGAAATGGAGAGAAACGGAGAGAAAGTGAATAAATAATATTTTAGTGACCAAAATATCCTTATTAAAAAACCTACCCAAAAATCCTAATTTGCTACATCTAAATACTCATTTCTTGTTCCATCTTCCGTCACCCAACCGTTCTACCTTCTTTTCTTTCCTACCTAAATATTTCATCATACTCATCTTCTCATTTCTCACTCTCATTTAAATTAGTCTACACCGATCGAGATGAGTTTTGTTAACACTATGATAGGAAAATTGTTGAAAATTTCTATCATGTTGTAATCATTTGTAGTATTATTTTATAATATTTCAATTGAAAATTTTGAGTTGGAATAGAATTTGTTTTTTTAATTTATTACGAATTTTGAGAATTTAAATTTGATATATTCCTATTTATGGGTTAAGATCTATATTCAAATTAATTTTACATGAGAAATGTTTTTTTAATATTTTGCATATTACATTGTTTGTAACATTTCTGAGTTTGTACGACTTCAAATTTTCAAGTTTGGTGGATATATTTTTATTTGTAATAATTTATAGTTCTGAACATTATAAAATAATGTAGAAAGATGTAAGTCAAAAGTATAATACAAAATAAAGGGTATTTTGGTCTTTTAGAATGTTTTTTTATTTTCTTTTATATCGTAAGATTTTAATTAAACAAGAAAAACGTATTTGTTATAATGAGTATCCAAACAAGAAAAAAGAAATATATTTATTTTCCTTTCTTTTTTATCCATTTCTCTAGGGTGTTATCCAAACGTACCATTATTCCTTAATTAAATTACCATCCAAAACCTTAAACCCCATCTCCACCATCTTCTCCGGCGCCGGCAATGCCTTCTCCGGTCGACCTCGCCTCCACACCTCACGGGCGGTCCCTCGTCGCGTCCCGCCGCATCCTCCCAGGCGAGGTCATCCTCTCCGACTCCCCGATCCTCCTCTACCCCTCCTCCACCTCCCCTCCCAACCGCTACTGCCCCAACTGCTTCCAAACCCTAACCTCCAACCCCTCCCCCTGCCCGTCCTGCCCGTCCCTCTTCTGCTCCCCCTCCTGCCTCTCCCTCGCCCTCTCCTCCTCCCACTCCCCTTGGGCCTGCTGAATCCTACCCCAAACCCTAACTCTAACCCACAAAGATCAGATTTTTTTCTTAATTTCCGCTTATAATCTCGCTTCCACCAATCCGGTTGGTTTCAAGAAGCTGTTGTCCCTTCATGGGGACGGGAATCCTAGAGAGTTCGGTCAAGGGATTGCACGGCTTTCTATCCGTGTTTCCGCCGCCGGTGACGGAGTTCGGGTTTTCGGTGGTGTTGACGGCGGTGCTTCTGGCGAAGGATAGGATGAATTCTTTCAGGTTGATGGAGGAGTTTAGGGAGGGGTCCCGAGAGGCGTGAGGGCGTATGGGGTTTATCCGAATGTGTCGTTTTTTAATCATGATTGTTTGCCAAATGCGTGTAGGTTTGATTATGTTGATGGTAAAAAGGAGCGGAATTTGGATATCGTGGTGAGGGCGATACATGAGGTGGAGGAAGGTAGGGAGGTGTGTTTGAGTTATTTCCCGGTGAATTGGGGTTTTAAGGAGAGGCAGGCGAGGCTGTTGGAGGAGTACGGGTTTTGTTGTAAATGAGATAGATGTGAGGTGGAGAAGAATTGGAAGGAGGATGAGGATGGAAGTGGAGAGAGTATGGAGGAGAAGGAGAATGGTGGTGGTGAGAATGAGAATGAGGATTTTCCGCATGCTTATTTTTTCGTGTGGTTTGTGTGTGACAAGGAGAGTTGTGGAGGTACATTGGCTCCTTTGCCTCCGACGGCGGAAGGTGTGGTGTCTGATCAGTTGGAGCGCAATGTTTGTGGATGTTTGAGGAAGGCTGAAGACGAGGACGAGGAAGACGATGGCGCTATGATGGATGATTAAATTTGTTTCTAGAACTTCTCAGGTATTTTTTTCTTTTCATTTTACTAATACCACCCACTTGCTGTTTATGTATTAAGTAGTGGCAATAATCATCTTTCATGGTAAAAGATAAAATAGTTGGGTAATTGATGCCAACTTGTTATATTGAATCGTCTAGATAGTTGGTTGTGTAAAGGACTGTATTTTTTGTTTGATAAGGATGGTACGTGAACATCCAATAGTAAAATTCCGTAGGTCAAAATAATTGTCTGTATAATGTTATACTTTCTGATTATGGGCGCGTCTCTTGAGAAATAGATCATCGTTACAGAATTACAAACATGCAAAGGTACATAAGTACATTCTTAGTTAAGATCACTTCTGCGGTGAATATGTGTGTGGAGGAGTTCGGGTGAGTAAGTTGCTTGGGAGTTTGATTGAGGTCACAAGGTATTTTCATCCAGCCTTTGTGAGGCCATCCTTAGTGGGATCATCTGCGCGGATGACCCCTAAGACGATCGGGTCATGGGACGACCCTTGCGGTTGTCCAACAACAAGGTCGACGACCTGGTCGTTGGAGCAACCCGGTTGGGTGGTATTATTTTTTTGTTAATTTTAGTTTTGTTTTGGTTTTTTAATTAGTTTTAATCTTTTTTAAATCTTTTTTTCCTAAAATTTGTTTTGTAATTGTTTTTATTTTAAAAAAATTAATTATTTTTTTATTTTTTTCAAGATCGACTCCCAAATGTGTGGAGTAGAGAGCATATTGAAAAGTTTGGTTATTTTATTCAATAAATTTAAAAAAAAATAAAAACAATTAGAAAACATATTTTAAAAAAAGAAGATTTAAAAAACAGATTAAAAATGATTTAAAAAATATCGAAATGAGATTTATTGGTAATTTGGTCTTTCCAAATAGATTATTGTTAATGTTTTTGGTAAATATAAATAATTTTGGAATAGAATAAAATTTGATAAGAAAATTAATGATGTGGAGGAAAGAGAGTGAGATGACCTAGGCCAGGGTTAATGGGTGAATAGTGAAGGAAAAAGAAGAGGTTGAATTATGATGACATGGTAGAGAGAAAAAGAAGAGAGAAAAGTTGAATGACCTAGGTCATGGTTGCAGATGCTTTGAAAGCTCTCTCATGGCTCCACAGTGCACTCATGTTTGACACCGAGTACTTCCTAGCCGAACATGAACATTGCTCTTGGATTGATCACCTAAACAAGCTGGTAGGAGTTTGAAATGAAAAGGCTTAAGATCGGACAAATGACTCTAATAATAGTGTACCAAGGACATCTATCAATCTATGCATGCCTAACACATATACCATACACATCAACATTTCCCCGATGCCTCAAGGGAGGCTCCTGCATGAGTGGATTGTAGGGATAAAAGTCATAACTACAATACACAGTCCTTCACAAAATACATCAACTCATCGACTTATGCTTTTTATTGTGACCTATGTGAACCGACAATGATAGTTAACGGGATAAAAGCCATAGCTATAATACACAGCCCTTCACTTAATTTTTTTACACATCAACCCATCGACTTATGTTTTTTATTGTGATCTATGTGAGCGACAATGGTAGTTAGTGGGATAAAAGATCTATGTGAATGACAATGGTAGTTAGTGGGATAAAAGTCATAGCTATAATACACAGTCCTGCTTTTTTTAAAAGTTAAAATTGCTTCAAAAGACTGCTCCTTAATTCACAAAGTCTCTGCCTTCTAATTTGATACCTGTTATGCAATAATTTAAGAGTGTATCTGGTCAATAAGTGAGCTGGTTAAACTTCATTGAGTCGGCGCACATGTCGACATGGAGCTTGATGTAGTAACAGGCTTGCAATATTCTGATAAGCTTGGTCCCAGATAATGCTCAATTTTCCGATGTTAGGCCCTTCTGGGTCATGAAACTCAGTTCTTACGGGATTGCTCTAACTTCAGCATTAGCATATTGGCCAAGTAATTTTGAATATTGCTTATGATTCCATGTTGTCATGTTCTAGTCTGTCTATTAATTTCAAAATTTCAGACTACTTGTTACATTGCTTTGTCAAAATTATATATTATGAAACTATCTGGACCTCTGGTCCAAATTTACTTTACTAGTCTCTACTCGATTAATTATCGATCGATTCTGCAGAATCTTATTCCCTTTTTTCCACTGTCATTTGACTTCTAAAGACATTTTTCCTATCTATCTTTCATTGTGCCAATTTCAGCTTTAAATGCTAGAGTTTCCTCTTTCAATCTCTTCATTTTGTTCCATTTATCTCTACAATGAAAGAACCAACATGTTCCTTTGTTTTCACGACATCCTTTATGTTTTACCTTAAGTTGTTTAGACCTTGCACTTAAATAGCGTTTCTTGAATCTTCCCCCATATAGTTACGAAGTTGCCTACGTTAGAATTTACTATATACAATAAACATTTACATCCTTATCATCTACCTGATCAATAGTAATTTTATTTGCATGCAGATTTTGGTTCATCATTGGCCACAGGATGGTAGCCGTGTAAGTAACAATGGCTACAAAACACGTTTGTGATATAAACTTCCAAAAGCCTTAGGATGTGCCACGAAGTAGATTTCTCTCGGTGAAGTAGTGGTGTTGGCAATTGAAGTCCACACAAATGCCCGCCAATTGAAGTCCACACAAATGCCGGAGTAACTATTATTTTCCTAAATTATCCCTTTTAACTGTTGGGCATCTATGTTTGTTTACCCTAGCTTCTATTTAGTTTCTTTGCTCTCCATACTAATTGTCCCTTATCAACTCAATGGGTTGAGTACATCGCTTGATGTCTTTCACCTCATTTCACCATGTGTTTTCAATGCAGCTTTTTCACATCTGTTTGTCTGAATGAAATTTTCTGCTGATTGTGTTGGATGACAGTAGTGTTTCAGCTTTTAAAATTTTCTGTTTGTGTGATGTTTTCTGCTGATCGTGTTTGAATATGGTGTGCAACTTACAAAATAAATGGGAAAAAGGCTACTAGTAGAATTGCACAGATGTACTCTAACCTCTAGGGTTTGTTTAGGGCACAGATTGCAGAAGTGTACGACCATGACCAGGCCCTAGGATTCTGAATGTCAAAAGGTGTTTCTATTTTGATCAGTATTTGATTTAAAAAAATATATTGGCAGGGTTGTGTAACCACATGGTTGGTAGTTACTGGGTGAGGATGGAATTAACATCCCCTTCTTGCTCAACTAGTCCTTAAAACATGGTAATTGGGATACACTTTGTCAGTATTCGAAGTTTCTACATGAGTTTTAACCGGTACCAGTATCTTAACCGGCAGACTCAAATTACTAATTTGGTTGTCCTTAGCAGGATCACAATCATCAGGACGTCCACATGCTAGACACAGTGATTTTAACATTCATATGATTATAAATTGTCTTAAGTCAGTTAGATAAGCTTGGTAAGGGTATGGTTGATGTGGGTATTGATTTCAGATAATTTTGGTTTAAGTCGACCTCGGACACTCCTAGTGGTCCTGTCAAGATGGTTGGAACTCTTGGCCATCTTGCCTTATGGTCATGTCAAGATGGCTGGAACTCTTGACCATCTTGACTTATGGTGGAATATTTGGGTGGTACGTAAGAGATTACAATTTAGTAATGAGAGAATTGTATTTGGAGAGATATGACAAAAGACTGTTCGAGATGTTTATCTTTGATTACAAACCTTGGGGAGTGCAGTAGATTTTCTTTTCTTTTTCCTATTTGTTTCCCCCACAGTTTGTGGGTCTTTCTTTGACATTTGCTTGTCTCTTTGACTGCGTAACGGGTCCTGTTGACGTCTTTTTGTTTTTGTTTTATCATCTCTTGTATTCTTATTTTTCTTACTCTCTCAATGATAATAAAAAAATTGTCTCAAGTCTTTCAGTAATTAGTTATTTAAATTATTTTTTAGAAATGTGGTTTTTGGGTTTGGTGACTACTTTTATCTGAATACATGTCTCTGGATGTCGGCTAGCAACTTTTTAAAAGCTTGGAGCTGCAAAACTTGACTGAACTCCCCTAGTAGCCTGGTTCATCGGCAAAGTTATATATGGATAACCTTAATGGGCCCAACTTGCACGCTTAAAGCCTCCCATCCAATGAAGGCATTTTATTTGGTCCCAACTTGTCTTTTAAAATTGTGGGTGTACCTATGGTGATATTATTACATAATGCACGGTAGGAACTAGTTAGATTTTGTAGATATTGTCTAAGATTTCTGTACGAACTCAACAACTCCAATAGAATTTCTTACCTCATGACATTGAACTTTGCCCCCAAGCATTTGTCAAAGTGGGGATATAAAATTGAGTAGAGGTTTTGGGCAACTAGGAACTCCCATTAGGATGCGTGGAGGTATAGATTCTAAGATGACTGGTCGAATTCACAGCATCGTTACTATAGAAGTGTAAATTGAGCAAAGTCAGAGACTAAGCCCCCACCATGTTGCATTTTAATCCACCCAAAAAAAAGTGCACAATCTAGTGAAATCATTAGAACCCTGGGAAGTGCACCACTTTGTAATTTGTACCATTGAAAATTTTGTGAGTGGGTTTACAAACGTGTATGTACTATGCACTATACTCCAGGGAGTCTAGAAATATTTTACTATCACATAGTGCAATTTAGATTAAGGGGTGTTAGTGTCGTCAAAATTTTTGAAAAGTGATTTACGGAGTCAACCAAAAAATAAAGGAAAACAAAATACAGTCAAAACAGGTTTTCCTTTGACTGAATTTTATTTTATTTGTATGTTTTTTCGGGAGGGTTTGGATACTAAAATCGGACGATCGAACTAGTTTCAGTCGATCTAAATGAGAATCCCAGTGATTTCTCTGAGCGAACGTTAAATGTTAGATCAAACTAATTTTAATTGTCCGAATTGGTCATTCCAGTTACGAATTTCGGTGGACTGAAATGTGATTGGTCGTCAGTTAAAATTATTTTGGTGGACCGAATAGTTGACGGCCGACCAAAAAAAATCAATTTTAGTTGTTTTTTGACCTTAAACGGTCAGAAAACTCAAAAAAAAAAATATACACCACGGAATCTGATGGAAAGTGGGCATGGATTCCCCATAGTTCACAAACAATTCTCTTTTCGGAGTCAACCCGAATCTACTTTCATTTCCCTCGGATTCTCTCGGATTTCGGGTGCACAACCCCCCCCCCCCCCCTAATGGACAACAAAGCTACTCTACTGGCTACCCACGAACTCTATTCTTTTTGATACCTAGGCCCAAACACCCTTAGCTTTGCTTGACTTCTTTTGAGATTGCTTGCATCACTCTTGAGGTTCATGAGTTCAAATCAGTGTTTGTCTTTGTTTTTCTGATGTGTCTTTCTAGAGAACATTCTATTGTTTGGATTATGTGAGGTGTGATTAAGACATTGGATGACATCTTAAAGTTGATTTTGAACCTCCCCCTCAATCAGTGATAAGAGGAAATCAAGGAACTCTTTTCTCTTCTTATAATTGTTTTGTGTTCTTAAATTTCAATTTCCTATGCTTGTTGCATGTACCCTTAAAAAATTTCAAAATTTGGACATACCATATTATGATGTATTTCAAGTCTTTGTTGACAACATTTTATTGTTTGGATTATGTGGGGTGTGATGATGACATTGAATGACATCTTATAGTTGATTTTTGAAACAATTTCCTTTCACTCCCCAATCAGTGATAAGAGGAAAATAAGTCTTTACTTCTGATAATTGTTTTATGTTCTTAAATTTTAATTCCTCACGCATGTTGTATGTACCATTCAAGTTATTGAATTTTTGGATTTGGCATTCAATTTCATGTAAATGTTTTCCTTCTTACCCATCTAGATGGTAAAAATTGTAAATTCAGGTGGTGGCTTAGCAATCCTTCCAGGAAAATCCACCAACAAGAAAATTATGTGGATGACTTCTGCGATGATATTCAGTAGACGTATTTGCAATTGTGTCTTTATTTTTGTTTTATTTTTAAAGCCCTCAAAAGTTGCTAAATATGTCATTTCCTTCAAGTTTTTGTCCTATTTCTTTGAAATAAATTTACTACCACCCATCTAATTTTGCTAGCCCTATGTGGACGTGGTTAAAATTAGTGACATATCAGGAGAATACTAGAATGATTTATTGTTGTGAAAGTTAAATGTGATGTTTTTAGATATTTAGAAGGATTTAAAAGCAATATTAATACGTGGAAATGATTTTGAGGGTACTTATTGCAGTGAGAAAACACAAGAGGTACCTCGTGTGTTCGTGAACTACCTAATTGTGTTTAACTTCAAATATAAATCTATTGGGTGTTATGTCACCAACTTAATGGAAGTGTAAATAGAAACCAATATTTAACTCCCAGACAAAACATTAATGTTGATATTACTCTTTGTTTCTTTTGGATTAGATACATCAAATTAAGGTGCAACGTGTGGGATCAACATCCACCGGTGCAGAATGCACAATAGACGTCGGATATAAAAACATCCGACGTCTATAGGTATAGACGTCAGATATTTGGTCATCCGATGTCTATAGGTTTGTATAAACGTCGATTTTTTAGTTTAACTGACGTCTATACCTCCTGAAAGAAGCAAAAAAGGGATTTATTTCGTATAAAAATTTATGTGGATTTATTTTTTGGGATTTATTTTGTGTAAGAATTTATGTGGATTTATTTTTTGGGATTTATTTCGTGTAAGAATTTATGTGAATTTATTTTGTATAAGAATAATGTGAATTATTTGGATTGTTTTAAAAATAGTTACATCAATGTAACTATCACATGCATGTGAGTTGTATACATGTGTGTGTATGGTCATGTGTCTTGAAGTTTAGTCCCACATTGGAGAAAAGTTTTTGTTGGTGGAGTTGAAGTACTCCACCACTCTTTTATTTCTAAATAGGAGTTTGGTACCACACTACAAAATACAAGTGAGACACACACACATATATATATATTAAATGGTCAAAAGATTGACACTTGTGGCACTTGGGGAATTTGGGCCTAAGATGATTGTAATTATATTTTTTACTATTTACTCGTGTATAGACGTCGGATGTATCAAATTATCGACGTCTATAGGACGTAATTTTTTTTATTGTTATATAAATGTATAGACGTCGATCACCCCATATATCCGACATCTATAGGCTGTAAAAGTTTAGTCCCACATCGACCAATTTGTTTTTGCTACTGTGGTTGAAGTACTCTACCACTCCTACACAGGTGAATGCGAACGAGATTGGTCACTTGGGCGACTTGGGCTTGCTCTACGTTGTTATTGGTCAAAAGATGGACACTTTGGGCTTGATTACTGTAGAGGTTGGGTACCTGTTATATGCCGTATAATAAGTGTAATTTTTTTGTTGGGTAAATTAAAGTATAATAGACGTCGGCTATATATGACTGACGTCTATACACTATACATTGTATAGACGTCGGTGGAATATACGTCGGACACTTGGATCGCAAAAATCCGTCGTATATATCACTGTATATCCGACGTATATGACATTTTTCCCCTAGTGATCTATGTGCGTGATTTCTGAAAATATCATTATAGATTTATAGTGCCAAACAACGTGGCATCATTACATAACTTAGTATTGTAAATTATCCCAAGAATGAATGAACTTTTTAACACTGTTTAAGATAGCTAGATAATTGTTAAGCTTGTGGTAGGAAGAGGACTCGAGACAACTCGTTTTGTTTTGTTTGGGGTTACTATTCGTCGCCGGAAAATTACTTAAATCGCCTCAAAAATGACATTTTTGCCCCTAACAAATCAATTAATACTCATTTTGTCCAGTGTCTTTAAACAAGGTGTTTGACTCAGTTTTACTAACATTCCTAGTACCAACACCACAAAAATGTCTGACGAAACACCAAGATCAGGCGAGGTAATGGAGGCGGATTTTTTTTCCGACTCGGCCATGGTACATGCGTCTTAGCCAGAAGCCTAGACCATGGTATAGGTGTCTGGCTAAGACGCATCCACCATGGTCGAGGCTTCTTAGCCAGACGTCCCGTTTTTTTTTAATATTTTTTGTCAAATTAAATTTATACGGTGTGTTATCTCAAATTATTTGACGTTCATTTGCAAGTTTTCGGTAGTAACCGGTCAGATTACAATGAGTTTGTTTTGCAAGCGATGAAGATTCAAAAAAATTCCAGATCCAACATTTTTTAAGATCCAAAATCCCCCGGCGGTAAAACATCCTGACTTAGAAATACCACATCGACATGTCGTTCGGGGGTCTCGCTCCGAACATGTTCCATGCGGATGTACCGAACATTCTCAGTAGCTTCGACATTTCTCTGGAAATCTCTATTCGGTGTACCGAAAGGGTATCAGTCATCCGAATATAGTAATTATTAACTTATTAATTAATTAATTTTGCAATTATCTAAATTTATAATCAATTATCTTTTTAATAAAAAATATAAAAATTACGGGCGTCCGACGGAGCCGCCCCGCGTAGGAGAGAGGCGTCTGGCTAAGACGCCTCCCCAATGGGGGAGGCGTCTTAGACAGACGCCCGTCCCATGGGCGGGGCGTCTGGGTAAACAACCCCCCCTCCCAATGGGGGAGGCGTCTTACCCAGACGCCCCTCTCCTACGCGGGGCGGCTCCCTCCGACGCTCGTAATTTTTTATTAAAAAGATGTTAGATATTTTACCAGATTCGAGTACAACGGGGCGTCCGTTGGCTCATTACTGGCCTCCAAAACATTTTTTATGATTATAAGAGGAAGATGAAGAGAGATGTGTGATAGGAGGGTAATCTGTTGGGGCGATTTAAGTAGTTTTATGACGACGAATAGCAGTTCAGTTTTTTTCGCATGATAACATAATAAACCGTTTTATCTTTTGTGTTTGTTGGTCATTGACTTGTTTAAGGGACATCTAATGATGCATTACAAGATACTTATCACTAATTGTTATACATTTGATTTCTCAACGCCATTTTGCTGAAAATATGTTTCATACACTATAATGTTACAAATGTACACCTCCTAAGAGTCAAAATGTAAACCACGACCTCTATTGTCACGAAGATTCATAATATACACTTCATTATTGAGTTTAATTTTTTATTTTATCTTTTGAGTTGTTACTAAATTGTGTTTTAGGAAATCGATAGCCAGAAACTTGTCTTAGAAACTTGACATTCAATCAAACACGAGACATCTGATGTCAAAAGTTCATCATCTATAAATAATTATTATAGTACCACATTAAATATCAAATATGGTCAAAACAAAGTGGGAACTTAGAGCAAGACAAGAGACACATTCATAAATTGGGAAATGAGTGTTTGGGAATGATCCAAAATAAGTTCAAGAAAACAATATTATCCAATATGCAAACAAATTTATAAAGTTGCATTGTTGCAATATAGAGTAAAATAAAAAGTGGGATGAACTGCTTCACCTCTTCCAAGTTTACCTAAACACCCCCACTTTCTTTTTAATTAATACGAAAATTAAAATATTAATTTTATCATGCATGCCTTGGAACACCCATTATATTTTACTACATGTTTTGGTAGCATCACGTAAGCAAATCCACACGTGACATCATTATTAGAGTTAAAGAAGAAACATATTGAAATTTCAGAAAAATCATTTTCTAGATTAGGAAGTGAAAAATGATAGAAATGAGAATTTTTAGAATAATAAACAAAGGAGGTGAAAGACAATGTCATGGCGATTGCTGATTTATTGCCAAACAGATGGCAATATGCAAGTGATTAACATAATATTGTTGTCTTTAAGGTGCAATGGATACCTAATTACATAGCTCAACATACCTAATAACATAGATAAAGATATGTCGTGTTCTGAAGACATGTGATGTAGGAATTGTCGCTCTACTACTAAAACACAATTTAGATGAGCAAAACATATTTATCATTTTGGAAAGCAAGTAAGACAGATGTAAAATATATCTATGAAGTGCCTAAAAGACATATGTAGGAATGATGTAAAGGATAAAAAAAACATCTATCTATTTTATTATCGGTACTAAAAAGATTTCATGGAGATTGAAACTTGAAGGTAACATTGTAAATTTGAGCTCAGGGTTAAGATTCGTTTAAATTCGATTTTATAAAAACATTGACTCGAGTTCAACTCGAAATCAAATGAATCAAGCTATGCACCTAACTTTAGGCTCAATAAATAATTAAGCTGGCTCGACCAGTTAAAACCTTGTCATACCTAAACATTATATATTTACTTATATAAAAACACACACATATTGATATTATATATATATTGTAACGCTCCGAGCCTGAACATGTGCTTACCCGTCCGAACTCGGTGCGTTAAGATACGATCCACGACCCTGACCGCTGCGCACTCTGATATTTATATCCATCTGATAGACTCATAATAATCTGAAAAATATAATCAACAAATTGTGAGCTCGACAGACCGCAAGTACAAACCATCAATCAAACAGAATCATAATCATGTGAAAAATAACATAGAATACGACATTCAGTCAATAAGCACAATCAAAAGACATGCATCACAAATAATATGCATGCATAACAATCTGGAACCCTCATTCGGATTCGACAACATCCTGTGATTCTGAAATCTATCAATCAGTCAGACGCACACCTGTTAGCTCCACACTGACAGGTAGTCATTTCCTCTCTCGGGTGGCTCCACGTTGCCCGTTAGGTAGCTCTTTCCTAAGTTGCTCAACTAGAAACATACATACAATCACATGACATGTCGACCGAAACACTACCACAAAATCATATGCATATCAATAAAATCAATATCGATACTCAGTCAGCATGCATGCAACAACGAATATCAAAAGAGACAGACATGACATGAAATTGAAGAATAACGAATCAGTATTTGTCTGTCTCACAACCACAACATAAATTCCACATATCACTTCCAATCTCCATATTTTCGTTTATATCTTTTACACCAGAAAAATTTAATCAAATATAGAGATCATCATCTAAATCATTATCTTTGGTGTTCTTAACCAAATTAGTAAAATTTTAACATAAAAATAAGTTGAATTAACTATTTAACTAGAAACATCACCTCTTTCTTCCAACTTCTTCTCCTTCTTCCAACTTCTTTCCCTTCTCCTCTCAACCTCCCATTCTCTCTCCACTCACTCTCAATTCACTCTCCTAGACGTTTTCTTCACGCTCCAGCAAAAACATTCTTTAGGTTAACATTATCTCACTGTATATATACATTTTAATCAACACCTCTATATCCTCCAACTAGATTCCAACACATCACGCCACCTTTCCCTCCAAACAAGGAGATAACTACCAAGCAAATCATTAACTAATTCATTAACATAATTAATCACCGAACATGTTTAGTCTCTTAAGTAGGATTTATGATTAAGGTTCTAACATATATACACTTGTTATTTGTTTTATGAGTATGATAATAGTATTTTGTAAGAAATAATTTATCAAAATCAAAATTACATATTTTATTTTATATTTTAGATACAAGATATCAAAAAATATTTTATTATTCATTATGTTTAACTAAAGCAAATTGACTCGTGATAGTTTCGTTGAGAGCAGAACCATAAATCAGAATCAGTTCGAATTTAACGAGCCATAATATAAATTTAAGATTGATATCATACTTAGACGCCGAGCTTAAATATATAAGTGAGATCGATTGGTTTCAACTTGTTTATATACTTAATTCATAGCGATGAAAATACCAGAGAAACCCAATCCAAAATAATTAACAAACAAGAGGTCATAATCTTAAAAATAATCTTTACTACTAATACAAAATCCCAAAATCCAAAGAGATCGTCCGACCCCACAATGTGTACTTGGTGTCACCCTTGTGAGTAAAGATACCAGCCAATCCCCAATATGTAAAGAGTACAAATATAATTTATCGAGCCAATAAATAATTAATCTATTGAAAATTGTCAGATATGGAAGATGACGCATCTAAGGGTGAAAAGATCATCATGTAATGCCAATTTAAAGGCGAAAGTAGTATTCGAAAATGAGCTCGGTGAGAAGGTGTCGGGGAGAACTTATAATTTAGAGTGAACTGATATTCATCGTCGAAAAACTACTTAAATCGTTCGTAGAGATAACTCTTTATTTCACTGTCCTAACACAACTCTCTCTTCATATTACTCTTATATTCACCAGAAAAAATGTCTCGGAGACCGGAAAAAGAACCAGCGGACGCCCCATATTACTCAAATTTGGTAAATTGTCTTGTTTAATTTTTTTTAAATAAAAAAATTCAGTCGGACGTCCGCCGGAGCCGCCTCCCCCTTGGGTTACGTTCAGGTGATCCCGGTTGACATCCCGACGCCCAAGCATGCAGTACGGTCTGCGATTGCAACGACATACGACGTCAGGCATAGCGTTTCGTTCGCGGAATCGGTTTGGAGGACATTTCCGAGAGTAGGACGACTTCACCTGGAAGATCTGAGTCGTAGCCGCGACCCCTCCACCTGTGATGCAGATTATTTGCAGTGGTTCGGTAGGTGCTCACATCCACTTATCGTACGCGGTATCATTCCGAGACCGGAGTGACTACTGGATAGGACATGTGCCGATGCGGTAAGTTTATCTAATTTAATTTGTATTTGTAATTGTAATGTATATTTTGTTTTTATTGTTAATGTACGCTAATTTTTATGTTACATACAGTGGATGAGTAGGGCGATACGGTATACGCAGCTGTTCTTGCGACAGAGAGACAGGATGCCGACTGAGGATACGAGAATTGCATGTACAGATTGGGATCACCTCATCGAGGATTGGAACAACCAGTTGGGCATTTCAGACCATGATTCAGATGTTGAGCTCTAGTTGACTTGCTCTTACTTTTGTTGTATTATATGTTGCACTGCTACTACATTTGTTGGTATTTCTTTATGCTTATCGGTGTACTCGTATTATTTCTTACGAACATATCTTCTACTTATTTCTTTAACTATCGTATTTTTAATACTTATTTCTCACGAACATATCTTCCACTTATTTCTTTAGATATCGTATTTTTAATACTTGAATTTAAAATTTGGTAGAAGAACAACACGATAAAAGTACAAATACACGATATATTATACATTACCAATGCATTACAAATTACAATCAAAATGTACTACGTAACCGGTTCCAATACGTCATCCTACTTTCGTACTGATCCTCCCATCCAACAACACTCTCATCTCGTATTTGATACCACAAGGTCGCTGTAGGAGGTACTGGGAAATCATCAGTTAATTCCAAACGAATAAAATGTATGTAACTCCCTAAATGAGCAATGAGCAACTCTCTAACATACCTCGTCATAGCAAACATACTCTCCTAAGGCAGCACAGTAAGACACGGGAATAACGAACCATCCGTTCTCATTGAGAAATACATGACCGCACACTTGTAAAAATTAGCAATCGGGAACAAGTCGGCCCAAACCTCCATATAATGATCCTCGTCACAAGCTCCCCCGCCCCCAATCAATTTGTTGATGAGCATGTACCACATTGACGAAATAGACACTCTCATAAACAGGATGTGCACTTATCTCATTAGAAATCGCACGACGGGCGTACGACCAGTTGTCTTGACCACCATGGAAGACATCGACAACACATCGAAATCCACAGTTGTCATCAGCACGTACGTCATTCCACCTCTCCAGAAATGGTAAAATGATTCATGGCAGTCTATCAACATATGAGAAGTTATCCACATTAGTCCGTCCGGACACTGTAAGATAGAGAAATAACAATTCATTAAAACAACAAAATTAGGAAATAATCTATTCAACCCTATCTACATTAGTGATATATATTAAATAACAACAGATATATCGTCGTACCAGATCATGTGCCCGTGTTCACGGACGATCGAGACGAATTAGAAGACCGACCACGACCCCTGCTCCCACTACTGGCAGACCGACCACGACCTCGCTCAGCATACTCGAAGGCACTCGGGTCCCGACGTGTCGACTTTCCCCTAGGTCGACCTCGTACCTTAGTATTTTCTGCGGGTTCTCCATAGTTCGACTTATCAGGGTGTAACTGTTCGTATAAAATACGAGATGCACTATGAATTACTGCAGGGTCTCTCTCCGAAATCTCATCAACGAGCTTCCGAAAATGCTCGACGTTTTGTGCTGACTAATCCACAAACTCTAACATCTGGACTCTTTCTCCAATGACAAGTGTTTTCCAGAATGGATGAATCTGCTCTAAAGTAACAAAGTTGATGAGCAGAATCCGTCTGTGAATCAGAAACTATAACTCTCCTCCACTTTCCACGCCTCAAACTCTCTGCAAGCTGTTTGCTCTTGCCGAATACGTGGTATGCGTAGTTGTACATGTCTTTGTTGATATGCCAAGTGCAAAGTAAATGAGCAGACTCAGGAAAAACCTCTGCCCACTGGTCGCATCAGACCCATCTCCCGGTTCGTTATTATTGCAGTCGGGTTAATAATATTCAATAACAGATCTCGCAGCCTCTTCAACACCTACCGGTAACTAGACTCAGTCTCATCCTTCAAAATCGCATATCCGACGAGGAAATTCATGTTTGTTGGAGTAACCCCAATCATCTCAAACAAAGGCATCTTGTACTTGTTCGTCTTATACGTCGAATCCATGCAGATTACAAAAGGGTATGTACGCAACAACTGAACTGAAGTCGGATGTGCCAAAAATACGTGAGTGAGGACATTAGTTTCTTCATCTGTCACAATCCAATGCAAATAGTTATACTACACTGCCTGACTGAGAAACTGTTGTGCGGGATTCCTGTCTTCAGATTTCGTCATCCTAATGTACTCTCTAAAGTTATAAATGTGTCTTTGATTTGGATTATCCTTCGAGAATTTCTCCTTTACTGCCAACAAAATGTTACGTGGTCTTGCTTGTGCCTCAGACATATCACGAACAATTTGCTTGGCCCCAGCACTAAGTCTGCTGACTTGTCGGTGACCCTCTGAATAAACTGCATGTGCGTGGTTGTGTTGCCCATAGGTGCTATTAGAAACAACGACCCATCAATCATGATCTCGTCGCTTGACTACTTTTTCCAAAAAACGACAACTGCAACCTTTTCTTTTTGTGTTCTTTCGTAGTGCAATACTCGTATCATGAGAACTCATTTCATGTCTGCGATCACATCTCATGTAACAATCCATCTGATTATTTGCTTTTGGTTTGTATGATGATATAACCAAAAAAAATCCGGCTCCTATTGCAACTTATTTCGCCCATTTACAAACTTCCTCGATTGTTGTAAATATTTGTTTGCTATCAAAAAAACTCACTGTAATCTACTCTATCACCACCGAAATCTTGCAACGGAACATGGAAAAAAATTAATTTAACAGAAAATTTAAAAAAACTAAAAAAAATGGGGCGTCTGTGCCAGACGCCTCCACGTTGGGGGAGGCGCCTCGCTAAAACGCCTCCATCATAGTGGAGGCGTCTTAGCCAGACGCCTGAGTCGGAAAAAAAATCCACCACTGGTACCTCGCCGGATCCAGGTGCTTCGCCAGACATTTTCGTGTTGTTGGTACTAGGAATATGAGTAAAACTGAGTCAAAACATTGTTTAAAGACACGGGACGAAATTTATATTAATTGATTTGTTAATGGCAAAAAAGTAATTTTTGGGACGATTTAAGTTGTTTTCCGGCGACGAATAGTAGCCCCCTATAAGATATGTTGTGAGTGTAAATTTGTATAAGTCACTTGATATTAATATTTATATGAGAGTTCCTAAATGACTAAATTGCTCAAGGTAAATGATAATGAATAAATCCGATCTAATTTACGAAAAGATCATCATATGAATAACATAAAGATAATATGCATATCATCTCGAAGAATGATATGAAAGGTGATCATATGGTCCACATGTTTAACTCAAGATGAAAATTTAGAATTATTTTAATTGTGTACGAACATTCTCCAGAAGAGAATTGTTACAATGATTCAAATATATAAAGCTATATATAACTGAATGTTTTCTTACATAGTGCAAATAATATGTTATCGATGTGTTTTCCATGTGAACTTTTTTGATATAATATCTCTTTATATATATATAACTGGATATTTGCTTACACAGTAGAGACCGTCTGTTATCGATGTGTTTTCCATTGAACCTTTTTGGTATAATATTTCTTTATATATATAATCTTATATATATGAATTATCTAGTGAGTCCGAGACTTAATTTTTTATTTTAAGCATCCACCATATTCACAACACATCTGAAATTGTAAGGTAGATTATAAGAAAAGAAGTATGCTAATTAAAGGTGAGATTGACCGTAAATGAGATCCAATAGTGAGATTGTAGGGGCTTAAACTAAATAAAATGAACACTTGGCTCACTAGAACTTGACCATATATATACATATATATGCACATATATATATGCACATATATATATACACATATATATATATGCACATATATATATACACATACATATATATATATATATATATATATAAGAGATTGGATTAGGACCTGAAGTCCATTTCCTAGAACGTCATAAATACTTACTTCAGTGATGCTTCCTATATGTCTGATCCACAACAATTAAAAATCACAAACTATTTTGTGTTCCGGTGGAAACGTTGCAATCTCTAAAGGATGAACACAACAATCAATCAGGAGGAATGAGTTTCTAATTATCATCCCTAAAGGATGATTATCCTTTTTCATTTTTTGTCCTACAAGATTTTTATTTGTTCAAATTTTTAACGAGACAACTTGTACAAATGTGTTAGCGTATGTCATGCACTATTTTTTCTTTGTTATTTTTCCACTGGATTTTGTAGCAACGTTTTTTAACGAGACATGAACATAACGTCATATTATTTAAAAGAATTTGTAAATATATATTAAACTAAGGGGAGAATTATACGTTCTGTACTCTTTTTTCCTTCACCAAGTTTTTGTCCACAGAGTTTTACTTGAAATAACAAAAAGTGATTATCCAAGAGAGAGTGTTATGAAATTATATATGTGATGAATGATTCATATTCTAGCCATTATAATTTCTCTTTGAGTATTGTAACATTTCATGTATTTATATCCTTATTTAAATCTCAATTAATATATAATGTAATTGATTGTAATTTACAAACACCTCTATGAGTATGTATATGAGTTTGCGTCAAAGTAATAAAAATAGAAAAAAATGAAATAAAAATATTCTCCGATTTTTTTGGAATCAATGTTGGTCTACACAACTTTTGTTTTTAATATTGACGGGTGGGATATTTAGTTTCCTGTCCTTTCATTTCGATCCACCCATTGATGGATACACAGACAAATAAAAAATATATTTAGTTATCTGTCCTTTCATTAGGTGGGACATCAAGATGTAGCGATACACACACAAAGAACTATGATGCAAACTTTGTGATGAGAATTATAATAGTCAAATACATAATGCTCTGTCCATAAACTAATATTGATGCAAACTAATTGAGAGCACGTTTGATGGAGCATCAGTAATGGTTTGACGGTTTTCTGCTAGGGCAGAACAATCTCATCGTCGATCAGACGCACATCGGAGTCGACGGACCAGAAGAACAACTCGGAACCTTCAAAGAAACAAAATTGCAGGAGAACATTGGATTTGGAGATCGAAAATTGCCGGAGATGAATGGTTTTCGTAGGGAGAGGATGAGAATAAAAACTTGTGTATTCAGGAAGAAACAAACTATGATATATATATATATATATATATATATATATATATATATATAATTTTGTATCCATAAAAGACTTAATTGCCAAAAGCAATTAACATGAGATCCAAAAAGATACACTCATCACCCTGAGGCTAAAATCTCTAATTTCTCCCAAAACCTCGATGTCACGCCACAACACGCCTCGCCTCGCACCGGGCGGGTGGGCGTCTGCGCGTGTGTGAAGAATTCTTTCATCATTTATTTCCACCTACAAAGGGTCAAGTGAAGAGAATGTTTATCAATATCCTCCAACTTTTTAGATTCACCAATGTGAGACTAAAAAGGTGGACACATGGCACGTGTGACAATAGTTTTAATCTTCAACTCAACATTGAATTTACTCAATTGAGTTATTCATGTGCCTAGCCCAAACTCAATACTCCAACAATCTTCCCACAAATCCATTGTTGATCGAGCGACCAAACCTTACAGCATAGTGCTTTCAGTAATGGTACATTTCGAGTTTGAACCACAACTTGAGTCCTTCAACTTTACCCACACAAGAACTAAGTGAAACGAAGTCTTGAACTTGAACCTTTTGTTTGAAGATGTCCATTGAGAACAACACTAAGCAGGTTATGATGCAATCTACAAGGATGATGCTTTATGGTCATGCATCCATATCCTGTTTCATGAATGCTTTTAATGAATAACCTCATTCTTTTAATTGCGGTCACACAATTAACATCTTGTCTCAAAGACTTGAACTCATTCAGAGTCTACACTATTACTAAACTTGTAGTTTCAGTAACATGTCCATTCTTTGGGATATTGACACAAATACAATGTATGACCTACAATGTATCACCAATTAGTTGCTCTCAACTCACTCAAGAACATGGTATTACCACATTGAATCAACTTCGTGGGATCTCCACTTAGATTAGTTGGGTTTCCTTTCTAGATGAGTCATGAAATAGGTCTCATTCCCAACTCCAACTTGGATTTCAGAACTTGAGCTAGATCAGTCCTTTGGTGAAAGGATTAGTTGTATTATCTTTGGTACCAACAAAATCAACAACTATCATCATTCCGAGACTAATTCCCTTACAGACTTCAGTCTGACTTGGATGTGTCTCCTTTGTTTGTGATTATACTTTGAACTTCTTAGCTTTGCAATAGTAGTCATACTATCACAATGCTCAGAAATTGCAAGAACTAGTTTGCTAGTCATTGACAATTCAGAAAGTAATCATTTCAACTATTCTGCTTCAATTCCACTTGTATACAAAGCACAAAGTTCAGCCTCAAAAGTAGATCGAGACAATATGGTATGTTTTGTAGACCTCCAGGAGATCACACCTCCACCCAGAGTAAAAACATACCCTGTAACACCGTTACTCCCAGAGTTTGGCTATCCATCTTGCATAATTGTACCCTTCTAATACAGTTGAGAATTTCTCATAATGCAGTCCAATGGTAGAAATACCCGTCAAGTACTTAAGTACTCTATCCAAAGCCTCCCAATGAATACGATCAGGACAGCTTATGTATCTACCAAGTTTGCTCACCGAGAATAAAATATATGGTCGTGTGCAATTTGCAAGATACATCAAGCTACCTATAATTTGAGAATATCTCAGTTGTGAAACTGGAACACCACAATAGAGTCCATTTCGACCTTAACTGCATCTTTCCAATGCTTTGCTTCGGATGAAGCCATAACATCCTTGAAAGTGTTAAGATCACCCTCAATGTGGTATGTTATAAAATCACTTCCCAAATCCTTGGCAATTCTGGAACATTTGCTCTTCTGTGGTTCAATTTCAACTTGAGCTTCAGAAGACTCAAAGTCGGCAATGGACAAATTTGCCCCATATTTGTCATCATTTCCATATGCTCGTGGATGGAACCAAACATAGAGGGATCAACTGAAGAAGAAACTTGTTGATGAACTCCAGATTTCATGGGAAATACATTCTCAAAAAATGTAGCATCACGAAATTCAACATTTGTGTTAACATCTATGTCAGATATCTCTGACTTGATTACCAAAAATCAATACGAATAGTTATTAATCACATATCTGATAAATATTGCATCAACAGTCTTGGGACCAAGCTTTTCATCTTATGTTTAAAGATTAACACTTTTGCAAGACAACCCTAAACTCTAAGATATTTAATGCTAGGTTATCGACAACACCAGAGCTCGAATGGACTATCCGCCTTATGTTTCCGAGGAACTTTATTCAGAATATGGCAAGGCGTATTCAAAGCATATCCCCACATATAGTTGGGTAATCTTGAACTCTCCAATAATGCACTAATCATATCAGATAATATTCTATTTTTCCGTTCAGCAATTCCGTTAGATTGTGGAGAATACGGCGTCGTCACCTCATGAACTATGCTAGAATCCTGACACACTTGTTCGAACATGTTAGACGTATATTCACCACCTCTATCGGATCCCAACCTTTTAAGTTTCTTTTCAGTTTGTGTCTCTGCTTCATTCTTAAAAATAAGGAACTTAGACGACGCTTCATCCTTACTTTTCAAAAGATAAACATAGCAATATTTTGAACTATCATCAATGAAAGCGATAAAATATTTCTTTTTTTCCTTAGGTAACATGTCATTAAATTCACAAGTATTAGTGTGTACTAAATCTAAAATACTACTATTTCTAGTCACCGAATGAAACAATCTTTTAGGTTGTTTAGCATGTACACACACTTGACATTTTTTATTCTCAATAGCATACTTATGAATCATATTTAAATTCATCATTCTTTTCAAACATTGATAATTCACATGTCCTAAACGTTTACGACAAACATCACCAGATTCAATGGAATAAACAACATGAGAAAACACATCTTTAACAGAAATATCATTACGATTATAAAAAGCAGGTTCAACATGAATTAAAAAAGCACCACAAGATAAATACCTCTTGCCAATAAAAGTATTAGAAAGAGTAATCACAACTTTATTACATTTAAAAGTCACTTCATAACCTTCGACTACAAGACACAGACCACTAATAATATTGCGACGAACAGCAAACACATGATGCATCATGTGCAGTGAAAGAACTAATCCTGAAGGTAACTGCAAGTCGATACGTCCAATTCCAAGCATCTTTGCAACATTCCCATTGGCCATCGCCACAAATCTAAGATCAACAAGCTGGTAAGAGACAAAAATGAACTTGTCAGCACATACATGCACATTAGCCCCAGTGTCAACCAACGACTACGTGGTTTATAAATGGAAAAAACTTGAGGATTAACAGAAACAAACTTACTATCGGTCTCGTCCACCCCAGTCAATACATTGACCTGTGGAGTTGATTCAGTGGTAACTTGTTGGCGTTTGGTTTTCTTGGAAGGACAATCATTAGCCCAGTGCGGCAGTGCCCAACTTGTCCACAATTCCAACATGGTTTGTTTGTTTTATTGTTCTGGATTTTGGCCTTAGGTTTTATTTTATTAGAAGATTATGGGTTTTCTTTAAAATACGACTTAGAGGAGGATCCAATTAATATGTTTGCCTTTGGTTAGAACTCTACAGGCATCACTGATTTTTCACATCGATTTTCCTCCTCGATTGCAATAGCAACCATTAGGTCATCCATAGTCAGTTTTCCTCTCCTTTAGAGACATCCTGAAGTCCTCCCAGGATCGAGGGAAATTCTTGATAATTGACATTACTAGAAATTTCTCAAGAAGCTTCATGTCAGCCTCTTTTAAGCCATGGATTAAGATCATAAACTGATGGGCTCGTTTAGTAACTGACTTGCCTTCCACCATTTGAAACTTCAGGAATTTTCTAACATAATATTTTTTATGACCTAAGTCCTCAGTATTATATTTTTTATCCAACTCATCCCGCAAATCCTTTACTGTTACAGAGGCAGAGGAGGACGAACTATATACATCGAAGATCATGTTGGACAAATCCAACATAATGCACCCTCGACATAATTCGTCATTCTCTATCCACAACTCTTGTGCTGCTTTGATTTTGGGATCTTCAGTTTCAGAAACTGGAAAGACTTTTTCAATTACATCAGCCAAACCAATAATGGTCAACCAGATTTTCATACGTTGTTTTTATTCCTTTTAAGTATCGGTTTGTACTTTTTAAGTATGATTTTTGTTGGATTTTGTGTCCTTATGTTATGTGTATATTTTAATTTTTTTATACGAGCATACATGATCGATTTCATATTTTCCGCAATTTTATGTACATTTCTTTGTGTTTATACTAATATCATGCAATCCTACATATATTAAAATAAACAAACAAGAGAGGATCGTACACAAAGGTTCTCTAAACCATTTTCGAAGATCCGGAGTTTCGTTGCCCGTCGATTCGCCTCCAAGTGTTCACCAAACTCTAAACAAGATTAGAGAGAAATGAGCTAGCCAATAAATCTCTAATTAAGCTTAGAATCTAGCTAATAACCCCTTTAAAGCTCCACGAGAAATAATCTCCAAAATCTCAAAGTAATTAAGAGAAATTCATGGTGATTAATGGCGAGATTAGGGAGAGAGAGTATTTGCAATAATTCTTATTATGAAACAAGTAGGGTGAGAGGACCTATTTATAGCCTCCCAAATCACCCACATTAAGAACTATTCTCTAGCAATGATCTCTTGTTTTTCTCTCCCTTAAACCAATCACAAGTTGCCACATGATCACCCTCAAACACATTTGACCAAATCTGGAATTAATCAAGCCCATGATCTAATTATTCTCTTAATAATTCTGGCAGAAATCGTGTCAATCGGTCGACCGAAACTAACTAACCGGTCGACCGATTGTTTAGTAAATTGCAATTTTGGTTGGACCACGATATCGAATGGTCGACCCATCACACGCACCTAAGGCTACTGTTATTTTCCGGTCGAACAGAACACATAAACGGTTGACCGATTCAACACGATTCAATGCGAGAATCGGCTACTGGAAATTTCCGGTCGGACTGAGTCCTTAGTCGGTCGACCGATCACAACCAAGATCAATATGTGAAATCACCTGGAAGTTTTCGGTCGAACCATGACCCTTCACCGGTGGACCAGTCACTACCAACACGAGCTCAAGGAAGCTATTGTGGATTTTCGGTCGACTGGTCTCCGAGAAACGTTCGACCGTTTTGTCCGTTTTTTGCCTTTATCAAATGTAATATATTATCAAATGGATTTTTGGGGATTTAGTAAATTCATATCTTATGTAATATATTATCATATGTAATGTCAAATTATTACACCCCATAATTGAAGGGAATGTGTTCTAAAAGTTTTACTTTTAAATGTCAATTATTATGAATTGAATGAGAAATCATTTTGTTCATTGTTTATGTTATTCGTCTTTTAGAAGTGTTAAGGAAGAGGCTCTTGGTCCTTAACCGTAGAGCTCTAAAAGATATTGGTTTACATAAAACAAAAGATATTCGCAATCATGGTATTTAACATGGAACATTAATTACCGAGTTAAGATTGTCGTGTTGGTCATAGATCATTGTAGCTCTACAAATTAGTGACAACACGGGTATGCAAAAGAGGAAAATATTACTTTTGTATACTGAATAGACCTAATAAGTAAAATATTATAGAAATGTGTTTCTGTGTCATTAATATTTTACTGTGTCTTTGGTCCTTTGATATGAGACTTATATCTAATCACTTAAGGAATACTTAATTAGATCAGTGTCTTGAACTATCGATCAGTGTAGTGTAAAGGCATTGGTTGGTTAAGTACAACTTTTGTTGGAGAAGATAATTAGTCAAAAGACTATCATTGCCCCTCTTAATTGAGTGATGATATTAGTGGGCCCCTTGATAAAGTAAAGTTATAATGTGCACAATGTGATTTGAGTAAAGTCACATATTTATAACTAGCTTAAAGAGATCAAGAAATGAATACTAATACAAAGATGACACAATACTACTTTGTGTGTATTCTTAATATCATGAGGCAAGGGACGGACACAAGATGTGCACTCCATCACTAAGTGGATCGGGTTTTGGTTCGAGTGGAATTAAGACATCTAACTAATTGGGAGCTATAATGTGTAGCTAGATACCGCTTATAGCTTGTGATATTAAGCTCTTAATATCACTGCCAACTTAGTTTAGATCCTCCCATAGGTCACACCACAAAACTGGGAAACGAGTAATAGGGATTTTGAGTTCATAGGATGTGTCGGGTTTCATGTAGAAAATATGACACATGGGGTGAACAAGCAAAATCAAAATTATGTTGTGATTAATAACATAATTAGAATCTAAATTAAATTCATATGTGATGTAAATATTATGGGGTGTAATGATTGATCATTACATAGGATAATATGTTACATAAGTTGTGAATTTACTACTAATCCCGAAATGTCAAATTTTGTAGGGGTTAAACCGAAATTTGACAAGTCTGCATGCACTGTGCAAAAACGGTCGACCGATAGACCATAAACGGTCGACCGAATGTTGCGCGGTCGACCGCAATGTTGCACGTTCGACCGGATGTGTATCGAGCGTAACGAGAATTTCGTCTGTTCGTTTTCGGTCGACCGAACATTGCGATGAATTTTTTTGTTACGAACGGTCGACCGAGAATATGGATAGGTCGACCGAAACTCGGTCGAAACAGTCGACCGGACCTCGCAAAAGGTCGACCGGTCAGACGGTTTTATGCAGAATTAATTTAAGAATTAATTAGATCATGCATGGAATTGGTCCATAATTGATTTAATTCGTGGCTAATATTATTTATTAATAAATAATGGATGGTTAGATGGAATTTTGCATGAGATCATGGGCAAGGGGTTGCACATGAATAGGTAATTTGGAGAGAACTTATAAATACAAGTTCATCTCATTACCTAATTAATTCATTCATTATTTTCTTGAGCAAAATTCTCTCTCCATAATTCTCCACGAAAATCTCTTAATTCTTAAATTTAGTTTTAGTTGTTAAGAGATCATCTTCTCAAGGGAATTAAAGAGGGGTTAGTAATTAGATTTTAAATCCTATCGGAGATCGAGAGACTAGCTTCCCTCTCTCCGATCTTGTTTAGAGTTTGATGAATACTCGTAGGCATCCGGCGCAGCGAGGAGCATCCCTAACGTCTCCGAATCTTCAAGAAGTTTTAGAGAACTTCTAGGTATGAATTTCGGAGTCCATATTTGTTTTAATAAAGTTTTGAAACTAGATATTAAAACAAATTGATGCATGCATGAAATAAATTATAGAAAATTGAAAATTGATCCTTATTATACATAAAAATTCGAAAATATATATGTATAATTAAACATGAAATCCTACAGTAGATAAATTTGTATAAGATGCATATATTACTGTAGGATTTCATGTTTAATTATACATATATATTTTCGAATTTTTATGTATAATAAGGATCAATTTTCAATTTTCTATAATTTATTTCATGCATGCATCAATTTGTTTTAATATCTAGTTTCAAATTTTAATTAAAACAAATATGGACTCCGAAATTCATACCTAGAAGTTCTCTAAAACTTCTTGAAGATTTGGAGACGTTAGGGATGCTCCTCGCTGCGCCGGATGCCTCCGAGTATTCATCAAACTCTAAACAAGATCGGAGAGAGGGAAGCTAGTCTCTCGATCTCCGATAGGATTTAGAATCTAATTACTAACCCCTCTTTAATTCCCTTGAGAAGATGATCTCTTAACAACTAAAACTAAATTTAAGAATTAAGAGATTTTCGTGGAGAATTATGGAGAGAGAATTTTGCTCAAGAAAATAATGAATGAATTAATTAGGTAATGAGATGAACTTGTATTTATAAGTTCTCTCCAAATTACCTATTCATGTGCAACCCCTTGCCCATGATCTCATGCAAAATTCCATCTAACCATCCATTATTTATTAATAAATAATATTAGCCACGAATTAAATCAATTATGGACCAATTCCATGCATGATCTAATTAATTCTTAAATTAATTCTGCATAAAACCGTCTGACCGGTCGACCTTTTGCGAGGTCCGGTCGACTGTTTCGACCGAGTTTCGGTCGACCTATCCATATTCTCGGTCGACCGTTCGTAACAAAAAAATTCATCGCAATGTTCGGTCGACCGAAAACGAACAGACGAAATTCTCGTTACGCTCGATACACATCCGGTCGAACGTGCAACATTGCGGTCGACCGCGCAACATTCGGTCGACCGTTTATGGTCTATCGGTCGACCGTTTTTGCACAGTGCATGCAGACTTGTCAAATTTCGGTTTAACCCCTACAAAATTTGACATTTCGGGATTAGTAGTAAATTCACAACTTATGTAACATATTATCCTATGTAATGATCAATCATTACACCCCATAATATTTACATCACATATGAATTTAATTTAGATTCTAATTATGTTATTAATCACAACATAATTTTGATTTTGCTTGTTCACCCCATGTGTCATATTTTCTACATGAAACCCGACACATCCTATGAACTCAAAATCCCTATTACTCGTTTCCCAGTTTTGTGGTGTGACCTATGGGAGGATCTAAACTAAGTTGGCAGTGATATTAAGAGCTTAATATCACAAGCTATAAGCGGTATCTAGCTACACATTATAGCTCCCAATTAGTTAGATGTTTTAATTCCACTCGAACCAAAACCCGATCCAATTAGTGATGGAGTGCACCACTTGTGTCCGTCCTTTGCCTCATGATATTAATACACACAAAGTAGTATTGTGTCATGATGCATTGCATACATTGCATCATATGTCTTTCATTTAGATTACTTTTACATCAATAAATGCTACTAAGGTATGTGTTTAGTCTTATTTACAGATTACAGGGACCTGAATGCAATTTACCCACATCCCGAGCATAAACGCATGCAAAAGACTCATTTCTATCATAAAGACCAAGTTCAAGATTATCGGGTTACGAATGGAAATGTATCCAAGCATAAAAGCATTCAAGTCCTAATTGCAAAAAGAACAAGGACTTAAGCACAAAAGTAACCGGGGACTTAACTGCAAAAAGTCAAGGACCTAATTGCAAATCACGAGTAGCTTTTATTCTCTTGGAGAAAATATATAGAAAAATCAATGTATATCTCCAAATATGTGAAGGAATTAATCCGGAGCTCAAAAGAATGGAAAGAATCAATCCAGACGCGTAAAGGAGGATCAAATCATACCATAAACATTCAACCAAAATCCGGACCAAATCAGAGCATGATGTGCGACGATTCTGCCGCAGATCACACACACCATGCGGAGATTCCGCCGCCCCCTAGTCGATCCGTGTGCTCCAATTTCGTCCAGTCGTGTCTGGACACGTGTAATTTCCAATATTATACCTAGATCCCTTGTAGCAACTATAAATAGACCCGAGAACGATGTTAGAAGGGTCCTTAGTTTTTGGTGGTAGTTTTTATTCTTAATCTTAGTTTTGTATTCTTCCTTTTCATTAATAAAATTCTGTCTTTTATTTCTTACTTTTAGTTTTCTTTTGTAATGTCTCAAGGACCCATTCTTCCTCCCTCTATGAGTTTCTAACTCCTTCCAAAGGGTGGAGGTGACGGATTAGGGTGAAGAGAAGATGAATGAATGTTATTATTTTAATTTCGTGTTAGTATGTTTTGATTACTTGAGTTTATGTTAAATCATTTATCATGTAATGCTTTATAACTAATATGATTTATTATAAGTTTCTGAATTCTCTAATCTAAACCTTAAATCTAAACCTCCACCCGACGGAATTCACATCTTTGTTCTTGCTTTAGTTTTAATTGTTTTTGTTTCTTGCTTTAAATAACTAAAACCCAAAAATCTCAAAACCAAATTTATTCTTCTCCCTCTTCCTTTCCCTTAATCGAAATCACACAAATAACAGAATCACTCCCTCCTTGTGTTCGACCCGTATTTGCCACGTCTTCATTGACACCGTGCACTTGCGGTATAAATTTAATTCTCATCATGTCATCTTTGTATTAGTATTCATTTCTTGATCTCTTTAAGCTAGTTATAAATATGTGACTTTACTCAAATCACATTGTGCACATTATAACTTTGCTTTATCAAGGGGCCCACTAATATCATCACTCAATTAAGAGGGGCAATGATAGTCTTTTGACTAACTATCTTCTCCAACAAAAGTTGTACTTAACCAACCAATGCCTTTACACTACACTGATCGATAGTTCAAGACACTGATCTAATTAAGTATTCCTTAAGTGATTAGATATAAGTCTCATATCAAAGGACCAAAGACACAGTAAAATATTAATGACACAGAAATACATTTCTATAATATTTTACTTATTAGGTCTATTCAGTATACAAAAGTAATATTTTCCTCTTTTGTGTACCCGTGTTGTCACTCACTTGTAGAGCTACAATGATCTATGACCAACACGACAATCTTAACCCGGTAATTAATGTCACATGTTAATTACCATGATTGCGAATATCTTTTGTTTTATGTAAACCAATATCTTTTAGAGCTCTACGGTTAAGGACCAAAAACCTCTTCCTTAACACTTCTAAAAGACGAATAACATAAACAAGGAACAAAATGATTTCTCATTCAATTCATAATAATTGACATTTAAAAGTAAAACTTTTAGAACACATTCCCTTCAATTAAAACATTAATGACACGAAACATAATTCCACAATGTTTTACTTGTTATCTATTCAATACATAAAAGTAATCATTTCCTCTTTTATATACTCGTGTCATCAATTATTTGTAGAGCTACAACAATTGATGACCAACACGATGATCTTATCTCGGTAATTAATGTTTCATTATAATTACCATGATTGTGAATAACTTTTGATTTATGTAGACCATATCTTTTATAGCTCTACGGTTAAGGATCAATTGTCTCTTCCTTAACACTTCCAAAAGATGAATACAATAATCAAGTAACAAAATGTTTGCACATTCAATTCATAACAATTGACATATAAAAGTAAAACTTTTAGAACACATTCCTTTCAGTTATATCCTTTTTAGTGTAGGTTTGTCCTTTTTAAGTATGGTTTTGTACCTTTTAACAATTGGGTCGGTCCTTTTTATATTGGTGGGTTGTCTTTTCTATGTCAAGATTTTATTTTTTAAGTAATGGTTTGTCTTTTATAAGTAGTGGTCTGTCCTTTTTAAGTATGAGTTTTTTTATCACATGCGTTTGTCTTTTTTTATCATATTGGTTGTCTTTCTAAACAACCCAAGTTGAAATTAGGAAACAAGAACACGAAATGAAACTCAACTCCGTGGGAAAAAAACAAAAATTCAAAAAAAAACTAATATTAAAGACAAACCAACTTTAGACAAGAAAATCACAAACCGAAATCAAAGAAAAAGAACCAAACTTTCAAGACAGAAACAGCAACACAGAAACAAATTTTCTCAAATAACATCAAAAAACCAAGATCGATCTATCACAGAAAAAACCAAAAACTTCAAATGAGTCACAAAGAACTAAAATCTTCCCCAAAAATTCCACAAAAAAATTCAAATCAGCTACAATGAACCACACTTACAAAAAATCAAGATTGATCTATCATAGAACAAAACAGAAACTTCAAATCAATCACAAAAAATCAAACTTTCCCCAAAAAACTCCACACAAAATACTCAAATAAGCTACAAAGAATCACATTCCTCTTCCTCCTCGCCTAGGGAGCTCCAACGCTGACTACTTCCCCTCCTCGTCGACCAACTTCACTGCGATGACGTCAACGTCCCCACCTCCCTCAAGACTCACTCCCGCATTCGTCTCCTTCGGCTTCCCTCTTACTGATCTCGCCTTCTACCGGGAGAAAATGATGGAGAATGAAGCGTTTTGGGGATAATGAAAGGTTTCGTTAATATATGTATAGTCGAAATCAAAGATCGCATAGTTACGCGCGTGTGTGATGTGATTCAAAATAAATAAATAATACGTCAGACATCCAGGACGCAACATAAACAAATCATTTTCCAAGAAAAATCTCCAAACAGTTTTGTATTTTTCATAAATTTGCCAAAACAATTATAAGTCAGTTATCGAAAAAGTTAGTTGTGGGTGTGGATGGTGACACTAAAATGATAGCTATCAAACATTGCTATATATCAGTTTATTTGTAGCAGGAAATCTTCATAGAGAAATGTTATACGGCTTTAGTTTTAATTATAAAGACGAAAGATGATGTTAATCAATACGACAGGTAGACATTAGTAATGATCTATTAATCCCATCTCATTCAAACTGCATTTATTTATTTAAATTCCTCAATACCATATGTAAAGCTTAAAAGATATTCGCATAATTAAATTGAAGTTAAGCGACAATGTTTTAAGTATAATAGGATTAGATGAATATATAATGTCCTTTGGTCAATAACCACTCGGAAACTAAAATTGTAATATTTATTTATTATTTTTCGTGGTGGTGCACAAGCATAACTATTAACTAAGAAACCAATTACACAAATTTTTGTATAATAGTGTTTTGTGATTGTTAATATGATTTGTGACGACTTGCAATTAAACAATCACCACAGTCCTATACGCGCAACAAGAACAAATTATTTTATAGTAAACGTAGTAATTAATTGATAACATCACCCTACGTAATCTCCAATTTTTCAAGGGAAAAATCGTCCAAACAATTAACATTTTGTCTTTAACAATTCATTTAATACTCATTTCGTTTCGTATCTTAAAATAATGTTCCTGCCTACGTTTTCCTTATTTTCCCAGCACCAACACCACGAAAATGTCTCGTGAAACCCCTGGATTCGGTGAAGTAAGCCCAGCAAAAAAATCGAATCGGGCGTATGGGTAGAACGTCTCCCCTATGGGGGGTGTTTTACTCAGACGCCACCCCCATGAAGAGGGCGTTTTACCCAAACGCCCCCTATGGAGGGGCGTCTGTCTAAGACGCCTCCCTTATAAGGTGACGGTTCCTACGGACGCCCCCTAATTTTTTTAATAAAAAATTTAAAAATTATACGGTGTGTTATCTCAAATTATTTCAGGTTCCGTTCCAAGTTTTTGGTATTAATTGGTAATTATACGGGTTGTAAGTGATGAATATTCAAAAAAATTCAGATGTACTCCTCCCAAGTGTACTCCAACCCGGTTTACCAAATACCACCTCGACAGGTCGTTCAGGGGTCTCGCTTGCAAATTGTTGGATCTGAATTTTTTTGAGTATTCACCACTTGCAAAACACTCATTGTAATAAAACCCGTATAATTACCAATTAATACCAAAAAACTTGGAACGGAACCAGAAATAATTTGAGATAACACACCGTGTAATTTTTAAATTTGTTATTAAAAAAATTAGCAAGCGTCCGCCGGAGTCGGCCCCTCCATGGGGAGGTGTCTTAGCCAGACACCCCCTCCGGCGGACGCCCGTTAAGTTTTTTTATTTTTTATTTTATTATTATTAAAAAGAAGTTGGACATTTTACCAGATTCGAGTACACCGGGACGTCCGTTGACTCATTTACTGACATCCGAAACATTATTTTTTATGATTACGAGAGGAAGACGAAGAGAGATGGGTGGTAGGAGGGTGAAATGTCGTGATATATGAGTAGAAATGAGAGAAAGATCAAAATGGTAATTCGTTGAGACAATTTAAGTAGTTTTCCGACTACGAATAACAATTCAGATTTTTAAAATATGCCTCTGAGGTTCAAGTTGTTGATCACGCACGACATTAGTTAAGCATTAGATTAATTATCTTTTCTTCTTAGACACGATCGTCTTCCAGACACTTTGTCGTGCGCTTTAGGGGCTGTTTGGTTGGCTGGGATGGAATGGAATGGAATGAGAATCTCATACCAGGCTGGAATGGATTCTCATTCTATGGTAGGTAGGTAAGGTTCTAATTCCTAGGTATGGGCTGGAATGGATTTTAATTCTGGGCCCAAAATAAACAAACCAAACACCAGAATGGAATGAAATCCATTCCATTCCATTCCAGGTACCCCCAACCAAACACCCCCTTAATATAAGCTTGTTGAATCGTTGAGGTAAATCCTTCTAACAGATTTGATTCGATGACTTAAATCACAGAAATTGACACTGTTATTATTACACAACAACTCCTTACATCGAAAATAGAAATTTCCTCTTTTCGAGAATGTGTAGCTATTGAAAAGCAAAAACTAACTCGACTACGAAGAAATCATTGAAACGAGCATGAAATTAAAACCATGGATGATGATTGACGGAAGTAGGTCGAGAACAATTTCCACAATATATATTAGAAGAATCTCTTACACAATTTAATAATTCCTAAGTTAAGACTTAAAAGGAATTTTATTCTTCGATTTTAGTAGATCCAAACTTGGCTCGGCGAAAGTTCGATATGTTACCTTGTTTGGCTTCCGAGAAATTAATAAACCCTCTCTACTGAAATTATGCCTAAATTGAAGGGGGGGAAAATCATAAACATAAAGACGATTGGTTGCTAATTTCTTAATTAACTTTAACCATAATAAATGGATATATGGGCAGAAATCATAAAAGAATGTTCGAGCCACAACATAAACTTTGTGGATAAGTGCAAACACAACCACATACAAGAAATGAACAAGCTCGTTCCATGTTGGCTCTACTTAACATAATTAACCAAAATAAAAAATAATTAGACCCATTAAGTGGGTAATTGTCCCTTCATTAACAAAAGAGGATATAATTACCATATTACCCCTAACACCCCCACATTATAAATATTCGTCACCCACGTCTTAACCGAACCGCACATTAAGAGATCGAGACCACAACCATTGCCAACACCAAAACCCAACTAAATCAAATCCAAATCTTTTCTACTTCTTTTTGGGAATTTTTGTTTTGGATTTTGAAGAGATGGGTACGTATGAAATGGTTAAAGGTGAGGAATCCATTGGAATTTGGATCCATGAGAAAGATAACCAAACGATTCTTACTCCGGGCGCCGGAGACTCGCCGGAGAGTGTCAAGAGAAAGACAGCGGCAGCGGCGGCGACCGCGAGATTGGTGTCTTTGGATGTCTTCCGGGGAGTAACCGTTGTGGTATGTATTATTGTAATTGTCTTTTGGTTTTCGATACCAATAAATAAATAAAATATATTCGTATTTTTTATCATACAAAACTAAATTATATTATGAGGATTGGTTATGAAAACTACATTCACAAGATTAAAGGGTGCACGTAATTATGTAATCATGTTAATAAGAATCCGTTTTGAACCACACAACAAAATTCTAAGGGTTGTAGAATAAAACGACATTCACAGGTTTTTATAACCATGGTATGTAATTATGTAATTAAGTGGTATTTTTGGTTACGTGATATAATGAAATTTTGATGTGTAGTTATCATGACCTCTTTGGGGGCTATGAATATGGCGGACCACAATAGAATCGGATCACCATAGAAAATTAGTTATCTGATATTTATTACGAGAAAAATGTATGGTTTATGTATTTTCGATGTATTCGTGTGGAACACAGTTTGTGTTTTGTTTTGTTGTCTTATTCACTGAGTTTTTGGATATTTTTTCGAATATTTTCATTTTTTTATTGTTCTATCATTGTAATTTGTAAGGTGTAGTCTAGGTTTGGCATATTCGTACGGAAAATGAAACTTTACGTTTCTTATAATACTATTAAAGTAGTATTTTTTTATTATGTTGAAATGTTTGTAGTTAATATTTGTAGGTAATTGATCTATGAAATTATTTTTCAAATATATTAGTTTTTTATGCATATGCTACTTATATTCATCAATTATCATATTTAATTTAATTGAGAGAGTTCAGTGAGTATTTATTGTTTGGCGCACTTCATGACCAATTACAAAATTTAAAAAAAAACATTTTTGTAGTAGAAAGAGTTTAGTTATTGTTGTCAAAAGAGTTTAGGCTATCTTAATCCATATCAATTATCCGTATAACAGAGTTTGGCAATACTTTAGGATAATCCAATATATATAAAAGTTACTCTTATTTTGGAAAAAAAATTAAAAAAAATCTATCCAACTGTGGTGGAAAAAAACAAGAGAAAGAATGGTAGCAGTTACATAAGTAAGGATTTTTCTAAAACAAAAAATATGAAAAGAAAGATTAGACGTAAAAGATAACAAAAGAACTAAAACTAGATTCCAAAAGTCAGTAGGTAGAAATGTGATCTTTGAAGCCCATATTGTTGCATGTTACAGACATACCTGTTCTACAAGCAAAGCACAATCATTGTGTGAGTCATTTAATCTGACATGTTTCTTCAGTTTCATTTCTGCATGCATGATATTATTAATTATTAGCATCATCAAATCATGCACCCAAAGAAGTTCTTTATGTAAGATGGAAGGTGATTACTTTGATGAATATGTAATGAGGGTCGTAACTTAATAGTTTAAGTTAATGGATTTAGAAAATTGGTTGTTTGTGACTAAATTTTATTGAATATAACTACACACACCAATTAACCTGTTTTTGTTGAGATTATTTCTCAAATTTGATATGGATTGTAATGTCACGTCCATATGTAGCTAGATTAAGCGTACTAGCTAAGTTCAGTCTGTCACTCATGTGTCTCACAGCACCTTTCTAACTTGCTACAAAACTTACGTTGCTTAGTGCTATGGTTGTAAACTTATATTCTTATAGCTCACACTAACATTTTCTTGCTAGATGAAGTGAGACTATGTTTTGGGATGTGACATGGTTTGTTCATGTGCTTACTTGCACTCCAATGGATAAATAGTCGACAATGTTAGATCTTGGTTATCTTGGTCGACAATCTAATTGTTGCCCATTAGCCAATGTAGCAGTGATTAAAGTTCATTAGAGGCTAGATGACAAAAAGGGGTGTTCCTGAGGTTGAGTTTGTATTTGGGTTATTTTTGCTTGTGTGCCACTGGAAAAGAAGTGAATCATACTTGAAAAAAATAAAAGAGGTGAATTATGAAAAGAGACACTGAAAATATTGCTGAAAATATTCCTGTGACAGTGGAATCAGTTTTATGTGGGTGATGATGTGTGTTTGGGTGTCTAAATATCAACGTCAATGGGTGATGGTGTGTGTATAAGTGTTGTAAATGTGGAAATCAATGTTTTACATAATCTTTGCTTCAGCTTTAGGTAAGTGAAAAGTTCAGCTTTGTAAATGTACGCAATCTTACCTTTCAATAAGAAATATGTTGTTTCTGATTGACCCATGACCGAAACCTTAACGTCCGCCTACAAATTCACGACAAATAAGAACTAAAGACAGTGTAACAGGTTGTGTTAATTAAGTCCATTATGATCTTCAAGCTAAAAAACAGTAAGTCTTTGAGTCAATTGGAAATGGATAATTATGGATGTTGTAAATCAAAACAGTGTTTTATTTTGGGAGGGGTAAATTGATGGCATATAGATAGTTTTTTTTCTTTCAATTAATCTGAAAACTTGATTAATGCATGCAGTTGATGATAATAGTAGATGATCTTGGTGGAGTTATCCCTTCAATAAGCCACTCACCATGGAATGGAGTCACATTAGCTGACTTTGTCATGCCATTTTTTCTTTTCATTGTTGGAGTCTCACTTGCACTTGCTTACAAGGTAAACGATAACATATATTTTTGTTATCAAAATGTTGAGACTGTGATTTAAGATCAACCTTTTTGCCAAAATTTGTCATTTTGCTATTTTTTATGTGTTTTTTTCTGAAAATTTGTAGAGAGTACAGAACAAGGTTGCTGCAACAAAAAAAGCTGTTTTTAGGGCACTCAAACTTTTCATCTTGGGTCTAGTGCTTCAAGGTAATCAATTTTATCATCTCTTTGTCGTAAGATACTTGAAATATATATACTTGGGTGAATTCTGAAGTTTTAATATATTTTTTGGTTCATATTAAAGGTGGTTATTTTCATGGCATTAAGGATTTAACTTATGGAGTTGATATCTCACAAATGAGATGGATGGGAATACTCCAGGTAATTTCAAGGGACATTTTATCTTCAATGGAAAACTATACGGTTTTTTAATAAATATGCATCTGAGAAATGAATCCAAGTGATTGTATATTCCAGTGAGTCAAAATTTACCCACGATCGCCAATAGTCGAACATGTTGGGAATATAATCTCATAATTCAAATATCTACAAAGGCAAGACCTATTCAAATAAGCTAAGGAACTCTAGAAATTTGTATGAAAAAAAAATTGAGGACTTAAAAAGGTATGAATCTAATTAGACTGAATTCACCTTCTTGGTCTTTTGATGCGGTTATCCCTTTAAACAACTAAACTAGGCTGTCATGCAAGAGCATTTTTTTAGTAGAGAAACAGTAGGAAAGAAGGGAATATAATACTAGTATTGCTTAACTAATGTTATAACAATACAACACACACTTCCTCACTACAAGACTCACGTGCACTTTCTACTACATCGCTCACACATGTTTTCATTACTACAAACTACTATATACACAAGACTCACTTTTTGTGTCGTGTAGAAATTACTCTACTTGGATGCTTGAAACGATGATGGTCACCCATATTTATAGTGGTAGAATGAAAGGTTATAGAATAGAAAACTCTAGAACTTTTTCAAGTGTATGAATGTAGAGACAATTCTACATTCTGAGTATTCTAGAATTTGGCCTATTGGGTTATGGACTCTTTAATTTAGATTATTTTCCTTTGTTGGGATTGGACTTGCATTAAGGTTGATGTTGCATTCTTAACGCTCCCCTCCCACACCAACCCCATTGGTTATTATCCATTGCTTGCTCTTTCTTATGTGTCATTCTCTATATCTCCTTCTACTACTTGAGTTGCATACTTTGAATTTGGTTTCCATTGTCTGGAGAATTGTCGTAAGTTACCTCCCAACTCTTCTTCAAACTCTACCTGGATTGGTTAAGCCTCTTCTTGCTTCTCATTTATTTTGCTTTCTAAAATTCCCAAGTCTGAAAGTGTTACCTCATCAACGGGCCATTTAGATGTAACTTCCTCAAAAATCACATCCCCGAAAGCCTTCCTTTGTGCCATGATTGGATCACAACTCCAATCATTTCTCACTTCGATATCACTTTCATGATCACTAAGATCTTGTTTTTCGCCTTCGAGGAACCAACTTAAAGAGATTTTATTACATACATTGTTTGACATCATTAATGATATCTCTTATTTATAGTCGTAGAATGGAAGAGTAGGAAGAAGAAAAAACTTGTAGAGTAGAAATTCTAGAAGTTTAGGAAAGTAAAGAGAATTCTAGACTTTCAGTATTCTAGAATTGGGCTTTTGGGTTGGTGTTGCATTTTTAACAAAATTTACTTGAATTTTTCAGCATCAAGAGTGAAAAATACATGCATTCCACATGCAAAATGACTATGCTGAAAAATAACATTTCAAATTCAAAGTTCAAAACTCATTGTTTTCGAAAACCAAAGCTCACAAAAATTGATCTCATGCTTAACAAAGTTAACGTTTTTCCTCCATTTGATGGTAACAATTAAACTTTGATTGCAGAGAATAGCTATAGCATTTTTGCTGCTTGCATTGTGTGAGATTTGGCTGCAGACCGATTCTATTGTCGACTCTGGAAGATCATTACTCCGGAAATATCGGTACCAATTGTAAGTTGTGCCATTAATTCTTTGCATAACACAGTTATACAGTAATGATCAAGATAACTTTCAGTTGTTAAATTCAGACACATAAGATGTACTTAAATTTCTCACAATTCCTGTTTTCAGAGTTGTGTGCGCGATAATCGTTGCGACATACTTGATCCTCTTATACGGAATTTATGTTCCCGACTGGGAGTATCAGATAGGAACAAAAACATTTTCAGTAAGTGCAGAAATCTGTAATATCTGATATATTTCTACACGACTTCGACAAATTTGTAATAATTAGAAAGCATTATCTGTTATTAGGTGAAATGTGGAGTTAGGGGTGACACCGGACCTGGATGTAACGCTGTTAGCTTCATTGACCGTGAAATTTTGGGCACTCAGCACTTGTATAGTCGACCATCTTATGCTCGAATGAAGGTCGGTGTTTTTTTTCCGATAATTCGATTTCCTATTTTTACAACAACAAAATATTATTATGTTTTCATGTTTTATCAAGCAAAAATGTCAATTGGATTTTTTTTCTTCCAGCAATGTAGCATCAATTCGCCTAGTAATGGACCTTTGCCAAACAACGCTCCGTCTTGGTGTCAAGCGCCTTTTGATCCAGAGGGCCTCTTAAGGTTACTAATCTTTACTTATGTTGAATATTTGAATCGTAAAATTTGGTGGTTTATTTGAATTTAAGTGCATTCAAGGAGTTGTAAGTTGGCAACTGTACTTGAATTTAGAAAACAGTTCCAAATGCTCATGTCAACTTGTATAGTTTGGAAACACAAACGTTATTCATGCTAATTGTAGAGTTTCATTAATATTATCATTTCTCCAATTCCATTCTTCTGCAACATTCTAACTGGAATTGGTATTTAACAGCTCTGTTATGGCGGTAGTGACGTGTTTTATAGGATTGCAATTCGGCCATGTTATCGTACACTTCAAAGTAAGAATCAAAATTTTCACAATCAGATGAAATCTCAAACAAAATTTCCAACATTAACTTGTGCCAATCACAGAGTCATGAGGACAGGATTTTCAAGTGGTCAATTCCATCCTTCAGCCTTATAAGCATCGCCTTTTTGTTGGAACTCTTTGGTAAATAAATTTTAAAAAAAAAACAGTTTGTTCAATCTTTGATCGTCAAAGTCGTGTTAGCTATCTGATTTCTGTAAATTCTTGTTTTAGGAATGCATATGAACAAAGCCCTCTACTCTTTGAGCTATACTTGCATGACTGCTGGTGCATCAGGGCTTTTGTTCGTTGCTTTCTACATTTTGGTAAGTATTTTATTTTTTTATAAAATAACTGGATTCTGTTTACTTTCCGTTTGACTTCTAAAATCACTTTACGTCACTGTAAGCATGATTGTTAATTTTGGTCTCTCGTGTTGGCAGGTCGATGTTTATGGATGTAGGAGACCAACTTTGGTGGTCGAGTGGATCGGACAACATGCTCTTATGATTTTCATCCTTGTGGCTTGCAATATTTTGCCTATTCTCATTCACGGTTTTTACTGGAAGGAACCACGAAACAACATTGTAAGTTGACCCATTTAAATCTCTCTCTAAATATTTAGTCGAAACAAAGTTTATGAATGCTAAATTAAGGCGCGTATTAGTGAAAGTTTTGCCAGAATCAATTCACTAACTTCGATTTTTCAACTACTTGTGTGGTTAACGTTAAGGAATTCAAAGAAGAAACACGTTTAAGTGCAGGATTTTCAGGGGGGAAATCTTTTTAAAAGTTGATTTATTAAATAACTTCTCAATTGAAATCATGGAGATACATGTGTAGAATATTGAATTTGGCGAAATTACTCTTTGAATCTGTAAGTGTAGTTCTATTTCATTGTTGTCAACTTTTTCAAGCCAAAACTGATAATAAAAAATTAGTCATTTTAATGACAATGTCAAATAATTTCTTATGTATGTGTCCCATTTTTTACTAGTGTTCTAAACGCTTCTCGACAAAATCAACATGTCTGACTCTGAACTGATATTTTCATTATCAATTGATGATTTTATTGTGAACTTTCTAACAGCTGAGCTTAATTGGGATCGGCCCACGATGACCCGAGGCATAAATCGCTTGTTCCAATTATCAAAAACAGGTTCAATTACGGGGCACTATATATCTTTAGTAGATTAATCAAGTTCTTATGCGACTCGCCAGATCAAAGACTAGTTTCGGAATCGCAAATGTTACATACAATATCAACGGGAGTTTGGTTATGTTAATGTATATATTGAATAACTTTTCTTCCTGATCTTGTGGGAATTAGTTATAAGAAGAAGCCCTAAGAAGTTAAGTGGCAATAGTCTTTATTTTCATCCCACTGTAAGATTTTGTTCTGAATTCTGAGATCATGAATCCAACAGTCACTTAGAATGTTTTTCTCATTTATAATTCTGATATTTGTTTGACCGATTATAGTAAATGTTTGCAACTCGACACCTAAAATTTCCAACTATGGTATTCACACAGTTGGTGAACCATTAGTCTTGAATTAGGTAGGAGTAGAGATCGATCACCCCCATGTGATTACATGTTTGAGATTTAAAAATACGTTATGCTTTAAAAAAAACATGATATGCCAATTTTTTATTGCACCTTTGTTTCCAATTCCAAAAAAAATCCAGAAGTCAAATAAATATTACATGCATTTAAATTTGTCCTACGAAACTTACAAAATCTCTTCTAGGTGGTGGTTACAGACTAGAGAAATGAGATTTGATGCTAATCTAAAATAAACCAGTGACTACATAAGCCCAACGTAAGAGAGATTAAATATAATCTCTTCTCAAATATAAAAACTTTATTGCAATTATCTATTTATCAATTCTAGACCAGACATCAATCCACTATATTCGATTTGAAACCTTTTTTTTTGTTTTGTAGAAGTAGTCAAGTATCCAATAAAAGACATTATTTTATTGCTAAGATAGGAAAGAAAATTAAGTAATCCAAGACATTATACCCTTACTTAATTTTCATATGACTGGGTAAGTATTGTCAGCGTAGCTATGTCGAATGTTATTTTATGCACCAGTCATTCTAAGATTTTTTCGTATAGTTAGTCGGCAAGGAAAAGTAGTGACTAATATTGCCTCGTAATTTTTCAAGAGCCAATGTAACGTCCTCAAACAGCGAAAAAAATTTAAACATACAATCGACTTGAGGGCATTATGACAAGACACAAGAAAACAAGTACATCAACATATAATATATATGTAACAGAGTTGATAAAATAGTAATTACATAAAAAACTCATAAAATAGAATATACACATGTAATCACAACCACCTCAAATAGAAGAAAAACAGGATCCGGTCCCGAACGCTCTCCTCTGCATTCACCACCCTCCTAATGTCGAACCCAACCTAAAAACAAACATGAAACTATACATGAGTTTCCATAAGGAAATCTCGTATGCCAAACCTAACACACGAATGAACAAATACAACAATGGCAAACGGCATAAGCCCAACAACAATAAAACACCATAAATTGTCTATTTTACCAGAACCACGGTTTTACCTCAATGTTACCGGAACCACGATTTTGCATCAATTGCTAGAGCCACAGCGACGACGTATACATGTCTCATTCTCCGGAGCCACGAACTTGCCTCATTTGTCGGAGCAACGACGACAACAATACAATCCGCTCCGTAGAGCCACAACTGATCGCTATTAGACCGGCATGTTCGTTCGTTGCCCCAAAATGGCCGGTGAACCCGTAGCCCTCTAGCCGATAAAAAAACAAACATAAAAAATATACCAAACTGTGCAGAAACGATCGACCAGACAAGCCAACCGGTCGGTCAGTTCCTCCTAAGAACGCACAGACGTTCGACCGTCTCCGCGACCGGTCGAACCACAAAACTAATAAAACGACCAATCAGTCGAACAGAAGGTCTCTGACAGTCGACCATTTGGATGCTCTACGCCGCAATTATTATTAAATTCAACACCACATCGGTCGAACGACAAAGGAGACTCGTTCGACCGAAAGCCACCAGTAAAACTCGAGATCGATCCAAACTATACCGGTCGACCGAAACAACGATTGGTCGAACAAACTTTAAGTTAAACTTAAGTCATCGGTCGAACGAGATCTCAGGGCGGTCGACCGTTTTGTGGTCTACACCCCCAAACGACTTAAAACAGTGCTCCGGTCGAACGACAAAGGGGACCCGTTCGACTGAAAGCCACCAGAGCTAGCCTAATATGCTTGATCGGTTGACCGCACGAAGCATCGTTCGACCGGTGTAAGGAAAAACTCCCCAAAATCACACCAACAACGGTCGACCGGAATACCATTCGGTCGACCGAATACAATAGAAACTGTTGAACAGAAGTCTGACGAGCCTTTCGGCCTACCGTCGACCGCTCCAACACCCACACGAACTTAGTAGAGCGTAAAAGCAAGCTTGACATACATTTAAGGCTTGAAGAAGCCTTTGAAGATCCACGACGAGAGTCTCCTCGCACCCGCTTTTCTTCTCCGATGAACTCCTCGCACAACAACGATCTTTGCACCTCCGGCAACTCCAACTGCAACACTCGTGCTCGCCGGTCACCACACGTCGCCAACGCCTTAATGCTGGAAGAGAAAATGAGTTTGAGAGAGGAGGCGAGAGAGAGATGAGTGTGCGTGCGTGAGTGAGTGAGTGAGAGAGAGAGATTATACATTTAAATACTCCTCACCACACCCCCACCAATCACCACCTACCACCTCAAAACCTCCCTTAACCCCTCATCCACCACCTAAATAAGATTAACCATTAAACAAGGTTTAGGATATAACAGTCAAAGAGATGAATTTTGAGTTGTAATTTTGCAGATTTTAAATGTCAACTTATTTTCGTGAGAAAAGGCACAAATTTAGGATACTTGAGTTTTGGTGCAAATTAAATCACATGTTACTTAAGGCATAAATAACCATGCCCGGGCTATCCCATGCGCTCGGCGTTCTCTCTCTCTGTCACGTAAACTCACTCCACCCACCCTAAAATATTCTTTAACAATGTCCGGGCTACCCCCAAACACCCTACATTCTCTTTTCCTCCACATCATTTCTTATTTTTTCTTTTTTAATTCTTCAACAACATTCAACAAATTACGTTGTATATAATTGTAATTATAATTACTATATTTAATTAATTAATTTACGAATAATTAATATTAAATCACGAAAAAATTATTAAAAATTAAGAAACCACCGCACATATTACATTAACTCGAATCCGAAATATTACATTAACGGCCCGGGCAACACCCAATCGTTTGGGGGGGGGGGGGGGGGGGGGGGGGGGGAGGGTTGCCTGGGTTGGGCGCCCGAAATTTCCCCCATTAAGGATGCCATTTTGGTTTGCGGGTTGAAGTAGGACCTAGAGGTTTTACCTAGTCAACTTTGACCTTACCTGGTAAGTAATAATGAGTTGTATTTCGATGAAATTATGTCTAAAATGAGTAGTTATATTTGTAAACCTTATTGTTTTCCGCTTTATAAGATAGGGAAAAAAAGTCCCGTGTAAAGTGTTGGTAGGATTGAATGTTAGATTTAATCCGAATCATACTTAAATTCCAACCAAATTTGACATTCAATCTGCCTAAATTTTACCACAAGTTAGGATTGTGAGTGTTCTTAGCGATCGAAAAAAAAATATTGAAAAAATAACGGTGAATATATTGAAAACCAGTAGGTTTTTGAAGTTTAAGATAGTAAAATATTACAAAATTCAAAGTATTTGACAGTCACGTTTCATAATTCAGGGGTACAACGTGATACAAGGTTAAAAGGGTGTAATGTGTAGTTAATCATATATAAAATACAAAAATGCAAATCCTCAGACATTATTCTATTCAATTTTTCGGAAGATATTTTTCCATGTAAGTATGTAACTAGAATATTCCTTGTGGACTCGGTTATGAAGACGAAAGATGATATTAGTTTGCCACAGCTTAATTGGATATCATTCTAATACTTCCATTACATTCTGAATTCCGATGGCACTTGAACTTAATTCTTTGTTTCAAAAAAAATACCTATCGGATGGCGTAAGCACGTCCAATTTGATTGTCCTAATCCCAAGAATGACGAATGATATATATTTTCTCGTTTAATGTTTTTCCTTTTATTAAACTAGAAATCAATTGCCTATTATTTTGTGTTGACGCACAAAATAACTAACATGAGATGCAGGTTAGTTCACGGATACATAAACTTAAAAAAACTTCGGAGTTATTTAGACTATTGTAAAAAAAAGGATTTATATATAATACAATTTTTTAGTAAAAACATTAATTTTAAGTTGGTCATCTAACTTAAAAGCAGTAATTATTTATCTAATACAGAATTAAATAGCCTGTCAATTACCATATTGTCCCTATCTAACGTCGTTATGTCACAAATATGCGTCACCCATGTCTAAATAGTCAACCCAACTCCCACATTTTAGAGATCAAACGCATAATACACAACCATTTCCATTACCAACGCAACCTAATCATGTCCTAAAATCCAAATATTTCCTTAATCTTGTTTGGATTATAGAGAGATGGGTACGTATGAAATGGTCAAAATTGAGGAATCCATTGAAATTTGTATCCGTGACAATGACATAGACAAAGATAGCGTACCAATTCTAACTCCGGCGGCCGGAGACTCGCCGGAGAAGGTCGAAGGAGCAGAGGTCGCGGTGAGATTGGTGTCTTTGGATGTCTTCCGGGGAACTGCCGTTGTGGTATGCAATTATGCAATCAAATGTTAGTTTTGTACGTAATATATATAGTGAGATTTATTCACGTAGTCATCATATCTTTTGGGATTGAAATTGTTGATTTATGTAGTTTGAGTTTCTTCGATGTACGTCTTCACAAAGGTGGAGGCGTCTGCCTAACACGCCTCTACGTATCTGAAGGCGGCTTAGTCAGACGCTCGTTTTTTTTAATTTTTTTGTAATTTTCTGTTAAATTCAAATTTTTCAGGTTCCGTTGCAAGATTTTGGTGGTGATGGAGTAGATTAGAGTGAGCTTTTTGACAGTAAAGAAATATTTACAACAATCGAGAAAGCTTGTAAATGGGCGAAACAAGTTGCACTAGGAGTCGGATTTTTTTTGGTTATATCATCATACAAACCAAAAGCAGATAACCGGATGGATTGTTACCTCAGATGTGATCGCATACGTGAGATGAGTTCTCGTGATACGAGTATTGCACTGTGAAAGAATACGAAAAGAAAAGGTTGCGGTTGTCGGTTTTTGGTAAAAGTGGTGGAGCGACGAGATCGTGATGGATGTGTCATTGTTTCTAGTAGCATCTATGGGCAACACAACCACTCACTTGCAGTTTATTCAGAGGGTCACCGACAGGTAAGCGGACTTAGTGCTGGGGCAAAGCAAATTGTTCGTGATATGACAGAGGCACAAGCAAGACCCTGTAACATTTTGTTGGCGGTAAAGAAGAAATTCCCGGACGATAATCCGAATCAACGACACATTTATAACTTCAGAGAGTACATGAGGATGACGAAATCTGAAGACAGGAATCTCACGCAGCAGATTCTCAGGGAGGCAGTGCAGCATAAGTATTTGCATTGGATTGTGGCAGATGAAGAAACTAATGTCTTGACTCACGCATTTTTGGCACATCCGACTTCAGTTCAGTTGTTGCGTACATACCCATTCGTAATCTGTATGGATTCGACGTATAAAACGAACAAGTAGAAGATGCATTTGTTTGAGATGGTTGTGGTTACTCCAGCAAACATTAATTTCCTCGTCGGATATGCGATTTTGCAGGATGAGACCGAGTCTAGTTACCGGTTGGTGTTGGAGAGGTTGCGAGATTTGTTATTGGATATTGTTAGCCCGACAGCAATAATTACGGACCGGGAGATGGGTCTGATGCGACCAGTGGCAGAGCTTTTTCCTGAGTTTGCTCATTTACTATGCACCTGGCATATCAACAAAGACGTGTACAACTACGCATACCACGTATTCGGCAAGGAGAAGCAACTTGCAGAGAGTTTTAGGCGTGGAAGGTGGAGGAGAGTCATGCTTTCTGATTCACAGACGAATTATGATAGAGCAGTCCGTAATCTGAAAAATTTTTACAACTCCTGGCCAGTGCTGACGAAGTATGTGGAAGACACGTGGTTGGTGCATAAGGAACAAATCGTGTTGAATTGGACGAATCAAGTTTTTCATTTCGGCAACACTACGAACTGCAGGGTGGAAAGTGCACATTCGGCTCTGAAAGAGTGGATCACTACATCGACTGCCGCTCTCGACACTCTTTTCGACCGCGTGAACTTGTCTATTGAAATGCAGCTGACGAATATTCGGAACTTTCTTGAAGATTCGAGACGTCGAAATTTAGCACATTACATAGGTCCTATGTTTCAGCATATAAATGGCCGAGTTTCGCATCACTGCTTGTCGTTAATGACTCAGGAGTTGAAGAGAATGCAGGACTTAAGTGATGAAATTGAATATCGTTGTGGGTGTGCTTTCCTGACAACACATGGGATTCCTTGTGCCTGTACCATGTACGAGTGTTTGGCGTCAGGTGATGGAATTTATTTAGAGCAGATTCATCCATTCTGGAAAAAACTTGTTATCGGAGAAGGAGTCCAGATGTCAGAGTTTGTTGATCAGTCAGCACAAGACGTCGAGCATTTTCGGAAGCTAGTGGATGAGATCTCGGAGAGCGACCCTGCAGTAATTCGTAGTGCCTATCGTATTTTATACGAACAATTACACCCCGATCAGTCGAACTATGGAGAACCCAAAGAAAATACTATGGTACGAGGTCGACCTAAGGGAAAGTCGACACGTCGGGACCCGAGTGCCTTGGAGTATGATGAGCGAGGTCGTGGTCGGTCTGGCAGTAGTGGGAGCAGGGGTCGTCGATCTAATTCGTCTCGATCGTCCGTGAATACAGACACATGATCTTCTGGTATGTCGATATCTTTGTTGTTATGCTATTTAATATATATCAGTAATCTAAATGAGGTTGAATATATTATCTTTAATTTTGTTGTTTTAATGAATTATTATTTACCTATCTTACAGTGTCCGGACGGGTTGACGTGGACAACTTCCCATATAATGATAAACTGCCATGAATCATTTTACCATTTCTGGAAAGGTGGAATGACGTACGTGCTCAACTGTGGATTTCGATGTGTTACCGATGTCTTTCATGGTGGTCAAGAGAACTGGTCGTACGCCCGTCGTGCGATTTCTAGTGAGATAGGTGCACATCCTATATATGAGAGTGTCTATTTCGGCAATGTGAGAGAGGCTCATCAACGAATTGATTGGGGCGGAGGAGTTTGTGGTGAGGATCATTATATGGAGGTTTGGTCCGACTTGTTTCCTATTGCTAATTTTTACAAGTGTGCGTTCATGTATTTCGCAATGGGAACGGATGGTTCGTTGTTCCCGTGTCTTACTGTTCTACCTTAGGAGTGTCTGTTTGCCATGACGAGGTCTGTCAGAGAGTTGGTCATTACTCATTTAGGGAGTTACAGACATTTTATTCGTTTGGAATTAGTTGATGATTTCCCAGTACCTCCTATAACGACCTTATGGTATCAAATGCGAGATGAGAGTGTTGTTGGATGGGAGGATCAATACCAAAGTAGGATGGAGTATTGGAACCGGTTACGTGGTACATTTTAATTGTAATTTGTAATGTTTTTGTAATGTATAATATATCGTGTATTTCTACTTATATCGTGTTGTTCTTTTATCGTATTTTAAATTTAAATATTATTTGATATCTAAAGAAATAAGTTGAAGATATTTTCGTGAAAAATAAATATTAAAAAATACGATAGTCAAAGAAATATGTAGAAGATATGTTCGTCAGAAATAAATAATAAGAGTACACAAATAAGCATAAGCAAATACCAACAAACGTAGTATCAGTGCAACAAAACGAAAGTAAAAGCAAGACAACTATAGCTCAGCATCTGAATCATGGTCCGAAATGCCCAACTGGCTGTTCCAATCCTCGATCAGGCGATCCCAATCTGTACATGCAAGTCTCGTCTCCTCAGTCGGCATGATGTCTCTCTGTCGCAAGAACGGCTGCGTTCACCGTATCACCCTACTCATCCACTGTATATAAAATAAAAATTAGCGTACAATAACAAAATATACTTTACAATTAAAAAAAAATTAGATAAACTTACCGCATCGACACATGTCCTATCCAGTGGTCTCTCCGGTCTCGGAATGATACCGCGTACGAGTAGTGGATGTGAGCACCTACCGAACCACTGCAAATAATTTGGAGCACAAGTGGAGGGGTCGCGGCTACGACTCAGATCGGCATGGTGTAGTCGTCCTACTCTCGGAAATGTCCTCTAAACCGATTCCGCAGACGAAACGTTGTACCTAACGTCGTAAATCGTCGCAGTCGCAGACCGTACTGCATGCTCGGGCGTCGGGATGTCAACCAGGATCACCTGAATGTAACCTAACTGACGTAACACGCGATCAGGTAAATAAGGCTCTGTGATATCCCTATAACGAATAACGCCCATAAATGTAGTCCTGGGCACAGCTACAGCAGTCTCGGGACCATACGGTAAATAAGGCTCTGTGATATCCCTTTAACGAATAACGCCCATAAAAGTGTCTGACGACGACGTAACATCTCTCTCTCCTAACTGAAGCAGAAATACCACGTGTACGTGGATGACGAGAACCTGACTCGTCTGCTATACTACGTACCACGGGAATTGATTTCCCTTTTCCACAACGGTAACCCAATGACTATTAATTTAATTTTAAAAATAAAAATTTATTAATGGATTTACTAAAATAATTAAACTAATTATTAACTTAACAATCGATTTATTTAGCAATTATCACAATTAATCAATAATCTTTTACTAAAATCGTACACAACTAATTACTAACATAATAATCAAATTATTTAGCGATTTATTTATTAATTATCACAATTTATAATCAATAAATGATTTACTATACTAATTTAACTCATTATGAACATAATATTCAATTTATTTTAATTTTATCACAATTTAAAATCAATTTAAAAAAAATTAAAAAAAATCGGGGCGTCTGCGGGAGTCGCCTACCCTACGTGGGAGGCGTCTGCCGGAGACGCCTACCATACGTGGGAGAAGTCTCCCGCAGACGTCGGGTCCTGGGGTCGGGCGTCCGCGGGAGCCGCCTGACCCAAAAATATTTTTTTTTAAAATTAATTGAAATAAACAAGGTAATTTACGAGATGTGAGTAGTCAGGGGTCTCCGCTGGTTCTTTTCCTGGCCTCCGAGACATTTTATGTGGTGAATAGAAGAGTAATATGAAGAGAAAATTGTGTTAAAAGAGTGAATTGAAGAGTTATATTAGTAGAAAAGGTAGATGGGCAAAATGGTAATTTTACGGACGATTTAAGTAGTTTTACGGCCGACGTAAAACAAAACATTTTTACAAAAAGCCCATTAAAAAAAATCCTAAAACCCTAAAACCTGAAATAAAAGGCCACCTCTTCTTCCCACTCTCCCCCCTCCCCAAAACCCTAAACCCTAAACATGTCCGGCGCCGCCACCTCCGACCCACCTCCTTCCACCTCCCTAATCAAGCCCCAATCCCACACCCCCCCTCTCGACACCACAACCTGGCCGATCCTCCTCAAGAACTACTCCCATCTCAACGTCCGGACCGGCCACTACACCCCTCTCCCCTCCGGCCACTCCCCCCTCAAACGCCCCCTCCAACTCTACCTCCGTTACGGCGTCATCAACCTCGACAAGCCCTCCAACCCCTCCTCCCACGAGGTCGTCGCTTGGATCAAGCGCCTCTTGCGCTCCGAGAAAACCGGCCACTCCGGAACCCTAGACCCCAAGGTCACCGGTAACCTGATCGTCTGTTTGGATCGGGCGACGAGGTTGGTTAAGTCCCAGCAAGGGGCCGGGAAGGAGTACGTGTGTGTCGCGAGGTTGCACGCCGGAGGTGTGGAGAAGGGGAAGGTCAGTCGGGCGTTGGAGACGTTGACCGGAGCCGTCTTCCAGAGGCCGCCTTTAATATCCGCGGTTAAGAGACAGCTTAGGATTAGGACTGTGTATGAGAGTAAGTTGCTGGAGTTTGATGAGGGCAGGAATTTGGTTGTCTTCTGGATTAGTTGCGAGGCCGGAACGTATGTCAGGACTATGTGTGTGCATCTCGGGTTGATTCTCGGCGTCGGGGCGCATATGCAGGTAGTCATTGGGGGATAATTGGGTGTGAGTTGGGATATCTTTGTGGGATGTTAATACTTGTTTTTATGATGTTTATGACACGACATGATAACACGACCAATGTTCAGACAATGGCACAATGTGGATGTGCAACATATGCACACCATGTGACTGTGCAATTGTGCGTGAAAGCGCAGTTGGCGTTAAAAATTGTGCGATGCCTATGTGGCACACGGGGTACATTGGCGATATCCCGCGCTGTGTGGGGTCACATAAGCGACTAAGCCTCCTTGTGCCACCTATGTGACATTGTGCGATGCATTAGCACACACCTTAACATTGAACACGACACCGAATAGTGACACGAGTTAGACAGAGTTGACACGAAATCTTGTGTGGTTGAAATGTTTTATTATGATAATTTGTGAAGATACAAACAGAAAATTATTGGTACACAATTTGACACGAATAACATGATTCCCTTATATGTTGATTTTTAACATGAAACAGACACAAATATGTTCTGGGTGATTAGACATGTTTTTTGTGATGTTTTGAGGTATGGCGACGTTGCTTCGTGGTTTTTTGCATGTTAGTTTTTTGCATGTTGTTGACATGATTAGGCTATTTTGGTTGGATAATTGGTTGACTTTTAATTGGAAGTGGATGTTTAAGGTGTTCTTTTAGTTGCAAAAAAAATGTCATGGTGTTTGACTATCATCAATCTCATTGTGGTGATGAAAGGAGTGTTTGAGATGTTTCAAGTACCAGAAAAGATAATTAATACCAACTGTTTGTCTATTATTTATTTGAATGTGGTAATCAAACTGATAGGATTTACATGTTTTGTAGGCTTATAAGCTGTTTTGTACTTGAGAGTGGTTTTTCAGGATGTTCCTGAGTATGAGGAATAAATTGATTCATTGTGTCTTTTGGCTATTACAACGACAAAATGGTAATGAAACCTACGTAATCAGCAACTTTAATGCAGGATATGGCTCCTGATGATGTTCTCAAATATGATCGAATTCAATGCAGGATATGATATGAGAAACACATGTTTTCCCTTATCTGACTATGCTATTGCAAAAACGTCATGGCTAATTGCTATGTTTGTGCAGGAGCTCCGTCGTGTTCGGTCAGGTATCTTGGGGGAAAACGATAACATGGTGACCATGCACGATGTCATGGACGCACAATGGGTTTACGACAATTTCCGGGATGAGAGTTATTTACGACGAATCGTGATGCCACTTGAGGTTTTGCTCACGAGTTACAAGCGGTTGGTTGTCAAGGATTCAGCAGTGAATGCCATTTGTTACGGTGCAAAACTTATGATCCCCGGGTTGCTGAGGTTTGAGAATGGAATTGAGAATGGGGAAGAAGTGGTCTTGATGACCACGAAAGGTGAGGCGATCGCATTGGGGATTGCAGAGATGACAACTGCTGTTATGGCAACTTGTGATCATGGGGTGGTTTCTAGGATTAAGAGGGTTGTGATGGATAGAGACACATACCCCAGGAAGTGGGGATTGGGGCCGAGAGCGTCTATGAAGAAGAAAATGATTGCCGAGGGCATGTTGGATAAGCATGGGAAACCAAATGAGAAGACTCCTGCAGAGTGGTTGAGGAATGTCACACTCCCAACTGGAGGAGATGCCGCAATTGCTGGTTTGGCAGCAAAGTCTGATGTGCCAAAAAAAGAGGAAGCTGTTGAGGTGGAGACGGATGAGAAGAAGAAAAAGAAGCGCAAACATGATGAGAATGAGGATGGTGATGAGCTGCCTTCAACTGCCACTAAGAAGGTCAAGGTTGAGGAGTTGGACGGAGAGGTTGAGGATGCTGCTGCTGTTGAGAAGAGTGAGAAGAAGAAAAAGAAAGACAAAGTTGAGGAGACTGAAGAGGTGGCTCCTGAACTAAAGAGTCCAGAGAAGAGTTCAAAGAAGAAGAAGAAGAAGAAGGATAAAATGGAAAATGCCGATTCTGATGAGGAGAAGAGTTCTAAGAAGGATAAAACCAAGAAGGTTGATTCTGATGGGGAGAAGAGTTCAAAAAAGAAGAAGAAAAAGAACAAGGAGGGTGTCGAGAATGGTGATGAGGCAGAGCAAAGCGAGAAGAAAAAGAAGAAAAAGGAGAAGAAAAAGAAGAAAGATGACGATTCAGAATGAAAGTAACGAGATTCCGGGGTTTAACATAGCTTCTGTTTTAGTAAGTGAAGGATTTAGTTTTTCTGCATCCTCTTAGGTGTTTGTTTGTAGCTAAGCTGTTGTGTCTATCTCTGAAAATTTGATTTTGAGCATGTCCGATTTCAGATAATTATCACAATGTGGAACTTAAGTATCTGATAAGTACTGTTCTGTTTATTCTGATAATGTATTTCTGGGTTATTTAATCTTTTTGGCTAAATTTTCTTGGTTGCTTATGTATCTTCTTATTTGTGATTTGCTTTCCCAACTTTGAAGTGGTCTTAAAATTCATCTCTTGTCGTTTTTCCACATTCTTTGGGAACTACTATTCGTCGTCCCAAAATTACTTAAATCGCCTAAACAAAATACCATTTTGCCCTTCAGAAACTTAAAAAAAATTTTTTTTAGGGGGAGGCGTCTGCCGGAGCCGCCTCCCCATAGGGGGGAGGCGGCTGACACAGACGCCCGACCCTTGGGTCGGGCGTCTGTGGCGGACGTCTCCCCCCTATGTGGAGGCGGCTCCGGCAGACGCCTCCCCCTAATTTATTTTTTTTTGGGTTTTTTTAATATTAATAGAAAATAGGGTTTACATTATCAAATTTAATATGTTTGTACATTATGTAGTGTGGATTGATTATCAAAAAATTTGAAAGGTAGGATACTCATCGTAAAAAAATAACAGTACGACAGAGAAACAAAAACAAATACGAAAACAAACGTACGACAGATAAACAAATACAAGTACGAATAGTAAGTGTACGACAGAAACGAGAATACAGTAATAAGAGTAAGATACTAATACTCTAACTACTCATCAACCTAATCATGGTCGGGGATGCCCAACTGAGAATGTCACGCATGTATCAAGTGATCATCATCTACACAAGCAGCTCTGGTGTACTCGCCTGACATCTCGTTCTTCTTCTCCAGGATCGGCTACACAGCCCAAATCATCTTACCCATCCACTGTACATAACAACCCCATTAGTATTTTTTTATCGGTCGTACGTTTGTTTTCGTATTTGTTTTTGTTTCTCTGTCGTACTGTTATTTTTTTATGATGAGTATCTTATATTTCAAATTTTTTGATAATCAATCCACACTACATAATGTACAAACATATTAAATTTGATAATGTAAACCCTATTTTCTATTAATATTAAAAAAAACCCAAAATTTTTTTTTTTTAGGGGGAGGCGTCTGCCGGAGCCGCCTCCCCATAGGGGGGCGACGTCCGCCACAGACGCCCGATCCAAGGGTCGGGCGTCTGTGTCAGCCGCCTCCCCCCTATGGGGAGGCGGCTCCGGCAGACGCCTCCCTCCTATGGGGAGGCGGCTCCGGCAGACGCCTCCCCCTAAAAATTTTTTTTTTAAAGTTTCTGAAGGGCAAAATGGTAATTTGTTGGGGCGATTTAAGTAATTTTGGGGCGATGAATAGCAATTCAGCATTCTTTTGAAGATACTTCCACATATACAGAATTTTAGAAACATTTGTTGCAAATAATACTCAGCTCCGTTGGGATGCATAAACTCCCAACTCCTCAAGTTGGTGGAAGTTGTTATAGGATTTTATGGCATCCAAACATTGAAGAACTTTCTACCCGCATTTTGACGTAGTTTTTTGTATTGACAAGAGAAACTTAGTTTGTGAGTTTCTCCTCGTGTTCAAAAATTTGGATATCATATTATTTGCTGAATTGAGAAAATTACATTTGATTTTGTTATTCATTATTCACAAGTTTGATGTCATCAATTTTTTATTTAAAACTCTTGTTTTTGTTTAAAACCTCCTGTAATATTACAATTTTGTTATTACTAAATATTTTTTTATATTTTGTTGTGTAAAATATAGTTAAGCAAAATAGTTGAATAGTATTCACAAAGTTATTTAACGGATTAATTTTTAAAAAATATAAAATTTGATATAGGATAATACAATTTTGAGTAAGATATTTTACTTCGTTGGATGACACTTTAAGAATTTGGTTGGATAAGTCGGTTAGGGATCCAGATAACTTTTCGGCATCCAAACAATTCTAATTTTGGTATCGAGAAGTAACTTCTGGATCTAAAATCCAAAGAATTGGCTTCCCACTTGGAAGTTCACATCCAGGAGTTTCATCCATCTAAAGAGCCAACTTCCCACTTGAAGCTCACATCTAGGAGTTTCATTCATCTAAAGAGCCGACTTCCCACTTGATGCTCACATCTAGGAGTTTCATCCATCAAAAGAGCTGGCTTCCCACTTGAAGCTTACATCTGCTAGTTTTATCCAAACTCACCAAAGCTGATCTTACGGTTCTATGCTGATCCTACGGTTAAATACCAAAGCTGCGCTGGTGTAATGTTTAAAAATTTAAGGTTATATTGAAGATGCGTTCCTCTAGAATATGCTTCCCTGATTATATGTTTGTTGAACCTCAGAGGCAGCTATTGGAGAATATAATGAACCATATTTCTGACAGGTTTGGATGACCTTTTTTGTTACAATTGTGTTATTGTTTGTACTAATGCTTTTAGAGTATATTTTAGCATTGTAGATGAAATTCATCAGACTTCATCTATTATTACAGCTTTAGTTCTCGACCAACCGCCCTTGTAGGCTTCCGACCAGGAGAGTAGAGTTTTTTTGAACCTGTATTAAGTTTAACAATCACAAGTTAACTACTCTGCATGTCTGAATCTGCTCTTTGGATTTCTCAAGATGAGGGTACATTTTGATTATGGATCTGTAGAAACCCAAGTTTAAAAGCTTGCCAACAAACTCATTGTATTCATAACTGAGATTATCCCATATTTCGATCACCATATTTAGATCAATGAAGTGATCAACACAACACAACACAACACAAAGGAGTGTAGAATATTTTCGTGACGGATTATGATGTTTATCTTCACCCTAATGGTTCACATTTGGCCTCCAATCAAATTAGGTTTATCTTCATTGACGTCCGAATCTTATGTTGATATTAATTTGAGTTTGGTACTGGAAATGTGTGGTCAATCAAATGTAGATATGTAATAAATATGAACTTGTGTTGTAGTGTTACAAACTTACAATCATCAAAGTCTAGGGTTTTGGAATACAAATGGCTTAGGCCTAAACAAAATTCAAATTGTTCAAACACTCCAATAGGTATAAACTATTAGGTTTTATACATGTATGATGAATCCAAAGCAACATTTCAATTTTTATTTTTCAAATCATAACAGAAGCCCATCTTTGAAACAAACATTGAACAGTGAAAAATTATCAAAACAAATGAAGAGTTCACTTCAGCATGGGATCGAGGACTCGAGGGAGTTATGAATTGCCAAAAAAAAGAAGAAGAAGAAGAAGAAACAACTATTTTCTTCTTCTTATTGCATCATTTGCATACTCTGTTACCTCTTTTGTCATTATCATTTTGTAGGTTTCAATTCTAAGCCCAAGTTTATTTCCAAATCCAGAGCCCAATATGAAGTTTGATAACAGGTCCATTGACAAACTATCATGTCAAAGTCCAGCAGTTGGGCCTTTGCCCTTCAAGTGTGCAACAGTGAAAGGCTCATTTGAGCAGCATTTATTTAGCTAAAGAAGTTGGTCTTCAAGTAATTATATCTCATAAAAAAAGACACAAAATGACACAAAGATTAGAATATATTAATTATTCTATCTTATATAAATTTCAATCTTGGCCTGCTTGAGACCCTCATCACATCATCTTCCTTTGCTTAATAGTTGAATGACTTGACAAAAATGGCACTTGATAGTAGTTTAGATAAATCCATCACCATATTGACAACACAAAAACATGACACTAGTAAATAGCCATGAAAGCTACAAATCCTTTTTATTTTCCTCAACCTCCCACACAAAATGCTACAATTTTGACAAGTCCAAGACATTAATGGTAGAGCACCACACCACACCACACAAGACACTGTTTAATCTACAGTCTCATGGAGATCTAGATGTGGGTGGTGGGGTCTAGGCCATGTTATGGTTTGATATTTGAAAGGAATTGGCTTCAAATCTCTTGTCCCCACATTACATCAATGACAACATGCATGCATGTCTTCCATTTTTCACATCGTTGTCTTCACATCACAATCTCAAGCAAGAATCCATGCTTTCCTTCTTTTCTTTTTTCTTTTCTTGCATTAAGTGTTGCTTCTTGTTTGGTGGTCCTCATGCCATGCCTTGCAAGGCCATTCTTGTCTCCAATTATATTGATACTTACAAACCTATCTCTATCACATATGGTCAAATCTCTTTTTCTCTCTCCTAGCTCAAGTCATTTTGCTCAATGCAGAAGTATTCAATTTTAAAATAACATGGTAAAATTTGTAAAGGTAATGAGTCTAATGACCAACTAAAGTCTAAACAATAGAAAAGTAAGTAGGAAACAAGGGAGACAAAAATAGAACTTGGTGGAATTCTTTCTAACTACTAAAAATAATTAATGTTGTAAAAAAACAACTTTTTTTCTAAATTCCTAAAAAACATTTAGAAAAAAAGAAAGAAAATATTATTTCAATATGTATAAATATATAAGGAAAAAAATTACTGCCTGATATTTTCACATGGTAAAAGCTTAAAGGAAAATGAGAGATTGGTACAACTCTCTCCACCTATTTTTATGGAAGAGTGTTTTCCACCTCTCTATGTGTCTTGTTTGGATTTTGACTTCTTAATCTAATGGGAAAGCTGATGGAACACTACTAGCTACTTTCTCCCTGCCAAAGCAAACTTTTTTTCCCCCTCAAAGATGTGTTCTCTACCTTCCAAGAAAAGGAAGTGCTTGAAGAGAGTAAAGACTCAACCAAACCCTCCATTGTGTAGTAGAAGACTAGTCACTAGGGTGGCATATTTTTTAGCTTTTGTTGGTTTCTCATGATGGTACTTATGAATCTATGGATTATAACGTTGGAATAAGTGAAAGTGTATTGAGTGGTGTGACGAATATTATGAGCATTTCCTAGAAAGAGAATAGTACATACTCCATGATGATGCATTTTATGGCCTTCTTTTGATTGCACTATCCACAATGAACCGTGATACACGGACGCGCGCGTCACGGACGCGCCTTACGTGGATCTGTATAGCTCAGATATTTTTCTTTGAGTCAGCATCCAGTCAGCGAAATTTCTCTTCGCGCGTTTTGGTCTTTTTAAAAAACGCCGGTTCTTTAAGTTGAACGATTCATTTCCCAATACACAGATAAGACAGTGTGCAGACCCTAGGACATCGTGCAGTCTCATTATTCGTGCAGAGCCCACACTTATCATAATAAAATATTTGTTTTTAAGTTTTACGTTGGATCAACTTAATTTGTCTAGCTTACTTTATGTGTGTGTGCAGTTTACATTATGTGTTTGTCCTGTTTACGTTATGTGTATGTCCGGAATAAGTGTATATTGCTGTCCGGAATAAGTGTATTTGTTGTCCGGTTTAAGAATAAAGTGTGTCCAGAAACGAAACATAAAGTTTGTCCGGAATAAGTTGATTTGTTGTCCGAAATAAGTGTATTTGATGTCCGGAATAAGTGTATTTGCAGTCCGGAATAAGTGTAGTTGTCCAGAATAAGAAGAAAGTGTGTCCAGAAACGGAACAGAAAGTTTGTCCGGAATAAGTGTATTTGCTGTCCGGAATAAGTGTATTTGTTGTCCGGTTTAAGAATAAAGTGTGTCCAGAAACGGAACATAAAGTTTGTCCGGAATAAGTGGATTTGCTGTCCGGAATAAGTGTATTTGCTGTCCGGAATCGGAATAAGTGTATTTGCAGTCCGGAATAAGTGTATTTGCAGTCCGGAATAATATATGGCTTCATTATTGTCGGAATAAACGAATCAATATATGGAATGCAATAATATGATGTCGAAACAAAAAAACGTCTGCAAAGCGCGCTCCCTCTGTCCGCTCGCTTTGCGGGGGGGACTCACGTCCCCTGCAGGGGCTGCCGCCCCCGCCACCCCCGCACAAACTCAACAAACCTCTCACTGTATATTTTACCCCACAAGAATTACGTTTAGGAAAAAAATAGCATCTCAGATTTCCTGTTTATGTAGAACATCGGGAAGTCTTCGCACCGTCCCATTCACGCTGCTTACGTTGTGAAGAATCCTGGGAGTCGGCATCAGACGCTTCTTCGACATAATATCTTGCTAGAAATGGTGATTTATTCTGGAGAGAAAGAATGAAGAAGAAAGAAAGAGTGTCATCATATTTGTATTTGGGTGGAGAGAGAGAACGTGCTGAGTTGAAACGCATTTAATGTGATTTGAGTGAACATCAGGAAGAAAAAACAAAAAAACATTCATGCTTTGGCCACGTAAGGGCTGACATGGATATCCACGTAGAGCGCGTCCGTGACGCTTGCGTTCAACAAACATTTTCCATCCACAATACATAGACCATAATTCATAGGTTTGGATTTAAAGGGTATTCTTTTTTTCCTAAAAGAAAGTGAAAGTCTTCCGTGAATGAGAAGTGATTAGTTTCTAGAGGGAAATCAAATTATCAAGGTAACCTCTTACCTCATTTTGATGGTCTCATTGCAGTAAAATACAACTTATGTAATGAAACACCAACCGACAACTCAATGGTAGATTTCAAAAGAGAAAGTGCAATTTCATGGAACCCACCTTTATGAAAGGCACAATTACCCAATTAGATATGACCTAGCTACCAATTCCTCTTTATAGTTTTTCAGTAAATTTTTCGATATAATAATTGAAAAGATGCTAAAGATGATTTTTTAAAATTGATTATATTAATGAAAATTATTCAATGAAATGATATATATGTTTGTTCTTTTTCATGAACTTTGAAATATTAATTGCATTGCACCTATATATATTTCTCATAAGGAATATTTAATTTCCGACGACAATACAGAGACTTCCTTAACGTATACATTAGATATAAAAAATGGTCCATGATGGCATAATTCCTTTCATGGAGGACATTTTGCCGACAATGTGGACACCTAAACTTTATTGTCATCTTGCAATAAGATGCATAAACAAACACTTCATTTGAGGAATTCAATAGTGAAGGTGACGTGAGCTAGCTGTTCCTTAATGGATGATCATCTTTTTCCATTGTTTTTAGCTTTTTTTAAAATAGATGATGCTAGATGGCATCCATGTCTATATCATAATATATGTCCAAATTCTTCAATTATATAAGGATGATAATCAAACCCAACTTTGTCATAATTTGGTGGAACCATCAATCACTTTCATGACACTAGGACAAGGCATTTTCCAAAACAAAACAACAGAAAAGTTTATTAACTATTTGGAGCCAAAGCACCTATGAGAATGTGAATTATTCTATTTCAAAATTGGTTTGACCCCACGAAGTCCAAAATATGTTTCCTCTGCATGAAGTAATTAATATTCTCAAGATCTACAACTTTCTATTATAATCAAGGTGTCTTTTCCTAGACAACCTTTCCAATAATTCTAATAATTAAATAACTATGAAAATAACTACTCTTTTTGTCAAATGAGAAGTTTAACAATATATTATGTTCGCACTTTCTATGAACATGTGGTTTTTCTTTTGATGAAAACAGATAATAGTTTAGAAAAATTGTGGATACGAAGGCATCTTGGCACAATCAAATTGTCAATGTCAACATGCATGATGACAAGCACCCTCCACATTAATTAAACATTTCTTAATATCTTCGGTTAGTCCACATTAGAAACCTAATAAAGTATGGACATCATTATGGTCCACGACTAAGAACCTAAACAGTGTGAGTTGCTCACATGCCTCATCATATTCCAACTATCACATTTTTTATGGATTGTTCAAGTAGACCTATTCTTGATAGACCCAAAATATATTATGGGATTTCTACCATTTTCTTAAGAATCAAGATTCTAGTGGGGTGTCCTCATGACCTTTTGAATATTTTATTCTTCACAATAAAAAAAGAGAGGTGTGTTGATAAAATATTCCTTCCACATATATCTAGAGAAATAGGTCACTACAATATGGATATTGATGAATACTATTATTATTATTAGGTTCATTATACACTCACATAATCTAGTTTGACATTAGAAAACATCTTCTTGGTGGAATTCTTGCACTGGGCTTCTAAAAAAATTGTATATATTGGTTATCCTTCCTTTGTCCCATCTTTGTAATTTTTTTGTGACATGATATCCCATCTTTGTAACAAAAAATTGTGATATGACCACCTAAGGTGAAAATCTTATTTCTCGCATACTCATTTCGGTTATTTTATTTTGGATCAAACTTATCTCTATTATGGTTTTTCTAGAAATAGTTAATTTCTTTTAATTAAAACCGAACATGTAATTCAAAAGCAAGTACTTGTTCCTATTCACGATATTAAATAGCATCTTAAAAATGGTCATTATCAAGGGACCTACCCGACCATGCAAAACCCTAGAAACACAAAACTAGAACACAAGTATCCACAATAAAGAAATAGGAAAAAGGTAGAAAACACAAAAGTAAAGACAAGTCAACTGATTCTCATATCCAACTACTGCCTAACCTAACTTGGTGCTCACAATCTCCCAACCTTTTTCTTTCATGTGTGACAAAAGCCAATGAAAGCGAGCCATCAAATATCCCACCTTTACCACCCCATCACTCTCACTCTTTAAATAAAAGTTAGGGTTCCCCATTCCCCCCATGCACCCAAAGGATAAGGATTGCCATTATCTCCACATCACCCAACACCAAACCCTAGAGAGGGACCACAACAATGCTGGCTAGCTTGAAGTTTTTCATATCTTTTGATTCCCACAAGTGGTCTAAATTATGAAAGTGATGATGTGTGTTTTGGCCCATCTTAGCTTGTTTGCTTATCCACCACTCTTTACATGTTGTTGTGGTAAAAAGGTAAAAATACCATTAAGTGTGCTTGTGAATAGGGCTGCAACTCGGATAATATAACTCGGATACCAACTGTATCCGAATTCGAATCCGAATACCATATTCCATTACCAAATTCGAATTCGAATCCGAATTCAGTAGAACTATCCGAATCCGAATCCGAATCCGAATTCAGTAGAACTATCCGAATCCGAATTCGAATCCGAATTCAGTAGAACTATCCGAATCCGAATACTAAATTTTCGTATTAAAATTTTAGAATACTAAATTTTGGAATACTAATTTGTGTATTTGACCATGTATTCGAATAATTCGGATAATTCGGATAATTCGAATATTAAATAGCTTGTATCCGAATTCGTATCCGAATTCTAATTGGTAATTTTTTTTAAACCAAATTCGTATCCGAATTCTAATTGGTAAATTTTTTTAAACCAAATACCAACTAAATAGAAATTTTCGAATCGGATACTCGGATACTTGGTAACCATTTGCACCCCTACTTGTGAAGCTACACCTTTTCAGGTATAAATTTAAGAAGGATAAAGTTTTTTTTTTAATTTTTTATAGTAAGTAATCGATTATAAACCACAACAAAGAATCGCAAGAAGAGTGGGGTTTAATACAAGCCAAATATGCTTCCAGAAGTATGGATTAATTAGAAGATCAAAGTCTAGGGACAATGTAGTCCGAACCAAAGAGTAGACAAAAGTATATATTCTTGTATCATGACTTTAAGTTTGTCAAAAAACGTAAAAGTCATATACCTTACAACATAAGCTAAATAGAGAAGGTAGGAGTATAAATGTTTCAATTATGAGAAAGACAATTTTCCGAATTTTCTTGTGTCGAATTTTTACACATCATCCTCCACAAATGATTTAATTGAAGATTACCAATGTGAACTCAAAATTCAATGCAAGTTATACAAAAAGAAACCAACCATTTGTGGAAACGGTAATTAGTACACCATGATGGACTATCTCACACAACATAGAAATTTATAAATCATGATATTTGTTATATATAATTGTAGTATTTATAATTACAGCCATATTGTTATGCTCATGATTCAATTAGCGTTGAGCAATAATTGTCACATATTACTAAACAGAAAATGTGTACAAACACTCTATAGTAGAGTTGAATATATTACCTTACACCTAATTGTTTGGGTTTTGTAGAGTTTTTGTATCAATTAAATTGTACATGGTATCAGTACGGATCGATCGACCTGTGATGTCCACTCCAACCCATATTATCCGCGCTTAGACACAAAAAATAATCTTAGTCATATTTACGGGAGAGTGTTGAGCAATTAGTCTCACATTCCAACCACAAAATGTGTGCAACACTATCTATAATAGAATTCGATCCTCTACACTTCACCTAAGTGTTTGGGTTTTGTAAACATGGCGGATCAACCACATTTCACACTTCAATATGATATCAGAGCTCGAAATGACCAACAATCAGCTTGACACATTCACCCTTGTTGTTGCTCACATGTAGGCATGGAGAAAAATAATCCTGGTTACGTGTGCATGGGAGTGATAGAGAATAGTCTTACATCAGACTTTCTCCTGGGTTATAAGTTGAATGATTCTTCACTAATTGTCAATCGATTTTGAGTTGGATACCTGCACTTTTACATAGTATCAGAGCCAAAAAGGCCAAACGACACATCCACTAATATTGTTATTCATGTAAAACACAGAGAAAAAATAATCTCAATCACGCATAGAAGGGAGTGTAAGAGAATGTTAGTCACACATTGGAAAACTTAGGAGCTTTCTCCTGCTATTAAGCTGGAGGATATTTCCTCTCATCACCAATTGATTTTGAGTTGAACACCACACTTTGTGGACAAATCCAAACTTTTATAAGTGTGAGCATATTACAACTTTACCTAACTATAAATGTTGTAGCACATTTAAAGTGAAACAAAACATTAACGATAACGTGAAACAAAACCTACCGCACCAACTGGAAATAGCTCAGTTGTTGATTTTGATAGTTCGATCGACACCTCGCCGTTAGGGGTGAGCTTCGGTCCAAACCCGGACCGGACCGGACCGAACCGGACCGGACCGAAACCCGAATTTTCGGGAAGTCCGGACCGAAGACCGGACCGAATAGGTTCGGTCCGGTCCGGTCCGGTCCGGGTCGGTCCAAAACCCGAATTTTTACCTTAAATTTTCGGTCCGGTCCGGACCGAAGACCGAATTTCCAAAATTTTGAGGACCGAAGACCGGACCGAAAAAATTCGGTCCGGTTCGGTCCGGACCGAAAAATTCGGTTCGGTCCGGGTACCCGGACCGGACCGAATTTTGCTCACCCCTACTCGCCGTAACATATACTTGGTTAGTAAAAGAAGGATATGGAAAAATAAGATACTTTCCCTTGGTGGTTTAAATTCTATAACATCAATGAGAAGAAAAGGACAAGAGAGGAGTAGAGGCGCATTGTTATTGTAGACATGTCAAAGGAACAGACAGGCTTTACTTATTTAAACCCAAAGAAGGGATTTGTTTTTTTTATAAGTGCATATGGCAATGTTACAGCAGCATCTGATGCCACCAATGGTGGTCTCATCTTTTACTTTTGGTCACTCACAAATTGGAATAATTTGATCAAATTGGAAGGAAAAAGAGAGAGATGATGATGGTGCATGTGGTGAGCTGAGATGTGACGAGACAGACATTGGATCGAGAATGGACAATTTCACAGAATGACATCAACTACAAGGTTAAGAAAGTGTGGTTGTAATTAATTAATGAGAATATAGTGAATCAAAAATAAAAAAATTGACGTTGGATTTTCAGGTACAGTTTTAAAAGAAATTTACGCTAACTGCACGTTGAGTTTGTTAGCTTCTGGGCCTTAATTCTGATTAATTAATCAAATTAATCTTAATCAATGTTGATTCTGATTATTAATCAAATTAATCTTAATCAATTATCCTAATTAATCAAAGTGAACAAACATGATTACATGCATTGCATATATACTTGTATTTGTGCAAATCATCATAATATGTTGATCAAGATTATCAATAGAACAAGCATTGAGACAAATACTCAAGATTGTAACAAAACTTTTGCCTAAGACTTGTAAATTTTCATTTATTGAGTTCATATGATCAAATGTAAACTTCAGCACTAAGATTCTGTCTCACTCAAGTTCGGACAACCAAACACTTAACGAATAACCGAACTCATCATATCAGTAGTTGTTACAATCCTTACTTGAATTGTCCATTCAGATCACAAATTGACATTCAGTCGACCGAATCATCTTGAATTGTTTTTGGATTTGACTCCAACGGTCACACTTGTATTTTGTCTTAGCTTGAGCCCGTTTATCTTGCCAATTTTTGGACGTCCAGTCTCTTATCAGTCAGTTGTTTACTTCTTGATATCTAACGCGCAACGACTCTTTTCACGTGTCAGTATAGTTGTTGGACTTACAACATATATGTAATTTCCAATCGTTGGCGCTAAGAGACAAATTATTGATCTGGCGACCGAATTTAGGGGTGAGCATCCGGTCCGGATCGGACCGGATGCCCGCGGACCAAAGACCGGACCAGACCGAATCAGTCTGGTCAAAAACCGATTTTTTAAATAAAAAACAAAAAAAGACCGGTCCGGACCGGACCGGACCAAACTTTTAAAATTTTGTCGGACCAAAACCCGGGCCGGACCAAACCCGGACCGACCGGTCCGGTCCAAAAACCCGGACTGGTCCGGGTTTTGCTCTACCCTAACCGAATTATTCCCAAACGATCAAAATCTTGTGATAGAATCGATTAAATCCTTATTGTTATTTTGGATCGGTCAATCAAACCTAATTCGGCAACTAAAAATTAAATAATTGGAAATTCTAGAAAAGTTACTAGAAGTTGGTGATCGGTTATCAGAACCTTTTTTGGTTAATCGAAAGATTAATTTTGACCAAGTCAACACTTTATTTCGGACAACCGTTCTTCAAATAGTTGACCAAATATGTGCATATATCCGTGAGGTTAAGTCATATAATCTTTTGTTTGGTCAATATCTCACAAACTCCCCTAAGGTGCTAGTAGATCTTGAAGCCTTATAAATAAGATTTCAGACATGAGTTTAAAACATAAAAACACATCTCTATGCTCTTATCATTTGTGTCCAAACTTCAAACACTCTAAAACTCCCATTTCCATCAGTCAAAGCCTAATCTTCACCATTTGTGTGTCAATTCCTATCATATCCAAGTGTGCTCAACTTTAGAGTGTTAATTAGTAATCCCAACTTTAACATCTAAGCATCACTAAGTGTTGCAAAGCTCTATGGAAGCTTCTTCTCGATCCCGTTGTGAGAGGCGAAATTGAGCATGCCGAGAGTGTTCACAAGGCTCGTAGTGTAGATTGTTTATCTTTGATCCGTTACGAAAAGATTAGTGGATACTCGAGTAGGAATCAGATGATCAAACATAACTCAAGGAAATGACTAGATTAAAGTGGTTGTAATCGAACATCCATAAAAATTGTCAGAGTCTACTTGTGGTTTGCTTGCTCTGTTTCTACTTATTTTAATTATGTATTTAATAGAACATTTAGATTGTGATTAGAAGGCTATCGTCCAAACAAAATTTTCGTACCTAAAACCAATATCTAGAAAAATGAGCTATTAAAATGGTAAATTATATATAGTTTAAAGGCAAATAAGAGTATAACTCTAATCCCATTACTCGAAAGAAAAATAAACGCCTCAAATGCTCTACTATATCAAACAAAAGATATGTGTTATCCGATTCCAACGTGTGAGAATTGGTCGGATGTGAGAGAAACATAAGTTCGATCTTAACAACATATAGTACGTGAGATGGGGTTAATTTATACACATCACGTTCTTAACGTTATCACTTTAAAAAAAAAATCCTCTGAAAAGACTAAACTACCCCAGATGTTCCACTTGTCGACACCTCAAGGCCCACCTAACATGGAAACATAAATGGCAAATAGATAAGGCAAGACGTAAGTAAATGTGTCACATGGCAGGGAAATTAAATAGTTTAATATAATGGAACAAAGAAATAAAAAAATAATCTGAAAACGTACGAATCCGGATCTGGGGGTGCAATCAATACATGTGTTGTGACGTCTGACACGGACCTCAAACTATGAGACAAAACTCATAACAAGACTTGCGTTGGTTGGTTGGTTTTGTTTTGCTTTGTTTCGTTGGACAATCACCTCAACCCACCCATACTTCTCTTCTTCCATTAGACCACTACATCCAGGGATTTTATTTCAATTTTCTTGTGTAGTATAATTTTTTATGAACCAATAATTTTCTAGGACGTACCAATTCTAATTTTAAGACAAATGCAGTGCAATTTCGAATGTCAAGCGGATCGATATCGCTTTTAACGTGAATATTGAATTCTTGAAGGACATGTAGAGGGCTGTGGGTCGGGACGGGAGGAGTAAAAAATTAAAATCCCTCTGCTCATAGTGTTAAGGTTGGACTAAACGGGGTGGGTTATGTAGGTTTGGTGGAGTTTTTTTAGTTTTTTCTAAGAAAAATAATAAAAAAATCAAAACTTGAGAAATAATAATCACTCATTGTTTTTTTTTGAAAATTAGACGTTTGATTTGATTGGACGTTTAGTGAGTGTTGAGTTGTGACTTGGTACTGTGAGTTAATGGTTATGGATAAAACTGAAACATTAAAATGATTTTAGTATATAAAAAACTAATAACATATTTGTTTTACGCAGTTACGGGGTATGCGGGTGTCGGATTGGTAAGTAATGTTTTTTGTTTGCTAGCTACGTTAGACAGGACGAATTTATAGATAAAATCATACCCATTTACGATCCTCACGTAGATTTAGAGGACGTGCAGATAGCTACGTCAAGAAAAAGAGTGAAACTATTTGAAATAACTGACATCTCATGTGAACACCAAGATGGATAAGGGCATCACTAACGGTGGAGGGGTCGTCGACTTGGGCGTTTCAACACCCGAGTCGACGACTTGGTCACCAGGTCGTTGAATTGTTTATTATTATTTTGGGGGTTTTTTTGTTTGGATTTTTTAAAATTTTTGTTTGAATCTTTTTTAAAAATTTTGTTTGTTGAAAATACGTTTTATAATTGTTTTGATTTTTTAATTTTTTTCTAAAATAGACCCCGAAATAACGTTATAGGTTGTAATTAAGACACGTATAGTATAGTATAGTATAGGAAATTGAAAAAAAAAAAGGTTTGAACAGAAAGACACTCACGCTCCTTCGGGTCTTGGTCAGCGGTGATCCGAGAGTAATACGTGAGGTTGTTATTAAAAGTAATCACACAGGGATAGCTAAACCAAGACGCTTTCCCGAGACGTTTGAAAAGCAGTGAGTAGATGATGGCGTGGGAAGAGACAGACACAGCAGCACAACAAGACAACACAACGTCAATTTAATTTTACCTCTACGAAAGCGAACCGTAAAATAAAACAATTAAGAAAAATAAAGACATAAACACGAGGACTGCGAGTTCCGAAGAGGAAACCGACAAAGTTTATGACACGCACGGCACGGCATTACTCTCTTGTCGTATAATCCATTATGTCACGATATATTTCAAGTAAATTTTTTCAAAATAAACTTTTTTTAAAAAACATTTGCCAAAATATATCTTAATAACAAGTATTTGTCGAACTAAACTTGCTGCTAACACGTAATTACACGTGGCGGTGGTGGGTTTTGTTTTTTTGTGTATAAAGAACTCAGAATCACCAGTGCCGAGTTCTTCTTGGGATAACTTGACACTGGTGATGTCGAGTTCTACTTGGTTTTTTATTGTCTAACACTTGAAATTTTCCTCTCAACGTGAGTCGGCAGGAGAAGTGATTCAAACAGAACTCGGTACTGTGGATGCCGAGTTCTATTTGAACTGTTCTCCTAGCGCTCAGATCGTGCATGAGACGGTTGGACGACCAAGAGAACATTGTCTTACGTATAATTGGACATCTTAGATGTCGAGTTTAATAGGCAGAACTCGGCGTTTGTAAGGCCGAGTTCACTTAAAAAAAGTGAACTCGGCGTTACAAACGCCGAGTTCCGTCGGGCTATAAAAGCAGCCCGACACCCTCTCCCCCTCCGCCGAGTTCTCGCGTTTTTAAGGCTAGGGTTTCGATTTTTTTCGTTTTCCACCGTTTTCTTGCTTTTTTATGTATTAGGATGATATACATTGTTGTTTTGGGTATAATTGTAGTGTTTTTGTTAGTTTAGGAACCCGTTTTGGTGCAAACTCTATTTCGATTTTGGGTTTTTAGGCAAAACGTTTAATTTCTTGTTTGTTAGTTGATTATTGATTTTAGTTTTGTTAATTGTAGTTCTACGGTAGTAATGTTAAAAATAGTTGAATTTAAGTTTGATTATTATGATTGAAATTAAATTTTCTTTTGTTATTTTGAAAGAATATAACTTAAAAATGATTTATTTGAGTTTAAATGTATGTGAGTTTGAATGTATGTGAGAATTGAAGTTTGATTTTTTTAGTCTTAAAAATAGAGTAATAATGTATGTGAGTTTCCATGTTGAGAAATACGTTGTTACATCGATTTTTAGAATGTCATGATGTTATTTGTAGTATTGTTAGTTTGTTCTACCGTGTAGGTTTAAATTTACGAATTTGAAAAATATAAGGGAGGTTCTGTCAAAATTTTAAATAAAATTCTGACATGATTCATAACGTTATTTTTTGTAGTTGATTTTATTTGACAGATTGCTCGACATTTACTACTACACTCGATTGAGGTAATTTCTAAAACATTTGTGTATTCTCAACTTTTTAAGTAGTTAGTAACGAAGAACAACCATCTCACTTTTTAACGTGTTACGTACATATGAAGTTTGGTGGTTCCAGTACATGTTCGGTTAGAGGTAGCTACGCTTCACAAGGTCCGGTAGACAGATCAGTGTTGGTTTTACAAGTCAACCACAAATCTGACTTGTTCAAAGATTTTGTAGGAGTTTTACGTCTTCATGTTAAATATTTGCCCATGGGTTTCAATATTCTTACATTTCTCTAAATTTATGCAGAAGGAGGTTGATAGTATAAAATGCGTTGAGCATGGATCGAAGCTCAACGAATGACAAATCACTGATGAGAGAATGTTGTTTCTGATAGATATGGTAGGGTTTGACACAGTCACTCGGTTGGGCCGAGTTCAGTTGGACAATACCTTGCTGGGGGCGATGGTCGAGCGTTGGAGAACGGAGACTCATTCATTTCACCTACGACATGGTGAGATCACGTGAACCTTGCGTGACATCTCTATGATTACCGGCTTGCGCGTAAATGGTTTGCCTGTGTGTGAGTCTCAGGAGTACGTTTGGTCAGAGGTCTGCATGGATTTATTTGGGCAGGTCACGATGACTTGGGTCCTAAGGGTTCTGTAACTCTGGGTTGGTTGCAAGCTTAGTTTCAGCAGTTGCCTTTTGTTGCTGACGATGAGACATTTACACGAAACACCAGAGTCTTCATTCCGTTCCAGCTGGGATACAGTATTTTGGCAGATAAGAGTGACACAATGGTTCACTTGAAGTACCTGTTTTTTCTCAGAGATTTGGCCGTCGCATCGGAATACAATTGGGGTAGTGCGGCTCTGGCCCACTTATATCACATGTTAGACGAAGCCTCACTGATTCCGACTAAACATTTGTGTGGTTTTCTTACGTTCCTGTAGTTGTGGTGCTGGGAACATCTACACATTGGGAGATCTTTGAAGAGTAGACCATTAGTATACCCGGAGGACAAGAGGGCACCAATAGGTACCTGGGAACATTCAATGGTAGTGCGAAGGCGACGACACTTGATTTTTATCGGAATGAGCTACACGTGCAGGAATTCGATCAAGTGATCTTGGACCCTTATGCACATTTGGATCTTAGTCAGTTACCACCACTATGTACGGAAGGCTCAGAGATCTGGACGAGCCGTACTTGGCTTATAAATTTTGGTGAGGTTGTTATGCATTGTCCAGACCGAGTGATGAGACAGTTCGGTGTACAGCAGCACATTCCAGTGCCGATGGAGAGACATGTAGTGAAATCGGCTCAGGGGAGGTCGGATGTTAATTGGTTTGCGGAAAATCACCAATTCATTCAGCATTAGTCGCACAGAAGAGATCATCTACAGTTTGAGCGACCACTCCTAGGTGTCACTCCTGAAGAGAGCACACGACTGTATATGGAATGGTACTGGAGCATCATCGTACGTTAGATAGTTCATCACACTTTGGCTCCGACTAATACCTTATACAGACCTCGAGCGGGTAGAGAGCGAGAGATGGTAAGATTTAAACATTTATTTAAACAATTACCACGTTTTAAAATTGTGTTTAGTGTTTGATTAACTTTTAATTATCTGTAGGTGCACGGAGTTTATGAGTTCCACGAAGAACTCTATCAAATTCATGAGGCGATCAAAGATCACAAGACAGACTCTTCGATGGTTGGAAAATTGAAGGAAAAAATGAATGCTTGGCTTATGTGTTTTTGTGCAGAAATACCCACATTACATTTGAGTCAGGATCGTGTCGTTGAATAAGAAGATCCACACTCACAAGAAGACGCTGGCGGTCTGACTCAGGATACTGAGAATGCAGCACGAGGAGGGGGACGCGGCAGGGGGAGAGAACGTGCTCAAGCATGTCCTAAAAGGAAAAAGAGATTGAGATGTCACTTAGGATAGATATTTAGTTGTGTTAAACTTATTTGGTTGTTATTACACTACTTTTGGTTTATGTTAAACTCGTTATTGTGGTTGTCTGTTGTTTAAAACGTTCGTTGTTTTGGTTTTATGGTTGAATTGTGTTTTATCGTAGTTGTTTGTGTTTCGTGGTTGAATTGTGTTTTGGTAATTGGAATGATTGTCTTTGTTGTCAAACAGGAAATGAAATTGTCTTTGTTGTCAAACATGAATTTTTTTTGTCGAGTTCTTAAATTAATGAACTCTTCAAGAGAACTCGTCACTGAGGATGCCGAGTTCTATTTGAATCACTGTTCTCCTGGCAACTCACGTCGAGTGGAATATGGCAAGTGTTGGGCAATAACAAAGAGAACTCGACACTGGTGATGCCGAGTTCTGTTTAGCATAACTCGGCATCCCAGTGTCGAGTGCTCCAAAGTAGAACTCGGTACTGGTGATGCCGAATTCTATATGCACTAAAAAACAAAACTGTCGTCGTCACGTGTCACTACGTGGTGGCAGCGAGTCTAGTTTGACAAATATTTTTTATTGAGGTCTATGTTGATAAATTTTTTTAAAAAGTTTATTTTGAAAAATTCTCCTAATTTTAATGGTCCCGCACGGTAGCATACGAAAAAGAGTATCCTATCAAATGGATTAGATTTGGTTTGGATGAGATATGTATTTGTAAAGATTCGAGAGCGGTTTGATTTGTGTGTTAATGAAAAGAGACTTCTAAGTAGATAACTATACATTATGTATGGTTCGCTTTTTTTATTCGTATCGATAAGACCATACCGTTCATAACTCGCATCTAACTAATTAATGCTGTATTAGTTGGCGGAGTTTTGGTGTAAACCATAATAATCACGAGATTTAGCATCATAATGGAAGAAAAGTTCATAAGATGTCTATTTTCAGTGTCATAATCGAGATGTTTAACGAAAATACACTTAAGTAAAACTATCATTGGAGAGACTCGGATCAGACTTGCCAACTCCGGACCAATTAAAATCAATCAAGAACAAAATTTCACCGGACAAAGTTATGAGATTTCAATTACCCTCCAATTGGTTTGAGAATTTCTTAAAATACAAGTGTCTGTTCGACTCGGCTCGTTTCCGAAGATTTTTTAATTTTTCATTTGTCTCTTATATTTTCAAGCTAAAACGAAATTGATTTTTTATTGGAGTAGAATTTTGACCTCGATTCGGAATTGACAATCCAATAAAAAGTGATCATTGCATTCAGAAAATAACTTTTACAGTGGTACAGTAACAACACCTGCTACAAGTTATTATCCCAATATACGGAACGAGCATCATATAAGTGATAACCACCTTACAAGTCCGTATTTTCATTCGCATGTTTGGGATGTACAGTAGACTATAATAAAATTAAAAAATTAACAAGATCTGAACTAGATGTCCTTCCATTCCAACTCCAAACCGAATTACCGGTTATTATCATAATGAAAACTAAAACCAATCAAGTCCTAAGGAGTATAAAATGTTGGAATTAATATATGAACAAAAACCAAAACATACCACAGAAAAAACCTACTCAAACCAAACACAAACCCCGCCAACACAACACAACGACCAAAACCAACCAATTCAACCAACCGTCACTCCGACAAGAATACCGGAATGCTGGCATTGGTCGGGAGTTCGCAAACCGGGCAAACATCGACCTTTCCGGCGCACGACCGGCACAAACACAAATGCCTGCAAGGAAGCAGCAAAATGGATATTTCTCCGTCCCCGCACCCACGGCAGCAGGACCCTTTTTTGCTCGGCTCGTCGCAGCAGGAGGAGGTGTCGCCGTAGCCCTCGTCGGCGGCAGGGTGGAGGGCTTGGTCTAGGGTGGCCTTGAGGTTGGCCACGATCGATTCGTTGTTTTTTGCCACGTTGAACCATATCTGGTTCTCGGCCGCGAGTTGTTTGAGCTTTTGCTCGAGTTCGAGGTTTTTTTGGTTGGCTTTGTTGAGCTCTGATTGCTTCAGGAGTAGGCATTGGTGGAGGTGTTTTTCCATTGCTGAGATTAGCGTCCGGCATTGTCTCTTGCTCGCTTCCTCTAGTCCCGATCGCAGTCTCTCATTCTGTATTATGAAAATTGCGTGTTTAGATCGCAGAATTCGACTCATTTGATAAGAAAAATCAATACATATGAAAGCAATTTGATCCCAATTTGGACACGTGAATAGTCTTCTTCAGAATTTGACTCATTTGATACGAAAAATAGATACGTAGGAAAGCAATTGGATGTAATAATATATAACTCAGCTGAAACTGTTGCAAAATCAATATTTGAATAGCTTAAAACGGCAGAGTTAGACTAAATTGAACCGAATTATTCAAAACGTTAGAAATATAACAAATCAATGGAAATGGATCCCATTAAACCAAAAACAAAAACGAACAACATAGATACAACGAAATGATTATATTTTCGCTTGGGTGTAAAGAAGCAAGAGTCAAAAGAAAATTTGAAGTCAAAAATATTAATATATAATTTTACTAAATACAAAAAATAATTATAAATTTAGCAACAAAAAATTCGAGTCCGAGTCCAAATAATTTTTTTATTTTCCATCAATTTCATCGTTTTCAAGTTAAACCAAAACCAAAGTGGAACGAATCGAATTTGAAACTTTACTTGAAGTCGAACGAGCGCGTCGATCTGGAGACTCTGGTAATGAAAAGTGGACACTAAATCGGTGGCGAGAGGCGAAGTGGAAGGAGTCTGACACCGCCCGCTAGTCGACGTTGTCATAGCGGACTGCTCCGGCCGGCTATCCCCGTAGTAAACCAAACCTCCGTTTGAAGCGTTGACGGAATCGTCCCGAGTCCGTTTTCTTGACGGGTTATTGCAGGTGAGTTCGCTCTGCTGCCCACTAAAAACTGTCATTTGCGGGTTGTTAGAGGCGTTTAGGAGGATTAAGCTTAGCTGTTGCTCGTCTATAACTCCGCTTCCATCCCTGAAACGGAACGAACCCAAAACGTCACTTTCCGTCTATACTTTTTTTCTTTTTTGTATTCGAAGAAGATAAAGTAGACGACAAAAAATTGAAATACTTGTTATTTTGTATCCGACGACCGAATCCAATTCGGTAAATTAAATCAGAGGAAATTCGACAAAATTCATTTCGGTCAACCAAAAACTTAGTTTGAACCGAATCAACTGCAAAAAAACAGAAAATCGTTTATATATCAAAGCAATGCGAATGTATAAATAAAAGCCAGACGACTCCAGATTGAATAACAAGTAAATCATCTCCAATCAAATCAAAACAAGATATCACACAAAAAAAGCAAAAAATACCTCCCCAGATCAAAGAAAACTATGATAAAAAAACCCCCAAAAAATCGCTACTCCAACCGCAAAAGGTAATGAAAAACCAAAAATCCCCACAACAAAACAGAAAAATGGACTCTGAGATCGACGTGAGTTCCGATAAAAACCGCTATGAAATCAAACCAAAACACCACCGGAATCGTTCACCCACCTCGATCGGAGCAGTTCCTGGGAGAGATGCTGAGCTTGGACCGCCATTGGTGGAACTTTAATTTATCGGTTTGGATGGTTAGACGAGGAGAAGATAGAAGATGGAGAGCAACAGAGGAGGAGGTGGGAGTGGATGGGTATTTATATCCGGAGCGAAAGCGAAACTCACGTAGATTCCAACACCTGTGGGGCCCACACAAACACTCTCTCTCCTCTTTCCCTCGTTACTGCAGTACGTAACAGTAACACACAACTTTTTTATTTATTTCTTTTTTTTAATATTAATTTTGAACGTACTCTTTGATTTCATATTAATAGCTTTTTCATTTATATTTTTGGAGAATTTCGTGTAAACGTGTTTGTATCCAACTCGGGTTAACTCAGTAAGAAATTTCATCATCTCAATATAGTTAAGGTCATAGATCGAATACCAACACTCATTTTAATATTGATATTGATCTACGACTCATATTAACTATGTAGGTCGAAAATCTACACAATAAATATTAGCCTACAATTCATTTTATCTATATAGATCGAAAATCAAATGGTTTGAAAGTCATTTGATATAAAGTGAAATTGAAATTCGAGATTTTTCTCGAGATTTATTTTTTATGACCCAGGTTCTTTGACACTCACCTCCATTTTGGAACAGGTAGTCTACGACTCCAAACTAGGAGTCGTAGAACATCATTTTCATCGGGACGTTTGACATATTTTTGTTGGGTTTTGAACAAAAAATGTGTTCCACTCATCCCTAAGTAGTTTGACTACATCCCGGGAACATGCTCTAAAGATTTGATTGGGAAAAAAGGAGAGTGAGGGAGGTGTTTTGTTTCGAAGGGTCCGTTTGTAATTAAAGCGGGAACCACTCTGCAATTATGGGGAAACTAGGGAAGGTGTGTGGTAAGAGGTTGGGTAACGCATCAAAACCGTTAAGGAGCAGTATGTGATTACTTGGATATATGGGGTGTTTGTTGAAACTTTTCATCCCAACTTATGAAATTTCACCGTATTTGAAGGGTTGTTTCGTTGGCTTGGGCGGAATTTCAGGTTAAGTTTTTGAAACAATGATAACTAATTCTTGTGATTAAGTAAACAAAATTATATACTTTGTCAATCGTCGACCGATCAATATGGTTCGATGAATACGAAACTTAAGATTAAGATGCTTTGAGATGAAAATGTATTCGATTTTGTGATTTGATAATTAATTCCACGTCTCCCGATTAGATATATGATGATTTTTCCTTAACCTATTAATTCTAAAGAAATCGTCTTACGTTATTCTACCAAATGGCTTGTACGTACTCATCGTCACTAGTTTGATGAGGAATAATGTTCACATAATTCTCAATTACAAACAGATGGTAGGTTAAATCTTGTCGTATCAGTAAGCATATTCTTTCCAAATCACTTTGATTTCCTTCCACACTAGGATTAGCACAAATCTTCCTTGGATTTATATGACTATGACCATATTTGCCTAACAAAGACGATCGAGTAGGTCCCTGCCAACGAATTTACACCACAAATTCTTTTGACTATTTTTCGAATCAAATGATATTCTTTACAAGTTGTTGTTAGTATATTCTATCTTCATTAAACATCTCGATTACGTTTCATGCTATCTTGGTGATATTTTGAGAAAAAGTATCCGTGACTGAAATAAACTTGAGAGAATCTCACAACTTCAACTAGTTCAAACTTCAAACACGATGAAAACATTTACATAAGTACTGTATTAACTATTAGAATTACTTCCGACTATTTTCCTGCCAAACTCAAAGTTTATCTGCAATAATTATATTAATGTATATATAACTATTTCTTTTTGAAAGAATAAATCTTATGCAAGTGTTTGTCCACACATTGAAACATAATGGGTAAAGCGGTTATATGTCAAAATAAATGCAATCAAAGTTTGTTTTCCAAGAAACACACACTACATGAGCAAATTAATTAATGAACCCTAACTTATCGGTTCATGCTTGTCAATAGCAAATAGAGTACCACTATTGACTCGTCGGTGCCAATAGTTCTTACTCATACAAATGAACAATATGTGCAAAAATAAAATAGTAGATATCAACTAAGTTCCAAAGCTCTAATAGTAGATACCAAGTCCACATGCAATAGCATTACGTACACCGCCAGACCAATCAATGCATGCAAATCCTAATAATTTCGACAAGACCAACCCATAGTCGTGGAAAATAATCAAAATTTTATTTCTACTCCACCCCCGAAATATATCGTCAGAAAAGTTCATGTAATTTTCCAAAAAATAAATGGGACATGATTTTTTGGTATTTTTTTTTACCTTCTATTAGTTCATGCAGTCATGCTCACATAAAAATATATATAATAAAGTGGATATAAAGTGTATCTATGTTTATCTAAGAGGTTCAATCTCCATTTCGGAGTCACGAAGAATAAGAGATCATTGCTTAGGTTCTAATAGTTTTGTTTAACATTTATCTAAATATTTTTTCAATATGGCGATGGAATAAAAAGATCTTTTTTGGCCATTGAAATATCTTTTATCAGTTGAATAATATTTTATTTGTTATAAAATATATCTAAAAGCAGTGCTACTATTTTGAAATATTCAGATTTTACTTTATATATATTATCAATGTCTTTTTAGAAGACAGAAGGGGAGGAAAATCAATATTACATTACTTATCAAGTTCAATATGCAATCCACTTGTTCGATCTAGACTAGATATGCACGAGATATGTATTTCATTTTGTTCTAAGGGAAAGTGAGATGCAGGTTCAATTCATATTTTCGTGATGATCCACGGTCAATAAAAAAATAGTAACCTAATACATTTTAATAATTAAAAGTAATTCTACTACAAAATTATCCAAGTTATTGTCTTCTTGAGTCCCCAAACATAAACTGTTTATGAGGTATATGATCTACACTAGTTTGATCAGTAGTACCCTACCCTAGTGCAACATCCAAATTTTACCATCACCAACCACAGTAATATACAGATCTAAGAGTACTAGTCCCATATCAAATCCAATAGTTGTCAGCAACTGTTGCATAGGTTTGTGTTTGGAAACTGTATGGTGTCAGATCTCGCTTCTGCCTCTTGCATTATTTGTGTCCAAATGGGGTAGGAATAATCCACAATGGAAATTAAGGTGGTGAAGCATTGGTGTTTTCATGGGATCCCCATGACATGTTCCCCTTTAAGATCCCACCAAGAAACATGTGTTCAGTGGACTTGACCATCAGACTATCAGAGAGACAGGACAGCTAGAGAGAGAGAGAGAAGTGTTTGGTTTGGCTTGGTTTGGTTTGGTTTGGTTTGGTTTGGTTTGAATATCACATGAATAGTTTACCTACACAATTCTGAATCTTTCAAATGTGGACCACCTTTAATTATTCTTATCTTGAAGTGCACATATCAACTCTTGTTTTTCATGACCTAGAATTTCGAAATAGTTACTGTTGATGGGTTTTGGCCTTATGGGTTTGGATGAACGATGCTCATTTGGAGTATTATATCGTCCTAGATTAGATTATGAATTCTCATTGGTATTACCTTAAGGAAAACGATTAGCGGACGCTAGCGTTCGGGACGCGCGCTTATGTGGTCAGCCCAGTCAGCAGACGCGTTTGAGTTGGCAGTCTCCACAGAAAAAGTTTATTTTTTATTTTATTCCTCGTTTCGTACAAATGTCTACATCCCTCCACCCCTCATTAATGTGTCTCAAATCACTCATTTTCCATGAACATTTTGGCTCTCCTACACAACACAGGAGACTTGTTATAAATCTCAACATGTGTCTTCCTTTTTCTTCCCTTCTCTTCTGTGGTCCTACCTCTGTGCTTTGATGGAAATCGTTCATGTGTCTTTCCAAGTGGAGCAGCCGACAAACGTTCCTAAGGAGGGGATGTTTTTCCCCTCTTTCGAAGAAGCCCAAACATTTTACGTTGCTTATGCCGATTCTTGTGGTTTTTGTGTTAAGAAAAGACATCACACCCGTTTGTTTGCTACCTCTGGGTCAGGTGTTAATGTGCTGGAACGAGATGCAATGGTGTCAAAGCTTCCGAGGATTTTGGCGTGATGTTCTACTGTTAAAAGTTCAATCAGAAAGTTCTATGCTTTTGCGTATAATTCCACATATACAACAAACAAGACCAAAGTCATCCTTAAGAATGTAGGAATGATCACATTCTTCTTCATTTTCTTCATGTACAGCAGTTGTATGTCTGTTCGGAATAAGAAGTCAGTCTGTTCGGAATATGTTGTGTGTCTGTTCGGAATAAGAAGTCTGTCTGTTCGGATTAAGTGGTGTGTATGTTCGGAATACTTTCTGTTCCATTTCTGCACAAATTTTCAACATAATCTGGACAAACATTTTACATAAACTGGACAAACTTTTTACATAAACAAGACAATCTTTCTACATAAATAATACAAACTTTCTGTTCCGTTTCTGGACACACTTTCTATGCTTTTGCGTGTAATTCCACATATACAACAAACAAGACCAAAGTCATCCTTAAAAATGTAGGAATGATCACATTCTTCTTCATTTTCTTCATGTATAACAGTTGTATGTCAGTTCGGAATAAGAAGTCTATCTGTTCGGAATATGTTGTGTGTCTGTTCGGATTAAGTTGTGCGTCTGTTCGGAATAAGAAGTCTGTCTGTTCGGAATATGTTGTGTGTCTGTTCGGAATAAGAAGTCTGTCTGTTCGGAATAAGAAGTCTTTCTGTTCGGAATAAGAAGTCTGTCTGTTTGGATTAAGTTGTACGTCTGTTCGGAATAAGAAGTCTGTCTGTTCGGAATATGTTGTGTGTCTGTTCGGATTAAGTTGTGCGTCTGTTCGGAATAAGAAGTTTGTCTGTTCGGAATATGTTGTTTGTCTGTTCGGAATATGTTGTTTGTCTGTTCGGAATATGTTGTGTGTCTGTTCGGAATAAGAAGTCTGTCTGTTCGGAATAAGAAGTCTTTTTGTTCGGAATAAGAAGTATGTCTGTTCGGAATAAGTAGTCTGTCTGTTCGGAATATGTTGTGTGTCTGTTCGGATTAAGTTATGTGTCTGTTCGCATTAAGTTGTGTGTCTGTTCGGAATATGTTGTGTGTCTGTTCGGATTAAGTTTTGTGTCTGTTCGGAATAAGAAGTCTGTCTGTTCGGATTAAGTTGTGCGTCTGTTCGGAATAAGAAGACTGTCTGTTCGGAATATGTTGTGTGTCTGTTTGGATTAAGTTGATCCAACCTAAAAGTTAAAAACAATATTTTATTATGATAAGTCTGGACTCTGCACGAATAAAGGGTCTGCACGCTGTCCTAGGGTCTGCACGCTGTCCTAGGGTCTGCACTATCTGTGTATTGGGAAAAGAATCGTTCAACCTAAAGAACCGGCGTTTTTAAGAAGACCAAAGCACGTGAAGAGAAATTTTGCTGACTGGACGCTGACTCAACACGTCCACGTAAGGCGCGTTCGTGACGCCCGCGTCCGTGTATAAGGACTCCCCTAACATTGCTGTTGTCGCTTATTAGACTTCTACGTGAACTTAATAAATGGACATATCCAACGTAACATAAAATATTTCAAACAGAGTTTATATATATATATATATATATATATATAGAACCGTGATAGACGGACGCGCGCGTCACGGACGCGCCTTACGTGGATCTGTACAGCTCAGATATTTTTCTCTGAGTCAGCGTCCAGTCAGCGAAATTTCTCTTCGCGCGTTTTGGTCTTTTTAAAAAACGCCGGTTCTTTAAGTTGAACGATTCATTTCCCAATACACAGATAAGACAGTGTGCAGACCCTAGGACATCGTGCAGTCTCATTATTCGTGCAGAGCCCACAGTTATCATAATAAAATATTTGTTTTTAAGTTTTACGTTGGATCAACTTAATTTATCTAGCTTACTTTATGTGTGTGTGTGCAGTTTACATTATGTGTTTGTCTTGTTTACGTTATGTGTATGTCCGGAATAAGTGTATATTGTTGTACGGAATAAGTGTATTTGTTGTCCGGAATAAGTGTATTTGTTGTCCGGTTTAAGAATAAAGTGTGTCCAGAAACGGAACATAAAGTTTGTCCGGAATAAGTTGATTTGTTGTCCGGAATAAGTGTATTTGCTGTCCGGAATAAGTGTATTTGCAGTCCGGAATAAGTGTAGTTGTCCAGAATAAGAAGAAAGTGTGTCCAGAAACGGAACATAAAGTTTGTCCGGAATAAGTGTATTTGCTATCCGGAATAAGTGTATTTGTTGTCCGGTTTAAGAATAAAGTGTGTTCAGAAACGAAACATAAAGTTTGTCCGGAATAAGTGGATTTGCTGTCCGGAATAAGTGTATTTGCTGTCCGGAATAAGTGTATTTGCAGTCCGGAATAAGTGTAGTTGTCCAGAATAAGAAGAAAGTGTGTCCAGAAACGGAACAGAAAGTTTATCCGGAATTAGTGTATTTGCTGTCCGGAATAAGTGTATTTGCTGTCCGGAATAAGTGTATTTGTTGTCCGGTTTAAGAATAAAGTGTGTCCAGAAACGGAACATAAAGTTTGTCCGGAATAAGTTGATTTGTTGTCCGGAATAAGTGTATTTGCTGTCCGGAATAAGTGTATTTGCAGTCCGGAATAAGTGTAGTTGTCCAGAATAAGAAGAAAGTGTGTCCAGAAACGGAACATAAAGTTTGTCCGGAATAAGTGTATTTGCTATCCGGAATAAGTGTATTTGTTGTCCGGTTTAAGAATAAAGTGTGTCCAGAAACGAAACATAAAGTTTGTCCGGAATAAGTGGATTTGCTGTCCGGAATAAGTGTATTTGCTGTCCGGAATAAGTGTATTTGCAGTCCAGAATAAGTGTAGTTGTCCAGAATAAGAAGAAAGTGTGTCCAGAAACGGAACAGAAAGTTTATCCGGAATAAGTGTATTTGCTGTCCGGAATAAGTGTATTTGCTGTCCGGAATAAGTGTATTTGTTGTCCGGTTTAAGAATAAAGTGTGTCGAGAAACGGAACATAAAGTTTGTCCGGAATAAGTGTATTTGCAGTCCGGAATAAGTGTATTTGATGTCCGGAATAAGTGTATTTGCAGTCCGGAATAAGTGTAGTTGTCCAGAATAATAAGAAAGTGTGTCCATAAACGGAACAGAAAGTTTGTCCGGAATAAGTGTATTTGCTGTCCGGAATAAGTGTATTTGTTGTCCGGAATAAGTGTATTTGTTGTCCGGTTTAAGAATAAAGTGTGTCCAGAAACGGAACATAAAGTTTGTCCGGAATAAGTGGATTTGTTGTCCGGAATAAGTGTATTTGCAGTCCGGAATAAGTGTATTTGATGTCCGGAATAAGTGTATTTGCAGTCCGGAATAAGTGTAGTTGTCCAGAATAAGAAGAAAGTGTGTCCAGAAACGGAACATAAAGTTTGTCCGGAATAAGTGTATTTGCTGTCCGGAATAAGTGTATTTGTTGTCCGGAATAAGTGTATTTGTTGTCCGGTTTAAGAATAAAGTGTGTTCAGAAACGGAACATAAAGTTTGTCCGGAATAAGTGGATTTGCTGTCCGGAATAAATGTATTTGCTGTCCGGAATCGGAATAAGTGTATTTGCAGTCCGGAATAAGTGTATTTGCAGTCCGGAATAATATATGGCTTCATTATTGTCGGAATAAACGAATCAATATATGAAATGCAATAATATGATGTAAAAACAAAAAAACGTCCGCAAAAACGTCCCGCAGGGGCTGCCACCCCCTGCCACCCCCGCACAAACTCAACAAACCTCCCACTGTATATTTTACCCCACAAGAATTACGTTTAGGAAAAAAATAGGGAAGAACATTCACGATGCTAACGCTGACAAGAACATTGGGAAGTCTTCGCACCGTCCCATTCACGCTGCTTAAGTTGTGAAGAATCCTGGGAGTCGGTATCAGACGCTTCTTCGACATAATATCTTGCTAGAAATGGTGATTTATTCTGGAGAGAAAGAATGAAGAAGAAAGAATGAGTGTCATCGTATTTGTATTTGGGTGGAGAGAGAGAACGTGCTGAGTTGAAACGCATTTAATGTGATTTGAGTGGACATCAGGAAGAAAAAACAAAAAAACATTCATGCTTTGGCCACGTAAGGGCTGACATGGATGTCCACGTAGAGCGCGTCCGTGACGCGCTGCGTTCATAAATCATTTTCCATATATATATATATATATATATATATATATATATATATATATATATATATATGAACGAATGAAGGGCTGACATGGATGTCCACGTAGAGCGCGTCCGTGACGCGCTGCGTTCATAAATCATTTTCCAGAATATATATATATATATATATATATATATATATGGAAAATGATTTATGAACGCAGCGCGTCACGGACGCGCTCTACGTGGACATCCATGTCAGCCCTTACGTGGCCAAAGCATGAATGTTTTTTTTGTTTTTTCTTCTTGATGTCCACTCAAATCACACAAGAATTCTCAAGTGAACCCAGGACTTAATCAAACTAAATTAAGCCCCCATAATATTCATCACTCATTTCAAAATGTAAGGTAGATTAAGAAAAAAACGGTTGTGCTAATGAATGGTGAGATTAACTGTAAATAAGATCCAATGGTGAGATTGTAGGGGCTTAAACTAAATTTGATGAGCCCTCAGCTCACTAGAGTTTGACCATATATATATATATATATATATATATATATATATATATATATATATATATATATATATATATACACATGAATTCTCTAGTGAACCCAGAGCTTAATTTTTCTAAATTAATCCCTCACAATATCCACCATTCATTTTAAATTGTAAGGTAGATTAAGAAAAAAACAGTTATGCTAATGAATGGTGAGATTAACTATAAATAAGATCCAATAGTGAGATTGTAGGTGGTTTAAACTAAATTTGATGAGCCCTTGACTCACTAGAATATATATATATATATCTAACAAGATGATATACCTAAACTGAAGATGATCCGATATTAATTTCACTGAAATATTTTTTTGTTGTGATGTCTTCTGATGAGATGTAATGGTTAAAAGAGAGTTTTGATGGTAAATTAATGACCGACATTATTTGAATTTATAACATGCAATTGATGGTACTCTTGAATAAGTCGTTGAGCTTAACTCAACTTGTGTGACTTGAAACAGGTAGTTGCTATTACAAGGTCATGCTAATGATTGTGAATTGGGGTCACTTCTGCAAGCATTTAATTTATTGAGCATATCACTTGATAATTATTTTAGTTATTATTATTGTATTTTTTGTAATTATTATTCACACGCTAAAAACTTTTACTTTTACCTTCTTATTAACACAAACATATATCTAATAAAGATATGGTGGCACTTTAGACAACACCTATGTGGGAATATCACACTTGACCTTTGACAACCTAATTGATGAGTAGGCTTTTCAAACCTTTTACTCTCTTTCTCCATTGCCACAGCACTCTTTTGCTCATGCATGATCATGTCTATCTCCAACAGAAGAAAAGAAGAGGACAATGATAAAAGCATATGAACGTGTGACATTAACACAGGAACCCATGAACAAGATGCCTGAACCACCCACACTACTTCTTTGGCAATATTGCTTTTATTAATTATTAGCCATATGGACTCAACATGCATGTGATGTGCCCAATAATTTTTATACGATTCTTGATTTCTTGTCTGGAAATGTGTTTTATTGGGATACCATCTTGTATATCTTCTAAATAGTTGTGGATACCACACGAACTCTTTAATATTTCAGATAGAATTCAATTTGAAGTGAACTCTTAGTTGTACCCTTATGTAGGACAATATTTTAGAGTGTGACGCTTTCTCATGTTCAATATGATTAATGTGAAAACTAAAAATACTGAATTGAAGAAATTGAAGTCAATTCACATGATGTTGAATATCCCCTATGTATGGGTCATAATAAAGCTAAACTAGCAAATTAAGAAAATGGTACAATTGATAATTTTCATCAAATGGATAAGTATGTGAGGTACCATAAAGGAGACTCTAAGTTGTTGGGAACTTCTTTTTTATGATAAATAAAAACAAGTAATTTTAATAAGATGAAGAGATAAATAAAAAACCTTCTAAGTTAAGGGTTGGCCGACTACACAATGACCTGTCTTTCTCAGTGAAGTATCTATAAATCTAGAACTTTGTCTTGTCTTGTTTTAAGTGGATGGCTCTTAGGGACTAGAACATGTTTAGAAGTTGCAAAACGTTTCTATGATTGTGATGATTTGAATGGTCTCATTTGATTAAGATGTGCAGTTGGGAATGATGTTGAATTGGCCATTTGGTTTGGGGAATTAATTACCACAAACAAATGGGCAAAGACTAAGACCTCTTACTTACTGTGAAATATATGGATAATGTATCCATATATGGCTGGTGTTGTGTTTCAATTGGACGGTTTAAGCAATTCTACACTAACCTTCCAAAATTGGATGTGTGGTTATATTCAACATCTAAATCACATTGTTGGTTTTGAAATGTGATACTCTAAGTGGTGGCTGTAACAATTTTGAGAAAATCCAAAAATGTATAAAGAAGATTGAGACGTATATTTAATAACGTTTATAATGTTATTTTACAAAATTTGGATATTAGAAAATTACATTGGACAAAAAATTGATATATTCTACTATATTAATATATATTTTATAATTCCCATGGGTCGCTTGATTTTTCCATATACATAGTATTTTACAAAACAAAAGCATATATTAAAAGTTAATGTATTACTTAAAGTAACAACTGTGAAGTATTTCTTAGAACATTTTCTAGCACTAGCATGTCCTACTTGTTGAGTAAATTGATGACATTTTGAATGCTTCCATGGGAATGCATCCTATCTTTTGATAAAACAACTTGTAGATCTTAGATTTGCTTTTGCAATAGTTCTTTTCTAGATGTTAGTGCATTCTTCTACTCGTACAGTTGCAGTGCATGTTTATTAATTAATTTGATCCGGTCTCCAAGATGGACAAAGTCTAGCAACAAAAGGCACAAGAAAAGATAAACAAAACCTAGGATGTTCTAGGAAGGAGCGTTGATCATTTCAAAGGTAACTTTGATGGGAGTTAAATAAGGCAATTTCCAAAAATGCAAAAATATATAACAATTACAAGGCCCATCAAACAAGACTGCCCTTAGAAATGAACAAAAGTTACAAAATACTCACCTCTTCTTTTCCAAGAATCCAATTACTTTTGCATCAACTTGAAATCTCATCATCTTTTCACATAAAGGCAAAAGTAGTATGCACTTTGTTCTTAGAGCCTTGTTGATTGAGTTCAATATCATGCACGGGAAAAATAAAAGAATACAACTGAAGATAATATGGTAAATGTGATTCTAAAATCAGAAATTCTTATAGAATTTAGAAGGTGAATTTTTATTTGTGAAACACATTTGGATTCTTATCGGATTATTGCTGGACTCCAGCTAAGAATCCGTTGCCAAACGCATCCTTTAAGTGTTACTTTCAATTTCCACTTACCGATATATATATATATAGTTGTAGAGATGAGCTTTTTTTAGTGCATTCATTATTTATTATTCCAAGAAATTGTCTATGTATGTGTAAGTCCATTGAAAATTAAGAAGCAATTATACATTTTGAAAAGAAACCCACTTTATAGCTTTGTAACTCTAACACCAACATATTGAGATTTATCCAATTGATTTCTACTGTAAAGCTGAAATCAATATCAATTGGTAGAAAATGATACATTTAGGGTGAAAAGGAAAATATGTAATTTTACAATCAATGAAAGAATGGTATATATGTGACTGAAGAATTTAACCGATTTTTAATGCATGTGTATAAAGAACAAATTGTGGTAGGGACACTCATTTCTATATTGTTGTAATGTGATTTATACCTTTATATTTTCACCCAACTCATCATGATAGCTAGATTTCCATCATGTCACAATTCTAGATTCCAACTCCAAATCAAAATCTTCTTTGAAACCAAAATTGACCCTCATCACCACCACCACCATGGAAAGGTCCCCCACAATGAGAAATCATAGATCACAACCATTACTTTGTCCAAAAGCTAGCCAAAGATGATCACATGTGTGCAAAACTCCATCCATCCTTTCCTTGTCATGATGTTTCATACAAATATATGGGTGCACAATATTTAAAAAACAAATCTATATGGGTGCACATAATAGATGTCAATCAGTCAATGGACCCCAACCAAACCCACCCATTGATTGAATCAAACATATAGTTTCTCATGTAATGTAACATCTCCTTTTGGCTCTTTTGTCTGATGCTTGTCTGCCACACACATCACAAGGTAGTTGGGTGGTGAAGGTAGAGATGATAGATAGATGCTGTGTTCTTACACCATTTGCATGTCAGAGAGAAAAACATGTGTGTACACACATGAGTGATGTGTTCATGTTTCTATTACTATGTCTCCTTCTTTCTTGTATCTTCAATCATGATGTGTTACTGTTCCTCCTCAATCATCATAGGATCTCCTTCTCAAACAATGCTTCTTCTGTCAAAGTTGTTTGGTGGCTTTCAGGTTTCAAAAGGAAGTTATGGAGAGGGTGGGTATATTATGAAAAGAAAAAGGTGGAAATTCTGTTCACTATAATTACAACATTGTCGATGTAGACGTGACATGCAATACTCACGTAGTAGTTCGATCGAGTTATACATGAGGTTAATTTATCAAGTATGAGTGATGATGGATCTTACAAGAAAAGGTGAGAGTGGATGAGATTACATCTTTTGAATTGTTAAGTTAAATGGAAAGTGAGAGTGCCATATTGTGAGATTGTCATGGATCAATATACTAAGAGCAATATACAAGATCAGACTATATTCCGAAAACAATAACGCTAAGAAAATTACATTAGTTGAAGCATATCAAATAATTTTAATCAGGAGATATATAATTAATCGTATTAACCATTTTACTGATCCAAACACACTCAACCCTTTGAGAGGCCACATTGTGATTTTGTGGTAAATTAAAATCACACATATGATTTGTTTGTTGGGCTGAAAATATCATGAGATTCCCAAGTGTGAATAAATTAGAAACTACTCTCCATTTTTATACACACAAACTTTGTTAGTAGTACCAATTTTTTAATCAATCTTCGTGAATCCTTCTTCATGGACTGTTGTGTTGAAGTCAGCATGGTTTTGCTGCCAAAGTGGTTTCGTTGGAAGTTGATTTGTGGCTATTAAATTGTTAAAATCTGACAGACACAGTGGTTATGTTTACATCCTTGTGGACAGGTCAGAATCCAATCCTTGGAAAGTGGTGGAATCCAATCCAAGTAGTTGTGCTGTTCAAGACATTTTTTTTAGTAATGAGAAGCAAAATGATGTCACCTACATATGTATATGAGTCCGTGTACACGGCTGGCTGCGTCTTGGACGCGGTTGATGTCACATCTAGTCAGTTGTTCAGTCAGCAAAAAGTAAAGCGTTTATTTTTTCGAAAAATAGAAAAATTCCTGCGGCTTTCGTGCGACGGTTCCCTTTCTGACGTATCGATAAGACCGGGAAATGACACTATACCGGCGCCTGATCAAATCCCAAGTTGCGAAAAAAACCCAAAACCGTTCTGATCTTTCTCACATTTCCTTTCTCAACTTTTCTCTGATTCATCACTCCAGTTCTTTTTCGTAACCCTAGATATCCGTCGACAACATAGATTCTCCGCTTCAAGCTTCTCCTTCAGGGGTGGTGGTGCACCAGGTTTGTCGTTTTAACCGTAACATTGAATTGCGATACTTTAAAAATGAATGTTCTCATACGGTTGGTGTCTTCTTAGACTTCTACGCATTACTTCCAGCTCTCCAAATGTTTGTGGATCCCAATAGAGAAGGTCTTTGAGAAGATGAAGGACGCAGAGAAATATGCCTTCTGGGCTACCCCTTCGGTCACTTCATCGCCCTCTCCAACGTTCCTGTCGATAATGACATTATCGACTGGTTCGTGGAACACTATGACATTGATGAGGTGGGGCTGAGGATCAACTCTAGGGTAGTACACTTCACAGGCGAAGACGTTGCCCTAATGTTGGGGCTCATATTACATGGGAAGGCTGTAAGGGTGCATCCGAATGAAGTCGCAACCCGACAGGGGGAGATTCTTAACAACACCCAACTTTCTGCCCAGATGATGTCTACGAGATATGTGGGTGATGAGGAGGAGGAGTACGTCCGGCTACTCATTTGTTACATCTTCAGCCATTTTTTGTTCTGCGATGGCACCCATCGAACAAAAAATTGGTTCTTTGACCACTTGGTCGACTTGAATCGGCTACACAAGTACCCGTGGGCCGAGGCTGTTCACGAGGTACTTGTGACGGGCCTGGAGAAGGCCAACCGGGATCTACGCGCTAGGAGATCCACTAGTTCTTCTATTTTGAGAAGGGGATACGTCGATGAATGTGTTGTTGTACTACATGTAATGGTTCTTACCTTTTAGAAATGAGTTTTTCATTTTTAGGTAAGAGTGTGTTCTTTTTAAGTGGATGTTTATCCTTTTTAAGATATGTTTGTTCCTTTTTATGTTATATTTGTTCCTTTTAAGTAGTGTTTGTTCATTTTTAAGTTATGTTTGTTCCTTTTTTATGTTATACTTGTTCCTTTTTAAATTGTGTTTGTTCATTTTTAAGTTGTTGTTTATCCTTTTTAAGTTATGCTTGTTCCTTTTTGAGATTTGTTTGTTCCTTTTTGATATCGGTTTGTTCCTTTTTAAGTTATGCTTGTTTCTTTATATGTTATATTTGTTCTTTTTTAATTTTTTTGTTCTTTTTAATTTATTTTTTCCTTTTTAAATTTTGTTTGTTCCTTTTTAATTTTTGTTTTTTCCTTTTTAAGATTTGTTTATTTCTTTTTAAATGTTGTTTTCTTTCTTTTTAAGTTGCTGTTTTTCCCTTTTAAGTAGTTGTTTTTCCTTTTTGAGTTGCGTTTATTCTTTTTTAATTTCAGTTTCTTCCTTTTTAGGTAACTATTTTTTATTCGGTTTGTCCTTCTTAGGTATGGCTGTGCGAGAAGTTCAACCTGGGAGAGCCTAAAATGGGTGGTCATCATAGGTGGAATCGTTGGTCAAGCATGTTTGGAAAACGACTCATCCTGAAGAAATGAGAGGAACGGGGCATCACCCTTTCAAAAATTTACGCGGGCGAATTCAATCAGACCCAGCCGACGACCCTTACGCTGATGAGAGGTAAATCATTGGTCTGGCTGAAAAAACTCAGCCAACTCTACGAACAAATAGTGATTGCCAGTCAATAAGCACCGCACCAAGGGTGCAATTGAGGGACTGCAACATCCCTCGGGACCCACTGCTGCAGGAATTGGAGTTTGCAGGGTTGAAGACAAAATGGCTATAAGTGGAAGTTGCCCTGAATGAGGCAAATGAAGAGGTTAAGAGGTTGAATGAGGAATTGAGGAAGTACCAGGAGTAAAATGAGACCCTCAAGGAAGAGATTGCATCTCTTCGAGGATATGATATACAAGGTGGACAAGAAGGGAGAGAGGAGGGTTATAGGGATGAGGAGAAGGAAAGAAGGAGGAGAATAGGAAGGAAAGAGAGGATGAGATTGAGAGGGAAAGAGAGAGAAAAAGAAGAGGGAAAAAAGAGGAGGAGAAAAAGAGAGAGGAGAGGGAAAGAGAAGAGGAAAGAGGAGGAAAATGAGAAAGAGAGAGAGAGGTAAATAGAAGAGAAGAGGATAGAAGGGGAGAAAAAGAGAGAGGAGAGGGAAAGAAAAGAGAATAGGAAAGAGGAGGAAAAAGAGAAATAGAGGGGGAGAGAACAGAAGAGGATAAAGGAGGAGAAAAAAAGAGAGGGAAAGAGAAGAGCAGTAACAAGAGGAGAAAAAAGAGAAAGAGGGGGAGAGAAAACAGAAGATGATATAAGAGGAAAAGAGGAGGGAGGAAGAGGAAAGAGAGAGGAAAGAAGACGAGAAGAAGAGGAGGGATGCGGAGAAGGAAAGAGACAAGGAGAGAAAAGAGAAGAGGAAAGCCGATGATAAATGGAGGGAGGCCGAAGATTCAAAAAAGAGGGTGAGAGAAGAAGTATAAAGAAAGATGGTAGAGGAGGAAAATGAGAAAGAGAATGAGAGGAAGAAAGAAGAGAAACAGATAGGGGAGGAGAGAAGAGAAGGGGATAAGCAGAAGGAGAAAAAGGACGATGAGGGAAAGGAAAAACCCAGAAGGGCAGACTGTGGGGGCAAAGGAACACGCTCATCGGCCAAAAAACAAGAAGATGAATTGAAAGAAAGGAAGAAAAAAGAAGAGGAGCGGAAAAGGGAGAAAGAATGCTCCAGAGGAGCATGAACAAAAAAAGAAAGTGGGATGAGAATGACGAATTCAGGTTGGCTCATCACGGGAGAGAGACAAGGTCAGGCGTTGACATGAATGCATTGGCCACGTTGAGCCCCGATGAGCTGAACATTGTACTGAATCTGACCGCACCTACATATAACCAAAGAGAGGTGATCTTGAGAGGTGATTCTTGTTTCTTCACACGTTCCTACCTCAAGGAGCTAATGACGAAGGAGATGGATTTGACCAACGAGGCAATCGATAATATGCTTTGTGTACTGGAAGAGCGTCAAAAAACAGAAAACTACCCCCAAGAGGTAATTTGTATTCCAAGCTCCCACAAATGGTGCAAAGGGCATGTCATATTTATTTGTGAGGTACGTAGTGTCGAAACATATAGCATCCCCGAAGTATGAATAAGCATCTCCGGAACGGCAGTCGGCCCAGAAAATGTTCCTTAGTCTTCTCTCTTCATCCATATCCATGACATAGAAAAACATTGCATCAATCTTCTGCATCTTATTGAAATAGTTCTAAAGAGCTTGTGCATCACCGGGTCCCATTTTCAAATTCCTTACTTCGGTTATTGAAGGATTTCGTGTCCCTATGTATGTATATATTTAAAAAAAATTAATACAACATACAAGATCGATTTCATACTTTCAACAATTTTATGTACATTACTTTGTGTTTATTCTAATATCATGCAATCCTACATATATTAAAATAATCAACAAAGAGAGAATCATACCTAAAGGTTCTCTAAAACATTTTGAAGATCCAGAGTCGCGTTGCCCGTTGAACCGCCCGCCGATTCGTCTCCTAGTGTTCATCAAACTCTAAACAAGATTAGAGAGAAAAGAGCTAGCCAATTAATCTCTAATAAGACTTAGAATCTAGCTAATAACACCTCTTTGAGCTCTTGAGATTTCTATCTCCCAAACTAAAAATTAATAAGAGATTTTCGTGGTGATTAGAGGAGAGATTAATGAGAGAAATAATTTTTGCATTAACATAAACAAGTAGGAGGAGATGTGCTTTTATAGTTTCCCAAAACATCCTTATCAAGAACTATTCCTTAGTCATGATCTCTTGCTTATTCTCTCCTAAAATTAATCTCTAATTGCCACATAAACATCCTCTAAAACGTTTTAATTAAATCTAGAATTAATCCACTCATGATCTAATTAATCTCTTAATAATTCAGGCAGATATCACACTGTTCGGTTGACCGAGAATTTTTCTCAGTGAACCGAACCATTCAGTTTTAACATGTGTTCGGTGCACCGTGAGCTAGACGGTCGACCGAATCCGCATGAGAGAAATTCTTTGGAAAAATTCGGACGAACCACGTTTTCTCTTCGGTCGACCTTTGACTCACCAAAATTTCTCCTGGAGCATAGTCATCGGATGACCGTGTCACCTTCGGTCTACCAAAAATACTCTTTCTCGGTTGACTGTTCACGCTTGGTTAACCGAACCCGATTGTCCATACACTCCAGACAATTCCAGTCAACCAATTGTGATTACTCGTTCCCCATTCGGTTAACCGATCCGAAGATACCCCGGTCGACTGAACCCTGAACGGTTCACCGTGTTTGACCCCGATTTTGCCTTTGTCAAATTTTGGATTTATTTCCAACAAAATTTGATCTTTTAGGGGTTTTTAGCTGATTCATATCTTATGTAATATTAAATTAATACACCCCATAACATACACACCTCATATGAATTTATTATGATTCTAATTATGTCAATTCTCATGACATATTGATTTTATTCGTTGACCACATGTTTCCAATTTTCATATGAAACCCGACACATCATTGTTGGTTTTTTGGCCTTAATCTATGTTTTGATGATTTAATTAACCTAATCTTAATTATGATGATGTAGAGTAGCACACATATTGCATTGCATATATATAGTATTGTGCTAACCTCTACAGGTGATCAAGACTCATGGAAGGAAGGAAATCAAGTCAAGATTTGTAATAAAGCTAAATGAAGACTTGTAATCTTGATTTTATTTTGAGTCTTAGGAACATGTGTAAATTGAGCATACAAGAGTTAAAAACATTTCACATACACACTAGGTTCCTTAGAGAAGTCACACACAAAATTTCACCTTATTTGGACTTCATTAGATCACCCAAACCTTAGTCGGAAATCATTTATAAACTTAAACCCAGATTTCCTGTGTGAACCGGTCGACCGAACCAGTTCTCAGTTCGACAGGTTTATAACAGACTCTCCACAGTGTTTTTACCGAACTCTACCGGTCGACCGGTTCTACCTTTTCGGTCGACCGATCCCGGATTTTAATATGACCGTTTTTCTTATCGTATTCCTATAACGGTCGTATTCGTATAAAACAAAACTTAACCCCAAAATACATTCGGTAACCGGTCGAACGAAGACCTTGTTTCGGTCGACCGGTTGAACATATTTTCAGAAACCAAATTCCCTGCTATCGGTCGACACATTTCTCGTTCGACCGATTGAACTTTGTCTCAACCGAATCCCCTTATCGGTCGACCGCCCCATACTTTGGTTCGACCGATTCACTTAAGTAGAGTTAAGTTCTAGCTCGTTTGTCCGACCGAATATTCTTTTGTTCGACCGTTCTCTTTGAAATCAAGTTAACGGTCGACCGGTTTACTAGTTTCGGTCGACCGGTTCTGGACAGATTTGCAGCCCGATTTTCTGCTTTGTGTATCTTGCACAAAACCCAATCAAATCTATCCCCAACGGCTAGATTACCTTAGGAGCTTATAAATAGAGGATCAAGACTTGTTGTTAACACAACTCTCCCACTACAAACTTGTCCCAAACTTTAGAGAGAATTCCATACACTCCAAACCTCAAATCTCCACACTTAATCATATTTCCAATCTCATTCAAGTGTGCTCAAAGTTTAGAGAGTGTGTTTCACTCAAGTTACCATTGTTGTAAAGTGAGCAAGGGTCTTGGTGAAAGCCCAAGACAAAGAAGCAAGGATTTCGGTGAAAGCCCGAAGTGAATCTCTCGGTTTGTGAGAGGTGGTGCCAAGCTCGGCGAGGGTTGTTCGCGAGCTTGAAGACTTGTAAAAGGCGTTGCTCCCGGCCCGGAACGGGGAGGCATAGTGAAGACGCAAGAGGAGCTCGAACGGGGATTCGAGAGGGGCTTGCAAGAGAGGACGTAGGTGCGGCCGAACCTCTGTAAATCCGGTGTCTTCTTGTGTGGTTTGCATTGCTTTCCTACTTGTGTTTGATTTGTTTTTAATTTCCGCTGCAATTCTTTGATCAATCAACCAAGTAGTTAATTGGGGCTTAATCGTGATTAGTTTGTGGACCCATAGACCCACACGATCCTACAATCATATGAACTTAAAATCAAGTATCTTGTTTCCCAGTTTTGTGGTGTAACTTATAGGAGGATCTAAGGCAAATTGGCAGCGATATTAAACACTTAATATCTCAAACTATAAACGATATCTTGCTACACATTATAGTTACCCAATTAACATAGATGCCTTTGTTCCACCCGAACCAAAACACGATCCATTTAGTGATGTAAGTGCACCACTTGTGTCTGTCCCTTGCCTCATGATATTAAGAATATATACAAAGTAGAAATGTGTCATCTTTGTATTATATTCATTTCTTGATCTATCTAAGCTAATTATAATTATGTAACTTAACTCAAGTTACATTGTGCACATTATAAATTTGCTTTATCAAGGGGCCCACTAATATCATCACTCAATTAAGAGGGACAACGATAATCTTTTGACTAGCAATTTTTTCCAGCACAAGTCATGTTCAACCAACTATTGCATTTATCACAATACTCATTGATAACTTCTGACAATAATCAAATTAAGCACTTCTTGAGTGAAAAGATATAAGTCTCATATCTTAGGATCCAAGACACAGTAAAACATTAATAACACGAAACACAATTTCATAATGTTTTACTTGTTAGGTTTATTCAATATATAAAAGTAATTTTTTCCTCTTTTATATACTCGTGTCGTTAAGGACCAAGCATCTCTTCCTTAACACTTCCAAAAAACCAATATCATTATCAATGAACAAAATGTTTGCACATCCAATTCATAATAATTGACATATAAAAGTAAAACTTTTAGAACACATTCCTTTCAGTTATAACATTCCTGCGCACAGAAAAAATATTAAGGCCGCATATTTCTAGAAACACAATAACGTCCAAAAAAACACAAACCTTAGGTCTATCGTTAAAAGTAAGTTTATCATGCCCCCCAGCCTCGACAACAGACGATTGCATGGTCTTAGCAGTAGAGATCTCAGAAGCATCATTGCACGCTATTCATGCTATGGCGGCCTCATGTACAAATCGTTTCTGTCTTAGAAAACACATCTGGTGCTCCTGAAGCATTTCATGGTTATGATTGATATCGACAAAGTTAATCTGGTAACCCCTTGCTGGGTTTCCAGAAACCCTGATGCGAGCCATGCACTGAACTCTACTCGATAAATGTGGCTTCATTATGCCTTGACCTTGGTCTATTGGTGTCATGCCCTCATTGGAACAAGTAAGCGTAGCCCGGGTAACAACACCACTGTCGTATTGAGTATGTCGTAGCTTAACCCTAAAACCACAAGAATCAGCATAGTCGTTGTAAAAAGCTCTTGCTTCTTCGAAAGAGGGGGAAATCATCTTCTCGTTAGGAACGTTTAACGACATTTCTGTCCGGGTAGAAAAACGAAGAGAAATGAACGAAAAAGAAAGGAAGAAGTGGCGGTGGCTATTCTGTGCATGTTCATAGGCGTAAGGGTTACAGGAAGATGGAATGTCAAAAAGAGGTATGGAGCAGGTGGGAGCGCCAAAAGGAATGACCGAGTATGATTTGGAGCACGTCTGATTTGAGATGCATTAAATGAGGCTGCCCCATCTGCTTAAAAAATATTAAAACTTTGGCTGAGTTGGATTTGTCCAAATCAGCAGCGTCTCCCGAGAGCGATCCAGAAAGCGGTCAATAAACATTTTCCTATGTATATATAGAACCCATCGTTGCAAGTCATATCACCAAAATTTGATATGGTTTCCAAGTGTATCTCATCAAGAGGATCAGGAATGGGACATTCAAAAGTATTAGTGATTATGGAGATATTATTATTTCACAATTTGCAAAAGTTACAATAAACTCTTCCTTTTTTCATTGTTATATATTAGGGAAATTACAAATCAAGTTATCTGGGTAGTTATATAAGTTTTAGTCCCCTGAAATATAAAATGTCTCACTTATCTTCTTGATTTCAGTCATTGCAATAGTTTGTCCTTGGAAATGTAATACATATAACTATATAAGTGGTATATTATCATGGGTAATAATCAAAAATCCTTCAAAGTGGATATATATCAGAAGGTAAAGTAACTTCTATGGAATATCAATAAATCAACTGATGTCCTTACGAAAATATTAGATTTTTGTTCGGACACAAAGATGATGGCAATAAAAGTTAAAATCTGGTCCAACAGGTGGAGCAGGTGGGTCCAACAACTGCTCCTCCTCACGGAAATTAGCAGCCATTGAACCCGGACTGCGTGCGACACGAGAGGAGGAAGGTGTCGAGAAATCGATGACCGAAGCCGGATTGACAACGCTCCTCGTCAAACGACCACTCTCGTCTCGTGTCCACGAAAGCATGCACAAAGGTGCACACACAAACCACAACTTTTTTTTCAAAGAATGTACGTAGGGGAGAAGACGGGGGAACACAGGAGAGAAAGAATGACTCAGGAGAGAAGGGAAGAAGTCCTTATGCTACGGCGGATGGGTACAGGTAGAAGCACACAAGCAAACAAGGCTCAAGCAATCCTAAGGTCGCTATAGGTCCTTACAGCTAGACGACGCCTAACTGCGAGGTCACACGGCCTCAACACGCCTGACCTCCCTACAACGAGGACCACAAAGCCCAGTAAGTGAGCCAAGATCCGGGGATCTCGTCTCTCCTACTATCGACAAAGTGGGCAACGCCGATCAGGTCATGACGGTCGGGACCGGATCACTCTCCTAATGCGCCCGAAATCCTTAGGGCCAATGTCTACTTGATTTTAAAATTAGGCTCTTGATTAGTGTGGTTTTTGGGGCGAAGGAAAGGGTGATAAAATCCCCCACCTTATCTTTTACGGGACAAACCCTCCTTAGAAGCGTTTTGGAGTCCTAATCTAGCAATCAACTCTCCAAACAAAACGCTCAACTCACACTTGTTTCAATGCACTTCCTACTAACTAATGCATGTTCATACGAAATGCATGAATGAGAGTAGAAGGTGCGTACCTCACGCCAGCTCTCAGCAACAGAAAATAAAGCTAAGATAAAAGACAATCTAAATGCTTAAGTCACATACATGATGCATGGCCTAAACAAAAAGAATGCCTAATCTTTTGCTTTGAGTTTTTAGGGTCCAAGTTGCTTAAAGGAGGTTGATTATGAATCTGGGAACAAACTATAAGTCAAAACATGCCAAATTAAATCCCAGATCACTACATCAATTATGAAAACCAACCAAAGAAATAAGAGACAAAAACGAGCTTACCAGACCGCCAATTGGCGGTCTCAGGCCGCTGATTGGCGGTCTTAAATGCTCAGATTCACTCCAAACTTCTCCAGGCGTTCCTCCTGATGACTCCAAGTCTCCTGAAACAAGGAAAAACTACACAACACAAATTAAATCCACCCGAATCGTCCAAACAAGAGTCTGGACTGGCACCTCCCCGGCAACGGCGCCAAAAACTTGTTGAACGTTTTATTTAAAACCGCAAGTGCACGGCCGCGATGAAGCGGTGGCAAGTACGGGTCGTCCTCAGGGAGGTGAGCAGCCTCTTGTTTATCAGAAATCAAGTGGCAAAATAGGGAAGAGAAAGATTGATTATGCTAACCTACGCTACACTACGCTAAGAAGTATGAAATGTGAAAGAAGCAAACAAACGATGAAATAAGAACTAAGCTAAGAACAAAACAAGAATGCTGGAATTTCAGGAATGGAAAACCCCTAGGGGGTGGAGTGAGTGCACACAAGCAAATAGGTGGGTGTAGAATACGTTCTTTAAGCACATGAAGGTGGTGTTTATTAAGCATAGGAAGTGTCTAAATGTTATGGCAAAACCAATCAATCTATTCACCAACTTAGTTGATTAACATTTACATATGCAAGTTGTTTATTTCAGAACCTAAACAAGCATGAGAGGTGTCTAATCATTTTGGCAAAACTCATCAAGTTGTAAATTCTATCCTAAACAAGCAAGCATACATTCATGTTTAATCAACACATTGAAATTAAAGCATTCATCACATTCTCTAATGCATGTATGTACATCTACTCCACCCCCTAAAGGGGATGGAACTACTCACTAAACATTACACTAATTATTAAACTATGGAAAGAAAGCATATTAAAACTAAGCTAGAATTAAAGGACGATTAAACTAAAACATGCACAAACAATAAAAGAAGCATAAAACAAACAATGAAAGAAACACAAAACTTTATTGATAAAATGACTCACATTAAAAGTACCATCCTCCTACTTTAGTGTGTGCTTCAAGGCCTCACTTCTAGTAGGAAGAATAACCACTTAAAATATGGAGTGATTACAATGGAAGGTCAAGAGTTCTATTTATAGCCATGGAAAAAGGCAAACCGGGACAATCCCCCGATGTGGGACTAAACAAACACCAAAAATAGCCTAAACGAACATTAATACAAGTCCAGGAGAAATCTTGGCGGATCTGGACTAATCCGGACCGCCAATTGGCGGTCCAAAATGTCCGGATCCAGTTGAGATTTATTCTGGGCTTTTTTTTGTGCTTTTGGTGGTCTTTGATGCATCTACTTCGTTTGTTGGAGCTCCGACCCGAATCGAATTCGTAAAATACTCCCCATGATGGTGTGAAGTATTCTGTTTTGCTCTTAGGTCCTTCTGTCTTGCAATCAGGTCATTCTCCCTTGCATCTTGGTTCCCAGATCTCACAATCCAGTCCTTTTTCCCAGCTTTTGGGTCCTTTTATGTTTCATCTCTTCAAACATATTTATTCCTGAAAACTAAACATAAAACTCGTGACATAGCATTGTTTAGGTGAAAGATAATGGATATAAGATACAAATACGAGCATGAAATGATGTCAATCAGATTGATAAAACCCAAAGATTTCGGACCAAAAGCTCTGATACATGTTGTTAGGGAATAATATCAATCCTAAAATACGCAACGGAACGAAATAGCAAATCCGACGGAAGAAAGAAACACTAATAATGCAAATCGTAAACACCAAACCACGTAAAACACGCAAGAACGCAAGATTTAACGTCAAAGTTCAATGCGGGAAAAATCACGGACGAGACAACCTCAATCTACCATAGAGAAACTGATTACAAGAGATGCTTACAGAACACACGACCAATCGGCGAAGAAATCACGGTTGAAATTGCTCATACGTAATCCACAAAGATGCTCTCTCTCTTTCTCTCAATAATGTAAAGTAGAAAATAGTAATTACGATATTACAATGGGGAATGAAATTGCCTTTATATACTAGACCAAAATAAGTATTAATTGCACCAGAAAACAGAGTAATGAATGTACGGATCTTGGGCAGAAATGTTCAGTTTGGTCGACCGACGGGGGAGACGGTGGACCGAACTTAAACCTGTAACTAATTTTTGATTCCCTCGGTCGACCGTCGTGCGACTTTGGTTGACCGAAAAACTCCAGGCAATGTTCCGAAACTTCAATCGGTCGATTGGTTGCGAAGTACTGGTTGACTGAAAAACTCCAGGCAATGTTCCGAAACTTCAATCGGTCGATTGGTTGCGAAGTACTGGTTGACTGAAAAACTCCAGGCAATGTTTCGAAACCTCTGAATGCATATACGGTCGATCGGTTGAGAAAACCGATCGTCCGGACGTGTCCAGAAATATAAACAGTCGACCAAGTGAGAACTATCGGTCGACCGAAAAACTCCATGCACTTTTCCTGGACGACAAACAACACTACCAGTCGACCGAAGTTGTGGTCTGGTCGATCGATTGTCTGTTTTTTCACAGAAATACTTAATTCACGTATTCAAGGTAAAAAACATGTCTCTTGGGTTATTACTTCAAGAGTAAAGAGAACACCTGTGAACACAGACAAACAATCGACTTTTAAAAGCTGTATTATGCATTCATGTGATGTTTAAAGAAAACATTAATCAAGCCAAAGGTGACAACCATTGTTTGGTATTTAATCCATACCCAATGCAAGCAACCAGTTAATCTAATGATGATTAGTTTATGGAGGTTCATTGAGTACATGGATTGTGCATTATTTTAGTTGCCCGAAGGCTTTGAAGTACATGAATAATTTGACCCAACTTTCGCACTACCAAAAGCCACCAAAGCAACAAAGGTCATTATTTTTTTGATGCACATGTTGGCCTCCATTATGGTACCATTCATCTAATTCAAAAAATCATCCACCAGATTGTGGAACATTATAATCAAACATGGGAAAGATGAACATAAACACAAAATATATAATACTATTCTATTGTCATCAATTCCAACAACTCCACCACTTACGACGCGGAAGGTTGGACAAAAAATTTCATGTAGATTTTATATGGTTGGCCATGTGAGCTTGGTGGTTGTACTTAGAATCCATAATTAATTAACCATGTGAATACCAAATGCTTTTTTACCTCTCCAATGTCTACATCATCAATTAAATTGATTATGAGGTTTTACCAACAAAATAAAAAGATTTGTCTTGCGATGATTTGGTGAAAAAAACAAATGAAATACTAAATGCAAGAGGATTAGATCCTTAATCGTGTCGGAGACTAAATATTCTGAAAATTAAATAAAGCAAATAATTATTTAAAACCCCTAATTTTGTGTTAGAAAATTGAAGCTAAAAACCCTTACTAAATGATGAAAGGGACAAGAAGCCGTCAACATCTCAATTGCTTTCAAGTGTCATCAAGAATAGGATGTCTGTTTGTCCGGAATAGTATGATCTTTTATCTTGAATAAGATTTTTGTCTATCGGGAATACGATGTATGTCTGTCCGGAATAGTAATATCTTTTGTCCGACTTAAGATTCTTGTCTGTCCGGAATATGTTGTTTGGCTGTCCGGAATACGTTATGTTGTTGTCCAGAATCAGGCGTAGGGCTATCCAGAATACGATGTATGTCTGTCCGGAATAGTATGATCTTTTATCTTCAATAAAAAAATTGTCTGTCTGTCTTGAAGTGCTTATTAACATTTAATCTTTCCCATTTAAAGGTGTGGTTTTGTGAGAAATTCAAATTGGGGGAGCCCAGACGAGCATATCCACGGATGAAAAGTTGGACGGAAATGTTTGGGAAACGTTTAACCCTGAGGAAATGAGAGGAACGTGGAATAACCTTAGCCGAGATTTACAACGGCAAATTCGAGCTGAAGGGGCCTCCATCACTAAGTGAAAGGGAGCGGAAACTGATGACTTCCGATCAAAATCTTGCTCAAGAGTCGCACAAAGCAACGGGGTCAGATTCAACATGCCCTCTGCCAAGGCTACAACTTAGAGACTGCAGCATTCCATTGGACCCGCTGCTACAAGAGTTGGAACTGAGTGAGGTTAAGACAAAATGGCTGCAAGCCGAAGCAACCCTTAAGAAGGCGACTGAAGAGGTTAACAGACTGGAGGAAGAACTGAGGATGTCCCACGAAGAGTGTAGGAGACTGAGCGAAGAGATTGTGTCTCTATGAGGAACGGGGGCGTGTGAAACTGACATTGGGGAGAAGACCCAATATGTAAATATAGAGGAGGATCAGGAGGAGGAGAAGGAAGAAGAGAGGAAGAGAGAAGAGCAGAAGGCAGAAAAGAGGAAGAGGGAAGAGGAGAAAAAAAAAGGAGAGGAAGAGGAAAGAGAAGTTGGAACAGAGGAAAAAAAGGAGGAGAAGGAAGAAGAAAGGAAGAGAGTGGAGAAGAGGAGAGAGGAGGAGAAGGAAGAAGAGAGGAAGAGGGAGGAGAAGAAGAGAGAGGAGGAGAAGGAAGAAGAGAGGAAGAGGGAGGAGAAGAAGAGAGAGGAGGAGAAGGAAGAAGAGCGGGAGAGGGAGGAGAAGAAGAGAGAGAAGGAGAAGGAAGAAGAGAGGAAGAGGGAGGAGAAGAGGAGAGAGGAGGAGAAGGAAGAAGAGAGGAAGAGGGAGGTGAAGAGGAGAGAGGAGGAGAAGGAAGAAGAGAGGAAGAGGGAGGAGAAGAGGAGAGAGGAGGAGAAGGAAGAAGAGAGGAAGAGGGAGGTGAAGAGGAAGAGAGAGGAGGAGAAGGAAGAAGAGAGGAAGAGAGAGGTGAAGAGGAGAGAGGAGGAGAAGGAAGAAGAGAGGAAGAGAGAGGTGAAGAGGAAGAGAGAGGAGGAGAAACCAAACTGGGGTGTCAAAAGACAACGCTCGAGGAAAGATGAGGAAGAGCGGGCTAAGAAGAAGAAGGTGGAAGCGGAGCAAAAGAGAAAAGACAGAGTGACCCAAAGGAGCCTAACGAAAAAGGGGAAAAAACAAGACGACAATTACAACTTGGTTGTCCACTTAGGGGCGACGAGGCCTGATGTTGACATGGCCGCATTGGGGACGTTGTCAGCTGATGAGGTCAATGTGTTATTGAACTTGACCGCACCAAGCACGGACCAGACAGAGGTAATCTGGAGAGGGGACATATGTAGTCTAACACGCCGCGACCTGAAGGATATAATAACGCCGGGGATGGATATGAGCGACGAAACAATGGATGCGATGATTTCGGTCCTCCAAGGAAGACGACAAGCCCGAAAGGTTATATGTATATCAGCATTCGAATCAGGACGAATTGTGGAGGGTCAAGGGGGAGCAATTGATGATTGTATACTCCCTAAAATTAACAGATTGTCTCCAAAAGAATCCGTAATCGCACAACCATGCTGGTCTGCAGGCCATTGGCATCTGGTGGTAGCCTACGGCCCGTCTGCGGAGTTCCTGCAGTTCAACAGTGCGTCTAGGTTGCTAGATCGAGGTGAAGATCCAGACGTCCTTGTTGGCGCACATGAATGCGCAGCAGCAGAGGTGGCTAAATACTGGAGGGAAAAACTGATGGTTAATTGGCCATTGAGAATCCTACGGAAGCAAAGCCAACGACAATCACCTGGGAGCAACGATTGTGGAGCGTATGTTTTATACTGGATCAGGTGTTTAATGCTAAATATTGACCCAACGAAGGAGAAGCACCCGAAGGTCATTCACTCTGTCAGGGGCGAATTAGCGCTCTGGTTGCTTAAGGACCCCCGTTTGTGTGTGCAAATCTGAACACCAGTTCCTGGAGTGTGATCTTTTTTTTAGTTGTACAAATTACGAACTTCATTTTTTACAGATAGGGAATTACAAAGGATGTAATTACAAACTCCATTTTTTAAAAGATAGGAAATTACAAATTAGAAAGTCCATTTTTGGAATGTTTTCTTTAAAAATAACGTAAACCGGACTAGACCATGAACTTAATCTGGACACAAAAAATACTTAAACCGGACAGACCCTGAACGTAATCCGGACAAACTAGAACCATAATCTGGACACGAGCAACATAATTGGTACATGGTAGAACGTAAATCGGATAGACCATGAACTTAATCCGGACAGACCATGAACTTAATCTGGACACAAAAAACACTTAAACCGGACAGACCCTGAACGGAATCCGGACACACGAGAACCATAATCTGGACACACGAGCAACCTAATTGGTACATGCTAGAACGTAAACTGGACAGACCACAACCTTAATCCGGACAGACCATGAACTTAATCTGGACACAAAAAACACTTAAACCGGACAGACCCTGAACGGAATCCGGACACACGAGAACCATAATCTGGACACACGAGCAACATAATTGGTACATGCTAGAACGTAAACCGGACAAACCACAACCTTAATCCGGACAGACCGCGAACTTAATCTGGACAAAAAATCCACTTAAACCGGACAGACGCAGAACGTAATCCGGACAGATCCAGAACGTAAACCGGACAGACCAGAACCTTAATCCGGACAGACCGCGAACTAAATCTGGACAAAAGTCCACTTAAAACGGACAGACCCAGAACGTAATCCGGACAGATCCAGAACGTAAACCGGACAGACCACAACCTTAATCCGGACAGACCATGAACTTAATCTAGACACAAAAACACTTAAACCGGACAGACCCTGAACCTAATCCGGACACACTAGAACCATAATCCGGACACACGAGCAACATAATTGGTACATGCTAGAACGTAAACCGGACAGACCAGAACCTTAATCCGGACAGACTGTGAACTAAGTCTGGACAAACAATCCACTTAAACCGGACAAACGCAGAACGTAATCCGGACAGACGCAGAACGTAATTCGGACACTTAAACCACTTAAACAAGGAACACATTTCACAACTAATAAGTTTTACAAGAGACGGAAAATAACAGGAAATCAAAAATTTCGGAGGAAGTTCCTCGTAATACAGATTCATGTCCCAATCACCGAAATCTTCATCCCCCGGTTTTGGTGCGACTGGGTGCAACGACGATGGAACCTTCTCCTTGAACTTTCTCTTTTCTTGTTTGTCGTGCTTTTTATGGCTTCTTCTAACTATCTTCTCAGCTAAAAAAAATCCGTCGTCTAGTCGGCGGTCTTCCTGGACGTCTTACCTTATCTGGATTGAGAACAGATGTACCCGTCGTCCCAGGTTCAGCAAGTTCAATAGGGAGTTGGGTACTTTGCATACGTACCTTAAGCAATTCAATGTACTTAACGGCCTCAAGATACCTTGCGTGTGAAATGAAAGCTTCCTGTGCGATCCAAACGAGACGACCCATTATGTCGTCGTGACGACGAAGCGCATCCTTCTCCATTATGCCATCTTCTGGGTAACTCTTTTCTCGATGGCTCCTTCGAATATCCTTCCTTCGAATATCCTATGCAATGCATTAGGATCTAAGCGTGCAATGACAACAAAAATGTGGCAACATAAAAGACCAATGTGCTGAAACATTCTACAATCACATGTGAAGTTCGTTGATCTGATTTGTACTAGGAAACGTTTCGACAGTAGCTGCTCACCACATAATACACGTTTAGATACTTTGTAATGGAATGTGTCACCCGTATTGAACTCCTCCGTAATATCGGAGTATATCATCTTCCCAATTTGTAATTGTACTTTCTTGAAGATCCTACCGTATACAACTCGCTCAACTGCCTCTCGAACGGATACATTGAAACTAATTGGGGAGTCTTATGAAGACAATCGAAATCGGATTGAGCTTCCTTCTCATACTTGTGGCGGAGCGCGAGTTCGTATTGTCCAACGAACTGCGTAAGTGTGGTCTTAGATGTCAGATACTTGTCGAAAAACGCGTTCATACCATCACTTCTCTGAGTAGATGTCATTCCTGCGAAGAAACAATCTCCAACAAATGCAGGTATCCAGGACACTCGGATTGCATAAATCGATTGGAGTCAACTATGGTTATGGAGGTCAAAATCACCAAGAAAACCCTGCCAATTACGCTCAAATTCTGATGGAGTTTTGGAATCAAATACAATAAATTTGAGATCAAATAGCATGTGTTTCCGATACTGCATCGGCAACTTCACCGACGCTTTGTTCATTATGTGTCATATACAAAATCTGTGTCTCGCGTCTGGGAAGACATTCCTCACAACAGCAGTAATGGCGCCACATTGATCTTTTATGATCGCTGGGGGACTTATATCTGCATGGACGGGGGCAATTTTAAATGAGTGAGTCATATATTCAAAGGTACGAAAAACTACTTTGAAATCTTAATCCGGACAAACACAACTTATTACGGACAAAACCACAAAGTATTTAGAACAGACACACGACTTAATCCGGACAGACATACAACTTATTCTGGACATACACCCAACCTATTCCGGACAGACACCCAACTTGTTCCGGACAGACACCCAACTTGTTCCGAACAAACCGTATTCCAGACACACCCAAAACTTCTTCCGGACAGACATACGTCTTATTCCGGACAGAGGAGGACCTTATTCCGGACAGACAAGCAACTTTGTCTGGATAGAACCAGAACTTATTCTGGACACACTCAAAACTTAAACCGGACAGACATACATCTTATTCCGGACAGAGAATGACCTTATTCTGGACTGACATACATCTTATTCCGGACAGAGAACGACCTTAATCCGGACAGACATACATCTTATTCCGGACAAACATATGTCTTATTCCGGACAGAGAAGGACCTTATTCCGGACAGACAAGCAACTTTATCGGGATACAACCAGAACTTATTCCGGACAGACATATTACTTATTCTGGACAGAACCACAACTTATTCCGGGCATACGTACAACTTAAACCGGACAGACACGGAACCTTAAATAAGTATATACGTACCGTTCATGCACGACAACCAGGTTTGGAACAACCAGATGTAATTTTCAGTGGTCTAAGAAGACAGCAAAGCGCAACCGAGCAAAACCGATTCGAAATGGTGATTTACTCCTACAAATGGGGCAAAAGGCATGTCGTATTTGTTGGTAATGTAGGTTGTGTCGAAACATATTGCGTCTCCAAAGTATGAGTACGCAGCTCTAGAACGACAGTCAGCCCAGAACACGTTTCGTAGTCTTCTTTCGTCATCCATATCCATTACATAAAAAACATAGAATCAATTTTCTGCATCCTGATGAAATAATTCTGAAGAGCTTGTGCATCGCCCGGTCCCATCTTCAAATTTCTGACTTCGTTTACAACGTTCCTGCACACAGCAATGTTAAAGACCGGGCAAAATGTTTAACTTCAATTAAATTACGCAAAAAATAACACACACCTTAGGTCCCGCTCGTTGAAAGTCAATTTGTCATGACCTCCGGCCTTGACCACAAAAGATTGCATGGTCTTAGCTGCCGATATCCCAGCAGAATCATTGCACGATATGCGTGCTCTGGCGGCATCAGGGACGACTCGTTTTTGTCGGAGGAAACACATTTGATCGTCCTCAAGCATGGCGTGGTTATGTTGAAGATCAACATAGTTTATGTGGTACCCTCTTGCTGGGTTTCCAGAGACCCTGATCCGAGCAGTGCACTGGACCCTACCGGATAACCAATGCTTTAGTTTCCCTTCTCCTTGGTTTGCTGGAGTGTTACCCTCCTTGGAGCAAGTCAGTGTGGCACGTATCACAACACCACGATCGTAATGAGATTGCCTTATCTTAACACCAAAACCACATGAATCGGCATAGACAACGTAAAATGTTTTGGCGTCTTCGAAAGAACGAAAAAAATCTGCTGCTTCAGAACGTTTGAGGTCTCCTCCATTTGAGTACAAAGAACGAAGGGAGGAAGAAAATTGTAGATAGTGCGCCAAAAGGGAGACAAAAGGAGGAAGAAAATCCATGAGATGTGTATCTTGCGTAGGAGCGCCAAAACGAGGGAGGACGAACTGATTTGAGACACATTTAATGTGATTGGAAACGCATCGGGAAGTGAAAATAAAAAATAAGAAAAAGATTATAAGTTTTGCTGACATGGATCACTCCGACTAAGCAGCCAACTCAGCAGCGTCCTCAACGAGCGTCCTAAACAGCAGCCACTAATCATTTTCCTAATTAAATTACTTAAATCGTTTCCTTTCTTTTTTTTTCTTTCTATTTTGACTCTCTTACAAGGTTGGGCCCCACCACATTACGATTTGGTGGGCCCATGAAAAGGCCCGTACGATTGGAAGTAAGGAAATAAAAAATTTGGTGGGCCCACAATTAATTGAATTTTGTCTGATCCACAAGCCTATTCCCATCGGTAAAGTTTTTGGGCCCCCACTCATGTCCAGTTGTGACATTGTGGGGTCTACACAATAATTTTATTTTGTCTCCTTGAAATTGATTTTTTTTCCTCCGATTTTGAAATAAAAATGTTAGAATTATATGGATTTCCCCCCCCCCCCCCCCACACCAATTATAGGCTCTTCTGTGAGATGTGGTAAATATGATCATCTTTTTCTTGTCAGTCTGTGTAATTTTGGTGGTTTTTTCCTCCTAAATAACCATAATTAAGTTAATCAACCACAATAAATTACTTTGTGTACCAATCATTTAATGTTTTAGTGTCTGTGTTATCATAATAAAATACTTTGTGTACACAATGGATAGTGATATTCGAAATTTTAATTCGATTTTATAAGAATGTTGCTTCGTCATGATTCATGAATCATTGCTTCTAAGTACCATAATGTTTATCAGTAGCCACCACGCCTCCCATTGGATGCGTGAATTTAACAATTTGCATGTAGTTACTATTGCTAAAGCGGCTATAAAAAAAAACTTGGCTGAGAATTTTTTTTAAAAATAAATTTACTTTCATTTCATTTTTATCGTATGTCTTAGAGGGCAAGATCGAGAAAAACATTACATGTATACTATTTAATTAGAATATTGTGTTTCATTAAAACAATTAGGATATCAAACAGTACTTACTAGAACCAGTTTATATTTAAATAAGCTTTTGTAAAAATAAAATAAAAATTAAAACAGGAAAAAGAATAGTGTATGCAGAAGAAATTGTTAGTTTACTTATATGTAGGTAAAAAATATTTCACAAAACTGGACTCATAAAGTGTCCATTTCATGAATTAATTGTCACAACAAGAAAACATTTAAAGCTAATTCTAGTTGTTGGGTCCAACGAGCATTAGACAATAACAGCTAATTAGAAAAACGTATCCACTAATTTAATCACAAACTTGCCATGTTTGATGTGATCTAAACAAACTAATTAGTCAATGCTTTTTTAAAAAAAAAAGCAAGTGATGCAAATATGCCGTGAATCTTTCCTAACAATATTTTTAACAATATTCCCATCAGGTGGGATCCATGATATCTTTCCTAAGCAAAAAAATGAATCAAAAGTTAACCAAAGCTTACTCCTTTAAATTGATTATGTAAGTAATAATGAAGTGTTTATAACTTGACATCATGGGTTTAAGATAACAAAAACAACCCAAAGACATTTAGACATGGATAGATACCAAATAATTTGATCGATATTGCTCCGACGCACTTGTTTTCTTTTATACTATTTGTTTTAGTTGGCAATGAAAATCACTGCAATATTGTTCTCTTATTATAGTTGTTAAAAATTGACTTCTCCTTATGAGATACACTTGAATTTTGAAAATGATAGCTCAATTTTAGTTTGAGACGTCTTTTTTTTTTTAATTTCGGACCACCGTTGAATTATGATTCGCAATAATTGTTTACTACAATAAGCGTCAATCTTTGATTATTTTTTTTCGGTCGTAAGATTGTTATGCTACGATACCATGATCGTAACGTCTCACCTTGTTAGTCGACGATGGTTCTACAAATTAATAAACATTTTTTTTAGAATATCAGAATAATAAGTCAAATTACGGAGGAATAAAAGTAACTTTTCCCTTTCTCGTTAAAAAATAAATTAGATTAATAGATATGTAAAACTTATAGAATGAACAAAGGACTCATCTCCTCTCGTTAATTAAAATTATTTGGTAGTTAAGTGTTCACCTTGACTTAAATTTAAATTGATCAAGCATGCATGGTTATGGAGAATTAATAAACAAACACCAAACTTAGATCAGCCAAATCTTATCATTAGACCAATTTATTGTAGTTTAGTTAATCAAATTTCACAAAATTAATGTCCCCACATCGTGACCAGTTCATAAAATTGTACATTTTCTCCACCACAGAACACAATTAGGAGATATTCTTTACCAAAAACACTGTCCATTTCTTTGACAGATTTGGCAAACCAACTCCATCTTAATTACCAAGAAAAATACAAAAAAAAACCACCCAACTTAAACAACTCAATTAAACTCTGGATTTGGATTAATGGTAGGGTGATGCTATTGATGTAGACTGCACAATTGTCTTTTCTTTTTCTTTTTAAAATTGTGTGACAGATTGGTGAACTGCATGAAATCATGGGTGCCAATTATTCCCAGCTACCTTTCACTTTCATGTGCTTCTCTACTAAGCAAATATGTCTTGACTAGATGATATTTTTAATTATTTTATACTCTATTCTACTGTAAAATTTCAAGTTGGTAATTTCTTTGGTATGGAGAAAAAGTTTCTGTTTCTGATAGAGTAAAGACAGAGATAAAGACAGAGACTTATGGTATTTAAAAAAATAATATAAAGACAGAGATGTAATTCATGAACTAGAGTTGATGACTCGTGCTTACTAGAAATTCATGGTTGTTTTTAGGTTAAAGACTTTTCCTTTGTCCAAACCCAAAATTTGAGGAGGATTTTTCTTTTTATTTTGGTTCAGTTTGCGTTTTGAATTTTTAGTGATGTTACAAGATGTGTACAATTTGAAGAGTAGCAGTGGTGGTAAAGATAATAATTAATAAGTTATCTTTCTGATAAGACAACAAAACATTGTAATTATTGTCACTTCCATTTTAGCTGGGATGCGGAGGAGTAAATAATCATTTTTCTTAATAAAGTTGTTCAAGAAAATAACAATGATCTTCCTTTCTCTAAAGATCTGATGACAATTAAATGTGGATGAATAAGCGTGATGACAATGTTTTCCAAAGGGTAAAATTTAAATGAAGTAAAATTTCTTTCTAGTCAGATTTTAGCTTACAAAACTCTAATTCTGATTCATTGATGTCTTGAGGTTCCAAGTCGTAATGAGCTTTAGAATATCAATTAAGTTGTAAACTATAAACAATATCCATAATCAGATAAAACAAGGCCATGAAGAATTGAAGAACCCAATCCCAAAACATTGGGCCATTACATGATGGGCCTTACAAAAGTTTTATAGACTACAATTCGTAATTCGGACCCAATAGGCCTTAATATGATTGGAGTCGGGCTATATATAGTAAATATCTTCGTTTCCGAACAAGCAACTCCAAAGAACGTTAGTGCGACGTTAGTGATTAATTCTGACATTCCCATATACATTCTTTGCGTTTGACTGCTATCAACTATGGTAGAGAAATGCATCTTCTGCCTATAAACAAGGATGCATTAGCATCAGCCTTCCAGATAGATATTGTATGAATTCTTGTTAGACAAGGAGTTGGGAATCCATACTAACCTAACGTTGGATGATGATGATTCCGGACATATCAAAGATATCTATTCACACATGCTTTCTAGACTTAAAGAGTCTCGAATGAGTCAGAAGACGAACGAGTTAGCGAAGTAGCTCGAGCATAACGAGAGGGCCGGGAGCTCATTCTTATTTTGTTCACAAATTCTTATGTTTGACGTTCATCTCAAACTTTGAATAATGTTCTTTAGATCAATCAAGCCGGAGCAAACTTGTTTGAAATCTTGAGTAATACGATTCTTTGAATAATTAGAACTCTAAATTGTCCTCTGGTGGTTTCCTCAAGTTATTGAGAACGACTACCCAAAATCAAATGCAAGCAAGCGCGATGACGGAGTACTTGCCTGATGAAGTGTTTCTCATTGTGTTGTTCAAGTGTTTTACATTTTCATTCTAACAAATAATTTTATTAATGATGGTAGATTGAACAAATAATGCCTTTTCCTCTGTTGAGACTTCAAATGATGTAAAAATATTTTGATATAGACTGTTTTGATTTTTAACTAAACCGGACCGAATGGATCAAGTATACATATGGCATGTTATTAACATGGAAATTAAATTATTTCCATGTGCTGGGTTTAAAATATAAGCGATATACTACTACAAAATTTTCACGATCAGTGATTTTTCCCATATCTATTTATTCACAAGTAGATGATAATTTTAGTGTAAAAGATATGTGAGAAATGAGAAACCTAAAATCCAAAAGTAATTGACAAAAGTAAAAACATTGCAATGAGGAAGCAATTGATTTACTTGGGGTTTTTTTTTTGCAAAAAATTCTATCCAAAATGAAATTATCCAAATAAATACACAACACAAGTGGTGAATCTCAACTGGTGATCTCACGGTGAAATGTACAATCTCAGTAGGAACATCAATGTATATGTTTAATTTCAATGCACTATATCAATTATTTTAAAAAGAAATTATCCAAATAAATTTAACAACTCACCACTCTACAAGGAAAGTTAAGTCATGTGAACCATGTGATGTTGTAACCCTAATTAGATCTGAATAAGACAATTAAATCACTACAATATTTCTTGTGGGTCATGTGATTTTTCCTTGGTTCCTGCAACCAATCTAATTTCAATGTGCAATACATGTTCTTCCAATTATACATCTCATCTTATTCTTGGAAAACTCCCTTTGTTTTTCTTTGATAAGTCATCCTAACTCACTTTGTCATGATCATTATATAGTTATAGTGAACATCTTTCCCAAAGCAAAGTTAGTTTAAAGTATACAAACCACTTGCAAGAGAAGAAAGAGATGAAGTTCAAATCGAAGTTTTTCTAGATAATGAAAGCAACACTACTTTCTAAGTTTAACTTAAGCTAAGTCTAGCTTAAGTTCTAAATTTAATTCTTATAGGAAACGGAAGCTCAATTAATTGAATGTAGATGTTGACACTTAAATACTAGTGAAGAAGTTCAAAGTAATATTTGTAGTTAGGATTGGAGTAAGCTTAGTTAGGAAATCCGTAGTCTTGGGATACTTAAAGCTTAAAATGAAATGAAATCAAAAGAAAACCGTAGTGGTTGAAATATATATATATATATACTAGAATGACTTACAATTGTTGCTTCAAATAATAAAAAAATGCAAATAGTTTAAAAATTATGATTTTAATATGATGGTGATTTTGTAAGTAGAATGAGTTGAAATCCATCAAATTATTGAAGATGAAAGAAGATGAATTCGTTTGACAATTTGATCAGTACTTGTGTAACATCTATTGATATAAATTAAATAGAGCATACATTTTTAAACAAATAATGCCATTCATAGACACATAACAACACATAACAAGAATATAAGAAGCAACCGTTTGCAGAATATATATATATATTATTGTGAACGGTTTGAAACCATAACAACAAACTAAACATGTGTAACATATATGTTAGACATCTCTGTCCCTCTTGCACTCAGGTGACATCTTGGGGAAGCGCTTTCGATCGGTACAGTAGTTGTAGATGGTGTATTTGTTGCGAACCAAGGCTAGTTTTCTGTATTGCTGGCCATTGAGATCACGGAATGCCAGTTGATCCCACCATTTCTTACCTTGAGTGGCGCAGAACTTCTCATTGGCAGAGGCCTCACAACCGTCGATGTGGAATTCTCGATATGATGCGATAAACGGGGCTTTGGACCAATCGGTTTTGGCTCGACCGCCTTCTGTTGCCCAATCATCGGCGTTCCATAGGCTGGAGTAGATCTTCATGGGCTGATCAAATGGAAACTTAACACCCAAGTCCTTGCTGTTCTTGAACACCCGTATCGGGTAGTCGTCCACGAAGAATCTGAATAACAAATTAAAAGGCAATGAAGCATTAGTCTTTTGAATCTGAATTTTCGAAGAAAGAAAAAAAAAACCTTTGCTGCACTTGATTATGTATGCAAAGTTGTCTGAATGAGGTCAGATCTCATTTGATAAATGTGTAAGTATGTCTAACATGTTAATGTACTTAGAAGACCACATTAAGTTGTTTAATTAGCCCATATATTTGTCTAAAAACAAGCATTTAACAGCATAAGTACATTAGAGAGCATGTTTCAATTCAATCCACAATCTCTTAAGAAAAGGTACAATAACATTATTTTTTGTCTATAAGTTGAGGTCACAAGCTAAACATGCCCAGAATTGTATCAAAACACAAGCAACCTTACTTTCATAGAATGGCTTTCATATACAAATACATACATATATATACACATATATATACCTATACTAGTGAGACCTCTAAATGGAAACACATTAATAAATAATTTAACATCAAGAGTAAACGTTCAGGTTGGTCTAACAAACCCCAAGATCTGTTTGTTTATAGCACAGTTCCCACAGATCTTGAGATTTATGCATGCTTATCACATAGATTAGTGTTCCTTTTCCATTATTATACTTCTGCACTACGTAGATGCCAAGGTTTCTTCTGATCAACTGTAATAGTTTAGAAGAAAAGGACAAGAAGAGTAACACCAGCAAGAATTCACTTACACAATCTGATGCATGTTCCACAACACAGCATATGAGTGGTGTTGTTTTGTGGGATCAAACCACAGGTAAATCCTCTGCTCTCTGTTTCCACCCCCTCCAGTGAACACATTGGTCTGCAGTATGTATGGCTTTCCAGTTCTGTTCCCCAGAAACTCAAAATCTATCTCGTCGTGCTCACTGTTCTGGGAAGAAAGCTGACCAAACACAAAACTAACATTTAGATTATAAACCACGAACGACGTAATAGTTGCGTCAGTTCAGCTGGTCATCTAAGAGTATCATAACAGTAGGTTTGCATCTATTTTTTTATAAACAAAAAGATAAGTGGTAAACTTCAGACATAAAATATCGACAACCGACTCACGTAGAATGCAGTGACAGTTCCAGCAGAATCTCCAGGGACCAACTTGATTTGCATGCTGAAGTGGCCAAACAGGTAGGAACTCTTGGATTGGAACCCAGTTCCTTTTTTTATCAAACCGAAACAAAGTTAGCATACTACAATAAAATGGGCAAAGAAGAGAACACGATACTATTTGCTACATGATGGTACTTACCTGTGTAATTGTCCAACATAAGTTCTGCTATATGGCCTCCATGACTGAGTTTGATGTGGTCTGCAGCCCAAGTTGGCACGTAGTTTTTCTGGAAAGGCACCTTAATCGGTTTCCTCGGCGTAGATGCCATTGCCAAAGAGACCAAACACATGAAGGAAATTTGGAGGAGAATAGACATGGAAGAAGCCATGAAGCAAATGTGTTCCTCTGATGTGATGGAAGGAGCAAGACAAGATTTCGTTGGGCTTTATAGCCAAAGAAAGAATATTTACTTAATTGTTTATGTCTATATCTTAGGTAAACGGTTTGCTTCATTCAGTTATGAGAGGTGGATGGAAATAATATAATGGTAGGAGTAGAGTAGAGCTTTGTCTGTGTTTCCTGGCATTCTGCAGATAGGCTTTCTTTTATTACCTATTTTGAGTCGGTTTGGATCTACGTTGACAGTTGACAACCAAATAGAAAGCAAAACATCAAAAGGGAGACACATATATAGGCTCGAATTATAAAAGCCGAAACCTTAAGTTAATGACAACATAGTTACTTCTAAATTTTATTTAGAAATTCAATCAAGGGATAGTCATGTATTCCATAGGCAAGTTGCTAGAAGGCATAAATATTCAAAATACGGATATACGGTATGTTCCAAAACCGTAAAGTACGGTTGAAGATCATACTAGCGACGGATAACCATCTAAGTTATAATAGAACCAACTCGTTTGCGTATTTTTCCTAGCATTGCTTGTGCATTCATAACTACCTTAAGAACCAAAAGGTGACACATCTCGCTCAGAAAAAAATATGCCCTCCAGTAACAAAAAGAAATTCTTCTATTGCAGTTCGGTATCATCTTGGGCAGGCATCATTCAGAAATCATACTTGTCGTATCACTTCAAAATGGCACCACCCAGATCGAGAAGATTAAGCTGAAAGAATGGTCTTCGTATTAATTAAGCATATACTAATCTCTTATTTGTTCTCTGTTTAAACAAAGACAGCTACTTACTTCGTTTCGCTCCCCCAATCCCACTGCTTGGGGTTGTGCACTGTGTCAGATGCTCTCATGGTTTCTTAAAACAAATCAAGAACTGAGATCTACTTAAGCCATTTTGTATTTTATAATGTTAGTAAATATCAGTACCGCATTCTCTGCCGACAAATACATTTAGTTGACAGACAAGAGAATGATTTATGTAACAAAAACTAATAGCCGAATGACATCAACCGATAACTCTTCCTTTTAAACTGTTCTATAGATAGTTTACAGTCTTACTGATGTGAATATTCTTAGTATTATAGAGTACGTATAAGGAATTTCGATGAAGTACAAAAAAAAAATTACAGTTTCAATGGAGAATATAGACCTGCATGTGGTACTGATCATTGGTCGTCTGTAAGCATCAAAATGCTGGAAATCTGAAACAGCTGTGGAAGGCTCTGACCAAATATTTGCCAACACATATCCAAGAAAATATGGCTCCTCCCGATAAGTTTCTGCAATAAAATGTTAGATCACAATTACAGGATCCATGAGCATTTGTGCTTATTTGCGAAGTATGAGAAATGAAGATGACTGAGCAACACCAACTCCATAGGCTTTGTGGTATAACAACATTTTATGATTAACGACTTATTTTTCGCACCCGGTCCTTTGACGAACCACGAGTTGCTCTACCTCATTCTATACCAATTCTTCTTTACCATTTGTGAATTTTGACACATCAAAAGGTTTAAACAAGGGGACAGATCACATTGCCTACCAGAACCCAGGAGCAACCTGAAGAATGCCATGAACACATCCACTCCTGCACATCATGTTAAAAAACTCTGTGGCCTGAACACAAGCCATATAACCTTTTTTCAGGAAAATACTACCTTCACATGCAATTCTAGTACTTATTTAAAAATATAAGCAATAAATATTTATGTGAATGCAGAATGATAATGTGAGTAGGAACATCTAAAACATACAGGATGCAACGACTGGTAATATGGAATGCATCATTATGAAATCGAAGGCATTTCAAACAACACAAAGGATAAGTCTATTTCAAATTCTCAAATTCAGTACCAATATAACTAAGGTACAATGAAAATTCTAATAACATATACATGCACTGTAGAAATTAAGCGTGCTTATCAATTGTATTATTGTGTTCGAAGAATATATATGGATTTACTATTTATGTTGGCTGCACAATATAGCCGTTAATCTATTTCCTATTACATGTGATTGAGATTTGCTATGTATGATTGTATCTTGGTTTCCTTTGATGGAGTTCTGTGATATGCAATTTGGTATAGTTTCCATTGGAGACAAGTAGCCGTTGGAGGATTAGGCTATGATGACCCATGTGTCTGAGCTTGCTATTTCAACACTCCCCCTCTAGTTGTGTCCGAAAGAAGTTGAAGGACCCCAGCTTGTGAAGAATGATGTAGAATTGTTTCTGGTCCAAAGATTTGGTGAAGATATCTGCGAGTTAGTATTTGCTTTGAACTTTTATTAACTAAGTCTCTTTTAGTCTTTTATATTTTTACATCTTGGTTTTACATGTTTGATTTTGTATGATTTTTACCAGTTTTGAATTTTAATTTCATTTCATACATATTATGAGTCCAAATTAAATTATATAAAAATCAACCAGTTTAACCCGCCCCGTCCCGTTCGCACCCCTAACTTCAAGAAAAAAAAGGTCCCTAAGGGAGGAAGCAGTCTCGAGACTTAATACACCTTAGTTTTCTGTAATTCTGTGGGTGTTGGGCCTAACCCACTATTGTGTAAATCTTTTCGTGTAGCATGACACTCTGTCGTAGAATTATGTAGATCTTTGAGCAATTCACCCCCTGCCTTAGGGGGTGGACAAGATTTTTTGCTAGTCATTCCCACATTTTTTTAATACAATTTCCAAACTATTCAAAAAAGAGAGAAAATGGAAACGGAATAAAGCACCACCACGCAACCAAAAACGTGGAAAACATCTCGAAAAACTCCGTCACCTCGAAGAAGATGAAAACGTCATCGGAGTCGAAGGAGTTGCTCTCTCTTCGCCTAGGTTTGGGGATCCCAAGCAAAAATGTTTGGTTTTGGTGGGAAATGGGGAAAGTGGGAATAATGATTTTTTTGAAATATTAAAATAAAAATAGAAATTTCCACAACATTAATCATTTGAAAGTATTTATTAAAGTATGGATGTCCCATTCACAGTGTGACACATAACGGCGACTGAAGTAGAAATCATTAGTTTAGAGGTTTCTCAAAACTCGATACTTGGACAACAAATGTGTCAAATTCATCTTGAACTTGGTATATCAATTACCGAGTTCTAAGAAGCCTCCACACTAGCGATCCCCTCTCCTAGTCTCTCCTTGTGGGTGTTATGTTCTATGTAGGACCTTCGTACTTTTATAAATACAATCAAATAGTTCAATGTTATGGATTTTTTTATTTTTACTTTAATATTTCAAAAAATGTCCTAAACAAAAACCATCTACAAATTGTGTCAAACGGAAGTTACCATCATATTTTTGAAAAACTAAATTCTTTAATTTTCTTCTCGTCGAAAACAAAATGGAACGTATTCGGGAAACTGACGTAATTGAGGTACATCTTCTTAATGATTTTTTCAATAAATGCAGCTTCATCTACTGGTCGTTGAGCAAACCATTCGAATGTATGAGGTACCATACACTTGTGACTTTTTAAACTCACATTTGTGACTTTCTGAAATTTCCGACTCGTTTTTCATACAAAGATAAGCACCAACGGACCAGAAAGACAGATAAATAGAAAGAAATGGAAAATAAGGGTGTCATCGTTGAGGAGAAAAAAAAGGTGTGGTAGTTGTCGATCGGAAGACCAAAGACACTGCCAGGAAGACCAAAACGTTGAATCTGAACACTTTAAACAAAGTTGATTGTGTTCCCAAATATGAGGGTTCTAGTAGTAAAGAAAGGTGGCAAAAAAAACCACTCCCACATGAGGATGCCCAGCAGAAGCAGATTAGAAAATCTGGTTCACAACAACATCCTAAAGCCTAGCATTCATACTGAAATTAAAAAGAAAAGGACCTCACTCGCATTCTACTCTATTATGTATCTCTCCTAGACCTTCTGGGACGTGGGGCGGAGACATCCTCCTTTTCGTCGTTTCCTTCTTGTGTATCAGTCTCTGTAGGTGCTGCACTGGTACTCGTCTCAGAAGTAGTCGTTGCAGGAGCCTGAATAAAAAAACAAGGGAAAATGTTACATGTTTGAGCAAATAATTGGTTTAATTGTTCTTTCTAGTGATTTATGGAGCTCAAAAATTGTTCAAGTGTGATCGCTTGATCCTCGATCAAGCCATTGAAGCCACCATATATTTCAGATTAAAAAAGTGTTGATAGTTAGATTGGGGTGGATTAACCACAAAATCATATCATGCAACACGATTGACATGGGTCTTCAAGAAAAAGAAAATTCCCACCTAACCCAGAATTTTATTAAGTGATTGTGAAAGAGCAAATACCCTCCAGTCATATAATTTGCTAAATCAAAGCCTAACATTGCTCAAGTCAGAACTCACCGTTGGTTTCTTCCCACCGAACATGATCTTTAAAAGAATAGTAAAGAAGACGACAAGGATGGACCCAAGGACTCCAATGGTGACATTGGGTTGTTTCTCTGCCTTCTCAATGACATCCTGTAACAAGTGAGATCCGGAGACAGAAAAAATGAAACAACCTTTACAGGCTTCAATATTCGTACTGAATGAAGGAAAAACTACGGTTGAAATCTACCCTAGAATGAAATTCTGCAGATTTGGATCCATTTACAAGTACATAAAGCGAGAGTATCAACTACATGTACTGAATGAAGGAAAAACTACTGCTGAAATCTACCCTAGAATGAAATTATGCTGATTTGGATCCATTTACAAGTACATAAAGCAAGAGTATCCACTACATGATAGTAGAGAGATGTACTTACGAGGATTTTGATCTTGTAAGCTGCCAATAAAGGAACATCGGCAATCTTGTAAAGAACATCAAACACCTTCTTCTGAAATAAGATGATATAATTGAAAATTTAAGGGCAACAAAAGAAGTTAACGGAAAACATAATCAAAACTAAGGGGCGGAAACTAACCTGTACGCCTGATAGTTGACCAGGAACACCATCTGCTGCTTCCTCAGCCTTTTGTTTTTCTTTCTCAACATCAAACTTTGGTTTCCATGTTTTGGCCCTATAGGATTCTGCAACCTTCTCATCCTTTGCTATCAGAATGTTGTCGAAGAGAATGCCATCCTGCATTGTCCAGATCTCAATACCAATAGCAGCAATAGGCTCAAAATCAGGCTTCTCAAGCTCATAGTAACTAGGGTTAGGAATTTGCTGCGGCTTCCAGATGCCCTTGTAGTTTGGGTTGTCAATAAGAGGTGCATACCACTTCCCCTTGTAAGCTGGATTCGCTTTCATGGGTTTCTTCCACTCACCACATCCAGGTGCAGCTTCGCATTTGGGGTTGTCGATCTTAGGTGCCTCCCATTCACCATCCTCATCATCATCCCAATCTTCGGGTTTTATGGCTTCTGGGTCGTCAATTTCCTCAGGCTCGTCATCCAACCAACCCTCTGGCTTTACAGCCTCTTCATCTTCTATTTCCATAGGAGCATCCTCATCCCAATCATCTGGTTTCACTGCATCAGGATCTGGAATTTTAGCCCTCTCATCCCAATCCTCAGGTTTCTTATCATCGGGGTCCGGTATCGTCTTCTCTGGGATCAGAGGAGGCTCAAAATCATCGGAACTCAAAATGTTTGCCTTCTTTTTCTCCTCCCCATCAACAAGAACTCGCAGTTCATTGTTGGGCTTGATGATGGCAGTATAAACATGAGTTAGCTTATCAGAAGGTACGGACGGAGGGTACTTGAGATGATGTTCAACATATTCTCCAGACTTAGGGTTCTTGTGCTTGAGAATGAAGTGAACTTTGTTAGTAGAACCACACTTGTCAGGTCCAAACATAATGCTATAGGGAGACTCGTTGCTGAACTCCTTCGGAGTCCAACCAGCTTCCTGTGGTCGGAGATATTTGAGATAGGCACCTCCACATTCAAGACCATTTTGGAAGCGGGCTTCATACTGCAGCACCACTGTCTCATCCTTAAGATCAAGAGGAGCATCAAGTTCTGAAACTATGGCATACTTCCTTGCCTTCTCACTGACAAGAAGACCATAATCGTCATGCCCTTCACTCTTGGCGTGTTTCCAGGGACCTGATACAAATAACTAATCACAGACCATATAATGGGGCAAAAATATATACCATACCACGATAACTAAAATACACTAACATAGGGCCTTTGATCCCCATCCGGGGGGATCATCCCTCACCCTTGCTAGGTGTACTGTTCTGCATCATTTTTAGAACTATACAAGACCATATCACATAAGACTAGCCAAACTTCTACGGTCATGGCTTTTGGTGAAGCAAATAGTCAAAGGCATGACAGAATGGTATGAAGACTTCTTGGAAGGCCAACCACATCTCCAACTGTGATTAGTTCGAGTGCCATCTGATCATCATCATGAGTCAGAGACAAAATGGCACCAATCCTACTAATAAGGGCATCATAATACGATCTGATTCAACTCAAAAAGGTGTTGGAGACTTGTACCAATCAAACCAATGATGGCATCATGCTTCAGAAGGAGTGTCAGATGTACACAAACATACCATTGTCATCTTGTGACAGAGATGCTGTTACTGATTGACCCGTGATCTAATGCTAGACAACTTTCTACTAATTCACAATAAATAAATAAGAATTTCAAACATGTTATCTGAACCACATTGATTTAGTCCATTATAACCCAAAAGCCAAAAAATAACTTAATCTTTTGACTCCACATAGAATTAATCCAGCTATCAATTCCAAAAAAAAAAAGTCCACATAGAAACACTTTCTTTCGAACCGTAAACGCATGCTATAGTTTCTTTAACACCAAAGGTAACCAATTCATATGGGCTTGGTAGATCTGAGTTATTTAGATTTCGGATTACCTGTTTAAATATGAAAACCCTAAATCTAACAACAAAGCTAAACACACGAACAATACAAACAGGTGAACAACATAGCAACAAAATGAACTTCAAACAACTCAGATCTACCAAACCCATCACAGATCCACACACAAAACCCCCCCAAAACCCTATAAAAACCCAATCTTTACTTAAAAAACCAAAACCTTGGTGGTCGTCCTTCTCCGAAACCGTCCATTTCCCCTGGAACGACACGTCGAACGACTCGTAGAACACCTGCGCACAAACCCAAACCAAAATCATCCCCAGAAACCCTAGAAAAACCCCCGAGATCGCGAGATCGAGCCCAAGATCGGATCTTTTACCGGTTCGGAGGCGGAGACGAGGGCGGCGAAGAGAAATACGAGGATGGCGAGGAGCGGCGGGGTCGATCCAGTCGCCATCGAAGGGGAAATCGAGGGCCAAACCCTAACCTAACCCTAATTTCGGATATTTGGGGGGTTTTGGGGGAGAAGTGAGTGTTAAAAAATGGGGAAGAGGGAGTGACATGTTTGGAACCAATCGGATTCCGGAAGATGTGATTCTGACCAATGGGATGGTGCCACGTCAGAACTTGGAATTTCTTTTTTGAGTTTCCTCTTAAATTGTTTTTACGAGTGAGGTTTTAATTAATTTAGTTCGATTATGCTATTTATACAATGGGTTTTCAGATATTTCAACTTTACGAGTCTTTCACACATAAACACCGGTAGGAGTGTGCATCAGTCTAAACTTGGTCCATTATCAGGATGTGGATCGAAGATCGGATCCAAATTTGATCCGAAAACTAGACTGATCGGATTCGATTTTGGACCGGACCAGACCGGACGTGCAGTCCAAGGACTGTGCTCTCCCATAACCACTGGTTTCTAATTAGATGTGTTGTACGATATAGTTTGGTACTTGCACACAACTCTTTGAAAGTTGTCTATAATTCTATTTCGTTGGTATTCTACTTTTAGTTGATCATGGCTTGATTTATGGTGACATTGCTTCAGAGTTAGTCATATAGTTTTTTTTATATCGCGTTTGGTATAGTTAGAATGGAATGGATAACAACAGAATGGAAACTTAAAAGTGATTGTTGTTGAGGAATTTGGATTTTAGCTGCTGGAAAATCGTCACTTGGCTTTTGTTTGCCCTTTAGCCTTGTAATTGACTCAACTCCTTTGTCTAGAAAGAGGGGATTAGTGGAGTTGGTTAAGTTCAGGGGTTATCGAGCATATGACTTTTCAGTTTTGTTTGTTCTCGATCGTATAGATATGTAAAATATAAGATTTTCGATCTTAACGTCCCGTTGTTTTCGGGACGTTACATTATATGCATGAATGAAGAGTCCCCTTAATAATTAGGAAGGATACTGTAATACGTGCCTTATGTGTCTTGAAAATTAAGAAAATTAATCGAGTCAAATTAAAACTCACTTGGGTACAACTGGATGCTCGAACTTCATTAAATAATCATTGAAATATGTATATAAATCAACTTGTTTCAATCTTTAAAAAGGTATAAGGCATTTTACTTTATAATATTTCACTTTCTACTTCTTAGTTTAATTGAATCTTAATCCTTAAGGCACAATGTGAAACATAACGGACGTGCATGCCAAATTTCTGGCTTTACTTTACTCCTTAATTCTTTTTAAATTGCAACTTCTATTTGAGATCCACTATGCTTTGTGCTTTTTTTGCAAGTAAAAAACACACTATTGTTTGTGCTTTTGTTTTTTTTATTTACTTTTTAACAGCCATAGCACCACTTCATGATAATAAAAAATTAAGCAGAGAAAATATTATTTAGAAGATCATACATATATATATAGGGTAAAATTAACTTTCAACTAAGATGCATAACCAACTAAATAATAAAGAAAAATCAAGTTATTCATAATATATATTATCCTCCCTTTAGATATCATCCAATATATATTTTGAAGGAAAAATTATTAATACTCTCTCTATCTCAGTCTCTCTATCAATATTCAAGTGCTTCTTTCCATCATTTCATTGAACTTCTTGAAGGACTCTTGCTTCTGCATTCTCATCTGCTTATGAAACCTTCTTATGTAAACATCAGCTACGAGATCGATCTCATCTTCAAGGACAAACTCCGTCTCCTCCTTTCTCTTGTTCTTCACGAGATCTATCACCGACCCAGTACAATCCCCAAGTTCATCATCCTCTATCTCGAATAACGAGTGTCGAAGATCAGGATACTCATCATCATCATCGTCGTCGTCATCATAGTAGTAGATCATATCATAATTAGGTTCATTTTGTGCATTAGAAAGCACAATGGCCTTGTCATTGTTGTTGTCACAATGACTAACATTGGCTTTGTCTTGTTGGCCAATGAGTGCATGAATTTTGTGGGAAATTGCACCACTGATGATCTTTTTATTGCGGAGAAGTCCTAGAAAAATTAGACGTGTCTTCATGGCGCTTGTTTTGCTCTTCACGACCGTAGATTTTGCCTTCACCACCCCGACCACCACCGCAATCATCTGCTTCAAGAACAAAGAAGCCTTACCCTTCATTTTGTAGATAATACTATGAATTATCACAAAACAATTTGATCTCACAAAATAAATGTTCTCATAATGAGTGACTTGACAAGATTAAGTAATAAACATGCATGATTTCATGCATGAAGAGAAAGAAGAAAGAGAGGAGAGAATAAACAAATTAATAGATGATATTTATGGTTGTTTTCTATCATGAAAGAATGAAGGTGGTGTTGAAGGGTTTTTATAGAGGGAAGAGTGTGATATGAGAGAGATATGAAAGAGGGAAGTAAAGTTAAGAAAGTGAAAGTGAAAAGGCAATAATTGTGGGGAAAGAAAGATAAAGAAAACTAAAGTTGGAGATGTGGGGAAGCATGCACTTCCTTAGCATGGCCAAGTTCGTTAGGGTTAGGGTTTTAAAGTGGAGGTCAGTCACTCTCTCTTGTGGTTGTGAAGACTTATGTAAGATGGTTTGATAGTTCTTAAATTTGATGGTACATGACACCTTCTTAAGGTCACATGAATCATGAATGTATATTAAGGTAGAATTAATACGACGAAATTGAAGTTTATATGTTATTGATTTCAAATGAATTAAATGAATTTGAATTGACTGAGTAGGATATGCTACTCTTAAAATAAGTTGACATCGATTTAGGTTAACCCACTAATTTCATCAATTAACACCAAACAAAAATGTGGTTGTTATATCATGATTACGCATAACTAGCTAGTCCTCAAACATAGTCAACATATACGTATTAACCTCCTTAAAATATTGGAATAGGAACTTATCTTTATTATATCTTAAGATAGATCAAATATATCTCACAAATAATGCAAAATATTACAAATTGTCTTCAGTATTTGTAAATTGTAACGACAGATAAATTAAATGGCGTATTTGAAAAATTATGCCTAATCTAGATGGTATTTAAGATCTTGTGAAATGTTTAGGGATAGAAATAACATATTGAAATATCTAAATGACGTTTACAGAAGCAACCCAACTTTGAAAATCTACTAGCCTTCTTCAAAAGAATGCCAACAACCATGGTTTGGTGGCCCACAACACTACTACAGAAAAGGGAATATTCGTCGGATATAAGGGCATATACACGTCGGATATAAGCACACTCCCATCCGACGTATATGTGTGCGTCGTCTATACATAGACGTCGGCCGTCGTATAGCCGACGTCTATACCTAACGAATAGACGTCGGCTGTAATTAGACGCCGACGTGTATTCTTTAATGTATAGACGTCGGTTAATAAACATACGACGCCTATACTTTAGGGATAAACGTCGGGTCAATAATATACGACGCCTATACTTTAGGGATAGACGTCGGCTTACATAGGAAGCCGACGTCTATTCTTTTCTTCAGAGGCTTAGACGTCGGCTTATATAAACAGCCGACGTCTATTCCCAAACCTGGACAAAAAAAAAAAAATAGGATCCGACGAAATTGTTTTTAGTCATCGTCGTCGTGTACATACAACTGCACCAAATTCGTTCACCTATAAATTTCATCCACATACATCCATATACATCCCACATACAATTGACATTCACAAGCATACATCCACATACATCCACAAGCATCCATACAATTGACTCACAAGCATACATCCACATACATCCACAAGCATACATGCACAAACACAAACACAAAAATACAACCACACAATTGACATTCAACACACTTGCAATTAATTCATTCTAAAATTAAGGCGATTATATTAAGGCATAAAGTGTAGGTTTGTAATACAAGTGCACTTGTTAACTAAATTACAAAAAATACAATTGGCAGTAGAACCTCTTAGTTCGTCAGCATGTTTCTGATGAAATAGCGAGCCCATCGGTCGCGAGTTTCATCGAGCTCTTGTTGCGAGAATGGATCACTATTTTTTGGGAAAACCTATCAAAAAATTACAAGTGTGTTGAGTATTAATAACTAAATATTGAAACTACAATTGAATATACAATTGAATAACGATCTACATTACCTCGGTTAGACATACGTCTTGAGTTGCCACATCGAGGATTTCCTCCATGTATCTCATCACGTAGTAACCGCATTCCGTATTTCCAACCTGCTTCCGGTACTACAAACATAGGAATTCGCTAAATATTTGTTCCTAACTTAATTAACAAAAATGGGATAGAACGTACTCTCATTCCATGCCATGTTATTCCTGATTTTGTGGTTGTTCTCCTACCACCTAAAGCTCTGTAAACCTTAATTGCCCTGAGTAGCACAAGTTAAAATATCAATCAATAATACTAATAAAAATCCACGAATTACTTTATTCACGACTAAACGAACTTACATATTTAGAAGTTTCTTTATTGAGTCCCTTGGTTTATTCGACCCCAACGGATCAAACCAATATGCCGAATTAGTCGTTGGGCATACAACGACAAGCATCCAATGAGCCCTGTGTTATATATATAATTAGAAGTTTATTACAAAATAAAATTTCACTTTGAATTACAAAGTTTACCTCTCATGATAAGGGAGCAGATAATATTTCTTGTCTTCTTCTTTAAAGAATGTCCCTAGTTGACCCGATTTATCGTCATTCCCGTATATATATGTAGATGGACTGATAAATCCAAATACTTGATCCTCGGGAAAGATTGACCTTCTGGCGTCGTAAAGATGTCTACAAGTATAAAAATTATAATTTATTACAGTTTTGATAAAATTATTCAATACTTTTCATTGTATACAAAAGAACACTTACTTCACTTGCACGTCGATAATCATGATACACAACGAATTCATCGCCATGAACTGCATGATATCCTCTTTGGTGACGTACAAAGCCGGAGGCAACCCTTTATCCCCCTCCAACTCCAAGGTACTTAACGATTGTGCCTCCCTACCTACCATACATTGATACAACATTTTGCACCTACTTGGAAGCGAATTAATGTTGATCGGAGATTGGTTGTTTGACCCTTTGCTCCGGGGGCTTATCCGTTGTTGATAAAAAAAAAGATATTGGTCCTGTCCTGTGCCATCATTAGACTAATGATATATGTGATCCACCGAACAACATGACCATGACTTGCAAAAGAGTGGTAGTAAACTGACGTAGGAAAACAACAAGATGGAAAATATTTAATTTTACAGCCTATTATTTGACATCTTGAATTGTAACCCATTTATAATATGATGGACCCCCATCTTAACGGGAAACTTCTCCCATTGAGAAAAGTTGGAACAACAAATTCCATTAAGTTCATTTTCAAGAGAATCCGTTTTTTGCTACTGATCATATTTCAATGTGACAGGTTGGAGTTATGGTTCAACAAGCAGTTAGCAAACGACATGGTAAATGCTTGCTCGAACTCAGTGGAAATAATGCCATTATAGTAATGGGTGATTTCAACCTAGCTCTTTGGCTTTTCCTTACAAATTACGACCTCCTAGCCGACTTTTTAGCACTACCATGACATACCTTCATGATGTGGCTTGCTATTGAAAACATTTTTCGTCTATCAAACACCAACTTACATGTGGAGAGAGACGGAGGAAGACGGGGGAAGAAGGAGAAGAGGGCCGGAGATGTGGAGGAGAGTTTGGGAGCTCGCTGCGGTGCCGGAGACGGTGCGGATCGGTCGGAGGTTGGTCGCGGAGGAGAGTTCGGTCGCGGGACGGCTAGGGTTTGGGTGGGTTTTGCCTGAAATGAATGAAAGAAAACCGTCTGTCCGATTTCTTTAAGACCTATAGACGTCGGATGTTATATAACACCGACGTCTATACCTCGACGTCTATGTGGATAGACTATAGACGTCGGACATCATCTACGACCGACGTCTATAGGCCGACGTCTATACCCTATAGACGTCGGACTTACAAGGTACTAAAACACCGACGTCTAAAGGTCGACGTCTATACCCTATAGACGTCGGTCCAATGTGTTATTCCCACACCCGACGTCTATGGTGTCGCATAGACGTCGGCTTCCATTCCAGCCGACGTCTATCCCCACTAGACGTCGGTTGTTGTAACGGCCGACGTTTATTGGGCGACGAGTAAAGCCAATTCTGCACTAGTGCAAGGATTAACAAATTAACTAAACCCAAACTTTACTCTAATCTCTTTAGTTCTTCAACACATGAAACATTACAAATATATAATTAAGATTATGTTAAGCCCAAAGTAGGTGAAATCCTTTTTATAGTGTGCTCTCTTGAGTCCCATTCAAACTTCTTTTGCAACAAAGTGAAATTTTTAAGGAAAAGCTTCCTCTCAAGTACGTGAGTACCACCAATGATGGCTAAAGACTAAAGTTATGATAAATATTAGAAATTTAGAATCGTGTTTTAAACTTTTACGCTATCTTGTTTTCATCCGAAACCTAAAATCCCTCTGGAATATTTTGATAATTTAACTTTTACGTGAGAGCAACATCATTCGGCTATATTTGAAGTGGTTGCATTTTTTATTTCAGAATATTATATATGAAAATCGAATGATATATTACGATCGCTAGATTTCAAGACTCATACACACAGGCAAACCACAAATTAGATTAAGAGCAAATCACGAAACAAAAAACAAACGATTTTTACCCAAAATCACTTAATGTTGGTTACATCCTATTATATAACTGTCGATACAAGATGCAATTTATACAGCAATTAGAGAACTCTAATTACAATCATAGACTTAAAACACATCATGCCCAAAAATACATTAGTAACCCAAAACTTGTACAAAATTATTAATAAATCTTCAAATCCAAAAAGTACATTGTGTTTGGCTTCCATGGGGGCGCTGCTCCCTTGCAATACCCGTCACTGGGGAGCGAGTTCTCGACCAACTCGTCGGAGTGGGCACAAGAAGCATGAGCAAATCCCAACAATAATTGTAATTAAATCAAATAATGTGTTTTTCTTGAGAATTTATTTATTTGTTCGCTTTTTAGGCATAAAAGATGCATTTGTGAGAGATGCATTTGTCTCTGAAATTTTCTATTTTTTGTGTTTTCAATTGAGGAATGAGGTCATCTTTGGTGACGTATATGTATGAGGTACAACCATTTTGACAAAAAAAAACTTTATTTATATGAATAAATAATAATAAGCATATTACTATATTCTCAGCCGAATAATCAACTGCACGAGCATTCAATTATTCCCGCGTGTGGGTACTGTAGAATAATTTAAACAAGGAAAACTTGATTATCCCAACTAATCATCATAGAATAATGAAATTTGCAGCCTTATGAAAAAACTATGAGTTAAGACAACCTCGTTCATAATAATTTCCGCAAAAGGTACAAATTCATTTGAAATAGTAAATCAACCAAATTGATATTGGAAATTAAATGTATAAAATATCGATCTTCTTATTATAGGGATCACATTTGACCACTCAACGCTAATTACACGTCCACTTAAACAGATTTTGGTCCGTCAGGGACATTAGTTTTTGACATTTGATGTCCCAAAACTGGCATTTGGGATGTTTCAATTTACCTAAAATGCAACGTAGGGTGGGAATTCATTAACAACACTTTTTAGAATGATTTTACAAATTACTCGTACCTCAAACGCCAAACATCCTATAAATGGATTGGAAAGAGTTACACATGTTAAACTCAAACCCAACTTATTTAATTAACAGGTTAATCATGTCAAAGTAATTATGACCCAAACTCATCTATGTCAAACCCAAACTCACATTTTTCATGATGAGTTCTTGTTGGATTATCATGTCATGACCCAAATTGTCACCTGTAAGTAGAGATTCACCGTAAAGGCTGTTTCTGATAATTGGAAATTGGAATTTCAATTCAAAGGGTGCAAAAGATCCATGAAGCAAAACATCCGTTCAATGTGTACTTATCTCCTAACTGATTCCATAAAAACCGGACTACATAATATATACACTCCTCTTGGAAGTTAAATTACATCATCAAAGATAATTCAAGATGCATACCAAACACACAAGCCGTTCCTGCAGAGTTTCAACAACAGCACACAAAGAACTCCCACAACCATGGCAAGACCACGTCGTTTTCGAGATCGGTTTCGTAGAGAAGCACATGTGGGCATCTGAAGGGCTCGAAGGAGACGAGACTGGCAGAATCGAGACGGAGTTTCCCAGAGAGGAGATGGAGTTTCACTGCTTGCTTTACAACTTCCTCTGCCCATGGCTTGCGAGGTCGAGTCTTGTCAAAAATTTGAGTGCAACCTGCATTGACTTGGACAGTCAAGAGTGCTTTGTCGAGGAGTTTGCAGACATCCTGCAAGAGATGGTGAAGGAGGCCATTGGTGTCGGGATAAGGACGATGGTCGTGTCTGCGGAGATAGAGGTCCTTACGACATGGCAGTCCGACAAGTAGGCTCTGACCTGGAATCATGAACAGAAAGGAAAGAACAGATGCAGAAGGTAAATAGAAAAGCAAATCCAGATTCCTGCCTTAAAGAGATCTCTTCCAAATTGTAATTTAAACACAGATCGGTTCTTGAATCGGTACTTTTTTGTTTACTTTTTTATTTTGTTTTTAGTTTGTTAGTTTGTACCTGCAATGTTCTTGATTTTAAGATATCAACAATATCAACAATTGTATACATGAACCCAAGAAATATGAGCGTGTACATATGATACAAACAAAATGCATATTAATTTGCAATTGACATAGATTGCACTGTATTTTGAATTTCGAAAAAGTTATGCTCTAGTCGAGATCTTGCGGAAGCAACGAACTCGATTCTTGCAAATCCAAGTCATCAACACCATTGGCCATTTGAAGGCTGCCCCACTCGGGGTCGTTAAGATTAGTGTACTTTGCTCGATCAAAGATTGTTCCTCTGAAGCCTGTTGTTCTTGAGGAAACCATAGGCATCACAAGAACCGAGGATGCATTGAGGGACTCCTGACCTAAACCTAAGGAGAGAGAGCATGCAGCCTGCAGGAGAACATCGGTTATAGCTTATATGATGCGTAAAAACATGGTGATGGTATATATAGATAATTCTTTTCTTAGGGCACCTTTGCTTTCGCTAAAACAACAATTGCCTTTCTCGTCATCATATGTACAAAGCTTTTCATGTCAGCTTCAGATTCTATTGATCGGTCTTTGGCCATCCTGCAAGGCAAAAGAGAATGCAACGAAAATAAGCATTATGTTTGCCAACATGAAGGTCCAGGGTTTGAATCATTGCTAGAGCATCAAGACTGAAAAACAGATACTGCAATAAATCTAACTAATGGTATTTGCAGAAGAACATTTTCATAAAGACAAACAAACATGAATTCACATACCTTTTCATGTCACCCGGGATACCTTGGACCATGGAAGAAGATGGAGAATCCTTCTCCTCCACTGGATGATTTCAAATAGTAAGACTACTTTTTTTTAATCTAGCAAAAATACCAAGGTGATAGAGAAAACAATCATACTTTTGGAGTCATCAGGTGCTAACAAAGAGATGCCAATGAACACAAATGCCATGCCAAGTATGAACATTGTTGTCTTTAAGGAATTGAGAACCTGTGGGGAAGGGTTATGAGATTCCACAATGGTTTCAGCATGTGCAGTGAAACGAGACAGAGGGGTACAGGTCAATCATTCACCTGATATTCTTGAAAGTAGATAAATCCCGTGCAGATGGAAAAAAAGGTCCATGCAATTTGAAACATGGGAACAATTAGGATAGCATCGAAGAGAGACAATCCCTCGTTCAATCGGGCCATCTGTGCAAATTTGAAGATAGTGGTAATGAGATCATATTAACTTGTTATACATAAGAATCCTGGAATAGGACTTTGAATTTTGAAATGCATAAAAATTAAAATTTGTAACATAATTACCCAAAATCCAGCTGTACTTAGAAACAACAGAAGCATGGAATACATAAACCAGCTATGCCATTGATAGTTGCTGGACATACTCAATCTTAGCAAGTTGGACCTGAGAAACAGTAAATTTAGTTGGAAGGCCACACAAGCCACGAGCTGTTATTTCACTACATTTGAAAATGAAAAGAAAGAAACCTTACAATGATTTCGCAAATAGAACTGAACACGAACCAATGGCACCTGAAATAATGGCGTAGGAGAATGGCAACAACATGCGCCAATAGGCACCAAATTCGGGTCCGGAAACTGATATTTCAATCTCTCCTTTCCTGTTCTTATGCAAGTTTGTCATTAGTCAACGACCAGAAACAGCAGGAACATAATTATGTACAGAAGTATGAAAATTATATCATGCAAAAGGTTGAAATGCAGTGTGGCTTGTGAATTTCCCTCACCTGTATATATAATGGTTGATGCCGACTATAATCATCAAAATAATACAGTACAGAAGGAAGATAATGTTGTTGAACTTCTCTGCTAACTGCTCCGGTGTGTAAACTGAAATGAGAAACCAGTTCACCAATATTTCACTAGGTTGTATATGGTGTAAAATTGTCACCAGCTCATAAGCAAACTTTCTAGGCAACAAACCAAGAAACATTGTACAGTACTATAGCCTATGTCTACAGGACAAAACTTACTGGGTGATTGATGATTGCCGAAGGAAACAAGGAAGATGTTCCCGAAGACTATAAATGTAGTTGCAACTAACATTCTGAAGCAAGGAAAGAAACATTACTACACTCAGTGTAATTTCTTTACTTACAAATCGATTAACCAGGAGTATGGGTTTCTGGAAAAATATGTTCCTGGAATAACTAACCTTACTACGACTTTTTTGCCCAAAACAAAGTACGAGAATGCAATATTAGATACAAACTGAATAGATCCCAGAGCTGCAAGAAGTGACTGCAAAGCAGAAAAGCAGTTACATCTCGAGAACAAAACTCTTCTCAGTTATCACATAAATAAACTAAAATTAATTTTCCTAATGAAAATTTAGCTGGACGAACCTGAGCAGCATATCCAAAAGATATAAAGTTAAGGCAGTTCCCGAGACCAAAGAACAGAATGCCTGCACACGCATGTTTCCAATGCATTAACAAAAATAAAATTTTCCACACAAAGGAACCTGGGAGAGTTTAATTCTTACCAACCCTCCAAGAATGAAAATAAATTATTGGCTTCATGACAAGTTTATTAGTTCCATCACTGCTAAGGGTGGAAAGCTTCTCACGCTGTGTAGACAGAGAAAACGTTATTCTTACTCTATCCAGGGGAACCAAAAAAAACTTGTACCGTGAAAATGTACAACTTCTTATAAGAAGGATAACAACTGCAATCTTTTAATCCAGCAGTATCATGACAACAGATTGAATTTTCTTGGTAGTAATTTCTCTCTCTCCCTCCTGTAAAGTCATGGCCAAAGTTAAATAATTTGTGAGCCCCTAAACCTATCCCATTAAGAACTTAATAGTTGAAAATTAAGGATGAACAGTTTCCCCCAAGAGTAACCAAAGTTTAGATCGTGCTTATTGAATCATCGATCTACTTCTCTCAAGCAATCAAATCATGACCCACAATGTGACCAGTGGTTGTCTATTTGAGCCATCATAGCAAGTTTTCAACCATTTAATCACAAGGCTGTAGATCTTCTAAGAGTTAGCTAAATTAGCACTGACCACTAGTCGAGTAATAAATCATGACCCAACCTCACAATCCATCAACCAATTATCCCAACATGGAAATGATCGAACTCACTAATTACATCCATAATAAGTATAACTTGAATAATTAATAACTTCATTCATGGTAAAGAATCCATTTTTGTTTCAAATCAATGAAATATTTAATGTGATGTACCAAGAGTAAAAAACTATCCTTCATGGGCTTGCTAATTGAGGGAATGTAAAGAGGGATAGAAGTATACAGATAAAGACAAGAAGTCCCTCCACCTCCGAAAGAAGAAACAAAAAGGAGAGGAGGGAAACATTTTGGGGCAGGGTAATCAAGTTATTCAAGTAGAGAGTGGACTACGAACGAGTCAAGATTCTCATGCTCATTTTTATGATATGGTAACTTACACGTCCTGTTTTCATTTCATGCTTTTTATGTGTCACAACATATGTATCATGTCAAGGAATATCTTTTGATGTCTATACATTCTTTTAGGCAAGCTCAGGATTTTGCATGTGCCATCTAATAAGGATTTGATTCTGCATGCTTGTTCATGTGTATAGTGGACTTGATATTAATCCATCCATGTAATCGTTAGCGAAATGTGAACCATGGGAAACTATTAAAAGCAGATCCTCCAAGGATGTGACTAGCTTACATAAAAATGATATGGAGTTGGGAGGTGGAGTTCAAGAAATGACTTCAGGAGTGATTTGTTTCAAAGTTTTGAAGTTGAAGTTCAATGATTTTTCCTCTCTCCTACAGTCCTACTTATTATGGCCTTGACCATATCGCTCTAAAACAAAAACTAAGGAAATTCAAGCAAAAAGGCGCAACATTAATAACAACCACTCCCACTTTAAAGTTTAAACTAACTTTAGAATCAATCACCATTGTCTACTTCGTTTGAATACTTTTTAAGTTTTTTCACCTATTTCCTGGTTTGATCATCTCCCCCAAGTTCCTACATTTCTAGGCTTCAGGTATGATTTTCCTCTTCATCAACCAATGAATTTCTTAATCATCAAAGACAAAATCAAGTCCATTTCCTTGGATTAAAGTTGAAATGAGAAAGTGGCTTCCTTTAAACGGACAGAGAGCATAAGCAAAAAATAATAATATTAATATTAATATTAACAAGAAAACAAAATGGCACCATTGGCATATGCAAGAAATAAAAGCATAAGACAAACAAAATAACAATGTACAAGTGAATGTTACTAACGAACCTGATCATGACCAAGTTTTAGAAGGTTGGTACCAAAGTTGATGGCTATACTGCCAATCAGATTTATCAGGGCCCCAATAACCCACTCCCCCATGTAAAACAAATGCTGAAAAATCCTATTGCAAGCAAAAAAGAATTCCTTTTCTTTATCTCCAGTGCTCACAATAGATTGTAAAGGCAAAGAACTGTTTTATCCCATGTTTAAAGCCCAATCTGACCATCAAGCATGTCTCTTTGCACATCCACAACTGTCATACACATTAACGAAAATGAGCTGCAGAACAAAGGATTTGGCAGAACACGGAGTATGACATTCTTAACTGCATACAAGAGGTTGCATCATATTGCTTCTATAACAACAAAAGGCAAAGTTGCATGGTGAAGATCGAAGCAAGTATTATTATCGACATAACTTGAAGGTTTTACAGTAGAAATTCCAGCTTTCCTCCAACAACATTGCCTAATCAGACAGAAATATCAATTATCATTTTGAACTACATACAATAAAAAGGATAGTCTTACTAACCACATAGTACTAAAACCAACAACTCCCAGTATTTTTTTCCTTCAAAAACCCCAATCCTCTGCAATCTAGACGACTAGAACTAAGGTCACCATAATTCAGACACTAAAGCTGATGCACACCAACCAAATGCAGCACCGCATAGCTTCCAAGTCTCCACCTTGAGCTCGAACGCCAAAAATCAAAGCTTTCATGCTAAAACCACCAACTCCCTTTTTTTTCAAAATTCAACCAGTTTTCCACATTCTTGACTTAACTTTTAGCATAATTCAGGCACTAAAGCTAATCCACACCATCCAAAGACACTATTACAAAGCCTGCAACACTCGACCCCAAGCTCAAACACCGAAAATTCCAGCTTGCCTCCAACAGCATTGCTTAATCAGACTAAAATATTAATTACCACTCCCGATATATATTTTTCAAAATTCCACCAATACTCTGCAATCTAGACCTAATTTCAGCATAATTCAGGCAATAAAGCTGATGCACACCAACCAAATGCACCACCGCATAGCTTCCAAGTCTCCACCTCGAGCTCGAACATCAAAAATCGAAGGTTTCACCCTAAAAGGCTAAAACCACCAACTCCCTTTTTTTCAAAATTCAACCAATTTTCCACATTCTTGACTTAACTTTCAGCATAATTCAAACACTAAACAGTAAACACACCATCACAACGCCAAAAATTCAAACTTTCACCCTAAAACCACCAGCATTGCCTCCAAACTCCCACATTTCTCCAAACTCCGCCGAACAACCACATCAGATCCTCCAAACGCCAAACCACCAAATCCCTAACCTAGATCTACCAAACTTAACACCACAAATCCCTCGTCGAACACCAAATTCGACCTCTGGAACCAAAAAAGGCGCGATTTTTAGGGTTTCCAGCACCAGATCCACAATTTCCACGAAAAAACCCAAAACAACAAACGAAAATCGGCGAAAAAAACGTCGTTTTGGTCCTTACTAGGCGACGAATCCATCCGAGACGAGTGCAGAGCTGTTGGAGACGGTTCAGAAAAGGTGGGAGAAAGGGGAAATTCTTTTTGGTTTGGTTTTGGTTCTTTGGGTTTTTTTTTGTTGAAGGAAGAAAAAAAAAATTGAGGTTTGTTTGGTGTTTAAGGAAGCTTTTGGAGATGGAATGGAGACGTCAAAATTGTGATTTGTCACCTAATTTTTACGGGTTTTTTGTGCTTTGATCTTAATGACGTTTTTATTATGTGGTTTATGAGTTTTCTTGGTTGACCATAATCTAACTAGTACCAAACGAGTCCCAAATCTTTTGGAGATGGCTTATTGTAATTTGTAAGATGTGTATATCTCCGCATTAGTCGTACTATTATTGCAGGTGTAACATTATATTTTATCGGAGGATTTTCGAGTCGAGCTAAAAATTTAAACCTCAAGTATATTATTGACTCGAACTAGAACTTTCGTTTACAGATCCAATCCGAAGAAGGTGTTCATCTTTTTTTAATCAGCTCACTCATCTTCGAGTTTTTTTGGAACCCTATTCAAGTCAAGTTTCAAACCCGCAAGGCTAAGGTGAACCAACAAAACAAAGTTTAAGAATGCTAATTAAAAGTCCCTTGTCTCGATTTCTACTTAAACTGCGTAGAATAACTTAGAGGCTTTTGTAAAAAAAATTCCCCAAGACTTTTAATTAACTGAACTGTTATTCGTCTAGTTAAAACTACTTAAATCGTCTTAACAGATTACCATTTTGTCATCTCTCATTTCTACAGTTATAACGCGACATTTTACCCTCATATCACACATCTCTCTTCATCTTCCTCTTATAATCATAAAAAATAATATTTTGGAGGTCAGTAATGAGCCAACGGACGTCCCGTTGTACTCGAATCTGGTAAAATATCTAAGATTTTTTAATATAAAAAAATAAAAAATTACGGGCGACCGACGGAGTCGCCCCGCGTAGGAGAGGGGCGTCTGGGTTTTACCCAGATGCCCCGCCCATGGGACGAGCGTCTGTCTAAGACGCCTCCCCCATTAGGGATGCGTCTTAGCCATACGCCTCTTTCCTATGCAGGGCGGCTCCGTCGGACGCCCGTAATTTTTTCTATTTTTTCTATTTTTTATTAAAAAGATAATTGATTATAAATTTAGATAATTGCTAAATTAATTAATTAATAAGAATAATTACTATATTCGGATGACTGATACCCCTTCGGTACACTGAATAGAGATTTCCAGAGAAATGTCGAAACTACTGAGAATGTTCGGTACATCCGCATAGAACATGTTCGGTAGACCGAGAAGCAAACGGTCGACCGTCTGACATCTCGCCTTACAATTAGTTTTTGCAAGTGATGAAAATTCAAAAATTTCCAGATCCAACAATTTCAAAATCCAAAAAAATTCCAGTGGGCGCTGCCCCCTTGCCACCCCCGAACGACCTGTCGAGGTGGTATTTCTAAGTCAGGATGTTTTACCGCAAGGGGATTTTGGATCTGGAAATTTTTTGAATCTTCATCACTTGCAAAAAAAACTCATTGTAATCTGACCGGTTACTACCGAAAGCTTGAGATAACACACCGTATAATTTTAATTTGACAAAAAAATTAAAAAAAACGGGACGTCTGGCTAAGAAGCCTCGACCATGGTGGAGGTGTCTTAGTCAGACGTCCGAGTCGGAAAAAAAAATCTACCTCTATTACCTCGCCTGATATAGGTGCTTCGTCAGACATTTTTGTGGTGTTGGTACTAAGAATGTTAGTAAAACTGAGTCAAACACCTTGTTTAAAGACACGAGACGAAATGAGTATTAATTGATTTGTAAATGGCAAAAAAGTTATTTTTAGGACGATTTAAGTAATTTTTCGACGACGAATAACTTAATTAACGAACAAAACATTATTTTATATAAAAGACAATAATGAAGTCAAACGACTAAAAGAGTTTTATTTGGAACACCAACCAACCAATTCAACTTTTCTACACACTTTATTTGGAACACATCAAACAAGATTGCAGGGTTTGTCCACTGTCTACTCTGATTGACCATACGCCCACCATAACCCCCTGATACCCATCGTTTTCATGTTGACTACTACTATCCAGGATTTGTAGGAACTGGAATACTAATCTCTACTTTACATGTGAAAATAGTATATTACTTATGGCATTTGATTACATCATCACATCAGAAATTTCATGGCACCCTCTTAACAAGAATAAACATACAACTCACCATCTTTTATTTTACATAAATTATCCATATTTACATAAAAGATGAAGCCGAAAGGGCCCATTATAACCTAACCCAATCAAGTTTCAGAACCCTTTCAGCTCAATCCATCTCTTCAGTTCACTGACTTTGATAAAAAGCTGAAACTGGATCCATAAAATGCAACATAACATAAATCTCATCTCGTAATGTAAAGTATATTACTGATATACAACCACATACCATCTCGTCTAGTAATAATAATGCTGAAAAGAGAAGATAAGAATGCTGGTGACAAGTTATAAAAGGAGGAAAACATTCACTAATTCATTGGCATTCTTTACAAAGGCGCCTATTTACAAGTTACATTCAATGGCAAAGTCCAACTCAACTACTTCCTGAATCTCACAGAAAAAAGGTTTCAGCCTTATGGACACATAAAAGTTGCACCAGAGCTGGAGTTATTTACAGGATGACACTCCAAAGAACTTAAACAGTTGCGGTGCTAGCGACAACGACAGTTACAACAAAAATACCTGAACTCGAGCGAAAATATACAGGGGGAAGGAGAGATTACTCCACTAGTGTCAAAAGTCAAGTTTCAACATCAAGCATGAGCAGATACCGGGTGGTATTCCGATGTCCCTGATGCAAAACCTTCGATCCTAACTTTGGGAATTCCGCTGCAGGAAGAACCACGTGAAGGGATTGATCTTTCCAGACGTGGTGAGAACTTACCACCAATATTGGAGTTTCTTGTTGGAGATGCCACAGACATGCTTTGCTTTGCAAATTCTGGGTCGTGTACAAGCGGGTTACCTAAACGAACTGGAGGAGAACCACAGAAGAAGTTGTTTGCCTCAAACTCGCCATACATGTCATCCTGTAAGGACAGTTGCAAGTGTGCATTAAACTGGAAGCATGAAGACGTGAGTTAACTGTAATTGTGTACAAGGTCTAGCAGTACCTTGTTCAGAATGAAATCCAGAATATCCATGCCATCCTCTCGATGAACGTTAAAGCTGTTTGGATCACACAAAATATTTAATTCAACCAAAGTAATAGAATAGTAAAAGAAAAACAAATCAACCAGAGATATTTTTACAAGTTTAAATTGAACAATATTAGCTTTGTTATTGTTGTTGTAATGTGAACGTCAGAATTAAAATACTTCACCATTCTACTTGTGACAGAGGCTAAACAAGTAAACATCAACTCCAGATGATTAATAATAATTAAGATGTAAAGATTACGCAAATTATACAAACTAAGACGTAAACTTAAAGCAGATCATTATAAAGCATGCTTACTACAGATCATTATAAATCATGCCTTATAGAAGAACAAAATAAAAACTTAATGCAAAGATGAGTGCATGGAATAAGGAAGAAAACAAATGACACAATCTGGTGAGTATATATTCATTCAATCTAACAAAACAATATTTCAGCACACCAGGCTAAATAAATTGTCACAATTTTCTGAAAAGCACATCTGGGATAAGGTCTGCAGAAATTTATCAGCATGTGCAACAATAATTTTCCTAAATACATTATGCAGATCCTTAGAATTGCAAATGACAGTGAGCCAGTAGAAATCAAAATTCACTAGGCATTACCATACATGCATAAGATGTCGAAAGCAAATTCTTGGTACCTCTTCGTTTTGCAATTGTATCGACTGAGACCATCAACTAGGCATGGAACCCTAACAGCTCGGCGAGGCTGAGGACAGATAACTTCTGACATCTGAACTGAGTGGTTCACAACATGCCATCCTGCCAACTTTGTATCTGAAACAGGCTCAGAGAAGGTAAGGCCAACAAATCTTGTTGGGCGGTATTCCATCTTGGACTTCTACCTTAACCACCAAAGCCAACAACCTCACATCAAAAAATCTGGAATTGTATTATACATTTTAAGAAAAACTTCAAGAGAACAGCATGTTCGTCATTGCTGTCTTAGACAAGAAATGGCAAATCTAGAAATTAGAAAACATTACTACGAGAACTTATGGTAGAGTTGAGAAATTTAAATAAAAAAAAGAAGCAAGCAAGCAATCAATCAGTCAACTAACTATTTCCAAATGGTCAAAAGACAGAAAAACAAGAGCACAATTGGACTTTAGAACACAACATTACAGAATTCAACATATTTCAAATATGACAACACGTAGAAAATCAAAAGCAAACTTGAATCACAAACGGAAAAGTCATCCAATGGAGATGGAGATGCACTATAAAAAATAAAATTTGAGACAACATTCTTGGGTTTGAATTGAAAAATTGATAAAGAAAATCACTAACTCCCGATTCGAATACAATAAAAATGTGCACTGTGACTGCAAATCACCAAAAATTTGAAGACCGAATTTTACCAAGTTTATAAAATATGCATATCACTCTTAACTATTTTGATTTTTGACTGCAACAAAAATGGGTTGAAAAATAACAAAACTAAACAAATAATACATCTAATTGTTTGGGAAATAAAGGTAAATGAAGAAACAGAATAATCAAAGTAAAGAAAAATCTTTTTGGTCACTACAAAATTCAAACCAACTTTTTTGTTCCTTTCAACAGAAATGAAAAATTCCAACAAAATCAAAAACTCAAGGAAAAACGCATAAATTTTCGGGGAAAAACGAACACAGATCCGTTAAAAGAAGCAAAAACTGTAAAAAAACATTTTTTATGACTAAAACCAGTGAAAAACTAAAGACTCAAAAACAAACCCCAACCATAATCCACTAAAGAACAAAAAAATCCAAACAAAACCCCCAAAAAACTGGGAAAAATCACAGATCCAACAATACTCAAAAAATAATAAATAAAAATGATTTGGAAATAAATGCAAATGAAGAAACAGAAGAATCAAAGTAAAGAAAAAAACTTTTTGGTGACTACAAAATTCAAACAAAATCATTTTTGGTGATTACAAAATTCAGCAAAAAATCTTTTTGGAATGATTACAAAATCCAGACCTTAAGTGAAAAGATCCAAAAAAATCAAAACGTTTAGAAGTGGTATAAATTCTCAGGAAAATCGAACGCTAAGAAGAAAAAAGCAAAATGCACAACAACAAAAAGAAAAATAAAAATTCCGACTAAAACCAGTGAACTAAACAAGAAAAACACCCAAAAATCCCAAATAAACCCAACGACCCAACTTTTCTCCCCCAAACCCACCAATGCAAGCCCAATCGCCCAGATCCGAGCTCCGGATCCCGTTTCAACCCCTCGATCTCGTCTGCGCGCCGCCGAGACGGCTCGATCCGGTCATCTCCACACCAAAATCGCTTCGAAAACGCAGATCGGAGGAGAAAACGAGGGTTCGGAGGCGTTCGGAGACGACGAGAGGAAGGTTTGGGTTTGGGTTTGGGTTTGGTTTGTGGGGGGGGGGAATAAAGTGTGTTTAAAGGGTGGGTTGTGGGGGACCAGTTTGTAATTTTTGTTGTGGGTTGTGTGGTCATGAACTAATGGTTAGATGTAACTTTCGTAAATTCTCACGTTGGTTAGATGTAATTTTCGTAAATTCTCACGTAAGTTCGAAAGGGACGTGTGGGTGATAAATTTTAATATGTCTTGTATGTCCAAAATTTTCGGAGAAAGTCGTAAAGAGATGGTGGTTTTAGGTGATTGTGTGTGATTTGTTTAAAAATAGTTGATTATGGTCAAACACGAGTTGTTGGTTTCTTCTCGAATTTAGAAATCTAATTGACTTTGGCTTCTAAAATTAGGAAAAAAATTAAAAAATTACATGGTTAAGTGACACATGTGTTGAGATTTTAAAAGAAGTTCTCAGATCAAGACGTTGTGATTTAAAAATAGATGTTGAACTTCCTATTAACTCATGTATCATATTTCCAGTGAAAAAAAAAGAAAATAATAAGTTTGTTGACCATATACAAGTTATTTGAAAATATTAAAAAAAAGTTTATAACATGATAACTTATGTTGTGTTCCATTCCTCTTGCCAAGGCAGGGTTGTGCCCTGTGGGACCAGATTGTAATATTGGAAGTTTAAGGGGACACGTGTGGTCGTAAGTTAGTGGTTAGATATAACTTTTGCGATCTTTGATGTTTGTGAATTCAAGGTTCAAGGAAGATGTGTGGGGTGATAAGTTTTGATATGTCTTGTATGTCCAGTATTTTTAGAGAAAAACCTAAAGAGAGAGTAGTTTTAGGTGATCGAGCGTGATTTGTTCAAAAATAAGAAATTCTGGTCACACGAAAGTTGTTGGTTTCTTTCTTCTCGGACTTGGGAATCAAGTTAGACTTCACCTTCTAAAGTTCAGAAAAGAAATAGAAAGTGCAAACAACGAAAACATGAACTAAAATTGTTCTCGCTTTCCTTTCATGAGGTACATTTATCGATAATAAAGTGGTGTCATTTCGTTTTTCTTTTGTCGTGGTGGAATCCTTCAACCAGTTTGCTCCTTGTAGACAACGACTTATTGTGCAAATTGAGGAGAATTTGACGTGACAAATGTACTAGATAAAAGATCACACCTAAATAATTGAACTAATGTATAAAAGAAGAAAGATAAAAAGATTTTTTTAACACGTCATTTAAGATGCTTATGACATAGAAGGACATGATTCTTTAAAGTTGCATGCACTTTATCAATAATTTTATTTGTTTCCAAAAATGATGACATGATAATCTAGTTGTCCGTTAATTTCTCAATGCACGTGACCATTGATATTCCAAGATGTAAAGATGTGTGTCCCATATAGAATAGATGTGTGCTTATTCTTTGTATTTAAAGTGTCTTAATTTATGAGAAAATCATTCATTTATTACTTTATCAGAAATCATATATTTTAAATAATAAAATAAAAAAACACGACCATAGAATTGCCATTTTTGTTTCCTTAAACTATAGTTTTGGGCGTTTGGAGAAAAATATGGCGTACATGTCTTTACCTTGTGATACTGGTTTGATAACAAAGTTTTACTTATCACTCTTTATTGATCTCCAGACCATAATAACATTATGGGTCGTTATACACGGACGTGCGCGTCACGGACGCGCCTTACGTGGATCTGTACAGCTCAGATATTTTCTTTGAGTCAGCGTCCAGTCAGCGAAATTTCTCTTCGCGCGTTTTTGTCTTTTTAAAAAACGCCGGTTCTTTAAGTTCAACGATTCCTTTCCCAATACACAGATAAGACAGTGTGCAGACCCTAGGACAGTGTGCAGACCCTTTATTCGTGCAGATCCCACACTTATCATAATATTTTTTATTATTAAGTTTTGTCCAGAAATGGAACTGAAAGTTTGTCCTGATTATGTAGAAAGTTTGTCATGTTTATGTAGAATAGTTGTCCAGTTTATGTTAAAATTCATACTTATTCCGGACAGAAAATACACTTATTCTGGACATAAAATACACTTATTCCGGACAAAAATACACTTATTCCGGAAAGAAAATACACTTATTTTATTGCGGACAGAAAATACACTTATTCCGGACAAAAATACACTTATTCCGGACAGAAAATACACTTATTCCGGACACCAAACTTTCTTCTTATTCCGAACAGAAACACAACTTAATCCGAACAAACAAACAACATATTCCGAACAGACCCACAACATATTCCGAACAGACACAACTTAAACCGAACAGACACAGAACTTATCCGAACAGACACACCTTATTCCGAACAGACACACAACTTATTCCGAACAGACGCACAACATATTCCGAACAGACACACAACTTAATCCGAACAGACACACAACTTATTCCGAACAGACTCACAACATATTCCGAACATACACACAACATATTCCGAACAGACGGACAACTTAATCCGAACAGACGGACAACTTAATCCGAACGACACACAACTTATTCCGAACAGACCCACAACATATTCCGAACAGACACACAACATATTCCGAACAGACAGACAACTTAATCCGAACAGACACACAACTTATTCCGAACAGACTCACAACATATTCCGAACAGACACACAACATATTCCGAACAGACAGCCAACTTAATCCGAACAGACACACAACTTATTCCGAACAGACGGACAACTTAATCGGAACAGACACACAACTTATTCCGAACAGACCCACAACATATTCCGAACAGACACACAACATATTCCGAACAGACAGTCAACTTAATCGGAACAGACACACAACTTATTCTGAACAGACCCACAACATATTCCGAACATACACACAACATATTCCGAACATACACACAACTTAAACCGAACAGAGACACAACTTACAACTTAAACCGAACAGACATACAACTTAAACCGAACAGACACACAACATATTCCGAACAGACACACAACTTAAACCGAACAGACATACAACTTAAACCGAACAGACACACAACTTATTCCGAACAAACCCACAACTTATTCCGAACAGACTCACAACATATTCCGAACAGACACACAACTTAAACCGAACAGACACACAACTTAAACCGAACAGACACACAACATATTCATGTCCCAATCAGAGAAATCAGGATCCCCGGGTTTTGGTGCGACTTCGTGAAGCAACGATGTAACCTTCATCTTGAACTTTCTCTTCTCTTGTTGGTGCGACTTCGTGAAGCAACGATGTAACCGACCCATTCACGCTGCTTACGTTGTGAAGAACCCTGGGAGTCGGCATCAGACGCTTCTTCGACGTAATATATTGCTCGAAATGGTGATTTATTATGGAGAGAGGTACAACATAAACCGAACAGACGTAAGTCTTCACCACGGAGCGTTGTACCTCTCTCCGGAATAAATCATCATTTTGAGCAAGATTTTATTTCGAAGAAGCGTCTGATGCCGACTCCCAGGGTTCTTCACAACGTAAGCAGTGTTAATGGGACGGTCGATGACACTCTTTCTTTCTTCTTCATTCTTTTTCTGTTACGGACACTCCAACAGGGCACCACAACATCTTTGCTGTACTGTTACACGAAAAAGAATGAAGAAGAAAGAAATAGTGGCATCGACCGTCCCATTCACGTTGCTTACGTTGTGAAGAACCCTGAGAGTCGGCATCAGACGCTTCTTCGAAATAATATCTTGCTGGAAATGGTGATTTATTCCGGAGAGAAAGAATGAAGAAGAAAGAAATAATGTCATCATATTTGTATTTGCGTGGAGAGAGAACGTGCTGAGTTGAAACACATTTAATGTGATTTGAGTGGACATCAGGAAGAAAAAACAAAAAAATAAAAACATCCTTACTTTGGCCACGTAAGGGTTGACATGGATGTCCACGTATAGCGCGTCCGTGACGCGCAGCGTTCATCTATCATTTTCCTAACATTATTCTACTTTCGATTCTAAAGTCCTTTTACTCGAAGATGACATTACTTTAGACCCTTTTTTTCTCTTAAAATTTATTTTACGTAGATTTCCCAATGGTAGAATATTGCAATAAGAAATAAACAAACATTATTGCGATAACCTTATGTGGTTTGTTTTCTTGTAGAATTTAACTTTAAACTTAAAAAGTTGAAGACCAAGAAGTTTAGTTTGTGGTTTTCCTTATCCTTTTTTTTGTTGGGATATGTTTCTGTATGCATTGATTTCAATACATTTTAAGAAAGATTTATCAAATTTATGACATAATACAAAAAAAATCGTTAATTTTTTCATGTATCTTTTTTCAAAGAAACAAATATGTTAGAGCCCCCAGAATATTTGCAAAGATGTGGACTGTTGTGTCATTTTCACGTTGATCACGTGCCGAAGCACTCTTCTTGGACGCTTCGCGTTGTCTTCCGACTAAGGGATTTTTGTATATCTTTTCCTTGCAAATTTCATAATTTGTTGTTCCCTCCATAAGAGTGAAATTTTGATTCTTCAAGTTACAATGGTTTTATTGGATAATTATTTTTCGTCTTAAACTAAGTCAATAGTATTCTACGACATCAAATCTAATAGCCCCAATCTAAACTACGGAAATTAAAGTTTTTTACAACTTCCGGATAATAGTTTTAGAGCAAGAGCAAACTAAGACCACCTTTAACGATGGTCTTAGCCCAGGCACCCGAAATGCCCTCCCTTAATGGGAGGGCGGATCCGGGAGGGATCCGCCTGGGCAGATTTCTGGGCGCCCCATCCGGGGGGGCATGTGACCCCCCGAATTAGGTGATTTTTTGTTTTAAAAATTATTTAAAATCTTTTTTCAGATTTTTAATGAAAATATGATTTTTATTTGTTTATATTTTTTAATTTTTTTGACATTTATTGTGTTTTACCTAGAATTGATCCCAAAATAACGTGGATGAGAGAGAATGTATGGTGTTTGAGTTTTTTCTGGGTGTGGTTAAGAAAAATTTAGAGGGGGTGGTTTGCGCTGACGTGACTGAGAGAAAAAAACGGGAGCCCGGGCGCTGTTAACGGTGGTCTAAATTGGAAACCAAAACCGAGTTCGGAAACCAAAACCTACGATCTTAGCTACAGTTCGGAGTCATAAAGTTTAAACTTTTAATTATAAAAAGTATTTTTTGCTATACGGTACTCAGAAACACTTGATTCCCTGAAATGTCGTCCAATTACGCCTATTTACCCAAGAGCAACAAAAAATAAAATTTTAATACAGGAATTCTCTAGTGAGCCTAATAACCACCACTCATTTCAAATTGTAAGGTAGATTAAGATAAAAAAACAGTTATGCTAATGAATGGTGAGATTAACTGTAAATAAGATCCGATGGTGAGATTGTAGGGGGCTTAAACTAAATTTGATGAGCTCTGAGCTCACTAGAGCTTGACCCATTTTTAATATTTAAAGTGCCATTATAATTTTTTTATGTCGTTTCGTTAACTTTTTTCGTTAACCGAGTTATTGTTCCGTTAATGACGTTAAAAATATTAATATTTAATTGTAAATTTTACAATTTCACCCTTAAAAACTTGATTAATTTTTTTATCATCTATTTATTTTTTCCCTCTCTCTCCTCTTTGTTCTCTCTCTCCTCTTTGTTCTCTCTCTCCTCTTTCTCTCTCCTCTCTCTATTACACAAGGCGTAATTACACTTTTACTGTATTATTTTAGTTCTAGTGTTGGAACTTAGAACAATGTGGAACTTAGAAGAGAGGAGAGAGAGGGAAAAAATAAAGAGATGAGAAAAAATATTAAGTTTTTGCAGGTGAAATTGCAAATTTAAAATTTAATATTAATATTTTTAATTTAAACAATTGCAGGGGAAAAGTCAACGGCATAAAAACAATTATAATGATATTTTGGATGTTAAAATATATTTTTAGTTACTCCTGGATAATTAGTTTTAACTGGATAATATATCAGGAAATCAATTGTTTTTGAGTGACATAATAACAAAAAAAACCTTATAAAAACAACAAAATCGAAAAGTTGGAATTTACACCATGAGTACTACTACTTTTTTATGAGTACTTCTAAATCATGACAAGCGAAATAACATGTCAAGAATCAAAATTTATTTACTCAAGCAATTCATTTTCCTTCCACCACAAAAAGAAACAATGAAGAAGAAGAATTGTTGGAAAGCCAACAAACTTCCTAAAACCTACGTCTAATTATTGTTGGTTGCATCTAATTTAATGTGATTTGGTCGGCTATCTTGCCTACATTTTGGCTCTTGCTTCTCTACTCATCAAACTCCACTTAGTTAGGTTGGAATTGCATTTGTTGCACTCGACCATGTGATGTGTTTGACATCTTAAGTTGGCTTAATTCGTCACCGAAACTTATCTTCAATCACATGTTATATGATCGAACTTATATGGACATATGTTCGTCATTTAAGTCTCTCTTTGACAACAAAAAATACAGAGGAAATAGTCTGGTGTGCTTTAGTCGTGAGAGATCTCATTGAATGGTTCTATTTTTTTCACACTTGTAGCTTACAAGTACAACCTTCGATGTTATTGGCGATTTAGTATTCATTTAAATTTGATTAAAAATAGATTAATTGTTCGAGATAATGTTAAAAAATAAACTATTGTAATTTTAAAGGTGTGATTGGTTTGGTACTCCTTGAATTATAATAACTCTTAGGTCCTATTTGGACATGCAACTTCATATTCACAAAATCTGAATTCTTGTCTCCAAAATCTTGACATGTCACAAAATCTTGTCTCACCACTACTTTTTTTTGATTTTTGTGATAAAAGTCAGTTTTATCATTCACAAATCTTATTTCAAATAGACTAATATTGTAAATAAAAACATATCTAAGGGTAAAAATGTATATTTTCAGAATCAGACATAGATTCTTGAAAAACTTATTTTTTGAACTTCTCAAGAATCTAAGTATGGATTTGAGGTGTTTCGATACTGAAGAGAGAAAAATAAGATTATTGTAGAATCTTGATCAACAAAACTACATGTAAAAATACTGTTCGTAATTTATTTGAAATTGTTCGTGAGTTAAAAGCGAGAAAACTCATCTACATACAAAGTCGGTGCTCAACTGATTTTCAATGACCCCAACAAGTCCACAAATGTGAAAAGATGGATGAATTTCAATCTTAACCAACACCACCCAATGTCATGAAAATATCTTCTTAGGTCATCTTTACTCATGACATTTTCATATATATATCAACCTAGTCATATCAGTACTCTCTCTTCGTTACGTAAGCATGATATTTTTCTTCTCTTTTTCCACTATTCACCTCTCAATCACAACTCACTCATAAAATGTCAACCTAGTCACATCAACACTCTCTCACTTCTACCTTATTTATTTATATCACGTATTTTAAAAAAATTAATTACGAAAATGTAATTAAATTTATCACTTTTATCAACATTATTAAAGTAACAACAATCTTTTTTGTTTTATTTTTTAAAATCATTTTAAAACTTTTTTCAAATCTTGTTTTTTTTCAAAATAAGTTTTTTATTTGTTTTAAACTTTAATTTATTTTTTATAATTTTATCTAAGATTGACCCCCAAATGATGTGACGGGGAGAAAATGTTGAAAATTTAGGTATTTTTACCCAATATAAAAAAATAATTTTCACTATCCAACATAATAAATTAGTTACAATTAAATTTAAAATAAAAATTAATTAAAACAAAACACACAAAAAAATTTAAAAAAAAATCTGTCCTAGTCGTGAGAAAAGGGCGGCAGACCGTCAGATCCCACGATCTGAAGGTCTCCCGCCCATTTTTGCATCCCATTGAGGGGTGCAAGAAAATGCTGTGCAAGAAAATGCTGACATTATGTCGGCATTTTTCTGGTGCCCCGTTGAGGTTGCCCTTAGTCGAGTAAGTTGAGTGGAACAGAAGAACACACGAGAGATTTTCTCCGACTCCAAAGTCTTTCTTGTTGCCTACCAACTGGTAAGTGTTTCAGATCCAAAAATGTGGGTCGACTTTGCAAGTTTAATAATGTCCACACGTGATTTGATAAGTCTTTAAGCCATTGGCACATGTGTTGTCTCCCAATTCAATGGATAGTTTGGTTTGGTACCAAAGATTCAAATATGCATCTATATACTTTACCCTCCAAAAAACATTCCCTAGAAATAATGCTTTAGGGTTTGATGTACTGTCAAAAAGAACAATTATTATCGAAGATAATATGTGATGAAAGTCGTAAGCTAAATTTCAAAGAGGATGGGTAATTATTGTCTATCGTTGGTCTCTGATGTAGAATAATGAGGAAACTATTGAGAGGTGGTGGTTTAACATTATCATTTTTTTACTTTGGTTATTCCTAACCCGCCAACTTAATTGGATGTTATAATAGCATCCAACTTTTCCAACACATATGTTATTCTCAATAAATGCCAACAAAAAAGTAAATTTTAATCAAGAAAATGTTTCTATTTTCTTTTTGAAGTTTGCTAGAATATCTATAATTTGCAAAAGATGATTGATAATGTGGACCCATGGCTCAATTTTTTTGAAGGAAACTCTAACAAGTGATTTTAAAACAAAAAAGAAAGCTGATACACGGACGCTGCACATCCGTGACGCGCAACATGTCAGCACCCACTCAGCAAACACGTGGGCAAAATCAGGGTTGAATTGACAAAGCATTTGAAATTTGACAAATAAAATACCCGTTATCCCCGGAGAATGACTGTTGTGCATGGAAATCTGGACATATCATTAATACATGAAAAGACATATCCAGGTTGCTAGATGACACATTTCAGGATTTATGATTCCATTCTGGAATGATTATGGACACATTTTGGAAACATTATGGACACATTCTGGAAACAAGCTGAACTGATTATGGAGACATTCTGGAAATATTATGGACACATTCTGGAAATATTCTGGAATGAATCTGGAAACAGTCTGGAAACATTGTGAACACATTTTGGAAACATTATGGACACATTCTGGAATGATTCTGGACACATTCTTTATGGACTGATTTTGACACATTATGGATACATTCTGGATTTATTCTGGACACATTTTGGAATGATTCTGGACTGATTATGAAGACATTCTGGAAACATTCTGGACACACTCTGGGCTGGACTGATAATGAAGACATTCTGGAAACATTATGGACACATTCTGGAAACATTATGGACACATTCGGGAAACATTATGAATTGATTCTGGAAACATTTTGGAATCATTCTGGAATGACTCTAGACACACTCTTTATGGTCTGATTCTGACACATTATTGACACATTCTAGAAATATTATGGACACAATCTTTATGGATTGATTCTGGCACATTATGACCACATTCTTTATGTACTGATTCTGACACATTATAGACACATTATGACCTTATTTTGGATGCATTCTGGAATGATTTTGGACACAAAATACTGTCAGAATTCTGCCCCGTTGCAGTTGGTGATGATGGAGTGGTAAGTAGATCATATAAAATTGTGTTTTATTTATCAGATCATGATCTCCACACTTTACATCCACACCACCATTTACATCCAAACATATCAATCATTTATAACTCTTGACCATAACCATTACAAACAAACAAATGATGGACAAAAAATGATAAATCATTCATAACTCTTGAAAACACTACAAATACAAAGTTAGAATTTTTCAAGTACTTATCAAACAAATTTAGAATCGAATTTGGACACTCATAAATATGATCACTCAACACATTTCAGTTTCATTCACAACACAAAAACATCCACATCTACAATACTCTCCAAAACCCCTTCGACCCCATCACCATCTCCAAGCTCACCACCTCCCGCATTCATCATCATCTACAAGTGCGACTCCCGAAGACGCCCTCCGGACTTTACTGTCGTCGTCGAGGGGATACTCGTATTCTCTAGGAGACAGAGCTGCACTGGAGACTCTGTCCACGCAGGGATAGTGAAGATGGAATACGAAAGTTTAGGGAGATGGTAGAGCCGTAGAGGAATGAGGGAAGAAAAAAACATTTAAATATGTATTTGGAGTCGAGCTGTCGCATAGATTGTCACGCACCCACACCCGCACCCACACCCACGTAATAATAAAATATTGAAACCAGCAACTAACTGAGAAGCGTTCCTGACGTCCGTGTCCATATATCATTTTCCAAAAAATTAAATGTGATCCACGTGCCTAAAAAATAGAGGAAAAATAAAGTGAAAGCATAAATTAATAGTTGAGAATAATAGCACAGGTCAAGCAACTTTTAATTAATATAAAATATTAAACCTTTCAAAGAAACCCATCGTTGATACTAAACAGTTCAACTACCGCACATAACCACGAGTAAATTAGGTGCATCACATACCATTGTTCATTTTTGGATACATAATATACAAATAAATCTGCGAAGTTTTGAGTTGGAGGTTTTTCACGTGACCCACCAATAATATTAACAGTAATATTAATGTTTACATTTAACTATTACTTAAGGTCATCACCGACCATGACCCCAGACAACCTGGTCACGAGCATTCTTTCTCTTCTCTATTTTCTACATCAGTTTTCTCTCTTTCCAACCCACTTTCTTCTATTTCCTATACTATTCACATCTTAACCACAACCCACAACAACCTATCTCTCTTCTCCACATCATTTCGGGATCCATCTTGGTAAAAATTTAAAAAAAATTAAAAAAAATCTAAAAAATCAAAACAATTATAAAACGTGTTTTAAAAAAAAAATAAAAAAAACTCAAACAAAAAATTTAAAAAATCAAAACAAAAACAAAATCAAAAAATAATAAAAAAATCGACGACCGGGTCATCCACAACCTGGGAAAACTTGGGTTAAGAGGTTGTGGGTCATCCACGACCTGTGCACGACCGTGATTTTAACCTCGTAAGGTCATCACTAACAATGACCTGGACGACCTGGTCATCAGATATCTCTTCAAAATCAGCTTTCTCTCTCTTCCACATCAGTTTTCTCTTTTCTCAGCTCACTTTCTTCTCTTTCCTATACTATTCACCTCTTAACCACAACCCAAAACAATCTATCTCTCTCCTCCACATCATTTCGGGCTCCATCTTGGTAAAAATTTTAAAAAAATTCTAAAAAATCAAAATAATTATAAAACGTATTTTCAAAAAAAAAAAACTCAAACAAAAAATTCAAAAAATCAAAACAAAAATAAAACCAAAAAAATATATCAGATATTAATAAAATAATAGACGACCGGGTCGTCGACCCGGTCATCCACGACCTTGATTTTCGGGGTTAAATTTTCGATTGTTGGGGTCGTGGACGACCTCACTTTTAACCCCGTAAGGGTGCTCTAAGTGGTGTAATTCATTTTTAGATTCCCAGGTCATGCGAAATAAAATAATAATATATATCAATTATCAGAATTTATCATAAGTTTTAAGAGAGAATCCCCCCCAAACATTAACATCATTTCCCGAAACCGCAATCTCAAAATTAAAAAAAAAGAGCCAAAAACCCTTAAATCGCCAAAACCCTAATTTCCCACAGTTTCCCCAATTCGATGGACCACAAGAACTCTTCTCCCCAAGGCAAACCCTAAATTTTTTTCCGATCGTTTTTTTTAATTATTAAAAAATCGTTTTTCCAATCAGTTTCTTCTCTTCTTCGCAGCGGAGACGGCGAGGATACTAACGGAGTTCCTGGAGGTGGCAATCACTTCCATCGTTTTCCTCAAAGGCATCTACCCAACTGGTACTTTTATACCTCTTTTTTATTTTTATTTTCTTGAAATTTGTGTTTAGAATGTTGAAAATCTGTTTGGAATGTGTAAAAATTGTGTTTGGAATGTGAAAAAAGTGTTTGGAATGTGAGATTTGTCTCTAGAATGTGAAATTTTTGTCTTGAAGGTGAAAGATGTGTTTAGAATGTGAAAACAAAAGTTTGGAATGTGAGATTTTTGTCTAGAATGTGAAATTTTTGTTTGGAATGTGAAAGATTTGTGTTTGGAATGTGTTTTTTTTTGGTTTGGAATGTGAAAAAAAATGTGTTTGAAATGTGAGATTTGTCTAGAATGTGAGATTTTGGGTTGGAATTTAGATTTGTGTTTGAAATGTGAAAGATTTGTTTGGAATGTTAAAGATTTGTGTTTGGATTCCAAACACAAATTTGTGTCGTGTTTGTGTACTATCATGTCCAAGAGTTCTGTAGTTGTGTCAGGATTTCATGTAATCATGTTTAACCCAATTTGAAGATGATCAATCACTCTGAAATTAAAAATAGTTAAATGACATGTTATATTGATATTTTTCTTCTTCTTGTTCTTCTTCTAAATAACATCTTAATTGACCATTATCAAGCAAAACAATTGATTACCTAACAAAAGATGTTATTCTAGTATATAAAAAAATTGTGTAATTGTGTCAAATCGTGTACCAATTAATTTATGTTTGTGTATTCACAAATCATCATAATAAAATATTTCAACCACCAATTTTTTTGATGTAAAGTCGTGTCTAAATCATATCACCATATCGTGTTCGTGTCGAGTAATCTTGTCGTGTCAGAAATTGCCAGACCTAGTTTGGAATGTGAAAAAATTATTTGATTCTTGAAGGGGCATTTGAAAGGAGAAGGTATATGAACGTGGTGGTGCAGAGAGCTCGGGAGCCGAGGCTGGCTGGGTATGTCCACTCTCTTGTGGCCGGGCTTCACCCTTTTATTCTAAAGGTGGTACCTTTCTTTGGGTTTTTTGTATGGCGTGGTTGGTTTTAGGAGCTTTTGAGATAAGGAAGTGAATTGGTGTTTTAGGGGATTGGTTTCTATGTTGGTCGTAATGGGGTCGTTAGGTTTGAAGGAATCGAAGAAGTCTATGAACTTTAGGGTGTGATTAGATTGTAGGAAATTTTAAGAAAGTGATTGGAATTAAGCTACTGGAATGATTTCAGGGTGATTTGATTTGTAGAAAAGCTAAATAAAATAAAATAGAAATGTAGTTTCAGTGGGAACTTTTTAGTGTAGCCATGTAGGCACCCAGTGCTCTAATTTAAGGAAGTATAGCTTAGCAATGTGGTGATGACTTTTGGTCGTAGCGTAGAGTCGAGAAATTATCAAACATAGAAATATACTATTATGTATATGGTAAGGTAATTTCTGGGTACTCTTACACTCTCAGTTTGTCTACGACTAGTGTTTCTCAGGTACACAACTTGTCTACGGCTCCCATAATTCTTTCTCTCATAGTTCCATCCGTTGTTCAGTCTGTTTCGGACTTGTGCCATGGAGATGAGGTTTACCATAATAGTTGTTGTAGGAACTGAAAAGTCGCCAAAATCTGCTAGTATATGCTGATAAAATTGCTGTAGGAATTCATTGGAATGTAAGTGTGAATGAGGCCCATTTGCTCCCTTCTTCATTTTCTCTCTCCAATTGTTTTCAATTGGGGAAGGTAATATGTCAGTATTTTTTTGGTGCTGCAATTCTGTCATTTCAATTTGATCATACAATGAAACAGTTCATTTCACATTTCAGCAGCAAGCCCATTAAAGTATTAAACTAATCTAGGATATCTGTTCCCAATGCAGGGTTTGGTTGATAGAGTAGTTGCTATCTTCTACAACAAAGAGCAGGTGCCACTTGAGAAGTTTGTATTCAAACTGTCTTTGAACCTGTCATATGGTGCCAAAGTGGAGGAGCATGATCTGGAATTCGCTCTTAGGGCTTTCCTTATCAAGCTGACAGTATCTGAAGCATTCACCAAACCTCTTCCATCTGGTAACATTGTCTCCATGATTCATTTTAATTGATTGACGCAAGTACTTAGTTCGAACATGTGCTTCCATGTATTCTTTCAGGTTCTGATTGGGAGGTGACCGCCTACTTCCGCATTTTGCCTGAAGGTAGCAGCAGGGATTCGCAACTCTGGATCCCAACCGACACAAAACAATGGCAGCTTCCACCTGAAATAACACCGATCAAGTCGATGAGCAGTGACCCTTTGAAGTTGCAGCTATATCTGGAGCACCCTTGCCCTTCAGAACCAAGTGTATACTGAAAATATGAAACTTGGACAAGTTTTTTGTAGTTGATGTTGTTTTTGGTGTCTACATATGTTAATTGGTAATTAAAATCGTTAAAGTTAACATGCAAGTATGTATCTAATTGAGAGGTGTAGTAATTGTTTTGCTTGTAATAGGCAACGATATTGATGTGTGAAAATGAGAAAATGAAAATGTTGGCTAATCAGAATTACGCAACCTGTTTTCCATCACATTGCACATCAGAATGTTAGCCTAATTGGGTTTGGGCCACAAATAAATAAATAAAAAATGGATTAAGCCATGCAAATAACATCAAACACAGTAGAATAGGTACACAAAATCCTATTATTTTCGGAAGCTACTTAAAACAGACTCCCACAACAAAATCTCCATTAAATTACAAAACAAGCAATTTCTGCACAATTTTTTTTTTCCACCGTAGAAAGATTTCCTCCAACAGATGGCAATGATTTTTTTAGTAGCTTAAACTTAAATTTATTAACCTTGAAAGTCGTCAAATAAAACAATTAAATTAGTATTACGTGACCAGAACGGCAAAACCCAATCCATATGGACAAAATTTTAAAAAAACATAAAATAAAAATAAAAAAACGTGGTCGGCAGGATTCGAACCTGCGCGGGCAGAGCCCACATGATTTCTAGTCATGCCCGATAACCACTCCGGCACGACCACTTCATATGAATAAGAACTTGGATATTTTACAAACCATCAATGTTCTTTGCTGCAGCAGAGATGACAACATCCCCTCCTCAAATGCCTCGCTAGTAGTTTGAATCCATAAAAGATTACCAAATTTTGATAGCAACCCAAGCTTTTTTTTTTATTACTTTCTATTATAAGTTGTATGTCTTGAAGATAGTTACATAAGATTTCACCAGCAATTGTTATAAAAAGAACTTACACTTTTTATTTGTCCTCTTAACCCAATCAATTTCTCTTTATTCTTCAAGAGACAACTCTAAAGGTTGTGACCCTATTTGGAAGAAAAATATATTGAATTAACCACCTCAACAAATATCATTATAGGAATAAACTAGGAGTGTGAACGGAGCGAATATGGACCGGATCTACCAATATCCGTATCCGTATCCGCGGAACAAATGATACATCCATATCCGGATCCGTATCCGGACGGATATTAAATTGAATATCCATTTTAGAATCCGTCGGATACGGATATTATCCGTATCCGGATATAAATCGAATACGGATATTATCCGTATCCGTATACATATCCGCTGGAGTTGTGTTTGGGGGACTTTAGGTAGGTTTAGGGTTAGGAATTTAGGATAAGTTATATACTTGGGTAATTTATAGAAAAAATACTTAACATATAAATATTTCATTAATTTAAAGAATAACTATATATAATACAGATTCAAATACGGATATGAATACGAATGTTGTACTACGGATATCCGATCCCAGATCGGATATTATACGGACCGGATGTACCAATAACCATATCCGCTCCACGACTTTACGGATCGGATACGAATACGGTCTTACGGATATTTATTCGCGGATCGAATGTCTAAATTCGAATACGGATACAGACGGATGTTTGGATATTCGAATATCCACTGACACCCTAGAATAAACAGTGACTTCTTTAAACTTATCACGAAATGTAACTACCTCAGCAAAGTCATTGGATGTATTCGGTCTTAGAGTTGGGACTCGTGTCAAATGTGTCTAATGCTAGTTTCTCAGAAAACATAACACGTGTTATGTAATGTTTTTTTTGTTGAGAATAGTTGGATTTCATTAATAAAAGCAGCATAGGCCTAGACTAGAGTTGTGAGACCACAAATCCAGGTGAGTGTAAACCATGTGGGTGAGCAAAGTCAAGCGGCAAAGAATTTGGATCCATTTACTAAGAAAGCCCAAAAAATTCGATCTGATTTATTTTTGGATTTTGCAAACAAAATCGGCCCAGCTTATTTTCAAACCCGATATAGTTTGGAAGATGACCAAATTTCTCTTAATATTAATAATATTTTCCTGAGTGGGGTTAAGGAAGAGAATGATGTCAAACTGATTCTTGTTCCATCTTTTGACATGTTTTTGAAATTTATGCTCTTCAATAAAAATATCTTGTAAGGGATTTGGATTTACCATGCAGTAGCACTACAATGCATGCTTTCATTTGTTAAAAATTACAGAAAGTGTACCATCATAACTCATTATTCTATAAACTAGATAGATTGAGTTTTATGTCATATATATAGTGATACTTTGAAGATGGGAATAGGATTACAGGATTGATAAGACTTCTGATGTCTCTAAGGTCTGTGTCATGGATGTTTGATTATGTTTTAATGGATGATATATTTCTTTTTATCTGTAAGCTGCTAGTATGTATAAAAATAGGTATCATTCAGTATATAGTGTTAATATGACTCACTATGTTAAGAAGAATTGGAAAAGGATTTTTATTTTTTAATGTAAATCGCAAATTTACCCCTTTAAATACAAGCAATGTAGGATTGAAAATTTGAAAGGTAAGACCAAACTTCATCAGAAAGATCAAAAAATTGCAAACTTGTCTAAGCTTAATGTTTGATCAAACAAAGAATTCAACATTCAGCAAAATGTAACAAAAATCAGCTTGTAGATGCACTTATGTTAAGACTTTCCTCTTCTTACTCCTTCTTGGAGGTGTGTAACCATCACTATCTTATTTTTCGACACTTTGATGTCCGATCCCTGAGACGGATGCTTCTTCAACTGTGGAACATCCCGACGATTCAGAGTCATCGCGGCGATATAGCTTATCAGCACCACAGACAGCAACCTATAAGAAAATAACCACAAATCATCTTTTCATTTTAAATCCTAACCGTCCCATACCGAAAGTATTTAAATGCCCGAACTGCCTTAAGTTTTCTAATCTAGCAGTGTTAGAGCAAAATGGTTTCACTATAGTATACCTTGCAGAACAAAGAGCAGTAGAGAATCCCTTCTGGTAAGAATCTCATACATCTCTCTCTCTTGCACTTAACCTTCCCATTTACGGATTTGATGTCGGCCAGAGGTTTCACAAGTATAACATCAGCACCAAAACTCCTACGTATCTTTATAAAAGAAAAGAAAAAAAAAACTATTAGGTTTTTGAACTGATGGAATCATGGGAATTTACGAATGTTACACAATTTTGTTTCGATACCAGGATGTTAGAGCAATCTATTAGCCTTTCCATCTCATAGTGTTGAAAGGCCAACCGTTCGAAGCACATTATCGAGTGCAAGAACTTGTGATTTCGGCATTTGATCCCAAAATCCATATGACAGCATAAAGACAACATTAGTTCGCAAGTAATGCAAAAAATCATTTTCTTGTTATCCGGAGACTCTACATGTGTTTTGCAGATGTTGTTCAAGTCTGCATCCAATAAGCTATGTAACCAAGTTACTCCAACTTCAAAACTTGTGGATGATTCAGAGATGTCGCAGCGATATATCTCATCATGACGACATTCAGATACCTTAAACCAAAGAAACGATAAACTGGTCTTTAATTCACTAGGAGACGATCTTAACCGTTTCATGTCAAACGTGATTTAAGGCCTAAAACCAAAAAAGAGACCTGCATTATACCTTGCAGTCCAAAGAGCAGAAGCGATTATCTGCTTCTATGATATGCCTGCACCGACACATAACCCGTCCTTCTTTGGGAGACTTGGCTTGAGCACAACTCCTGTCATGCACCTTCTGTGACTTGAGGTATACAATAGGAGCATGAGTTCTCTTATACACCTGTTTAGAGAAGAAACATTTTACTCATTAGCTTATTAAACAACAAACATGATAAAGAAGAAAAAAAATGCAACTCAAGAAATTATGGGAAAAAGTCTATGAGAATTTCAATACCGGAATGTTGGATATATCTACGAGGCTTTCTATCTCATGGGCTTGCAAGACAATCTTTCCTTCAAGCATCAGTGCCTGAAAGAAATTGTGGTGTTGGTGGTACTTCCGAGATTCTGAATGACAGAACCTGCACATCGTTACTTGGCAATCGATGCAATAAATCGATTTCTTGTTATGTTTTGATTCATCATGTCTTTTGCAGACCTCGAACAAGTCTGCTTTCAATAAGGTATGTAACCATGTCTGTTTTACGGTCAATTGTTTGGCTACCTGTAAATCACCTTGCATCTACAAAACCAGGTTCTCCAGTAAGAATCACCACACATCTACAAAAAAAAACAGTTTTTCTGCTACAGAAAATGGCTGTACCAAAAAATAAACCCCATAGCCAAGAACTATATACATCTACTAGTATATCACCTATAACTTGACTTGAAGCAATGAATTGGATGTAATGTAAAAAGATTTAAGATAAAGCCATTACCTCCACACCCTTTTCCATTTCTAGTCGAAATCTATATCTTCAGTTCAAAACTAAACTGCAGAAGAAGATTTTAGATTGACTAGAAGTGACATAAAGGAGTATAAATAATATCAAATCGAGATGGAAAAGAATTTGAATACAAGAAATTACCTCCGACCCACAACTCGAATTTCTATGAACAACTGAATTGCAACTTAACTGCAAAAACAAACAGAAACTTAGAGGGAAATATTCCGGAGAAATGTAAGGAAAGCTGAAAAGGAAATGTGATTAGTTGATACCCTTTGAGAGAGTGGTTGAAAGAATGAGCGGAAGTATAATATTTGATTTATCTGTTTATTTTCTCTTAAGAGCCTTCTTGTTTCACTTCAGTTAGTTATGGTAGTTATCTTGTGTTTGACAATTACATGGAGCCCATATGTTCTAATCTTGAATTGTATTACTCAAGTTGGGTGACAATTCTTGGCATACAAATCCCACTGTTACGTGCCAAATGGTGCTGCGAAGAAAATAAAAGCAAAACGTAAGTTAGAAAACAAAGCCTTTAGAAGTCATTTCATTAGAATTCAAAATACCACCATCCTTGCCTTAAGCAGACTTGCCACATGATTGACGGAAGACATTCTCGTATTTCGTTAGGATTTGAAATTTACAAAAAGAAGGGAATTATATATTCCATCGATCACAAGAAGTTGAACAGTCTTAAACGTGTTTCCATGTCCATTGCGCTGCATAAGGTTGCACGGGTATAAGGAGCAGAATTAACATTTATCTTAATTAAAAATAAACTGTGTTTTTTGTAATCACCCCTTACCTACAATACGGATTACAGGAGCCGACCTCCAAATACTGATCCTAAAAAACAATATAGTATCTTGGGACTAAGTTTAGGTTTGATTTGTTAAACATTCATTATTCCTTTGATACGCCTTGAATTAGTCTCATACTCGAATAAGTCGCTAGTTTGGAACTAATGCAAGGCCTAACAAAGGAATTATAAGTGTTAAACAAATCGGGAAAAATGAAAAGAAAAAAAAACATCTCCAAGTACAATTGAAATTTGAGACAAAAATCTCAGAAAATCATTGCTAGAAAATCCTATAGAGATATAACGATTTATTGTAGCCGATGGAATTCCTAAGACAAATAAAACATGCTATTACAACTAATGGAAGAATAATTTGGTATGTGAGAACGTAAAGGAGGAAGAAAAATAAGGTATTGATAGGTGAGAAAACTTGGGTGAACACATGTGCCAGATAGAACCGGTTTGATAGTTTGGGACCAAAGGTTAGGTAATTGGTCTTCTAATTCTATCTTACTCGGTTCCTGTCCGCTATAAAAGCACAACAATTTTGTTATGGAACTCACAACCTCCGATCCACATTATATAGGAAATGAGTACACACCCAAGGTTTTAAAGTCGATGTGGAACTAAAATCCCCACGCAAATAAAAAGACATTTCTGATGTGTAGGGATGCACGCATTTTTTTCGAATCAAATATAACATGTATCCAAATTCAAGCATATGAAATTCGAATTCAAATCCAAACTTTAAGTCCACTAAACCTATTCAACATTTTAAATCAGAATAATAAAATCATCCAAATGCGTACTTTTTTTCCAATACCTCCTCTTGGTTGATTAAGAAGTTTAAAAATGCATATATATGCCGTTTTTCTTTACATAATAACAAAAATCCGAAATTAAAATTTGTGATTTTTTTTGCACGGATCTAGCTTCACGGACCCGATTCGTGATTTTTTTTTAAATTATTTTTTCACGGCTTTTATTTTTTCACGGATCGGGCTACGATTACGAAGGCCCGATCCGTGACTTTTTTTATTTATTTCTGTTTTGGATTTTTTAGAATTAGTTTTATTTTTTTATTTCAAAATAGGTTTTTTATTGTTTTTATTTATTTTAATTTTTTTCTTTTCAAAATAGGTTTTATAATTTTTTTATTTTTTCAGGATTCACCTCTCTTATCCAACATATTTTATGTAAAGTTGCATTATTTTATTCAATAAAAAAATAAATTCTCTTATCCAAAATATGTAAAGTTGCATTATTTTATTCAATAAAAAAATAAATTCTCTTATCCAACATAATACATTATTTACAATTAAATATTTAACAAAAACCAAAACTAATTAAAACAAAAAAATGACGAGGTTGTCAAGTCCATTGGGTGTACACTCACACTGATTTTTGTAGATCCGTCCAGCAAAAAAATTAAAAATAAAATTCATTTTTTTAAAATAAAAATAATTTGAAAACATATTTTTTAAAAGGTAGATTTATAAAACATATTAAAACGAGTGTTAGTTCAAAATCATATCAATTCACTTTAAAAATATCGACCTCCAAAACCAAAAAAAAAAAAATCAAAATCAAAGCAAAATTTTGAATGTGAATTAATATGATTTTGAATTAACACTCACACATACAAAAATATATGTTTGTTTTTTTAACAAATGTTTAGAAATCGTATTTCGACATGTAATCGACACGAGGCTCGCTGATCCGGTCCGTGAATCAAAATTTCAAAAGAATTTAAATCTTTTTTAAATCAAAAGATAAAACAAAAAACCAAAAAATATTAAAATCGTAACAAGAAACAAAAAAATCAACTCATTAAATTAAATGATTGAATTAGTTTTTTGTTTTATGTTTTGGTTTTTTAAATCATTTTTAATCTGTTTTTTTAAAATATGTTTTCTAATTATTTTTTAGTTTTTTTTAAAAAAAATTGTTTTTACTTTCTTCGACCTCAAAAAATTATTGTAACAAGTGTACACCTTACGAAAATTTACAACCTCACCTATTTGTTTTAATTAGTTTTAGTTTTAGTTTTTGTTTAGTATTTAGATGTAAATAATTCATTATGTTAGCTAAAAGAATTTATTTTTTATTGAATAAAATAACCGAAATTTTCAACACGTACTTTCTAAAAAGATTAAAACTAATTCTAAAAAAATCAAAACAGAAAACAAAAATAAAAAAGTCACGGATCTTCAAAGTCCGTGAAAAAATAAAGATGTTTTTTTTAAAAGTCACGATTCCATGATGTGAAGTCCGATCCGAGTAGAAATCGAAAAAATTCCTAAATTTTTAATTTCAATTTTTTTATATATAAAAAAATCGGTATATAAGCGTGCATGACAATTTGCTTTTTTTGCAAATGTCTAGTTTATGCAATCATTGATGTACAATGAACTTATCCAAAGTTTTTTATGTATTAATGGTTCGAATTAGTGGCGCATCTACCATGTGTTGGGGTATGGAAGTGCATAAGTGATTTTGTTTTGTGAAAAAAAACTCATATTGGGTGCCTAATATAAATACTACACCAATCAAGTAGTGTTTTCAATACTGTTTGTCTTCAGTAAGTTATAGTCTACAGGTGAAGATTTTCTTATCCAAATTCCATATATTTGATCTCATAAAGAACTTAAATCTATACAACTATCATTCGCTATTTTAATCTTATTGCAAAAGCTAATTTTTTTTGGTTTCTTGACATTCTATTATCAAGTTGGTGACGATTCTTGGCATATAAATGCCACTAACTCATGTAGTAGAATTAGTTCAACCATTTTTTAGAAAAAAAAAGAATACAATTCGTTTTTAGTTTCTAACAGAAAATAAGATCTGAAATAACATATGAAAATTCTGAAGGCTTTAACTACTAAGGACCATTTGAATGTCATGCGTTGGATGGAGTTAAGTCTTTGAATCGTAGCCGTAGGATCTGGCGGGAGGGAACCTTATCTTGCCACCTTATAAAATTAATTTTGCATTACTATTTAATTAAGTTATCTTGATTACTATCCCAGCATTCATCATCATCATAATCATTTTGGTCGTCTTTTAAATTTATATATATTTATCAAAAACTGCAAAATAACCACGATAATTAGATTTTTCATTTTTATTTTTCACAATTATTATTTCTTTTTCTAAAATGAATGTGATTTGTACGTGTTGAGTTGATTTTTTTTCCTTAACCATGGTTTAGTTGATTTTTTTCCTTAACCATAATTATTCCTTATCTTTATTTTTTCCTTAACCATGTCATCCGAGAGAATGCATAGCAGGTGTTTGGTATTATGCATGGCTGACTCTATGACATTTCTTTTATCTTTTCATGTATGGAGTCTGCAATATGACTCACCATTCATGGACATATGACTTAATTTTTTCTAATAAAATTTATTTTATATTATTTAGAATGAGTCGGATTTTAAAAATTATACTCGATTTGACGGCGTGTAGCCACGGTGGTCTTGTGGAGGAGGGGATGGATGGAGTTGTTCGACAGGATTGAGAGGGATGCCGGACGGGTGGAGGATGCTTTTGGTTTTGTGGATCAGATGCCAATTGAGCCTAGTGTGGTGGTGTGGAGGACTTTGCTTGCTGCCAGTGTGGCTCATGGGAGAACAGAGCTTGCTAAGCATGTCAGAGAGAAGATCGTGGCGAAGGAATCAGATCAAGATGGGGATTATGTGCTCATGTTTAACGTTTTTGGAGGTGCTGGACGGTGGTCGGAGAAGGCAGGGTTGAGGGTTGGGATGAGGGAACAAGGTATTGCAAAGAGACCTGCTTGGAGTGCAACTTATTTCTGAAGAATTGGAAGTTGAAACCCTCCTTGTTCATATAGGTGAACCTTTTATCACTGAGTACAATTTAACTTCTTTACATACATTTTGATTCTTAACAGTGTTGAGTATATGGGCCTGATCAAAGATAACGTGTGAGTTCCCACGCAAACTCATCGAGTTTGTCTAGATTATGTTGTTGGTCTGTCCCGATTAAGGATCTAGTGTGTCATGTTTAAGGTGCAACTGTTTAGTTCAACCAACAAACCTATCGTTCAAAAATGGAAAAACTAATGTTTGTAATTTGTACATGTAAAAAAGAAAACCGTCCAAAAATTGGTCTTCAGATTTGCACATACGAACGGGGGTCCTTAAATAACCATACTGCCAATTCGCCCCTGATACAGTGAATGGTCTTGGGGTCCTTCTCCTTCGTTGGGTCAAGCTTTAGCATTATGCACATTATCCAGTATAAAACATATGCTCCACAATCGTTACTCCCTGGTGGTTGTCATTGACTATTATTCGTGAGGATTCTCAATGGTCAGTCAACCTTTAGCATTTCCCGATTATGTTGTGTATCTGTCCAGATTATGTTGTGTGTTTGTCCAGATTAAGGACTTGACATACACAACTACACAACATATTCTGGACAAACACAACTTAATCTAGACAAACACAACAACTTATTTCAGACATACCCACAACGTATTCCGGACAGACACACAACATAACCTGCACATACACAAATCCGGACAGACAAAACATAACCCGAACTGACACACAAAGTAGTCTGGACATACCCACAACGTATTCTGGACATACGCCCAACTTATTCCGAACTGACACATAACGTATTCCGGACAGAGACACAACTTAATCTGAACAAACACACAACTAATTCAGACAGTGAACTTATTCTGGACAGACCCATAACGTATTCTGGACAGAAACTAAACTTAAACCAGACACACTAAAAACTTAAAAAATGCATACTTGTAGTATTGCTACTCAATTGTCGACGCAGCTCTGCTTCATAATGAAATTCCAGGTCGTTATCCTTTATTGTAGTTCTAAGTTTGCTTCCTCCAGACCCTGAACTAGGGCTCCGTGAACTGCACGTGCACATGCGTATCTGTTGATGTGTTTGATGTCTCTCAAATGCTTCATGAACCAGATTTTGGTTCGAAGTGTTCCATCGAAGAACAAAAAATGGTCGAAGATGAAACAAATCAGGAGTCGAGCGTACTCCTCAGGGTCGCCCATCACACTAGTAGCAGTCAGATGACCTAATAGTTGAGTGTTGTCAAGGTTCACCCCGTCTCGCTTCTGTATGCCCATGGGTTCCATAACAACGGTCTTCCCACACACGCTTAGCCCAAAAATTAGGGCAACGCCTTCAGCTGTAAGGGGGACTACCCCTGATCTTATTCGCATCCCCATCTCCTTCGCGTTGTAGTATTCGACGAACCAACCGAGTATTTCATTGTCCGTTGGATGTTAGGAAAATGTAGGAAGTGACCGAAAGGGGTCTCCCGGAAAACCTCCTTCTCAACTTCCTTCATCCTACCGAACTATTTTTCAATCGCCGTCCAGCCACACTTCGTTTCCCGGAAGTAGTAGGTGCTTCCCTAAAACAAACGAATAAAGAAACGAAAGTTCGTAAATAACAAATCGAGGTAGGGAAAAAAACCTAAATTGACCCACCTGCTCAGCTACAGCTTCGCTAGCGACAACATTACTCGGCAAATCCATTCTCGTTTTGTTGTGAAAGACAATGAGATGAACTATTTTTCTGCTTCCTCCGTTCACAGGTACTCCGCAACGACAAAGATGGACTCTCCTTTTCGATGGGTCTATTTGTTTCCTTCCTCGATATCCGAACTGTCGCCACACTAGTGTTTGCGCGCTGTCTTATCTGGGGTCTGGAAATCAACCGTCGTACTCAGAGAACTGTAGATTCTTTTTTAAAACAAAATAAAAGGCACGTATGGAAAGAACGACGTGTCAAGCTAACTGAAGACTGACTCACCAAATTTTGGGTGCCACATAAGACACATCACGGACGCCTGCATCCGTGACAAGAACTCTTAATACAAACCACACAATATAAAAATAATTCCCCCCCAACTTACGAAGAATAATAGCAACATCACGTGAAGATTTGCCTACCCTAATCCCAAGCAATAAGCATGCTTGAGAAGATGCTCTTAGAACCTACACCATCAAGGTTGATTGTATAGCATCTGGTCTGCAAAGTTTAATGTGAATAATATGGGGAGTATTAAATTCTAGCTCAGAATTATTTTAATTGGTCAAAAGATTATGGGCAGTTGCACATGAAGCTAATGGATTCAAGTTGCTTTTCAACATGATGTCAGTTTGGATTCTTATTCTTTAATCCCAAATTAGTTGGGGTAGACATTTTTTTAACACTGTTTTTTTGTATTTAAATTCCCTAACTGCAAAACTTATGAATTGGTTGAAACAGAGCTAGTTCGAGTTCAAGTTTAATTTCACATATCTAATAATTTAGTTTTTTATAAGTTCGGCCCAGGCATCATCTCATGATATGAATATGTGATACAATTGTCACTTTGTGTTGTGCTTACAAGCCTTACATTTAGGGTAGCAACTTAAGCCATGAGACGACACGAATTGTACGTAACATGTGTTTCTTTTTTAAATTACAACCACAACAAAGTTTTTAATCTCAAATTTTCTTTTTGAAATTATTTTCACATAAAATGTTGATTTTGGTTTGACAAAGTGGGTTTGGGTCATTATCCGGTTGAAATGGTTGATCCAATAAACGGGTTAGGTTTGGATTTTATGTTTAACCAAATCAATAAAATGTTTATGTAGGTGGTATTTGGGATGGAGATAATATCGTAGATTATAGTATAAAGTTTGTCCCCATCTTTCTTTCAAGTTTGATATACAAGCAGGTGGAACGAACAATCTCACCAGCTTCCTCCCAGTTTCTAATCTTTTTGCTACCTCAACAAGCCATTACTTTTAGGTAATTCATTTCTAATTGTTTTTGTAATTAAATAAATAAGAAATTGAGTTTGATTTGTAATTAAATAAATAATACCACATTAATTGTAAAATTTTAATTGGTCAACCATCTCTAGGTAACACACTTAAGTAGTAGATGGTGGATTCAACTCTATGATCTGAGTGATGTAATTTTTAACGTACGTTTAGCTGTTTGAGATAATTCTTCCTACGTTTATTTTTTTTTTAAAAAGAAAAAGAAATAGATGATCTAAGTATTCCATCACTACTAAACCAAAAATATATAAGAACTGAAGCATATCTTCATGATGTTAGGATAGGCATGCATGTGGAAACTCAAATGGAAATTTGACTACTATAAGTGAAGACAATACCTTCATTAATAGGTCTAAGAAATCTTTCTAGACTACCTCTTTGATCAGTCAGTCAATGCTTCGAATATCTGGTCAGCACATTGGCTTAAGTTTTCTTAAACATTTGTGGCAGAATCAAATCTTGTGTCACATTTAATTGAAGATTTGAAGAATGTATCTTGCCATGGCCCATGATCCTTTGTTGTGTGATTAAATCTTTGCATGAAACATAAAATATTTAGATGGGTGGTGGATTTGTCAGCCTTGGAATTTGGGAAGTTGGTTTGTTGTCAGAAATTTAAAATGAAGATTTTTAAGGGAAGTGGTTAAGTCGGTAGTTATATGGTGAGTCTTAGTGGTGGTTAAGATCTAAATTTAAAAGAAAATCCGATTTATAATCTTAGAATAATTATTAATATGTGGATTACATATTTTCATGCACGATATAATCTTATGCCATTTATTTGTGCCTACAAAATACAGGGTATTACATGAATAAAACAACAACAAAAGTGAGGAATTAAAGCGTTTTTGGATATTATAGACTTGTAGTACTTGAAATAATTGAAGACTACGCAGTTGATATGCATAGATAACGCTCTCCCTACGATATAATTTTTAATTCCAAAATCACCCAAATGATACTTCTTCAGTTCTTTGAGACAAATTAATAAGGGCTTTTGGAACTACATTTGGACTGTAAGATTCTCAAAAATCTGACTAAGTGTGGATTCTATTTTCAAACATCCTAAGTTATATTTTGATTCTTAAGAACTTGATCTTCAAAAAATATATATGAAGCCAAAATTGAATATTTAAGTTGATAGCAAAATATAATGTTTTTACTTAAATAAGGGAAAATGGGGGAACCTTAAATAAATGAAGAAAAAAATGTTTCTTCAATTACAAGCTCTTCCATTAAGATAACATATTCATGTGGATCACCATTATTGGTCAGTAGTTACTAATCTTTTAGTTACAATAAAAACCACATGCAACCCAATTTCCTCCCACATTCAATGATTGCACTTGCATTGTGCAACAAAAGATACTTTGTCCAAGCCAATAGAAAAGGTTAAATAATATAATATAATATAATAATGAAAAAGGGGAATAAAAGGATCTTACTAAGTTATATCACTAAAAAGTTTATGAAAATTATTGGAGTTCCAAAAGGTGAAGGGCTTGTGTTGCTTATGATTGGTTTGGCTTAGATTGGGAGCACATGATATGGGTACTATTTAGTTCTTTAAAATACTATATTTTGGTGATGATAAAAAAATATATTGGGAATTAGATTTAGAACGTGATCTCTGCCTTTTCTAAAATTATGTGCAGAATCTTTTTTCCTGGTCAAGGAGTTAATAATTTACTTGTTAGGTTTGATAATTAAATTGATATTTATTTTTTCAATATCAGACATTTGAATTTAGTCAGTCAGAAGTATATCATCACATGATCTCACAATGCAGCTCTTAACCTATTGCAATTCAACCTAAGTATTCCATTTTTTATGTTGGTGAGATTTCGAATCATGTTAAGGTATTACGAAAGTATTCCATTTTTTATGCACTTATATGAATTCTAAAGGTAACCTTTTATTATCTGAACTATGTGATGATTGAGAGAAACATGGTTGTTAATGATGAAACAATTACTCAATAATTCTTATGATATCAATATTATACAAACCGACCACTTTCTCAGTATTACTCCTAGAAGTGGTGTTATTTATCTAACGCCAATTATATAATTAAAGGCAAATCACATAGGATTAATATTGATGCTTTGGTACGTTAATGCACTCTCATTTTGCCTCAAGATTCTAATTAATTATAATTCTAGAAAATTTATAAATACTGATTCATCATTCTACTATGACTATAGTTTCTTCACAATTACATGTGTAAGTTTAAAACATTTTATGTCAAACAGCTTATAACAAGAAATTCTTTGTGAAACATGATTGAAAAAAGCAAAGATGAGAAAGAAATGGTCACATTCTAATAATCTTTGCTCAACTTTCTAATGATGTCTGTAAGTGGTTGTGATCACCACACTCTCTCCCAATCAAGCTCAACTCATCTCCTTCAGAGGCTAATCATTGTAAACTCGAGTCATACGAGGATCTTAATTAGTGGTCCTTAATTATCAAAATCCAAAGTGTCATTTTTTTTAAGTGGGGGCAAGTGTTATGTTGTTAAAGAAACGATACGACCATCAAATCTTTTTTTCTTTTAGACTTTCATAACCATCATTGAGAAGGATCTTAACTAGTACTGCTTCTTTGTGACTGGCTTACAGGAAAATAATCTTAATACAAGTTGTAGCTTTTGCGATATAGGTTTTTTTACTATGTGATTTACACTTAAGAAGACTACGTGTATTTTTCTACGTATTATTAAGTAATACATATTATTCTGAACTTTGATTTACTAGTTTTTTTTCCATTAATCTACAAGTACTCTCAACTTCGGCTCAAACACATGGATAACCATATGCCCTTCTCGTATCCTAGACTAAAATAATGAAAGCAAGCTCTTGTCATTAACAAATCTTCACATGATTAGTTCACTTGATATAATCATCATTGGTTTCATTAGTACCACCAAAATAAACAAACCTCCTTTAGACCCCACAATAATTAAAATATTATAAAAACTTCAAAAGATAGAATAAAAAACCAACCACCTTTTCTCTCCCTCCAAATATAAATACAAACCCCAACCGACCCTAACTTCCACATCCTAACATCAACTACAATAATAATATTCTTCTTTAATTTACTCTCTTCAAACCATGAACTTCAACTACAACTCTTCTTCTTCTTCTTCTCCTCCTCCTATCAAGGAGCAAAAAACCAAGAAGGCCAACAATTCGGAAGGTAGCGGTGGTGCCAGTGGCGGCAGTGGTATGAAGTTTTTGGGGGTCAGGAAGAGGCCTTGGGGGCGATATGCGGCTGAAATACGCAATCCCACCACTAAAGAGAGGCATTGGCTTGGAACCTTTGATACTGCTGAGGAGGCCGCCATTGCCTATGACCGGGCCTCTAGGTCTCTCAGGGGGACCCGTGGGCGCACGAACTTCGCGTACCGCGATATGCCCCCTGGCTCCTCCATCACTCCTTTTCTGTCGCCAGATGAGGCAGACGATACCAACCAACAATACTACTATTTCTCCAATGGTGGCAATGATAACTATGGTTATGGTAGTTATCCGATTGGGCTTGGACATGAACCTGAACCTGAACCTGAACCTCAATTTCAAGTTGAGGAGACCTATCAAGTGCATGATTCTCAACTTAATACTGAGGTAGTTACCGCACCACTGCAAGATTATGGCACGATCGACACAACAACAAATAACGGATGGTGCAATACAGGTAGAACTCAAACCAAACCAAACCTTTAATAGAAATAATTAGTACATGTCTATAAAATTAATTAAAACTTCTTGTTATCATTTGATTTAGGTGAGTTGAGCGATATATTTAACACCAACACAACCGCAACCACAACCACAACCACGATGGATGTTGGGACTTTTGCATTTGAAGACGGATACGTTCATAGCCCGATGTTCGGGCGAATGCCAGAGGTCAACGATGGGTTTGATCTCGGCCCATCTTATTACTTTTAATCAATGGATAAATGGTGCTTATCATTACCATTATCGTCGTCATTGCTGCCTCCACCACCTCCAACCTAGGATGTTGTTTGATGTGTGTTTGAGTTGATTGGTTTGTGTTGTCTTTGCTTTTGCTCCATTTGTGTTTGGTTTGTCTATCAAATTGCAGGCCTCCATTGGGTAGTGCTTGTTTGTGAGTTTGAGATATTTGAATATTCTCTTAGTGTAATTTGCTATGAATTTGACTTTACTTGATGTGTGAATCATTCCTTTCACATGGGTTTCTGTTATATTCTTCTTTTGGTATCAATACATATACTTCTAGCAGAAAGTCCTGTAATAAATAATGTGTACCGAATAGTTCTGAAAATAAAATACTTCCAGAATCTTGTTGTTGTACTAAAATAATAGAACTAACATTGGCAGTTATAAAGTTTCAAATATAATGCATATAAAATTTGATTGAAGCTTCAAGAACTATAACATGCAAAATATTTGTCTTTTCAAAACAGAAGAAAATAAAGGATAACAGAATTAGTATTTTAACAACTGCTTACATGTATAGCAAATAAACTTTCGATAAAGCTTTGAAAACTGAAATCTTCATTAAGATATACCATTTTTGTAACATCCTCAAAACAGCGGAAAATTTTTAAATTTATAAACACTCAATCAACAAAGAATATTACGCAATAAAAGGGACACAGGTGCACCAATATATATATCATATATATCTGAACATCAGAGTATACAAAAGTTGTGATTACATCAAAAGCATATACAAAGGAAGCAGTAATCACACGACCTCAACTGAGAGAAAGCTGGATCCGGTAGCAGCGCTCCTCTCCTCGGTCAACACCCCCCTAACGCCGATCACGGCCTGAAAGTAAACATGCAACAATGCCTGAGTTTCCAGAAGGAAACCCCGTATGCCAAGCCTCTAAATGCATAAATAAAATCATCCTAGCATGCAGTTCTACTCAACAAGAAAAGCATCTCAACACGCCCAACACCAGGGCACACTACTGGTACGGGGCTCCAGGTCTAATCTCAACCAACCGCCGCACCCACCACAGTCACGGGACTCCAGGTCTAATCTCAACCAACCGCCGTGACACACTCGTCGCCAAGCTGGGCTCCAGGTCTAATTTCAACCAACCACAGCTACCACGACACGACCAAGGGCTCCAGGTCTAATTTCAACCAACCCAAACGTATAAGGGCTCCAGGTCTAATTTCAACCAACCCCTACACGCGGTCCTTGCTCAGGCTCCAGGTCTAATTTCAACCAACCCGAACGCACTACGGAGCTCCAGGTCTAATTTCAACCAACTCCGTACAGACTAGCTGAGCTCCAGGTCTATTTTCAACCAACCGCAGCTCTCACACAGTTACGGGGCTCCATGTCTAATTTCAACCAACCACCGCAACCCTCGTGCACCTAGCACACTTGCCGGAAGAACATCGGCACCACAACTCGCCCCACACGGGCAACCACGACCATAGCACCTCCATAGTGCAAAACAGGACACAAACGGTCGACCGAACCAAAAGTCCCGGTCGACCGAATCAAGCAAATACAGGGCAATCCACTTCGACCGGCACTCCATCGGTCGACCGACTCCCAACACCACACTCGTTCGGTCGAACCCAAATCAAGGGACGGTCGACCGTTTAGATGGTCAACTCCCGGTTCAACGAACAAAACGACCAATCGGTCGACCGACAAAGGGGTCCCGGTCGACCGAAAGTCACCAGGGAACCAATCCCACAATACCACAACGAATTCGGTCGAACGCCGAGCACATCTCGGTCGACCGAATCTGTCCAGGGAATAATCCCTCACACGCACCATGAATTCGGTCGAACACCGAGCACACCTCGGTCGACCGAATTCCACCAGAGCGTTTCCCACGCTCAGCGCACAAGTCCGGTCGACCGAACCCTCATTCGGTCGAACCGATCACTATGCTCACTTAAGTCACGGTCGGACGAAAATCAACGAGCGGTCGACCGTTTAGATGGTCTAAGCCCCCAACCGACTTAAGACAGTGCACACGGTCGACCGGCAAAGGGGACCCGGTCGACCGAATCTCTCCAGACTTGCCTTCTATGCACAATCGGTCGACCGCCCCACAGGCATCGTTCGACCGATTTGAGGCAGAGCCCGAATTCTCTTCACGAACGGTCGACCGTTTGCACAAACCGGTCGACCGATCAGGCAGTGAAATCTGCTGCATGTTTACTCGCGACGAGCCGAACGCCCTACCGTCGACTTCCAATTACTCACGGTAATTAAGTGAGCGAGCTTGACATACCTAAAGGCTTGAAGAAGCCTTTGAAGAACCACGACGACGCCTCCACGAGCACGTCTCCCCAAATCACGATCCGTCGACGAACCTCGCGTCCAAACGACGATCAATCACCTCCTCGACACACTCGAGCACTCCAACTCCTCCACCAATCCTACCACCACGATCACAGGACACGTGAGGTCGAGAGAGAGAAAAGGAAACGCGAGGGATGGGTTAGCAAAACCACAACTCACCTCCGGCCACCACAACGACTCCGAAGCACTCCTCCACCACACGCCGGAGCACCACGCCTCCGCACCGGCGATCAACTGAGGGAGAGAGAGTGAGAACCGTGAGAGAGGGAGAGCAACAGAGAGGAAGAGGGAGAGAGAAACCCATAAATATCACTCACCTTTCAATCTCATCCATCCATCCATCTCCACTCCATCCCCACCATTCATCTCCTCTCCAAACCATCTCAACCCTTCACCTCATCCACATTCAATCCAAGCCATCCATCTCCATCTCCCCCCTAATCTCCACCTAAACAAGATTAAGGCACAATTAGGATTAGGATTAGGCTAAAATCCTACAATTTTTTTTCAGACCAACAAGGTTTTTATTAGAAAAACGTTTTCAGGTACAGAAATAGTTTTTAACTAACCATTCTTAACCAACTATCCAAACATCACTCTAAACAAACCAGACTGCCACATTTGGTTAATTGAATAACAAAACTCAAGTAACCAGAATAACATTGATTCACCAACTTAAACTGAACGCAAAGGCTTCAAAGAGAAGACAGAAACAAGATAGTTGTCTTTGGAAGTAATTGTATTTTTTTTCCAGAAGATGAAGATACCAAATTCAAGAACATGAGTCATGTCAAGAGATTTACATGGGAAAAATCTTCACCCCAGTCATGTCAAGAACTATATTCAGGTTCTTTATGAGATCAAATATATGTAGTTTGAAATAGATAATCTTCACCCAACGGCTATAACTGAATGAAGACAAACCATAACAACCTTAACAGAAAAAACAGAAAGATCGAATTTAAATTCTCATTTCCTCATTTAATTATATTTGGACTATAAAAGGCACAATTTCTAATACTTCCTCAAAATTCTCTCCACCACTCTCTCATGCATTAAGTTGCGATTTGGTTTGTTCCTACAAGTCCAAGTTCTGGGTCATTGGTATTGTCTCATTCTCAAGTTCTTTTCCATCTCAATTCAATGTCTTTAATGCTCTTTTTGTTTGTATCACTTCAGTCCAATCTCTCTTTCTTTTGTAGCTGAGTTTCGATCGGAAGATTTAGATTTACACTAGAAATGGAAGATGATCTTGAGGTAATGACTCATATCTCAAAACTTGTGCATTTCATCCAATACATTGTTTAGAATCAATCATTATTGTTTACTCCTTGAAAATACTGTGTTTTGTAGGAGCGTTCTGCCGCAATGATGGAAACCATGAACCCAAGCTGGTTACGTCACCTATTATATGAACCCTTGAATGCAGATATGTACGACGTCTGCGAAATACATGATGATTCGCTGGATGACATCGCAACGATTTATTGCATGAATCACCGAGTATCGATGTGCGATCTCTGTCGTTCAGACTGTGGGCACTTACACAAAAACTGCAGGCTCTTGCAAACATGTCTGGTTGATGAAATGATGGCCGTTGAAGTCCGACACATAGAAGACCTCATCGACTGCTCGAGAACTCAGGTATACATCGAAGATCTTTTTCGTGAAATATTTTATCGATAATGACTTTATTCTTTAAACAGGTACGTACAGAAAACAGCGTAGATTTCGTATTCTTCTGGTCGCAGGCGGCGCCGGTGGATACACCCCACTCTTCGAATAGTCCTAGATGCCTGGGGTGCCCGATGGAATTAAAAAATGCTAGGAATCGATACTGTTCTTTGGAATGTCAGGTGTAAGCACTACCTAGAAAGTTTAATTCTGTTTCTTGGTTTGGCGCTTTAATTCATTTTTTACAATTAGAGGAATTAAAGATTGGCTTGTTGTTTGTTCTGTGTAGCTGCGTACATCTACTACTGAGGAGATGTTTCGTAGTGACATCAAATGTTTCATTGTGGCGAACCTTTGCGATGATCTGACGTAAAGATGCTGATCGATAAGATGACGGAAGAAGAGGAAAGGCGAACTTAATGATCATCTTTGAGCTGATACTTGGTCGCATTTTGCTATGTTTTGCTGAAATTTATGTTGTTTGATCAAACATTGAATGTGACTTTCATTTGCCTTGCTTTTTAGCATAATTTCAAAAGCTCTTGCATTTGTTACAGAATTGGACATGTTAAGGAAAATTCTACAGTTCTTTGTTATTCCAGATGAAGTTTAGTGTTTCATTGCTTTTATTGTTTCGTAATTTTATATGTGATGCCTCAGTAAACACGACAATAATTCAATCAATATATAAAGCTTTAGCAAACAGAAGTTCAGCTTCTCTTTCAGTACATTTTGATTTTTGAGGCTGCATCTCAAAAGGCATCATCAACACCAATGAGTTTTAACTTTCTATTTCTTTCTGATCTTAAATGATTATGTTATTGACATATGATTGGTGTCGACTCCGCCTCTATGTGTACCCTAAATAGTCCCCTACTATTCGGAATTATTTATTCCCTCCAAACTCCTTGCTATCCCTTATGTGTTCGATTAAATTTATCACATTTCAAATTCATACCCAAAATATTTATGTGACTTCTTGTTTACTTGAACTTCAAAACAAAATGAAGGTTTATGTTTCTGTCTTATCTATGCTGTTTGGCTATGAAATTTCAAGGTATTGTGTGATTGGTTTTAAGGGATTTCAAGTTCAAGTATGTAGAAATTTTTCTACCTTTTTTTTTTACTTTGTAATTCAAGATTGTGTTAATGATGATTTTAATAGTCTTTAGCTAGATGTTGTTTGAAGTTTAAGGTCAATCAAAAGAAGGATTGAGACCCCAAAAAAAAATCAAAGAGATATAAGGTTATTTATTTCGCTCAACGGTCTTCTTATATATTATCTAGATAATCTCTGTAAGTTCAATTATTAAGCTTATAACAGTTGAACTTAATAGATAAGTTACACAACAAAATAGTTAATATGCTAATTTTTTCCCGGGAAACAGCAGATTGTCTTATTCATTTTTCGCATAGCCTTCGATAATTCGATTCAACAAAGAATTATTACCCACTGATATAAGTGTTATTTTGTTTGATGCATCTCCATTCTTCATACTATAATCTTCTTCTACAGTAAACCGAAGCAAGACACAATCTTCTATGGGATGAAACTGAATTTCAGAATACTATTTTCCAAAGTTATTTGGTTAGAAGTACATATTTTGTGTAGCCAATAAAATTATTAAAGAAACCCTCTTATTTGGTTATTTTCCAAACACACCATTAATTATTTTACTAATCATATCTGCAGTGAGAACATGATTTTCAGATCCTAATTTGCAGTAAAATAGCATGATTGTCACTGATCAATAAAAAGATTAGGATCATAGATTTAATTAGGAACACTTCAAGAAACTGAGGACCAAGAGGATGGCTAAAACTATAATAGAGAACATTGTTGAATATTGGCTTATATTTGTTAAGGAAGCAAAACCAGGAAGAGTCGGTCGACCTAATTGGATTCGGTTCACCGACGCACAACCCAGGAGATTTTCGGCGAAGACGGGTCGGTCTACCGAATTGGATTCGGTCCACCGACCCGAGGATTCCAGGCACTCCGTGTGTAGCTGGGATCGGACGACCGAATTGGATTCGGTCTACCGTCAGAAGGTCTCAAGCACTTCGGAACAACGGTTCGGTAAACCGTTGAGGGGATTTTTGGTGTTCCGAGAATCTGGAAAGTGCATGTCCAAGTTGGAACGGATTACCGAAGGTTACTCGGTCTACCGAAGGGTTGTTGGAATAGTTCGTTAGTTCGTGCAAGAAGCGTTCTCGCGGTCTACCGAGACGCGCGAGAATAATTCCCTCGGCCAACCGAGAAGGATTCGGTTAACCGAATCGGAACAGGAATAGTTCCTGTTGAAGCATTCACGGTTAACCGAGCGAGCGTCGGTTAACCGTGCGCATGAATAGTTCTGCTCGGTTATTGCTTAATTTTAGCTCGGTTTTTGAGTCTATAAAAGAGTTGTTTGTACTTGCTCTTTCATAACATTGCATACAAGTTAGTTTCCTTCATTGTGAGTTGAGAGATTAAGGCTAGAGATAGATCTAGAGTGATTTGGAGGACCTATTGCCTCCAAGCGTTTGTAATCTCGATTGCTTCTCTTGTTGGAGAAGCGGAAGAAGGAAAGGAAACCCGCAGGAGACCCCCCAAGGACGTAGGCACGTTGCCGAACCTTGTAAAACGCGTGTGTCGTGGTTGTTTCAGGTGTGCATGTGTTCTTTGCTTGTTTTATTTCCATCTTGCTTGTGTTCTTGTTGCAATTGTGTTTGGGAGAGAGTCCGAAGTTAATTCCGCAATCAATATTCTATATTACGTGGTGCGTTTAATCCGTGTCGAGTTAGTGCATTGTTAGATCCCCCTCCCAACAGCTGGTATCAGAGCTTTGGTTGTACTTTCGATGGCGGAGGAAGCGCGGAACTTTCGGGTGGAGAAATTCACCGGGAAAGGGAACTTCTCAACATGGCAACGGAGGGTTTGTGTGTTGATCTCTCAGACGGACGGGCTACTGCTGACGTTGGATGGAGTGGAGAAGAAGCCGTCGAAGATGACCGACGAAAAGTGGGAGAGTCTGAATCTCTGGGCTATTGGAATCATCGAGTTGTGCCTCTCGGATGATTTGCTTTTCGAGGAATCGGCGAAGACCGCGGTAGAATATTGGAAACTTCTGGAGGAGAGGTTCATGAAGAAGAACCTTAGCAACAAGTTGAATCTGAAGCGTCAGCTGTACATGCTTCGGATGAAGGAGAACACACCGTTCATTGAGCATCTCTCGGTGTTCAATAAGTTGATAGCTGATCTGACTCAGCTTGAGGACAAGATGGAGGATGTAGACAAAGCAATGTTGTTATTGACGTCGCTGCCGGACTCGTATGAGAACTTGGTGAACATGATCATATATGGCAAGGATTCGTTGGTATTGGAGGAGGTCAAGGGCACGCTGATCTCCTACGATGCAAGGAAGAATTCGAGTAGTAGCTCTTTCGAGAAGGGTGAAGGATTGATCGCAGCACCGGAAAGGGGCAGGACGGGTAACAAAGGAAGAAACAACGGTAAAGGGCGGTCCAAATCAAAGGGGAGATCCTTTGAATGTTTTTTCTGCAAGAAGGTTGGTCATATGAAGCGTGATTGTAGGGTCTTCAAGGAGTCGCTGCAGAAAGGAAAAGACGGGTACAATTCCGCCAGTGTGGTGGAGGAGAAGAACGAAGTCGACGTTCTAACGGTTTGTGCTGCAGGTATTGACAAATCATCATCTGGATGGATTTTGGATACAGGAGCATCTTTTCACATGTGCCCGGATAAGGAGTGGTTCACATCCTATGAGCCACTGAAAGGAGGGATCGTTGTTATGGGCAACGATGCGCCGTGCACTACCGTCGGTATTGGTTCCGTACAGTTCAAGATGTTCGATGGGTGCATTTGAACGCTGACGGGTGTGCGTCACGTACCGGAGTTGAAGAAGAATCTGATTTCTCTAGGAGAGCTTGATACTCTCGGGTGGAGATGGTCCGGCGGGGACGGAAAGATTAAGGTCACTCATGGGGCGATGACAGTGATAAAGGGAACCAAGGTGGGCAACTTGTATTGGATGCTCGGGAATGCAGTAGCAGGAAAAGGTGCAGCAAATGTTGCACGCAACGAAGACAACACCGTACTTTGGCATATGAGGCTTGGTCATATGTCGGAAAAGGGTTTGCGTGAGCTACACAAACAAGGATTGCTGAAGGGTGTTAGGAGCTGCAAATTGGATTTTTGCAAGTATTGTGTCTTCGGTAAACAGCACAGGATTCGATTCAAGACGGCTATCCACAAGACGAAGGAAATTCTGGAGTATGTGCACTCAGACGTCTGGGGACCGGCTCAGGTTCGGTCAAAGGGTGGAGCCGAATATTTCGTCACATTCATAGACGACTTCTCAAGGAAGGTATGGGTTTATTTTCTGAAAAATAAATTTGATGTCTTTGATAAGTTTAAAGCATGGAAGGCCCAAGTAGAGAAGAGTACAGGAAAATTTGTGAAGTACTTACGGACAGATAACGGAGGTGAGTACACCTCAAGGGAGTTTGCAAGTTTCTGTGAGAAAGAAGGCGTCACGAGGCATTTCACTACACCGCGGAGTCCGGAACAAAACGGCGTAGCTGAAAGGATGAACAGGACACTATGCGAACGGGCAAGGAGCATGAGGCTTCATGCAAATCTGTCGAAGGATTTCTGGGCAGAAGCAGTAGATCTTGCATGCTATTTAGTAAATATCTCACCGTCATCAGCACTTGAATTAAAGATGCCTCAGGAAGTGTGGACGGGTGAGCTATTTGATTACTCGAGGCTTAGGATATTTGGATGCAAAGCCTATGCGTTGGTCGATGAGACACAACGGTCGAAGCTGGATTCGAAATCGAAGGAGTGCATATTCCTTGGTTACGATAGGACGGTGAAAGGATATAAGCTTTGGGATCCGGTGAGCAAGAAGGTACTCCTACGGAGTAATGTGGTCTTTGATGAGACGAGTTTGCTCAAGGGCCTTGAGGAGAAAGAGCAGCAAGAGGTTCCCGTGCAGGAAGACGAAATCGAAGTTGGGGTCACGACTTCAAGGGAAGAATCGAATCAAGAAGTTCAGCAGGAAACAATTGACTCACGAGTAGAGGAGGAAGCTGAGCAAGAGAGTATTGCTCAAGGAAGACAAAGGAGGATCACAAAGGCACCGGTGAGGTATGGTCACGATGATGCTAGTATTGCGTTTGCACTTGTTACCGAATGTGGGGACCCTTGCACATTCGAAGAAGCTATTGAGCAGGAGGACAGGAACAAGTGGATGGTGGCCATGACCGAAGAGATGGAGTCTCTTCATAAGAATCAAACTTGGGAGTTAACGGAGCTCCCCAAGGGAAAGTGCGCGATTGGGTGCAAGTGGATCTTCAGGAAGAAGGAAGGGTCATCTCCTATGGAGGAGATAAAGTATAAAGCAAGGTTGGTGGCAAAAGGATATGCTCAGAAGGAAGGGGTCGATTACAACGAGATCTTCTCACCCGTTGTAAAGCATACCTCTATTAGAGTGTTGTTAGCTATGGTAGCTATGGACAACATGGAGTTAGAGCAGATGGACGTGAAGACAACTTTTCTTCACGGGCACATAGAGGAAGAAATCTATATGAGGCAGCCGGATGGGTTCATCACACGAGGCAAGGAATGACAAGTATGCAAGCTGAAGAAGTCCTTCTATGGACTTAAACAATCGCCGAGGCAATGGTACAAAAGGTTCGATTTATTTATGATTAATAATGGTTTTGTACGTTGCGATTATGATAGTTGTGTATACTTGCGGAGTCTTGGAGACGGCACACACGTGTTCTTGCTTTTGTATGTTGATGATATGTTGATCGCGGCTAAGGAGATGAAGCATATAGATGATCTCAAACTGAAGCTTCACGGGGAGTTTGAGATGAAAGACCTCGGGAGTGCAAAGAAGATTCTCGGTATGGAAATCTCCAGGGATACCGAGAAAGGTGAAATTCTGCTCACTCAAAGGAGCTATATCCGGAAGATACTCGAGAGGTACAATCTCGAGAACGCCAAGCAGGTGGCCACACCTATTAGTGCTCACTTCAAGCTCTCGTTGAAGTGCAGCCCCTCTACTGAAAAAGAAAGGAGAGATATGGAGAGAGTTCCATATGCTAGTGCAGTCGGATCCGTTATGTATGTTATGATCTGCACTAGGCCAGACATTTCACACGCAGTTAGCCTCGTGAGTCGTTATATGGCTAACCCAGGAAAAGAGCATTAGGAAGCGTTGAAGTGGCTGTTGAGGTACCTGAAGGGAACCATGGATGTTAGCTTGAAGTTCACCAAAGATGGAGCACAAAGGCAGGTGGAGGGGTACGTTGATTCAGATTATGCTGGAGATTTGGATAAGCGGAGGTCCACAACAGGGTACATGTTCACTTTGGGTGGAGGTCCAGTGAGTTGGAGATCGGTTCTCCAACATACTACCGCGTTGTCTACGACGGAAGCGGAGTACATGGCTGTTGTCGATGCCGGGAAAGAAGCTATATGGTTGAAGGGTTTGGTTAGCTCTTTGGGGATGGAACAAGAAGTGACCAAATTGCATTGTGATAGTCAAAGTGCAATTTATCTAGCCAAGGATCAGACGTTCCATTCAAGGACCAAACATATTGAAGTAAGGTACCACAGGATCCGGGAGTGGATCGAAGAAGGGCAGGTTGTTCTCCAGAAAATCGACACGAGTGAGAATCCTGCAGATATGATGACTAAGGTCGTCAATCGGGAGAAGTTCGAGTTGTGCTCGAAGCTTCTCAATGTCCTCAGAAATTGAGAAGGAGAAGCGCTCCGGGGGGTAGCGCCAAGTGGTGTCTCGTGTAGACACGAAGGATGCGGGTTAAAAGAAGACTCAGGTAACAAATCTAAACCAAGGTGGAGATTGTTGAATATTGGCTTATATTTGTTAAGGAAGCAAAACCAGGAAGAGTCGGTCGACCGAATTGGATTCGGTTCACCGACGCACAACCCAGGAGATTTTCGGCGAAGACGGGTCGGTCTACCAAATTGGATTCGGTCCAGCGACCCGAGGATTCCAGGCACTCCGTGTGTAGCTGGGATCGGACGACCGAATTGGATTCGGTCTACCGTCAGAAGGTCTCAAGCACTTCGGAACAACGGTTCGGTAAACCGTTGAGGGGATTTTTGGTGTTCCGAGAATCTGGAAAGTGCATGTCCAAGTTGGAACGGATTACCGAAGGTTACTCGGTCTACCGAAGGGTTGTTGGAATAGTTCGTTAGTTCGTGCAAGAAGCGTTCTCGCGGTCTACCGAGACGCGCGAGAATAGTTCCCTCGGCCAACCGAGAAGGATTCGGTTAACCGAATCGGAACAGGAATAGTTCCTGTTGAAGCATTCACGGTTAACCGAGCGAGCGTCGGTTAACCGTGCGCATGAATAGTTCTGCTCGGTTATTGCTTAATTTTAGCTCGGTTTTTGAGTCTATAAAAGAGTTGTTTGTACTTGCTCTTTCATAACATTGCATACAAGTTAGTTTCCTTCATTGTGAGTTGAGAGATTAAGGCTAGAGATAGATCTAGAGTGATTTGGAGGACCTATTGCCTCCAAGCGTTTGTAATCTCGATTGCTTCTCTTGTTGGAGAAGCGGAAGAAGGAAAGGAAACCCGCAGGAGACCCCCCAAGGACGTAGGCACGTTGCCGAACCTTGTAAAACGCGTGTGTCGTGGTTGTTTCAGGTGTGCATGTGTTCTTTGCTTGTTTTATTTCCATCTTGCTTGTGTTCTTGTTGTAATTGTGTTTGGGAGAGGGTCCGAAGTTAATTCCGCAATCAATATTCTATATTACGTGGTGCGTTTAATCCGTGTCGAGTTAGTGCATTGTTAGATCCCCCTCCCAACAGCTGGTATCAGAGCTTTGGTTGCACTTTCGATGGCGGAGGAAGCGCGGAACTTTTGGGTGGAGAAATTCACCGGGAAAGGGAACTTCTCAACATGGCAACGGAGGGTTCGTGCGTTGATGTCTCAGACGGACGGGCTACTGCTGACGTTGGATGGAGTGGAGAAGAAGCCGTCGAAGATGACCGACGAAAAGTGGGAGAGTCTGAATCTCCGGGCTATTGGAATGATCGAGTTGTGCCTCTCGGATGATTTGCTTTTCGAGGAATCGGCGAAGACCGCGGCAGAATATTGGAAACTTCTGGAGGAGAGGTTCATGAAGAAGAACCTTAGCAACAAGTTGAATCTGAAGCGTCAGCTGTACATGCTTCGGATGAAGGAGAACACACCGTTCATTGAGCATCTCTCGGTGTTCAATAAGTTGATAGCTGATCTGACTCAGCTTGAGGACAAGATGGAGGATGTAGACAAAGCAATGTTGTTATTGACGTCGCTGCTGGACTCGTATGAGAACTTGGTGAACATGATCATATATGGCAAGGATTCGTTGGTATTGGAGGAGGTCAAGGGCACGCTGATCTCCTACGATGCAATGAAGAATTCGAGTAGTAGCTCTTTCGAGAAGGGTGAAGGATTGATCGCAGCACCGGAAAGGGGCAGGACGGGTAACAAAGGAAGAAACAACGGTAAAGGGCGGTCCAAATCAAAGGGGAGATCCTTTGAATGTTTTTTCTGCAAGAAGGTTGGTCATATGAAGCGTGATTGTAGGGTCTTCAAGGAGTCGCTGCAGAAAGGAAAAGACAGGTACAATTCCGCCAGTGTGGTGGAGGAGAAGAACGAAGTCGACGTTCTAACGGTTTGTGCTGCAGGTATTGACAAATCATCATCTGGATGGATTTTGGATACAGGAGCATCTTTTCACATGTGCCCGGATAAGGAGTGGTTCACATCCTATGAGCCACTGAAAGGAGGGATCGTTGTTATGGGCAACGATGCGCCGTGCACTACCATCGGTATTGGTTCCGTACAGTTCAAGATGTTCGATGGGTGCATTTGAACGCTGACGGGTGTGCGTCACGTACCGGAGTTGAAGAAGAATCTGATTTCTCTAGGAGAGCTTGATACTCTCGGGTGGAGATGGTCCGGCGGGGACGGAAAGATTAAGGTCACTCATGGGGCGATGACAGTGATAAAGGGAACCAAGGTGGGCAACTTGTATTGGATGCTCGGGAATGCAGTAGCAGGAAAAGGTGCAGCAAATGTTGCACGCAACGAAGACAACACCGTACTTTGGCATATGAGGCTTGGTCATATGTCGGAAAAGGGTTTGTGTGAGCTACACAAACAAGGATTGCTGAAGGGTGTTAGGAGCTGCAAATTGGATTTTTGCAAGTATTGTGTCTTCGGTAAACAGCACAGGATTCGATTCAAGACGGCTATCCACAAGACGAAGGAAATTCTGGAGTATGTGCACTCAGACGTCTGGGGACCGGCTCAGGTTCGGTCAAAGGGTGGAGCCGAATATTTCGTCACATTCATAGACGACTTCTCAAGGAAGGTATGGGTTTATTTTCTGAAAAATAAATTTGATGTCTTTGATAAGTTTAAAGCATGGAAGGCCCAAGTAGAGAAGAGTACAGGAAAATTTGTGAAGTACTTACGGACAGATAACGGAGGTGAGTACACCTCAAGGGAGTTTGCAAGTTTCTGTGAGAAAGAAGGCGTCACGAGGCATTTCACTACACCGCGGAGTCCGGAACAAAACGGCGTAGCTGAAAGGATGAACAGGACACTATGCGAACGGGCAAGGAGCATGAGGCTTCATGCAAATCTGTCGAAGGATTTCTGGGCAGAAGCAGTAGATCTTGCATGCTATTTAGTAAATATCTCACCGTCATCAGCACTTGAATTAAAGATGCCTCAGGAAGTGTGGACGGGTGAGCTATTTGATTACTCGAGGCTTAGGATATTTGGATGCAAAGCCTATGCGTTGGTCGATGAGACACAACGGTCGAAGCTGGATTCGAAATCGAAGGAGTGCATATTCCTTGGTTACGATAGGACGGTGAAAGGATATAAGCTTTGGGATCCGGTGAGCAAGAAGGTACTCCTACGGAGTAATGTGGTCTTTGATGAGACGAGTTTGCTCAAGGGCCTTGAGGAGAAAGAGCAGCAAGAGGTTCCCGTGCAGGAAGACGAAATCGAAGTTGGGGTCACGACTTCAAGGGAAGAATCGAATCAAGAAGTTCAGCAGGAAACAATTGACTCACGAGTAGAGGAGGAAGCTGAGCAAGAGAGTATTGCTCAAGGAAGACAAAGGAGGATCACAAAGGCACCGGTGAGGTATGGTCACGATGATGCTAGTATTGCGTTTGCACTTGTTACCGAATGTGGGGACCCTTGCACATTCGAAGAAGCTATTGAGCAGGAGGACAGGAACAAGTGGATGGTGGCCATGACCGAAGAGATGGAGTCTCTTCATAAGAATCAAACTTGGGAGTTAACGGAGCTCCCCAAGGGAAAGTGCGCGATTGGGTGCAAGTGGATCTTCAGGAAGAAGGAAGGGTCATCTCCTATGGAGGAGATAAAGTATAAAGCAAGGTTGGTGGCAAAAGGATATGCTCAGAAGGAAGGGGTCGATTACAACGAGATCTTCTCACCCGTTGTAAAGCATACCTCTATTAGAGTGTTGTTAGCTATGGTAGCTATGGACAACATGGAGTTAGAGCAGATGGACGTGAAGACAACTTTTCTTCACGGGCACATAGAGGAAGAAATCTATATGAGGCAGCCGGATGGGTTCATCACACGAGGCAAGGAATGACAAGTATGCAAGCTGAAGAAGTCCTTCTATGGACTTAAACAATCGCCGAGGCAATGGTACAAAAGGTTCGATTTATTTATGATTAATAATGGTTTTGTACGTTGCGATTATGATAGTTGTGTATACTTGCGGAGTCTTGGAGACGGCACACACGTGTTCTTGCTTTTGTATGTTGATGATATGTTGATCGCGGCTAAGGAGATGAAGCATATAGATGATCTCAAACTGAAGCTTCACGGGGAGTTTGAGATGAAAGACCTCGGGAGTGCAAAGAAGATTCTCGGTATGGAAATCTCCAGGGATACCGAGAAAGGTGAAATTCTGCTCACTCAAAGGAGCTATATCCGGAAGATACTCGAGAGGTACAATCTCGAGAACGCCAAGCAGGTGGCCACACCTATTAGTGCTCACTTCAAGCTCTCGTTGAAGTGCATCCCCTCTACTGAAAAGGAAAGGAGAGATATGGAGAGAGTTCCATATGCTAGTGCAGTCGGATCCGTTATGTATGCTATGATCTGCACTAGGCCAGACATTTCACACGCAGTTAGCCTCGTGAGTCGTTATATGGCTAACCCAGGAAAAGAGCATTGGGAAGCGTTGAAGTGGCTGCTGAGGTACCTGAAGGGAACCATGGATGTTAGCTTGAAGTTCACCAAAGATGGAGCACAAAGGCAGGTGGAGGGGTACGTCGATTCAGATTACGCTGAAGATCTGGATAAGCGGAGGTCCACAACAGGGTACGTGTTCACTTTGGGTGGAGGTCCAGTGAGTTGGAGATCGGTTCTCCAACATACTACCGCGTTGTCAACAACGAAAGCGGAGTACATGGCTGTTGTCGATGCCGGAAAAGAAGCTATATGGTTGAAGGGTTTGGTTAGCTCTTTGGGGATGGAACAGGAAGTGACCAAATTGCATTGCGATAGTCAAAGTGCAATTTATCTAGCCAAGGATCAGACGTTCCATTCAAGGACCAAACATATTGAAGTAAGGTACCATAAGATCCGAGAGTGGATCGAAGAAGGGCAGGTTGTTCTCCAGAAAATCGACACAAGTGAGAATCCTGCGGATATGATGACCAAGGTCGTCAATCGGGAGAAGTTCGAGTTGTGCTCAAAGCTTCTCAATGTCCTCAGAAGGTGAGAAGGAGGGAGCTCCGGGGGTAGCGCCAAGTGGTGTCTCGTGTAGACACGAAGGATGCGGGTTAGAAGAAGACTCAGGTAACAAATCTAAACCAAGGTGGAGATTGTTGAATATTGGCTTATATTTGTTAAGGAAGCAAAACCAGGAAGAGTCGGTCGACCGAATTGGATTCGGTTCACCGACGCACAACCCAGGAGATTTTCGGCGAAGACGGGTCGGTCTACCGAATTGGATTCGGTCCAGCGACCCGAGGATTCCAGGCACTCCGTGTGTAGCTGGGATCGGACGACCGAATTGGATTCGGTCTACCGTCAGAAGGTCTCAAGCACTTCGGAACAACGGTTCGGTAAACCGTTGAGGGGATTTTTGGTGTTCCGAGAATCTGGAAAGTGCATGTCCAAGTTGGAACGGATTACCGAAGGTTACTCGGTCTACCGAAGGGTTGTTGGAATAGTTCGTTAGTTCGTGCAAGAAGCGTTCTCGCGGTCTACCGAGACGCGCAAGAATAGTTCCCTCGGCCAACCGAGAAGGATTCGGTTAACCGAATCGGAACAGGAATAGTTCCTGTTGAAGCATTCACGGTTAACCGAGCGAGCGTCGGTTAACCGTGCGCATGAATAGTTCTGCTCGGTTATTGCTTAATTTTAGCTCGGTTTTTGAGTCTATAAAAGAGTTGTTTGTACTTGCTCTTTCATAACATTGCATACAAGTTAGTTTCCTTCATTGTGAGTTGAGAGATTAAGGCTAGAGATAGATCTAGAGTGATTTGGAGGACCTATTGCCTCCAAGCGTTTGTAATCTCGATTGCTTCTCTTGTTGGAGAAGCGGAAGAAGGAAAGGAAACCCGCAGGAGACCCCCCAAGGACGTAGGCACGTTGCCGAACCTTGTAAAACGCATGTGTCGTGGTTGTTTTAGGTGTGCATGTGTTCTTTGCTTGTTTTATTTCCATCTTGCTTGTGTTCTTGTTGCAATTGTGTTTGGGAGAGGGTCCGAAGTTAATTCCGCAATCAATATTCTATATTACGTGGTGCGTTTAATCCGTGTCGAGTTAGAGAGGCAACAAGGTTTACGGCACACATCCCTCACACCCCGCTCGGTAAGAGAGGCAACAGTAATACAATAATACGCCTTCGTCGAAGGTGAAATCCGTCGCTCTCAAGGCCGGTAATCGACCGTCGCCTCGGAGCCGGTAGTCGACCTATACTCAACGGATCGCGTGTGGATAAATCCACCAACCTGCGGCAGATCGGTCGACCGCTACAAGCACACCGGTCGACCGGTCCTCCACACAGTACTCGGTACTGTACAAACAAGTGTATCGGTCGAACCACGCCAACCGAATTACCGACCCATCGGTCGAACAAAAGTCATCTAGCGGTCGACCGTTTGGATGGTCTACGCTATACCAATTTATATAATATATATATCCGACCGGTCGAACCAAGGGGTCGTTCAACCGATAACAGGGATTTCAACATTTTGCCTAAGTGGTATTCGGTCGACCGGAACTGCTATACAGTTCGACCGAAACATCACAGGCACTCTACTGCTTAATTAAAATACTCAGTCGGTCGATAGAAAGTTAAAGAGCGGTCGACCGTTTTGATGGTCAAAGCTCCCAACCGACTTAGCATCGAATAGATCGGTCGAACCAAGTTAAGGATGTTCGACCGTTTAATAAGTCAAAATCCCTAACCGACCTATTCTCATTGTTTTCGGTCGACCGGCTAAGTGGACCCGTTCGACCGATAACAGCATCAACCCCTTTTTCCCGCACAAATCTGGCATAACGGTCGACCGTCCATAGACATCATTCGACCGTTCGCGGGTGCAAATCAATATAATAATAGGATCGGTTGACTGCCCACAGGCACCGGTCGACTGATCGTCATCTTCAACCTCTGAATAGGTTGCAATCCGACGGGGAATTCGACACCAACGTCGATCCCCAACACTCACAAGGCATAAGTGAGCTATATTGAAGATTTGGCATACATTATTGACGGTCGTGGAAGCCTCCCAAGCTTTGGCAACCTCTACTCAACTTCTTCTTCTTCTCCTCTTCTTCTTCTCCTTCTCTTCTTCTCCTCTCCGAAACTCTCTCTCACTCTCTGCTGGATCAACTGAAGAAAACGTTTTTATTAAAATCTTATCTAACTATATATAATTACCTTTTAACTCACCACCTCCATCTCCTCCAATCCTACACCAACACCTCATCTCTCAATTCTTATCCAATTCCTCCACCTCATCCTTCATTAATCATGGCTTAATTAGGTTAATTAGGTTTAGTTTAGTTTAATTTAGGTGTTTAGATTAAGGTTATTACAATCTACCCTCCTTAAAAGATTTTCGTCCGCGAAATTCGAAGCAACTGACTTACCGGAATAACTCTGGATACTGCCTCCTGACATCCTCCTCGATCTCCCAGGTAGCCTCTCTGACACTGTGATGCTGCCACCTGACCTTCACCATCGGAATCGCTCTCCTCCTGAGCTGATGTACCATCTGATCCACAATCTCAACTGGTCTCTCATCTAATGACAAATCCTGCTGGATCTTCGGTACTGCTATCTCAATCACATGAGCTGGATCGGCCACGTACTTCCTCGGCATAGAAACATGGAAGACGTTGTGAAGTCCTGCGAACTGTGGTGGTAAAGCAATCCTATATGCCACCTCACCGACCCGATCCAATATCTCAAAAGGTCCGACATACCTCAGACTCAGCTTCCCCTTCTTCCCGAATCTCATCACCCCTCTGGAAGGTGAGATCTTCAGGAAGACATGATCTCCTGCCGCAAAAGTCAGCTCACGCCTCCGCGTATCAGCATAACTCTTCTGCCTGCTCTGTGTTGTAGCTAGGGGTGAGCAAAATTCGGTCCGGTCCGGGCACCCGGACCGAACCGAATTTTTCGGTCCGGACCGAACCGGACCGAATTTTTTCGGTCCGGTCTTCGGTCCACAAAATTTTGGAAATTCGGTCTTCGGTCCGGACCGGACCGAAAATTTAAGGGGAAAATTCAGGTTTTGGACCGACCCGGACCGGACCGAACCGAACCTATTCGGTCCGGTCTTCGGTCCGGACTTCCCGAAAATTCGGGTTTCGGTCCGGTCCGGTCCTGGACCGAAGCTCACCCCTAGTTGTAGCTAGTCGTCTCCGAATCACGTCGACCTTCTCTGAATATAACTGTATAATGTCAGGTCCGACTAGCTGTCTCTCGCCCACATCACTCCAGCATACCGGCGATCTACACGGCCTCCCGTATAATGCCTCATATGGTGTCATCCCAATACTCGAGTGGTAACTGTTGTTGTAGGCGAACTCTATCAGCGGCAAGTGCTCATCCCAATGTCCGGCCCAGTCAAGTGTACACGCTCTCAGCATGTCCTCCAATGTCTGTATCGTCCGCTCTGACTGGCCATCTGTCTGTGGGTGGAAAGCTGTGCTAAACTTCAGACGTGTCCCCAGTGCTCTGTGTAGACTCTCCTAAAATCGCGAAGTAAATCTGGGATCTCTATCTGAAATGATACTGACTGGTACACCATGAAGTCTGACAATCTCATCAATATATAACTTAGCTAGACCCTCCAGAGCAAGAGTGGTCTTAATAGCTAAGAAATGCGCCGACTTGGTCAGTCGATCGACTATAACCCAAATCGCATCGTGGAATCTCCGTGTGGTATTCGGTCGACAGTGTGGTATTCGGTCGAACCAAGGGGTCGTTCAACCGATAACAGGGATTTCAGCATTTTGCCTAAGTGGTATTCGGTCGACCGGAACTGCTATACAGTTCGACCGAAACATCACAGGCACTCTACTGCTTAATTAAAATGCTCAGTCGGTCGACCGAAAGTTAAAGAGCGGTCGACCGTTTTGATGGTCAAAGCTCCCAACCGACTTAGCATCGAATAGATCGGTCGAACCAAGTTAAGGATGTTCGACCGTTTAATAAGTCAAAATCCCCAACCGACCTATTCTCATTGTTTTCGGTCGACCGGCTAAGTGGACCCGTTCGACCGATAACAGCATCAACCCATTTTTCCCGCACAAATCTGGCATAACGGTCGACCGTCCATAGACATCGTTCGACCGTTCGCGGGTGCAAATCAATATAATAATAGGATCGGTCGACTGCCCACAGGCACCGGTCGACTGATCGTCGTCTTCAACCTCTGAATAGGTTGCAATCCGACGGGGAATTCGACACCAACGTCGATCCCCAACACTCACAAGGCATAAGTGAGTTATATTGAAGATTTGGCATACCTTATTGACGGTTGTGGAAGCCTCCCAAGCTTTGGCAACCTCTACTCAACTTCTTCTTCTTCTCCTCTTCTTCTTCTCCTTCTCTTCTTCTCCTCTCTGAAACTCTCTCTCACTCTCTGCTGGATCAACTGAAGAAAACGTTTTTATTAAAATCTTATCTAACTATATATAATTACCTTTTAACTCACCACCTCCATCTCCTCCAATCCTACACCAACACCTCATCTCTCAATTCTTATCCAATTCCTCCACCTCATCCTTCACTAATCATGGCTTAATTAGGTTAATTAGGTTTAGTTTAGTTTAATTTAGGTGTTTAGATTAAGGTTATTACACTATGTCTGAGTTTCCCATAAGAAAATCTCGTATGTCAAACTCCTAAATGCGTAACTTAACAAATACATGACATGATATGAAATGCAATAAAACACCGCCAACTGGGTTCCAGTGACCTCTCTCCCAACCACAGTTGACACAAAACAGACCGGTCTCAAGGGTCCTCTCACCCCAACCCCACAACCACACATGCACACCAGGCACCCGCTCCGTAGAGACACAACCATGATCTCTCTCAGGCCGGAATGTCTATATCGTCGCCCCAAAAAGGTCGGGAACTCGTTGCCCTCAAGGTAGATCAAAATAAAAACTCAAAACCACAATAGCACATGCAACCGATGCACAACTGGCCAGAAACTGTCGAATAAAACCCCACTCCGGACGACCGAATCCCATCCAGAGGAATGACCCAACCAAAAAATCCACCAACCGGTCGAACGGCAAAGGGGACCCGTTCGACCGAAAACATCTAGTACAATCTTTTTCTGGTTCAAACAAGCGCAATCGGGCGAACAAATAAGGTCAATGGTCGACCGAAAAAAGACAGTAAATTCATATCTGGAATAAATTATACCGGTCGACCGAAACTACAAGGTTCGAACAAACTTTAAGTTAAACTTAAGTCATTGGTCGAACGAGATCTCAGGGCGGTCAACCATTTTATGGTCTACACCTCCAACCGACTTAAAGCAATGCTTTCAGTCAAACGGCAAAGGGGACGCGTTTGACCGGAAACTCCCAAGGTCTTCATCCTCTCGCTCACTGTGCCAACCCGGTCGACCACCCAAGGTATCGTTCGACCGGTGCAAGATATAAACGCCCAAAATACACTACGACCGGTCGACCGTTGCAGTGTTGAATTATGCTACACAACTCCGACGAGTTTTTCGACCTACCGTCGACTACTCAAACACTCACTTTAGCCTAAGTGAGAATAAAAGTAAAGTTTGACATACCTTGAAGGCTTGTAGAAGCCTTTGAAGAATCGCTACGAGCGTTTCCTCGAGAAAATGAAATCTCCGGCGAAACCCAACCGAGCAACCAAATCCACGCCTATCCGGAGCCTCCGGCTTATCTTTTATATTCATCTCCACCCTCCACCTCAACTTCTCCAATCCATCTCAGCCGTCCAAACCTAACTCTCTCAAATCAACACCTACGCACCATTTAACCCACTAAGTAAGGGTTAGGATATTACACAAATCCTCGACCAAATGTTGCCTTTGGCAACTTGACAAGAATTCAACCAAGTGCATTCTGAGGCTGCATTGATAGGCATCATAGACACAATTTGACTATTGATTACATTCCACATGTTAGTTAAGTTCTAGTGAAACTATTATTAAAGATTTACTCATGGTTTATTTTGTTATAGGAATTGAAAAGTAGAGATCAAAACGCTGATGAAGAATATACCTCTATGCCGGTTATACCATTTTCGGAGAAATGGCATGAAGAAAAAGAAAGTGAGCTTAGAAGAACACCTACAAGCTGATTTTTATCACATTTTGATCCATGTTGAATTCTCTTTAGTTTGATCAAACAATGTTGTGGGACTTAGATTTACCAGCTCCTACATCTGTTACAGAATTGCCTGTGTTGGACAAGTTTACAATTTGTTGTTCTTTCTGATGAAGTTGACAAGAATTCAACATTTATAATGCCTTTCTTAAATTTGGAAGATGTTATGAGACACTGGAGTTCTTGAAAAAAGTGTTACTGCCAAAGTTTGTAATGCTGTACTATTTTCTTATATTGCCATTTTAAAATTGGAAACATAAGTTTTAAGTTATTATCATACTCTAGGGTTACATTGGAAGCTTCAGACGTTTCCTAAGCAGTAAGATATCAATGTGTTTGTTTAGGGATGTGATCTTGGTAGCAACCTCAATTTCAACCAAATGAATGTTGATTTCAAATTGCAAAACACGCACTATGCCAACAGTGAGTTTTCATGTTTCTGTAGCTTATAATTTTAACTGGTTATATAACTGAATCTGATTTGTGCCTATAACTAAAATAACAGTTCACTATTTCAATTTGAGATTCCCTCCAAGGCTCTAAATCTTGCTATAATGTCATGCCTCTATCATTTTCACTATGTGACTCCTTAACTACACCTAATCTAAAAATTTCTTGCATTTTCCTACTAAAACGAAGAATCATATCAATATCTAGATTTGAAAAGTTTCAAAAATGTCAGTGTGCCAGCCAAGCATAATACCAAATACCTACCATCCATTCTCTCCGCTGACATGATTTGTGACCATCAACTCCACCATGGTTAAGGGGGGAAAATCTGATTATGCACGTACATATCACATTCATTTTAGAAAACACAATTAATAACAACGAGAAATAACGAACAAAATTCTGATTGTCATGGCTATTTGCAGTTTCTTCATTCGATATATGAGAATTTATAAGATGACCAACAACAAAGGAACCAAACAAACATAGAAACCTAATGTACGACCAAAAAACTACAATTTAGACGCATACCAAGTAGTCGTGATTCGATCAGCTATATATGGAGTCCATTCCTAGACGAAGCCAGAATCGCTTTTACCACTGGATGACGATGAAGATGACGACGATTATGAAGATGATGAATATTTTGAGTCTATGAGTTTGATTAGGAATGTGAAGTGGTGGAAGGGGATGGGTTGTTTCGACAACCTATTGTTGTATTCCAGATATTAATATGTTTACCTGTTTATCTACATTTGATGTATGGTGCAGATCGCACTTCAGTTAGGGTTTAAATACCTAGAACTCTCTCCTTTTTTTGTAACCTTATTACGAAATAGTTGATTAAGTTTAGAGAATTAACTATAGTTTTTCCCGCAAAGGTTTCCACGTAAAATCGTTTTGGGTTGTGGTGTGTTTTTCCTTCGATTTTATTGTCGTGTGACCGTCTCCTACATGACGAAATCCCACAGAATAAACATGATGAGACTAGAGAAAACATGATAAGTTGATTGAAGAGCATACCAGTTACCAGCTTGTGTGGCTAAGTCAGGCTAATTCAGTTCGGAGATCCTTACATATTTTACCTGCTAGAGTGGGAAATTCTTGAGTCCATGTTACAGGTGGTAGTTATGATTTATAACTACCACTCACCAGATACCACGCATTACATTCAAAGGGTCGTTAGTAGTTAGGCCATCCCTTAACGCAGTAAAAACTGCGGTCATCCTGCGGTCGTTGAATAAAATATTACTTTTTTAACAGAAAAACTTCGGTTGTAGATGACCCGTTCAAACGACCGGGTCGACGACCCGGTCATCAAATATTTTATTATTTTTTGATTTTTTGATTTTTTTTTATTTTTGTTTTGATTTTTTTAATTTTTTTGTTTGAGTTTTTTTATAATTTTTTTTTTGAAAATTCGTTTTATAATTGTTTTGATTTTTTAGAAATTTTTTAATTTTTTTTAAAATTTTTACCAAGATGGACCCCGAAATGATGTGGAGGAGAGAGGTAGGTTGTTGTGGGTTGTGTTGGGTTGTGGTTAAGAGATGAATAGTGTAGGAAAGAGAAGAAGGTGGGTTGAGGAAAGAGAAAGCTGATGTGGAAGAGAGAGAAAGCTGATTTTGAAGAGAGAGAGAGCTGATGACCGGGTCGTCCAGGTCATGGTCAGTGATGGCCTTATAGGCATATCACGTGGAAATTCTCTACTTACAGAATTTCTTAATTTTACTACAGCAAGCTTTAGCCATCACATAACTAAAAACTCAAACCAACAAACTGAAATACATTCTCTAATTGAGCAGTGAAATGATATAACTGTTGCTCATGTCACACCTTGCAAGCAAAAGAGCAGTAGAGAGTTTAATTTTCATCCATTTATTGACGAATTACTCATATCTTAATGAACAGAGAGTTATCTACTGCTCTTTGGCATGCAAGGTATAACCAGATGAACAACTAATTAAGATCGTAATTAAAAACTCAAACTCAAACTATATACGTTAAATAGATAGTTGTTACTCACATTACACCTTACAAGACAAAGAACAGTAGCGTTTTCGTCCCATTTATCCGACCGAAGTAAGATATAACAACGGGGAATAGTCACTAATGATCATTGTCATGCAAGGTATAACCTAATGAGGAACTAATTAGGATGAGAATGTGTGCAAGTCGTGAACAAATGGCTTTATTTATAACCCAAGTTCAGAAAATCGAATTTGATTTGGTCAGACTAATTCCTACAAAATAGGTAACTAACTTAGAATAGGTACAATTAGTTATGGTTCAACTTTAAATAACTGACTCATTCGAAATATAAAATCAATTTTATTAGGAAAGTTAGTTACCATTTAACTTTGAATAAAAGGTAAATGTAGTTGCTAAATTCAAGGACGAGTTGTATCTGGACTCTGGTTGTCCTTAATTTTAGGCGACTATTTCATATCAATATTGTTGATTATTTGGAAATAAATTACAATGTTTCTTCTTACATTTGGTCAATTGAATAGGATCTATAAACTTGGTTGCATTTCATAGTCCTTAACTAAATTCACAATTCTTTAAAATAAACACATATTTGGTTGATATTTAGACGACTCTTAACTGAAAGGTGTGTTGTTTACAATTCGGAAAGCTAATCTAAAATGATAGAACTCAATCACAAATAAGCAAAATGGTTTGGTTCAATTTGACAATTAATTAACTATCTTTACTGTTTTGATCAATTGATCTGTAAGTGTTTTTCCTTTGTAATTAATTAGGTTGATTAGTTATTGTTTTTCATGATCCGATAGCCTCCCATGGACTCCCTCTATGCTAGACTATTTCAAAAGACGACGACTATTAATGTGCAAACATTACGGATACAGGATGTATTAAATGGGCAACGGTGCATATGTGAACTCATAATTTGAAAATCATATCCATATCCTACTCGCTCTGTCGATTTATAGCCGAATGACCTCTTAATTTAACACGATACACGTTAAAATTTGGTAATATACAAAATCGTTCAATTTTTTATACAAATATAATTTCCAAACACATAAATATACATATACCAACTGAAACAGACGGTTAGACATATCAAAGTAGTCCCATTTACACTTTTTAAATCTTAATTAGTTACAGCATTCACTTCTCATGATATAGACATGCTTTGGGGATTGCACCCTTTACATGAGCAAAACTAACAATTGACCAACACCTATCAATTTCATGGGTTTATATAAGGTAGAAATCTATGATTTCAAACTCCAAAGTCATTGGAGTAAAGCAGTCTCTCGACAATGGTATCATCAACAACTCACCTCGGAGCTATGTTAATGGTATTACTTCTGCTCTCACCAACACTGGCCTTCCAGAGCAAAGACTTCAAAAAGTGCAGGCACGAATGCATGATGAATTACAACTATTGCGAGAGCAAAGATTGTCGAAAGCTTCCTCGTGGGTCGCCTCCATCTAAATGCCAAATCCACTGCAAGATCGACTTGAAAGCTTGCAATACGAAATGCAAGGAAAATAAAATCCCGAATGAGAAAGGAAAAAATATGATTTTTCACCGCGAAAAGTAGGACATAGCATTTGGTTTATGTTTCCATGAGATCTATATTGTATGGTTTTGAGAATTTTCAAGTTTAAGCATGCAACTTGTTTTCTTTTTCTTTTTGAAAATTTATGCAAGCACTAATTTTCAAAAAATAAATAAATTTGTTCGTACTTCTGTTGTTTGTTGCTTTATTTAAGATGGTGTGATGATTTTATGGATTTTGAAGTCTAAAAATGTAGCATGTTAATAACTTTGAGTGGTAGTTAGACATCGTTTAAGGTCGATGAAAGCGTTGGAAGGAGAAAAATAAGTTAAAATGATATTTATTTGGCAAAAAAGTTTTCTAATTTATTATTTAATAAATAAGATAATAGATATGCTCTTGTTTGTTTTCCTAAAAAAGATAAGTCTTATTTCATTCTCATACCCCTTCAATTCAAGATAGAAGTATTAAACAACCATATGGTTGATATCTTGTTCTAGTGTTCAACACAACTCCATTCTTCATCCTGTTATCCACTAAAAATAGAATGGAGTAACATAAGATATTCTTGAAAGTAGAACTGAATTTTTGAACTATTTGCAGTGAGAATATGAATTTCAGATCCTACAGTGTTTTGCAGTGTTGAAAGAAAGTTTTCGAATAATGGACTTTATTATTAAAATTTTCAAGAAACTCAGGACCATGTATTGACTGAAACAATAACAGCAAACAAACCTTTTTTCCTTGAAACAAACTGAGCTTAAAGATTTGTCTGTCAACCAAATTAGATACATAAGCCTCAACATCAGGCAACTAGTCCAGAGGGGTCAGTCCCAAGCATTGCAAAGATGGGGTTTAATTTGACGACGATCTCCTTAGGCTTTTCAAGAATTGCAGACCTCTGGTCTTGGCTCCTAAAATACCTGCCCAATAAATGTAGGTAAGTCAAGCATGTCAAGAATCGACTTTCTTTAACAATCACAGTAGGCATGATTGATCAGCCAATCTATCGGTTCCAAGAATTTGGCAGGAATGAAACAGTTACAGAATTCAAAATACCAAACGAAACTATTAGCAATGACATTTAGTCTTTGACTTGTAACTGCCAACTCCCCTTCAGCAACAAGAACTGACCACAAGTGCCTCAAGAATGTCAAACAATATTATTATCTTTTGCTAATTGGTAACATATTTTCAGAACAGAAAATGAAAGTAATAAATTCAAGCTCACGAGTCAGAGTCACATCTACATATTATTTTAGACAAGAATTATATTTAGACTTTTCATGGGATTAAATAGCATAATCCAACCACCACAACTAACTGAAGTAACACAAGAGAATCATAACAAACAAGAAAAAGAAAAGAGATCATACAAATAAAAATAATTATGCCACCCTTTTATCTCATTAGGGCTATAAAAGCTAACACATTCTTACAGTGACTTTCACTTTAGTCTCTCCACCACTCTCAGAGGGTATTCACTAATCGCAATTCCTTGGTTGCACTTCTCTTTCCATCTCTGGACTACTTCCCTCTAAACTCTGTTTCTCTTGCAGATAAGTTGCAATCTGATTTGTTCCCTCGAATTCAAGTTTGGGTCAGAGCCTTAGAGGTATTATCTCATATGTAAAATTAGATTACATTTCGATCCGATTTTTCCATACGATTTTGCATCACTTTAGTTCATTTGATCATTTCCGATCTTCTGCAACTGAGTATGATCTGAAGATTCCATTTTCAAGGTGGCAAAAATGTGAAGTCTCATATGTTAATACTCTTTTCTATCCCATTTGTCGGTTCAAGTCAATCTTTTATGTGGTCTAATTACGGATATTCTTTTCATTATGGGATTTCTTTATTTTGTTGTAACAATTTTCTTTGGCAGTTTATCTCAAGATTAGAATGTCATTCTAACTCAAAACTGTTTGTAGATGGATCCTGCTCAGCCAGTGGCAGAAGGGCAGACTGAGAATAAAAAATGGTTAGGTTCTTTAATGAACACAAAGTTCTTCGGGGACTGTGAAGTACATGGTAGTAGGGAAAAGTTTTACTGCATCCATTGTAAAAAAGCAATGTGTCAGCAATGTCAATCAAAATTTCACAAAAACCGCAATGGCCACAAGTTTTTGCGAGCACTACAAAAAGAAGACTTGACGGTCTTGCAAGTCAATGAGATGAACCTAATAGATTGCTCTAACATCCAGGTATTGAAGCTCTGTTCAATAAATGAAGAAATTAATGAAATTTTAGCACCTCCTAAGTCCTAAGTTTCTTACAATAATATCTTAAGCCGGGTTCATTTGTTGATTATGCACATCATTCAATACGTTTATCAATAAAATATATCTTCTTTAAACAGTTCTTGAGCGTCAATAAATCGGATGTTGTACGCATAAACCCAAAGCCTGGTCCGGAACGTAGACCCTGTGAGAGCTGCTTTACAAGCATAGAAGGAGGAAACCACTACTACTCTTTGGAATGCAAGGTATAATGTGAGAGAAAAAACTAGCATTTCTTAGAAAATTTATCCTGTTTGTCGATTTGGGTCATTAATTATGTTCAAAATGCAACCGGTAAAATTGTATCACGGTGAGATTAAAGAATGGCTTATGTTATAGGTCAAACGTAGTCCTAGTCAACTATATATCCATGATGTCACTCAATCATCTACATTGTTCCACAACTCCTGAAGCATCTTTTTTTTAGGAGTTAAATGTGAAAATGCCGATAAATATTATTGCGACACTTCTGCACCTACAAAAAGGAAGAGCAGGAGGAAGAACACACCTACGAGAGCACCTTTCAGCCTATTTTTTTCCCGCAGCCTGCTTCATGGTCATGAAATTTATGTTGTTTGATTAAATACTTCTCAGTGACTTGGATTTTGCCGGTGCATTTGCACAATTTACATACGTCCTTCATTTGTTACATTGTACGTATTAAGGAAAAATGTTACCTCTTGTTCTTTCCATACTAAGTTTACCACTTCCTAAGCTGATAAACCATTCCAAAATATTGAACCTTAACCAACTTTTGAGAGAACTTTAATGTTGCACCCCTTTGTGGCCTTCTCATTATGTTTTTGTTTTGTTTTGTTGTAATCATTTTATTTGGCAGTTTATCTTATGATTAGAATGTCATTCTAACTCTCAATTTTTTGTAGATCAATGCTGATCTGCCAGTGACAGAAGGACAGGCTGAGAACCAAACATGGTTAGGTTCTTTAATGGAGACAGAATTCTTCACGGACTGTGAAGTACATGAAAGTAGTATGAAAACGTTTTACTGCATCAATTGTGAAAAAGCAATATGCAAGCAGTGTCGATCAGAATCTCGCAACTACCACCAAGGCCACAGGTTCTTGCAAGCACTAAAAGAGGATCAGATACTCTTGCGAGTCCATGAGAAGCAAAACCCAATAGATTGCTCTCAGATCCAGGTATCGAAGCTCTGTTTAGTAAAAGAAGAAATTAATGCAACTTAAGCACCTCCTAAGTTTTCTAACAACAATTTCTTAAGTCGGGTTCAATGTTGATTATGCATATTGTGCAAAAAGTTCATCAATAAAGCATTTCTTCTTTAAACAGATCTTGAAGGCTGGTAGTTCGGATGCTATACGCATAAACCCAAACTTCGGTTACCATCTCAGAGAAGGCAGTAGATACTGCGACAACTGCTTTACAATCATATCAGAAGGAAACCTCTACTGCTCTTTGGCATGCAAGGTATAATGTTAGAAAAAACTTGCATTTCACTGCTGAATTAGAAGATATATTCTGTTTATCGGTTTGGATCATTAATTATGTTCAAAATGAAAGTGGTAAAGCTGTATTATGGTGGGATTAAGGAATGACTTCTTTATTACTTAATTAAAGAATAAGTTGTTTCTTTTGTTGTAGGCCAAATGTAGTCCTAATGAGCTATATCTCAATGATGTCACTCAATCATCTACATATTCCACAACTCGTGAAGCATCCTCTTCAGGAGTTAAACGTGAAAATGACGATAAATATGATTGCAACAGTCCTACACCTACAAAAAGGAAGAGCAGAAGGAAAGACACACCTACGAGAGCACCTTTCAGCTGATTCTATTTTGCATTCCGCTTTGTGTTCTGGAATTCATGTTGTTTCATGAAATACTTTTCAGTGACTACGATTTTGCCTGTGTATTATCACAATTTACATGCATCCTTCATTTGTTACGTTGCACATATTGAGGAAAATGTTACCTTTTGTTCTTCCAGATTAAGTTTACCTTTTCCTTTGCTGATAAACATTCCAAAATATTGAACTTCAACTTGTGATGCACATACAATTTTAAATGTAACTAACTTTTGAGAGAAATTTAATCTCGCACCCTTTCTTACCTCTTAATTGTAAAATTAGATCACACCAATAGTGATGTTGTAATGGCAGGAAAGTGAATGTAGACCTCCACAAAGAGGTAAGATCATTAGTTCATTACGTTTATATGTTTCTAAGATCACCCCAAGCAATAAGAATCTCATCAACATGTTTTTGCAATTTCATTACACATTTAGAATGAATAAATCTGGTAGGACAAGAAATTTGGATAGGGTATTGTAAAATTAATTTACATCCCCAGACACCCAGTAGGTATAATGATGAGTAGCATGTAATACCAAGTTTGGCAAGATAGTGGTAAAAGAAGAAGATGATGTTTTTCTTTAATGTTGGTATAGCAAAATTAACCCTCGAGATTACAAATTGTGGCTACTTTGTACAAAAGGTTATGGATTAAAAGTTAAAATGTTGTCCATGTACACTGAAGTCATTTCATATGTTAGACTAGGTTTAGTAATTTAGTTGAGAAAACATGTTAACAAATTTGTATAAATTTGAACTTTGGCAGCTTTAATTAATCATAGGGTGCTTAGTCCAAACTAGTGTCGGTTGCTGACAAAATACAGCGTCAAAATCGATACTAAAACAACAATGGAAAAGCTGATTTGCAGTTAGATTTTTTTTTATCAATACTGTTTTTAGAATTTTAATTGTCAATTTCCACTGTGTCAAAGATTAAGTTGTTTTTTGACATTTGGAGCATCATGGACTATATCAAATGGTTATTTAAACGATCTGCATTTCTTTTATTGTGGAATCGCAGATGATCAATTGCATTTGCATCATTTGGGTCAATTGGAAATAACCTCACTGTTTGACAGTGGTAGGGTTGCGTACATCCGACCCCCCATTACCTCACTTAGGCAGGAGCCTCTTCTGAGATATTGGGGTTATGTTGATGTTGATGACTGTTTTTAGAATTTTAAATGTAGGTTGAATTCTTCTTTACTTGGTTGTCAATTTTAGGTCGCCCTTCTGGATAAATTAGGTTAGCTTATTTAAGCTTTGGTTCAAAGCATAGAGTTCAAGCTCGAATTAAGCTCGAACTCATTTTTAATGTCAGGCCACAAGCCTAACTTGAATGGTTGAATTCAGCAGTAAACATGAATTGCAATCCACTCCACTAGCAATTCATGAAAATTAGAACTAGTTCAAACAAGTTTAGTGACTCCTACAACATCAATGTCACCCCAAAGGCTCTAAGAGGCTTCTATCCTTGGTGATGTAAGGGGGGATCAGATAAGGAACCTTGCCATCCCATAACATAGACAATGTTTAGTGACTTTTACAACCCTTAGCAAATTGTTATGTGGGTGAATTTTTTATTGAGATTGAAATTGAGAGAAGATATAAAAGCCTTATTGATGAACTCCAAATACAATTGTGGGGGTAAAACTAGACTTCCTGGACATGCAAAAGAAATCTAAGATGATAGATAACGTAAAAAGAGAAGCAAAGTACTTGTATGCTGCAACCACATATGTATTCAAACCAAATGCATAGTATACGATACGTAAAAAAACCAACCTGCTAAGAATTGTGTGGTTGATAAGAGGATCATTTATTCGACCACAGATTCAGAAGTGGTTTACCCTTTTTGCATGCAATAACACTTTCCCATGCTAGCTCCCTGAGTACTCCTTCAATGGTTTCCACACTCAGACATGCATCAATGACCTGCATTATAGCTAGAGAGTGAGAAACAGATACCAGCTTTAAAAGTAGGACTTGATTCACTTCCAGAAGGCAGCATTAATTATTTACTTATTTTTTCCTTTTTTGTCGTGATTCTAGGAAAAGATGCCAGTTAATATCACTGAGGAGTTAAACTAACAGTACGTCTCTTGATCTGCTAGCAGCCAGGAACATTGTTTAGAATTTTGCATATGTGGACTACATTAAACACATAAACTATGTCACCGTGCGAGTGTGCGACACACACTTCACAAAATTCATGGTATAAAAAAGGCAAAGTGCTCAGATAAAATTAATAAATTATCTCAAACTGTTAAAGTATGTGAGCTATGCATTATTGCACGACAGTGTGAGACAGAATGTATCGTGTAGTTGGATATTCTATGTGATGGTCACATGCCATACTTATAAAGTATACCAATTATACGTTGTGCATGCATCACACATGAAAAACATTGATTAGAAGTTGTAAGTGATGGGGGAAAAAATGATAACATCGAATATAAAACGGTGTTTCCTACAAAGAGGGGCACTATCATTTGCGGACTGTAGTTTTATCAGCATGTCATTGCCCTTGAAAATACCTTCCATGTAGTATCACGAAGTAAATGATAAGTATGAGCAACTTTCCTTTGATATTCAAGCTGCTCATATCTCTCGTTACCATACCCTGCCCTTTCAGCAGCTTTCTGAATGACAAAACCAAAGAAGATGAAAATTAAAATTAAAAAAAACTTTCGGCAGCTTTCTGCAGCAATTAATATAACATCTTTCAAAAAGCAATTCCACCATTATTCAACAGAGTAAGAACAATAAAAACTACAACCCCAAAGGACCAGCACAAAGGTCAGTGATGCATATGTTTAAAAAGTGCACTGGCTATTACCTCTGGTTCAATATCCAGATAAATCACTAAATCTGGAGCTATCAGTCCAACCTCAGGTGCCTGGAAAAAAACACAATATCATATCACTATCAGTTTACGAATTATGAAGGTACCAATCAGTGTACATGTTGTTTAGGACAATAACAGTCATGCCTTGCACCATCCAATATCCAGCCCTTTAGACGCAGAGAAAGCAACCCCTGAGTAAGAGTAACGGTCAACGATAAGGGATGTTCCACTTCTCAGCTTGGCCTCCATTAATGACCTGTACAATTTATAATCGCTGAGACACAGAAAACGATAGAATAGGTGCACATACATTTGATCACCTTGGTACACGCCAAATAAATTAAATAATATAATTAAATAAAAACGGTATACATGTTTGGTTTTCCAAAACATGTAAATTTTCAGCATTTATCATGAGCATTGCTTCCTTAATACTGTTAAAGCACATTTCAGCTCTGCAGATTGCTACTCTTAGATGCCTTTCACGAATCTACATGTAATTTCTAAGAATACCTTTTTTCAGGGTAACAAACACAGTAGAGAAATTATCGGTCATCCAACAGTAGAAAGCATTTCTGATACAAAAATAAAAATAAAACAAGTGTTTAGAGTTAGCATGATATTTCACATAAATATTATGAATTTCTCATAGACTGTCCAACCCCAACACCGAAGGTCATCTGAGCAGTGGCACTAATGATGTATACAGTCACAAGACAAGGTGACTATAATTCCATGTATAATAGGTAGATGCTAGAATGGTTGCTAAACAAAAAGAAACAATTATAGTTGGAGTACGAACCTCTTTTCCCATCGATTTGCACTGAATAGTAAATGGATCGTCCTATCATCGAGCTCTGATTTATTGGCGAGATAAGAAGATATCATCTCACCAACACCAGTATTCCTGTCAGGAAAGCGCCATGCCTCAGTAGATAAACCCTTTTCTTGCAGGTAGGAGGCCAAGCTTTTACACTGCGAGGTTTTTCCACTGCGGTCCAAACCTTCTAGAACAATCAAGGCACCACGTGAACCACTTTTACCAGCATTTTCCATTTGTAATTGCATTGAATAACCCTTGCTCGAGAAGCCCGGACAACACCTCGAGTCTTTCGATCTTCCTGCTAATCCCAAAGTTCTGGAAATAGAAATAATTGTAAGGGCAACCAATGTACAATGTAACACTTCTTGATGAAGAAATTTTCTGAAATAGGTAGAGATGAGATCATATAAAAAGCTCAAAAACTGGTTGTCTTAAAAATATATACAAAAGAGATCCTCCCACATCCTGAAACAAAACTACAGTCACAAATCTAAGCGACATAAAGGTCAACGTCAAATGCTCTCCAACCAGCAACTCTCCTTCCTGTGGTAATGTCTACATCCTTCCGTAACCACTTACCCTCCATTGATTTAGTTCAGAACAAAAACTTGTTTCGTGCCTTCCAAATGTTACACCAGAAGGCATGCACTCAGATGCCAAAAACATTTACTCTGACGTATATACTCGTAAATTACATGGCAACAAAACGAAAAGGTAAAAATGCATAGTATTTTGAAAGAATGGGGAAAAACTCAGCATGTCTGCATGTGTATTTGTGTAGAATTTGGCGCCCACACTGGAAAAATTTTGTACCTCCCTGCTTGTCTCTTAGGAGAGCATGTAGACGGAAAAAATGATGGCTATAGCAGCTAAAATCTACATCTCTATCGTAAATCATGATCATAACCATGTTTGCGGAGGCCTTTCAAGGCCCTCATAAGCACAAATGACAAAATATAATGTTTTTTTTATCAATAACCAAGTATGTAGAGGCATTTGAAGGCCCTATTAAGTACAAATGACAAAATATAACAATCGTTTGATCAATAACCATATTTATGGAGGCATTTTAAGGCCCTCTTAAGCGCAAATGACAAAATATAATGTTTTTATCAATAACCAAGTATGTGGAGGCACTTTAAGGCCCTCTTAAGTACAAATGACAAAATATATAATTTTATTATTATCAATAACATTGTTTTTGGAGACATTTTTTTATCAATAACAAAATGTAACAACGCAAAGCCATTGAAATCACACAATATGCAGCATGATTGTAAGTGTAGCTGACACGTCGGTCCAACTACATCGCAGCTAATGAGATCGAACGTCACCTGAGAGTGATAGGAAACCGGATGCAATGCATGTGTCGTGAAATACACTAGAAGAAGACGCCAGCCATTATCTGATCCAAAATTCAAACGGATCAAAAAAACCAAACCAACAATTAGCTAAAAAAATGCAAAACAAAAATACGTCCAATACTTGCTTCTCAAAAATACCACTGAATGAGTGGTTGTGGTGGAAATTAGTGACTAAAGTGGGTATTATAACTACAAACATCGTTTTGGAAGCTGAAATTGATCTCAACGAAACCTAAAAAAAACAGAAAGTGACTTTAGGGTTTGATGTACTTTCCTCTTGGTCTAGATCGTGGTGGGAAAATTAGGGTTTCGGAAGGGGAAAGGTGGGGAGTGGGAAAAGGGGAATTTTGGTTTGGTTTGAAAGGGAGGGATTTGGATTAAAAATTAAATTGGGTCTGTGTTGGGATTTGGAAGTTTAATAGGCTTTTAGGAGCCGTTTCCAGTCCAGTAAAGCACAATTCTTCCAGTCCTATTATAAAAACAAAACAAAAAAACATTAATTTATGCAGCATCACAGATTCACAGTTAATACCTGGCCAAATCTAAAACAACAGAACCAGATCAACATCTAAGAGAATAAAAATTGTCTTTTTACTTACTTACTCACTCACTCCAAGCTGGGTGGTCGGGGAATCGAAGGGCCGCCGCAGGGGGAGCGGGGAGGGGCTGGACCACGCTGGTTGGGTTTCAAAGGGAAAAGTGGGGCAGGTTTGCAGGTAAAAGCCACCGCATTGACCATCCTCGTTATTAGGGGAAAAAAACGTGGTGAGCGCATTATTATTTCTTACCAAAAGTCTAAAAAGTTAAATAAAAAACGTCTTGCCCCGTCTAGTCCAGTCTTAAGCAGGACGAGTAGTAATTTTTTATTTATTTTTGAAACACCATGTTCTGCGTACCTGCTTAACTATGATGGAACAGATTAGGGTTCTGGAGATTTCGGTCCGGACCGAATTTGATCGGTTCGAGTTTCGATCCAGATCTCGGGACAAATTCGATTTTCGGTCCAGTCCGGTCCAAACTCGGTCCAAAATTTAATTTTTTCCTTAAAATTCTGGTCTGGTCTGGGTTTTTGGACCGGACCCCGAAGAGCATCCGAGGTCGGTCCAATCCAGGTTCGGTCCGGATCCGGACCAATGCTCACCCCTAGAACAATACCCAAAAACCTGCTTGCCCGCTTACACCCCTACTACCCATACGTACGTAAGACTACATTTCGATTCGAATCCGATTACCGACCCGATTACAACTGCCCCTTCTCCCTTCCTCTTCCCTCCTTATCTTCTTCTAACTTCTTCTTCACCTCCAAAACCCAAAACCCCCCACAAACCCCAAAATGATATTCACCTTCACAAACCCTAACACTCCTCTCCACCTACACTCCCTCCCGTCCCGTTCCCAAACCCTAACCCCAACCCCCTCCCACCTCCGCCTCCGCCCCCGCGTCACCTACGGCCCGGACGAGCTCCCGGTAGACGAGGCCTTCCTCGCCTCCTTCGCCCCCAAAGACAAGGAAACGGAGGACGAGGCCAGACGCAGGAACTGGATCGAGCGGGGCTGGGCTCCTTGGGAGGAGATCCTCTCCCCGGAGGCCGATTTCGCTCGGAAGTCCCTCAACGAAGGGGAGGAAGTCCCGCTTCAGTCCCCCGAAGCGGTCGAGGCATTCCGGATGCTGACTCCGGCGTATAGGAGGAGGAAGTTGGAGGAGAGCGGGATGTCGGAGGAGGAGCAGATGAAGGAGATGTTTAGGATCAAAGGTGAGATTCCGGATCCGATCGAGACGGTTTGGGATGGGAAGTTGGTTACTAGGTTGGTTCCGCCCCGCGATTGGCCGCCGAGAGGGTGGGAGGTGGATGAGAAGGAGTTGGCGTTTATTAGGGAGGCACATGTGATGATGGCGGAGCGGGTGGATGTGGAGAAGGAGGGGAGTGGAGATTTGGATAAGGTGTGTATGGAGAGGTTTAATGTGTTTATGAAGCAGTATAAGGAGTGGGTTGCGGCTAATCGCGATAAGTTGGAGGAGGAATCTTACAAGGTGAAATGTTGTTTGTTTTGGTTATTTTGGTTATTTTCCATATAATTGTGTTTGTGGAGTAGAGAATAGCAGTTATGACTTATGAGTTGAAATGACTAATCAAATGGTATTGAGCAATGTAAACTTTCATTGTCATAGCTATGCGTTTTTCACAAAATTAAGTGATTTTCGTAATGTAATGAATATGGTCATTTATAATAAAAAAGTTCTATGAATAGAGTGAAAATTAGAAGATTGTGTAATGAGCAAGTGTGTAAAAATGTCTAGATTCTGAGTCTCTAGTGTACAAGAGGAGGAAGTTAGAGGAGGGTGGGATGCCGGAGGAGGAGCAAATGAAGGAGATGTTTAGGATCAAAGGCGAGATTCCGAACCCGGTCGAGACAGTTTGGGATGGAAAGTTGGTTACTAGGTTGGTATCGCCGCTCGATTGGCCACTGAAAGGGTGGGAAGTGGATGAGAAGGAGCTGGCGTTTATTAGGGAGGTGTATGTGATGACGTCAGAGCGGGTGGATGTGGAGAAGGAGGGGAGTGTGGATTTGGATAAGGTGTGTATGGAGAGGTTTATTGTGTTTACGAAGCAGTATAAGGATTGGGTTGCGGCTAATTGCGATAAGTTAGAGGAAGAATCTTACAAGGTGAAATGAACAATATTTTGGTTATTTTTGTGTGTATTGAACTATTGATTTATAATATAATCGTGTTTCTGCCATGGGGATTAGTAGTTATGAGTTGAAATGACTAAAACGATAATGCATACTGTAAAGTTTCGTCAATATAATTATGCTTTTTTTCTCTCACAAAATAAGGTGATTTTCATGTTGTAGTGAGTAGAATCATTTATCTCTATAAATAGAGTGAAAACTGGAAGATTGTGTAATGACTAGTGAGTAAGGGCGTAGAGATCTCTAGATACTGAGTTCAACTTACTGAAGTAGGAAGCTAAAGGAGAGCGGGATGCTCATATCAATATATAAATTAGGGGTTAGGAGTAGAAATAAATTTGACTTGGTCTTCTGTTCATGCAGTTTGATCAGGACTATTATCCAGGCAGGAGAAAACGGGGCAAGGATTATGAAGATGATATGGTATGTTAAGAATGTAGTATTACTTAATTATGGATTTATGAGCCATGACAGTTCCTAAAGTTGTGTTTTTTCTCGTGCTACAGTTCGAGCTCCCTTACATATATCCAGGACAAGTAAGATTATCATTTCTTACCTACTAAAGTACAACATAATGCTTAAGTTGAATGTCTATCCCAAGCAAGTAATTTATGACAGATTCTGGACAGATATGTTTTGGGAAAGTTGTGACACTGCATCTTCATCAAGGGGCTTTCGTTGATATTGGATGTGTGCATGATGGGTGAGTCATTGGTTATCTTTTTTTCTTGACTAGATTTTAGTTTTCTAATTTGTCTTCTCTTTGTACAAGTCTAGTTCCTAGTCAATTAACAACCGTCATTAGTTTAGTGATAAGTAATCTATGGTATAGGGAACTTGTATGGTTATTTTCCTTTGCTATCAACATTTAACTAGAACCTAGATGTCTGGATGGAACTGGATGAAGTTTTCATCCCTTATTAGCTGCTCTGAACCATAAGGAAACATCTATCAAAATGCACGCAAGGAGCATGCCTGGTCAGATGGGCGTTATGGTTCTCAAAGATAACACATGGATTCTACCTTTTCTTTTCATAGGAAGTTTGCAAAGTGGCATGGGTTTTGTCAGGTAGCCCGTTTCAAGCTCAAAGCAGGAATCCCTACGCTACTATCCTCAATTAGATATCGTCGGGGGGGTGGGGGGGGGGGTCTAATTTAACAGGAATCAGTAATTACGACAGCCTCTGATTCTTTCTCTTATTTATATTATCTTTTCTTTTAGGTGGGTTCCCATTAAAGGAAATGATTGGTACTGGATACGCCACCACATTAAAGTTGGTATGCATGTGTTTGTTGAAGTGCTGGTAAGTGTTGCATGCAGTTTTGACAACCTGCATGTGTTTATACTGATAGACTATTCTGAGAGCCACTGTAATTACAAGTGAAATTTTTTCTAGGTTAGGCTTTATTATTATTTTTTCACATGTTTTGTGTTTATCTTTTCTTTTCTGCAGGCAAAACGAGATCCATATCGCTGCCGATTTCCTATAGAGATGCGCTTTGTGAATCCTAACATAGATCACCTCATGTATGTCATTTCTAATTTTATCATTTCCAGAAAACCTTTTGAAATCTAGTTATCTTAGATCTGTTTTTAATCCAATTTGTTAAACATGAATTGGCTTTTTTCCCCGGCATCTTCTGTTTTCATATCCTACATGGAAGTTCGTTTCAGGGGTTTTTAGTTTCTTGCTCAGTCTTGACTTACGTCTCAACTTCTGCAGCTTCAATCAGTTTGATTATCCACCAATCTTTCATCGTGAGGAAGATACAAACCCTGAAGAGCTATGGGTAATTTCTCCTGCACATATTAGCTGAAAATGTTGTTTAATGAATTGAAAAACTCATAAAAAAAAATTGTTTCTGTGGTTGTGGTGTACTTGTCATGTAGAATGTGGCTCAATATATGGCACTTGAAAGCTATTTTATACTCTTAAGTTAGTCTGTGATTCTCTTTACCGTCCTTGTTTCACATGGCAAGTAGCAACCACATTCATACCAAATGGGTTCTGTTCGAGATCCCAACAACTTAGTTTGCTATTTTTAATTCTCCTGTTGTGGCCCGTTGATTATTACACATGTTAACTTGGTATGTATTGTAGAAAGCTATAATGGATGGTAATTTTCGTACTATTCATCTCAAATGGGTTCTTGAAAATGAAAGTATATGCAAGGGTCAAGACATCAAGATTTTTTTTTCCTATTGTGTGATTCTTGATCCCCTCTTCTTCTGGTTTGTAACCAGGTTCAATTTGAATTGGTGTTATTTATATAGATACACTATGCGTATTTATAAAGATTTGCCGTTTGGTGTAATTTAATACATTCACATGTTGCATTTTGGAACGTTTATGCAATGAGTACAATCTCCGCTTCATATGTTTAAGTATCAAACTGTGTAGCATATGTTCATTTTTCTTTTTTTATGATTTAGCGTTCCTAATTTCTTTTTATCGGTGTTTACATTCCTCACATGTGTTTTCTTTCACAGCGGGCTTGTGAACGACCCCCTATTCCTAGAAAAAGGCCAACGGAGAAATCTGAGGACCAGTCATTGTTGTCAAATCATCCTTATGTTGATAAGGTATATGCACCATATCTTGAAGATTAAGAGTGACATTGTAAAACAATACTCCGTGCATTATTGCAAGTACCATACTTTCTGTCGTGATATGTAGTGGTCCTTAGAAGCGACCGAGAAAAGGTCAACCACCATCTTAGGGATACTGTGATAATTCATCTTTCGGAATTTTGATGCCTTTTTTCCCCAAAAAAACTAAAAACAATACTTTCCACTGTGCTGATGCCAAGCAGGCTCGTTTGTGTGACTTCTTTAATGGTTAGTAATGCTAGGTTTCATTTATGAGTGAGTCTGTAAGTGATGAAACATCAGTGGTCAATCTAATGCATAATGTCTTTTTTGAATGCTGAAAGAAAATCAAGATAAGTTGTACTCTTTTTTGATACACTTCTGGATGGTGGCACAACAAATCAGACTATTTAAGATTGCTACTGTTTCGGTATTTCCACCAGCACTGTTGTGACACTATTTACTTTTGAGCACAGCTGTGGCAGCTGCATAATGCAGAGCAAATGATTCTGGATGACGAAGAGGCAAATCCTGATAAGTACAAGGACAAAGCTTATCTAGAGTCAATGTATAATGCCGAGTTTGACGAGGAAAAAAGTGTTGAATACACCAAAGCATACTACAAGAAAGCTTTGATCCCAAAAGTTATCGTGGTTAGTGGATTTTCCTAGACCTTATATTTGATGGATTTACTCATTTATTGCCAAATCCTCTCTTAAACTTCTAGTATACTTTGGCAGAAAATAAACGTAAAAGAGCTTGACCTAGACTCCGCACGTGCTGAACGTCAGGTATTTTGATATATTTTTACTTGTTTTATGAATTGTTGTGGGCTTTCTGAGCTTGATTCCTGTTAATCGTGGACTTCCAAAGGAGTAAAACATTTGATCTTGATGTTCCATTGCATGCTAATATCTCATATATCCCTAGCAATTAGCATGTTAATTACTGTCTAATATAAATAAAATGAGGTAAGGAGTGCAGGGATCGGCATAAGGATTTGACTTCATTAACAACTAGTGTTTTGGCTTATAGTTGTGCTTAAATGCTCATTTATTTGCCCTTTTAATGTTTCCTCCATGTTAGCTTGTTTTCTATCTATTGTGTTTATGAAAAGTCAATATACTCCAGAATGTAGAAGAATATATCTTAATTATAGAATCGGTACTTCATCTTTTATTCATTCTGAGTTTCTCGTCTTTGCAGCTAAACCATAAATTGAAGAAGGAAGTAGAAGCTAGAGGAGAAGTATTTAAAGTAAAAAAATTGAGGCGTAATATCGAGATGGATGATTATGATTTCATGCACTGGAGACGGTCGTTGGAAGAAAGAGAAGCTTTAATCAGGGACATTAGCTGGTATGGCACTCATATCCCCGACCCTTAACATTTATCATGACTAATAGCAACCAACTACATATCTTGACCTTGTCTAACCTGCCAAAGGTTCTCAATTGTCGACACCAAATCTTAAATTCACATATAGATCATCTTTAAGTTTGCGTGATGTTGCACTTTGAAGACAAAAGTGCTTTAGCAATTCTATGACTTCAGTGTCGTGCATCATTGTGGTTGTGGATGCCTACAACAACTTTGGTAAAAAAAATATAGCTACAGTTCTACGAGGTACAAATGATAACCATCCCTGTGAAAAAATACACCTCTTCAATCTTAGATCTGTGATTCTCATTGTGGTAACGTATCTTGATTACAGTGGAGGTAGTTTTTGCTATGACACTAGAAGTACGTCTAAGCATGGCCGTACACATTAGCACACCTCCCTTTGCATATGTTAGCTTTCAAAGAACATTACTATATATATAATGACATATTGTTCCTTTGTCCAGTCGTAGAGCTCTTGGCCTTCCTGTGGAAGAACCAGGAAGATATGTTGGTCAAACAATCTACGACAAAGATCGATATGACCCCACTAGCAATTTATACCGCTACGACTACTGGGGTGAGCCAAAGAATTCGGAAAAGAGCAAATTGGAGCGGATAGCCGAGGATCACAACAAATCCATAGTTGGGAAAGGCACTGTTTGGTACGAAATGTCCTACGAAGAAGCAATAAAACAACAAGAGCTTCGAGAGGCTCAGATGAAATCCAAGCCAAAAGAGGCCGAAGAAGAGGAACTTGAAGAAGATGATTACGGCGATGACCTTGACTTCGACTATAGCATCTTTGGTGAGCCCAGTGGAGACTCAGAAGACAAGCCTCTAGTTAATGGTACAGAGTCGCCCGGAATATCCAATGAAGGCATGTTTGAGAATTAGCATTTTTCTTTCTTTATTTCTCAATCTTGTGTATTTATTTTCTGTTCATTTTTGTGTACAGTATCACTGAATCACGTAGTATGTAGTTATCTTGTAGGAGGGACCAAAAAACTTAATCAACGAACGGCTGATATCAATTTGGAGGACCAAAAATTAGTTTACAGACAAGATTGATTTGAAGGATCATAAATAAAATTAAATAACGCCTAATTTCACTTCGACAATCGACTAATTTCACTTCGGATACCAGTTCACTCAACTACCAACCTTATTTTACTTGACCCCGCCTCTCTTCTCTTCCACTCGACTACCTGCCCAAAGTCATCACAAAATTGAAACAAAATGTGCATTCCAAAAAACGTATTCCAGATGCCGCCTCTCCATCCCTCCAATTCGTGGTGAATTGGAGAGGTCTAATTCCTTAAAACTTGGTCATGTATCCTACAATGGAAGATTACGTTTTTCATGCCAACTACGTCATTTATTATGGTTTGAAATCTAATTATATAGTCTTGAAGGCTAATATTGTACAAAATGCCCATTCTAATGACGGGTTTTTTTCAAAATTATCTTCATGATGTTGAACTTGGAACATTTATTGTGGTGTATACATATGAATTTTTATTAAGTTTTATATTTAATTAATTGTATGTTTTATTTAATAAGTTTATCATTATTTAACCAATTTTATTTTGATCTTACTAATTAGTTGTTTGAAACTTATTATGTGGAATATGGTTGGACGTCCTCCAATTTTTTATATCATTTCCCTTCTTTCAAATAAATATCGTTTGTATTTCGTAAGGTTCATTAGTATTGTCGTGCAGACGTGCACATTATTTCTTTTACCGACCTTGAAACCAAGATGAAAAGTTGATCAATCATATAAATTAATAAACATCATTGTTTTTCTTAATTAAGAAAGAGAAATCAAACATCATCTAAGCTTGTTACAACCATGCAGATTAAGATTCTAATTTACATGCATAAATAGACTCAGGATATATAAAATGCCAAATCTTAGGAAGTTTGTTGATATAATTTAGAACTAATCAATTCATACGAAAAAACAGACTGGTATGTTTTTTGATCTGACTTCATCAATGTACCACTTTGTATGACAGTACACTTTCACCAATTTCAACAAAAGTAAATTATCAAATTACGAGGGTAATACAATTAATGTTTAATATTCTTTAATAAAATCGTTTAAAGTGACTCCAAAAATTTAACAATCACATGGTTATCAAATAACATATTTCAATGTATTAGAGTGCGTTTTCTGTTTTGAAAACGCTAATCAAAATTTTAAAGTTAACTTTTTTGTTAAGATATACAGTTTGTAATTTTTTAAGGAAATATAAGCAGTTAACTGTTACAGTTGTTTAAATTATACTAATTATGTTATCTTTTGTTTTCTTCTGTTTTGGAAAGAGTAATATTTTCCATGTTGTAATTCTTGAAGCTTTAATCAAAGTTCATATGGATTATATTTGAAACAGGATAACCGTCCACATTAGTTGATTTGAAGAGTGTATTATTATAGTACAACAACAATATTCTAAATGTTTTTATTTCTAGAAGCAAGCAGTAAACCCTTAGTTTGTTTTCAAGAAGTGATGATTATCTTAAAATCGCGAATTCTATTATTTCAAATGCAAAATAAGTATCTTATCCAAATAATTGGCAACCCATTTTCAAAAGGACTTAAAATGGTGTGACAAAAATTCAAGTGAATGGATCATTTCTTGAGATTAATTAGGAAAACAGTTAGGTTCTTTGAGAGAACAATTCTGGACTTCGAGTGAGATAATTTTCATCCAACTATTCTAACCAACTGAAGTCAAAAAAAATATCCAAATAGAAAGAAAAAAAGATAAATGAGATCAATTTGCCACCCTTCATCCCATCATCTAATATAAATTTACCCCTTTCCTGCATCATCAGTATTAGCACTAAGAATGAGATCAAAAAATCTCATTTAACAAATTATTAACTAATACAAACCAAAAATAAAGCTGCCCCAGTAGCCTATACACATTAGGTGCTTTTACAACTTCAATTGTTACATAAGACATTCAACACTTCTAGAGGAAATAAATAACACATTTCCACAAAATCGAACAAAATCATCACAAAATAAAAACAAAACTGCATGCTAAGAAACTCCCGTAGCGACATGTATAGACATCATGTTGAGCGAGTAGGCTGTAACGTCTAACATCCGTGTCGGTCTTTGTTGGCTGTCGTTCAATGGTGATACACCCTCGGGAGGGCAGGTGGTGTTTGATGCCCTACAGCCTCCATGAGATGAGAGTATTTGAGCCAAGCCATTCAATCGGGACCGAGAATTGTTGTTTTTGGAGTAGTTCTGACATTTCTGTTGGGCTACTCTTAATCTCGCCCGAGGACCCAACGAACGATGATACCTGATTGAGCCCACTGTTGTATCTTCAAACTGAAAACTCTCCTTTGAACCGAGAACTGGACAAACTTTGGCAGTTATGGGGAACTTCCTTCCTCTTGTCCACGATACAAATGAGTCATGAAGCTTCCCAGGAACCTGAGCAACCACCAATAGTGAAGAATTGTAAAATCTAAATACATATTTCATGAGTAAAAGAACAAAAAAGATATGATAATTGAAGATGCACAATCGGAAAGAAACTCACTGCAAAGGCCATAGGAGATGAGCCAAATGACAATGACAACGAGGAGAACGGAGATCTCTTCGACTGATCTTTCTTGGACCGATCTTTCTCATTAGCGTCTTGACCAGAAACAGTCCCAAAGCTAGACGGTGCCTCTTCTTCCTCTTCTCCTTCCTCAGGCTCAACTACATTACGGTCTTCGGTTGTTGCAAATTGATCCGTATCCTGTTGCCCTGAGGCTTTTTCCTCTTCTTCCTTTTTTTTCTTCAGCAAAAAATCCAGCTCTTGTAGCTCCTCTTCCAGGCATAGCTCGGTTTCAGCCAACTCAAGTCGATGTTTACTCAGCTTTCTTTTCAATTCACTTTCTTTTTTCTTTTCTTCTGTCCATTTCTCCAACCTATCAATTGTCGGCCTAACATTTTTTTCCACTGCTGTCAACAGGTTAACCAACCAGCTTTGTTTCTTCTGCACTGGCTTGGTTTTACCATAATATTCATCAAACCCAAGAGGCAGGAACTCTACTTTCTCTGGATCTACATCTTCTCCTTCTTCAAGAGGTGGCTGCCAGAATAAGCGAATACCATGTTCTTCATCATCCACGTAATTGATGAGCCTGCCCGTGGGTGTATGAAGAATAAGAGGATCCTCAGTGTATATAAGCTTTGACGGATCTTCAGGGTCAGGCTCCGGCTCTTTGTTGATCAGAACAAATTCAGGATCCTCATCTGAGAGTTAAAAAATGAAGGGAAAGGTCAAGTATGATGCCCTTTTATTTCCTAATTCCTAATCATAACATGTTTTGCATCCTTTAAATTTACATGATCTTAGAACAATCTTTACAGCAAGGATGGTGCTAGTAATAAATTATTTGATAACAATCTGTTTCACTGAATAGTGAAAACAAGTATACTGCTCAAACCTTGAAATGTTAGAAGGAATTGACATTTGTAAACCAGTCGTGAATATTATAATACCAAGATCACTATCTAAGAATCTATTCCACGTGCCACACAAATGTAACCAGATCATAACAATATTTAAAAGCGTTGGAGGTTAATACCATTTTCCCACCAGTACTCCAGCTCTGCTGGCATGGGAATCCTCAATGGAGCTTTGTAAAATGAGTTCAACCACATCTCCCTTTCCTGATCAACATCTTGGACATATGTTTTCCAGTAATCTGGAACCTGCACAAGAAGTTTTTGTTGAATGCCAAGAAAAGAAACTGCCTAGTGTGATAAGGTATGCAATGAACTTACTTCGTAGAACTGGTTGATGAATCCAGGTGCCATCCAAGCATCTTCCTCTTCATAAAAGTAAGGATGCTGAGGATCACTAAATGGACCATAATATTCCCTGACCACTGTCGAAAAAATAAAGCTCTTAGTTACGAAATACTTGTCCTCAAGCAATATTTGCTACCGACTGTATACACGTATTGCATGATAATATGACACCAGCAAGGTCACACCCTAAAATGAACTCTGGGTCATATACGACATAAATCAAAACATATTGAAACATACAAACATAGGAAAACAATAACTATTTCAGATGTGGAAAAGTAAAAGAAACCAACTTCCGTCAGGCTTGTTGACAAACATCCGTGCCTTTGCAGCAGCTACTTCAGCAATACCAGCATGCGCCTGTTCAGGAAATGTATTAGTACTAGTACTAGTACATACAAGCTTTATATAAACAACAATGTAATTCATGAGGCAGAAGAGCAGTACCGCGGACACATCAACATCACAATCAACCGAATCCTCCACATAATCACCAAAATAGAATCTCCCCTGTATGTCACGACATGTAAAGACGGTCGGACCCAAAAAATGTTAAACTGAAATTTCAACTAGGCAATTCAATTAAGGATCAAACGATTCCGCTGTAGACGGCGGCGGCCGGTCACATATATTGTCTACTACTGTCCATTATGCACTGTTCTGAAAACCGGACCGGACCGGCCGGTTCAACCGGTTGAACCGTGAACCGGAGGCCTGTACGGTCCGGTTCACCTCCCAAAACCGTTTTTGCCTAGAACCGGGCTGAACCGGGTTGAACCGGTGGTTGAACCGCCGATTCAGGAAAAAAATCATGTTTTTTTTTGTTTTTTGAATATTTTTTTGTTTAATAAATAATTAAATATGACTATTATATTTATAATATATATTTATGACATCATGCTGACGTCACCGGTTCAACATGTTCGATTCTGGTTCGACCCCGGTCGAACCTCTGAACCTTTGACGTTGCCGGTTCGACGTCTGGTTCGGTTCTGAAAACCTTGCCTATATGTCTATGGCATACATACCTTAGCTACTACTTGTGTTAAATTGTTAGTGTTTTTATTTGGTAGCTATGTGTAAGACTAAGTTACATTATTTCCTTGTACTAGTTGAAAGTTTAAAGTTCTTCAATAAAACATATATACCTAGTAGTTTGGTGGGTAGACGAGGCTTCCAGTAAGGGAATGTCGTTGAAGAATTGGATGTTTTGTTGAAGTCAAATCACCTTAGGTATTTTATATATATTGTTCCTTATCTTCTTGAGGTTTCACATACTTTTCCTGATTTTTCCCTTTTTCATTTTTTGATATTTTTCTCATTTAATTTTTTTTTTTAAATTATAGTTGTGAGACCACACTGTCGAGTATACTACCCCACTTGATCACACAAGATCGCATGCTCAGTATCTGAACATTGTATACAATTTAAAGCTGCAATTAAATTTGAAGTGCTTACGTATAGAACACGTTCATTGACTTCATAGACACCACAACCATGCATTCTACCATGTTTCCACTGTCCAGCATACTTGTAGCGGCCGATTTCCCTGCAAGAAAGATTAAGAGCACCAACCAAAATGATCGACTCTGGCAATTACAAAGCGGCATTTAAAAAGTATTCAGGTCAGAATCACGGATTCACGATGTCAATGTGAAACTGAATAAAGAAGAATCAGATGGGGAATATGGTCTCCATACATTAGCTAAGCCAACTAACAAATCAAAAGTCAAGCAGTAGAGAAGTAACTGGAACTTACGGTTTGTCACCAAAAACATCAAGCCATTCATCTCTTTCATAAAAAGGAATATGTTTACGGCCTCGAGAGATGATCACGCTATCCTCGATATCCATCTTCAACCATTCCCTGTCTCTTGGAGTCATATAGTCCGCTTTAATAATTTTGCCCTCGGCCCGCATCTTCTCCTCGAGTCTGAATTCAGCAATGTTAACTCAACAACGATTAGCGATAAAGAAACATGAAACATTGAGTACCACACATACTTGGAACCAGGGATAGGCTGGATTTCAGGAATATCAACCTCAACAACGCCGTGACCGTCCATGAGATTCTGGAGCCACTCACCCTCGTACCTAACAAGCTCCTGTTTCGAAACGTAAACACCCTTACCATGGGCAAGATCGTCCCAGACAGTCCCCTCATAGGTGCTACCATTCTGGAATGTATAGCTAACCCACTTAAGAAACTCCTCGATACGGTCAAGCTCCTCGATAACATCCTTCGGGGTCTTAATATCGAAGTGGTTGTCGGGAATAACGGGGAAGCACTTGTAGTAGGGGACGTAAAATGGGGCATAGGCGGGAGGCGGGACACCCATCTCCTCGGCCTCGGGATCGTGGAGATCGGAGATGACATCCTCCCAGTCGTCCTCGTCGGCCCAGACGGGGTCCCACCCGATCTTAGTGGAATCCCCAGGGGCTTCAGCCCAGTACTCTTTCAGGTCCTCCTCCATCCACTTCTCTGGGTCGCGGGGGAAGTCGAAGAGGTCCTCGTAAAACTCGCAGTTCCTGTCCTCTCTATCCTGCCTCCTTCGCACTATTGAGCCATCCAGGACCTTCGAGAAGTCCTGGAGGTTCGCCTCCGGGGAGAAGTCATCAGGTCCCTCCTCCTCCTTGTCCAACAGCTCCTCCTCTTGGCGCACCCTCCTCCTCCTCTGCAGCCTCAGCAGCTTGTCCTCTTCCTCGTCATCCTCCGAGTCTGATTCCATCATCAGCTGTTGTTGCTCCTCTTCCTCCAAGTTGGGGCCCTCGTCGTCCGAATCCAGCCCCACCAACTTGAACATCTTCTTCAACCACAGCGGTTCCTCCTCTTCCTCCGCCATTTCCTCTTCCATCGTCTTTGCTTCCTTTGTCTGCTGCTCGTCTTCGGGTTCCCCTCCCGCCATGGGCATTCTAGTTAAGTAAAAATATATGAAATCACCAAACATAACTTGTATGCAATTAAGAGTAAAAAAAAGAAATAATTTCAAAATAATCAAAAAAAATAAAAAAATTGTAAAAATATGCACTTCAGAAACTTATTTGACAAAATATGCACATTGAAAAACAGCACCTGAGATACCGTTTTCATTAAGTAAAAACGGCACTACTAGTACCGTTTTTTACCCGAGGTGAAAAACGGTACCCGTAGTGCCGTTGTTTACTTGCTTAGAAAACGGCACTACGGGTGCCGTTTTTACCCCATATAAAAACGGCATCCGAGATGCCGTTTTTAGCCTAGGGTTAAAAACGGCACCAAGGCCCCCTTTTCTCCAATCTTCCCAAAAATTTTGGTGTTTCTTCCTCTCCTTCTCTCCTGCGATTTCAGGTATTTTTACATCATTTTTTGTTAAGATTTTGCCTTATTAATTTGTATTTATGTACATTTGATTGGTTTGGTTAGGATGTGTGTGGATTGTTTGATTTATAATGGATTCGATTGATTGATATTTGGTTGATGAGTTTACCATACTTTGTTTAATTAATCTTGTGTGGATGATGTTATATTGTTATGATTAATAATCTTGTGCGGATTTGATGATTTGATTAATAGATCAATTAATCTCAAAAGTCCAAATATAATAAATTTACATTGTTTGGATTTGTGTTAAACCAATTAAATTGAATAATCAATGTTGTAGTTGTTGAAATTAAATTTATTGTGGATAATGTATTGAATCTGTTTAGATTGTATTATTTGAACTGAATAGTATGTAATATTATTTTTTGTTAATTATGTTTTACAGTTTCCCAAATGTCGACTTCACATGATTGTCACGGTCTTGTTGACCCTTCAGTGTTAGTACTACAGAAAGATCATAGATCATCTTCGATTCTGGAAAATGTAAGTGTTATGAAATTTAAATTTAAATTTTTGTGTATCGGTATTGGTTTTTATTTGACGTAAAATAATTAAATTTAATTTCCAGGAGCCTTTGATGGATATTAAATGCGTCGAACACGCCACTCAGTTCAACACGTGGAATGTGCTAGATGAAAGGATGTGGGATTTGTTAGAGATTGCGGGATTTGGCACTGTGTCTCGATTGCAACGACTGCAACTGGATTGGAATCTGATTCGTGCTGTTGTGGAGAGGTGGAGGCCTGAGACACACACCTTCCATTTTAGACACGGGGAGATGACCATCACGCTACAAGACGTAGCTATGCTTAGTGGTCTTCGTGTTGACGGTTTGGCAGTGTGTGCAACATTAGATCACGATTGGACTCAGGTTTGCATGAATCTGTTGGGTGTTGAAGAAGAAGAAGCAAGAACTGCAGTGAAAGGTGGATACGTGTCATTGCAGTGGTTGCAGCAAAATTTTCAGGTTGTTGAGCAAGATGCAACAGATGAGCAGGTTATGCAGCACACGAGAGCGTACATTTTGTTTCAGTTAGGATCCGGGATAGTGGGCGATAAGAGTGGAAACAAAGTCCACCTGAGATATTTATTGTTGCTGGAGAACATATCTGAATGTGGAAACTACAGTTGGGGAGCTGCATCCTTAGCTGTTTTGTATCAATATTTGGATCAGGCATGTCTGAAAAAAGGGAAACAATTAGCTGGTTTCCTTACATTGTTACAGATATGGTGTTGGGAACATCTTCATGTCGGACGACCATCTAGAATTCCCGGTGTGCAACTTCCATTGTGTCATTTAGGTTCACGATGGCGGACTCCTAGGTCGTGGGCGAACAATGTCAAGACGACTCAGATTGAATTTTACAGAAATGAGTTTGACGTTCAAGATGAAAGTTAAGTTTGTTGGAACCCATACGAAGAAGTAGATCTGATGGTGTTACCTGTTGATTGCCGCCAAGGACATGAGGTTTGGATGAGCAGAACATGGATTGTTTGTTTCGGAGTTGCCGCAATGCACGTGCCAGACAGGGTGATGCGTCAGTTTGGATTGCGGCAACATATTCCAGAAATAATGGAGATGTGCAAGATGAAGAAGGCTCAGGGGAAACCAAGAGTAAACTGGTTGCAAGAGCAACAGTTATACATTCAAGCCTGGTCACGTCGACGAGATTTTGTGCAGTTCAAGGCACCATCACTCTCAGAAGATTTTGCTGCTTGTAGACGAATTTACATGGAGTGGTACTGGCAGATTACGATTCGATGGTTGACCCGAAGAGTTGACGATGCTGAATTACCGAATTATAGGCCTCCAGCTGCTAGAGATTGATACTTGGTAAGAAATGATCAGAAAATTATAATTTTGATTAAGGTTTTAATTTGCATTTTGTAATCGTAAATGTGTTTTTATGGCAGCTTCATGGGTTACACAGTTTACATGAAGATATTCATCATCTTGAAGGGATGCATGCTTCACATAGGCCCACTCAGTCATTAACGGCGAAATTAAAGAAAAAGATCAAGGAAATGATGGCGTGCTTTAAGAGTGTAGATCCGTCATTGAAACTGTCAGAAGATGAAGATGTTTGTCATTAACCACATCGTACAGATTCTGAAGAAAATCTCCCAGAAATAGGTGTGTCACTTGACGACAACGCCCACATCGTATTACTCGTCCACTTTGTTCATCCATGTTGTTTCTGATTCTTTTTGTTTTCGGTCGCCCACTTCGTCTTACCATAGAAGGTGCTATTAAAGCTATATGTCATTCTTCTATCCAAAACCTTTCGTCTAGTATTGGAAAGAAAATAGGTGCATATGCTTTCCTGTAAGCTTGAGTTGTTAGGTATTCTGAGACGATTCGCGAAGTATGAATGTTCGCGTGGCGGTTGCTGCACACGGCCAACACATGTGAGCAAGGAATGTGGTGTGCATCTATGTACCCGCAGGAGCATATTGGACCTGACTCCGTCAAAGTAACCTGAAAGCTACGAGACTGGTTGCTTTCGACACTAAAGAGGTTATGACTATGTCTAGTGACACAAAGTTGTGTAGCCATCTGTCGTTGGTTTGTGATTTCATCGTTGATCTTTTTAGGATATGCCAATATCATATTCTCCCCTTTATCTCTTCTACTGACAAAATATTTATTCAGACGCAGATAAGTCATCATGATGAGAGGACAAAGTGGTAAGCCACGTACACGCTTTAACACATTGTTGAAGCTTTCTGACAAGTTTGTGGTCATTATACCGAAACGGCGTCCAAAATCATGACTTAATGCCCAATACGAAACGTCTTCTTGTTCTTTAATCCATTTGAAACCATGAGGGTAATCAATCTCGATATCCTTCATATGCTCTTCAAATGTTTTTCTATCAGTAGCGACACCGGCATGCCAAAATTTATTTTGCAATTCGACATTCCTGCACCGAGCATTTCTTGACATATTTGCACTCATATGTCTCAGACAGAACCTGTGAACATGACCTCGCTCTGGGGGGAAAAAATTCTTCACAATATTTGTAAGACCCGGAAACCGGTCACTAATAATACACAATCTATCTCGTGTGCATTCTCTACTCGCCAAAATACTTAAGAACCACTGTCATGAGCTGCCCGATTCTTTTTCAACAACAGCAAACGTCAAAGGAAACAAACCAGAGTTCGCGTCCGTACCCATAGCAATTAAAAGAGTCCCCTCAAACTTGCCAAACAAATGAGTCTCATCAATGCTCAACACAGGTCTACAGTACTGAAAACCTTCAATTGAGGCTGCGAATGACCAAAATACTCTTTGAAACTGCTCAATGTTGTGACTTATCCTCTGTGTCTGAATCTCGACCACGGTGCCAGGATTGGTGGTGCAAATATTAGACATAAAACGTCTTAAGTTACGATAAGAAGCTTCATCAACTCCGTATACTTGTTCCAATGCTTTCTTGCGGGCGTACCAAGCTTTGTCATACTTGATATCTATGAAGTAATGAGTCTTCACTAAAGCCTGAATTTCTGCAGGAGTAATGGTTATGTTTGTTCGAATGGTGGCAAGAATCATGTTAGAAATTAAACCGGCGTCACATTGCACGTGGTCATGCAAAAGTCCATCGTTACTACAGGTGTGTTCAGACTTGTACTTCTTAACTTGGAAACATTCTTTGCTCTGACTGTAAGAGGCATGTATCTTCCATTCACACTCTTTTTTCAAACAAGCAGCTGAAAATCTTTTTGGCCCAGACGTTAACACTTTGAATTGGACATTTTTTCGCAAATGTCATTCCTTCAACTGATGCAGCAAATCTTTTTTTGTTGAGAAAATCATATGCAACCAATAACTCCGTCCATCTTCTAAGTTATCGTATTCAGTGTACGCAGCAATACGCTCATCGACATTTCCAATCACTGAATTTTCAATTCAGTTCTCGTCAGGCTCTATGTCTGGCAAATGCCTCAAATCTGGTAGTACTGGTAATGGTGGCAATTCATTACTAACGATGGCTTCATGTACGTAGCTATCAGGCTCTCGATTCACAGCGTCTGCCATATGATGAAACATGTTCTGCAGCTCCGGAAGTGGGGTTGAATCTACATCAACAATGTCTATCTCATCACCATCCATCTGAGCATCTGCCTCATCATCATCTGTCTCATCACTATCTGCATCTTCAACCTGTCTTCCTTGAGAATGTGATTGAACTACGTCTGCTTCATAATTACCAATATTCATTGGTGTGTGCTCATACGATCCAAAATAGGACTGAGGAACTGCCGAAGAAGGACCTGCTTCATATTGGCTATATGTTTGTGTCATTTGTTGATAATCCTCATTCAACTGACTGTGGTGGACAGTAGTATAGGGCTTGGGTTGTTTCTCAACAAACAATACAACTGTATTCATGTAGTTAAATAGAGATAGCATTGTAGCCGTGCTCTGATCATCAAAAACTTGAGCATATGTATACTTTTCATACGGTGGTCATTTGCATGTTAACTTTAGATCAAACTCTTCTTCTTGGAAACCACAAACTTGACAAATTGATTCACACAGATCATCATATCGCATATGTGTGTTAACATTAAGCATTCGTCTATTACCACCTTCATATTCTGGTACCTCATCTACGAATGTAAGAATTCCATCGAAAAAAACCATAACCAATCCGGTACCGAAGCTCATTACTTCGAGTGTAGAAAATCTACATTTCACACATACATGAACATAAAAACAAATACATTAACTATACATGCATTGTATTTCATGTCAAAATCAAAAAAAACCAAAAACAAAATAAAAACCTAACCTCAACACTGTTGGTCGTCGGAGAGAGAGACTAATGGGGAGTGGGGGATTTTTGGAAGTGAAAAAATGAAGTTTAAGTGTCTGGCCAGGACTTAAACCCTAGCTTAAAAACGGCATCTCGGATGCCGTTTTTTACTTGGCTAAAAAACCGCATTGGAGATACCGTTTTTAAACAAATTACTGGTGTCGTTTTTAACCAAGTAAAAAACGGCATCTGTAGTGCCGTTTTTTACTTGGTTAAAAACGACACCAGTAATTTGTTTAAAAACGGCATCACTAGTGCCGTTTTTATCTTATAAAAAACGGCATCCGTAGTGCTGTTTTTTACTTGGCTAAAAAACCACATTGGAGATACCGTTTTTAGTTACAAAAAACGACATTGGAGATGCCGTTTTTAGTTATCTCAGGTGTCGTTTTTAATGTGCATATTTTGTCAAATAAGTTTCTGAAGTGCATATTTTTACAATTTTTTTATTTTTTTGATTATTTTGAAAAAATTTCCTAAAAAAAACATATGATCTTGTTAGTCTCTCGTGCAAGGACAAATACTCATCACAAAAATTCAGTCAATTCTAAACAGCACAGAACAAATTTGAACTTCCAACAACAAGATCTTGGTTTTTCCAGTAGCGAGGCCTGAGCATTCACTTATGCTCCCTCAATTTTCAAAAATGAAATTCTAAGACAAAAACAGTAGTCCAATTTACAAAAATGAATAACAACTACCAGTTCTCATCACTACAATATACCTGGCAAAATTTGAATTTCTAATTCAAATGAGCTAACAGTATCTAGTTGTTGACAGAATTCCTATAAAATTTTAGCAAATGGTCTTGTAAAATTGATTTGGAGTTATGGACCCAAACCGAATTCCAAACTACAAATCTCAGTGTCCAAAACAGAAATGATAATCCCAACTTAGCAACTTTAAACATAAATTACAATTATTTTGCAAACACTAATTATGCAATGTAGAAAAAAGAAGCTCGGTGTCATTTTGTATTGGAAAATTTAACACAAGTTGTTAAATCATAAATGACAAAAGACTGTACAACCAATTGACATAGCCAACTTTGACATTTCAATAGTTAATACATATAGGTAAAGATTATAGTACTAATTTTAACATTTTCCACCACATATGTGAATTGCAATTTATTAAGTAGTACAGATAGGTAGTGTGTGTATCTTTAAATGCGTGTTGGATTACCTCTTTTGCTGGCTTGTTGCACATGTGCACTGTGATGATATCTGATCATGGTACTCTTTTTTTTTTGCTCCAAGGTTGATTTTGAGGAAAAAGAGAGATTAGGCAGCCTGGATTGTGGACATGAATACCATGCAGATTGTATAAAGCAGTGGCTGATGGTGAAGAATATTTGCCCAATATGCAAAACAACAGGTCTAAACGTAGACAAGCTAAAGGGTGTTCAGTACCGCAATGGGTAGGACGTCTTTTAAAATTTTAAAAAAAGCAAGAAAAACTGTAAACATTGTAAATATATTGATTTAACGGTGCTTCACAGAGACTAGACAGACGAGGCAATACATATCCTGCCTCTGAATTTGCCGTGATTGATCACCCATTTGAATGTATAAAGTCAGGATTTTGGTTTGTCAAAATTATACTCTAGAAATTATGCAATCTTGAGTTTTAAAACCTCCTTATGTCTTACGTGTTGTACTATATCTTGCCCCCCTGCTTGATAAGTTCGTCTTACGTCACGAGGGCCAGGACTGCAGGGGCATGTATTTTAGGAAGATTATTGAATACTAATTTTCTTACAAATATATACGATTGCAAAATCCCTGGAAAACTATGGTGATACTAGTCACTCGACGCCGCATGGTGGCTTTGTTTTTTATTTTTAGTGCATTAGAATTTGACATTTTTCGGTGTCGAGGACAACAAAGAAAAATTTCAGAATCTGGACGCTCCAGATATCAGTGTGATGGAAAATTCGTTGCTCGAGTCGAGGCAATCGACACATAAACACTGCAGTTACAATGAGCACTAGAGGGAGTAGGAAGAGGAAAAATCGGAAGCCTATATAGGTCTTCCTCATCTGTGTTTTGTAGTCGGAGTAGCCCCCAAGTGACAACAGAATAACGACGATGATGGTGATTGTGATCAATTGGAAAGGTGGTCGCGACGAGTCGGATAGTGTTTGGTTTAGCCATCCTTGCTTCCACCTTGGGCCTCTTCTCTCACCATTAAACCATGCCATTCTGATCTCACAAGGAAGAGTGAAAGCAATTATGAGGAGTGTCAATATAAGGTTATATTTTGTGTCTTGTTTTTGTTACAAAATTTATTTAGTGGTGCTTTAAATGTGTTGCTTTGGTGGAGAATAGGTTCTGTGGGTTGGATTGGAAGTGGGGAAGGTATTGGATTCCAAGTTTGGGGCCCAAGTAAAGTGACTTTATTTGGGTGTGAATGTGCTATTCGATCAGTATAATGGTTGGATATGACCACTTTAAATAGGATTTAGATCAAATATATCTGTATTTGCTCTACCTTTTCAGTTGTTTTGAATATTCTTTGCCACCTAACTTTAAACCAATTGCTGGCAATTGGTAATGTCCGACTCAGGGCGCTATAGAATGATCTGGGTAATTTATAAGGTTGGAAGAAAAATTATGATAGCTCGGAGTTAGAGATCTTCTCCACGTCATGCTATTAATGTTTTTATCTTCTGAATTAACAACCATTAGTAGAAAAAATTCAAAATAATCACCCAAATAAACAATGCATATTATCTCATTATCATATTCGTATCCAATCTGTTGCGAGTCAATTCTAAACACAATTATCGTATCCGATCTCTCATATGAGTCGATTCTAAACACAAATTTGAACTTCCAACAACAAGATCTGAGACATTTACTCGTACTCCGCTCGCCTTGGAACAAACATTGGATGCGCGATATGGAACCAAAAAAAAATAAAAAAACAGGGTTTAAATTAGGAAGAAAGTGGAATCGAACCTGTGGGCGTCGGCGAGAGGAATCGAAGATAATCGAGGTGTTGGAGAAGAGAGGGAGTGGGTTTTAGGGTAGGGTTTGGGTTTGGGTGTGGAGAAGAAGGATAAGGTGACGTTTTTTTTTTGATTTTGGAAAATTCCGGCGGGACTCTAAAATTAGTTTGCAGTAAAATAGTGTGCGAGAAATCGCTTCCAGGGTGTCATTCGTTTACCGGTAGAATCGTTAATTTTGGTTCGAGTTTGGAACTCGACTTGAAAAATTTTTGACTGTTGTTTAACTTGAAAATGATAAATCTTAATAGAAAAACGAAGAAAAATCTGACACCACTCAATGTCTTATTCGCTCGTGTTTCACTCCAAATAGACTTGTCACTTCTGTCACATAGTTGTGTAATTTCGTATATGATATGTTTATCATAAATATACTTATCTAGAAGGAAATTTTTTCAAAATAATATTTTTTTTAAAAAAAATTCTCAAAATAAACCTCAAACAAAAGTATTTCTCAAACTAGACCCGCTGCCACCACGTGGTGACACGTGGCGGCGGCGGGTTTTGTTTTTTTGTGCATAGAGAACTCGGCATCACCAGTGCCGAGTTCTCCCAGAGAGAACTCGGCACTGGTGATGCCGAGTTCTCCCAGAGAACTCGTCACTGGTGATGCCGAGTTTTCTTTGGACGAACTCGGCACTGGTGATGCCGAGTTCTACTTGATTTTTTATTGCCCAACACTTGACGTTTTCTGAGGTGATTCAAATAGAACTCGGCACTGGTGATGCCGAGTTCTCCCAGATAGAACTCGGCACGGGTGATACCGAGTTCGCTTTGGAAGAACTCGGCACTGGTGATACCGAGTTCGATTTGATTTTTTATCGCCCAACACTTGACATTCCAGTCGAATTGAGTTGCCAGGAGAACAGTGATTCAGATAGAACTCGACATTGGGGATGCCGAGTTCTATTTGGTCCTGTTCTCCTGGCACTCAAATCTTGTGTGAAAATGGGTGACGGCCAGGTGGCCCATGTCTACAATAGAACTCGGCATTCTAGATGCCGAGTTTCATAGGCAGAAGTCCAATTCAATAGGCTTAAGTAGGCAAATTTGCGGTCCTAAAAAATACATTACATTCATTCGTCTTACAATTATCGTCTTACAATTGATCAACTCTTAAAAAGGATTTAAGTCGTACATTCATTCAAGTCATAACAAAATACATTACAAATACATTACAAGTCTCACTAAATAGTTACATACAAAATATTTTGCTATATAGGTTCCTTGCATCGCTTTCGGTTATGCCCTATACCGCCGCATCTCCCACACCTTACCTTTCTTCCAGAGTGTTCGTCCATCTCGTTTCGGATTCGCGTTGATTTAGGCCGACCGGGAGGTCTTTTGGTTTGGGGAGGCTTCATTGTGATGGTGCCTCGATCTGGCCAATACCTCACATCAGGAATTGGGATAAATATCGGTTTGTACGCCTCCTTGTACATTTGAACCTCATAATACGGGGACACCAAATGTGAAGTGTTGACATTTGCATGTCTGCCACTGCAAACTGCTAGTACATGTGAACATGGGACGTGCATTGCAATTATGTATCCACAAGTGCAAGTAATAACTCCTTCTTCAAATTTCACGAGGTATTTTTTCTGGTCATTGGCTTCAACCTGGTACATCAGCTGATGGTACCGAGTTACTGTATGTGTTCTGGCCAGATTGCTGTTTGCCATCACCACGGTGTGGACTGTCGGTACATATGTTTCATTCCACGACTCGGCGACGTCCCTTCTTTTAACAAAGAATTTGTTCAAGCGGAGAAAGGTCATCAAAATCATGGTTGTAATTGGCATACCGCGTGCCCCTCGTAAGACATTGTTGAAGCTTTCTGACATGTTAGTTGTCATACATCCGAAACGTCGACCCCCGTCGTGACAACAAGTCCATCTTTCCAAAGGACCTTGATGTTGAATCCACTCGTATATCGGCTTATGTTCCTCTGCAATAGCCTTCATTAACTCTTCAAATTTCATAAATGAATGAGTTTTACCCGCTTCATAAAACTTGATTTGTCCCAATCTTTCCTTGCAATTTCGATGTTTAGCAAGATTTGCTTTCATGTGTCGAAGACAGAATCGATGTACATGGCCCTCCGAAGGTGGAAATGCGGCTCGCACACAAGCATTTATTCCCGAAAATCTGTCGGTGATAATACACAAATCGGGTCGCCTTGTAACTCTACTTGCCAGCAAATGAAGGAACCACGTCCACGACTCTGTATTCTCGCTCTCTACAACAGCAAATGCCAAAGGAAAATTTCCGTTGTTTGCATCTGTGCCCACAGCAATTAGCAATAAACCTCTATATTTGCTATAGAGGTGCGTTCCATCCACACTGACAACGGGTCTACAATAATGAAACCCACTAATTGAAGGCCCGAACGCCCAAAATACACGCTTAAACATCTCCTCGTCTGAATTTATCTGGACAGACTCTATTTCGACAACAGATCCTTCATTATTCTGACAGAGAACTGTGACGAACCTTCGCAAATCTTTAAAACTGTCTTCTTCGGCACCATATATTCGGTTCAACGCTTTTTGCCTAGCATGCCATGCTTTAGCGTAACCGATTTCAAGTGAGTATTTGGTCTTCACCCTTTCCATTATTTCAGCAGGAGTAATTGTGAACTTAGTTCTAACAGATGGCATTATCAAGTCGCATACAAAATTAGCACTACATTGTTTGTTGTCGTTTAACAATATCGGATTGGAACAAGTGTGCTCGGCGTCGTATGTTTTAACTTGAAAATATCTGCAGCCTTTTGGAACAGACGCATGTAGACGCCATTTGCAGTTATCTTCATCACGACGAATACAATGAACAGTATACCGTTTCGTTGAAGAAACCACAACTGAATACTGAACAAACTTTTTAATGTGCCACGATTGCAGAGCATGAACCAAATCATCTTTGGTTGGGAAAATTCGTTTATCCCAGAAAGAACGACCATCTTGCGTATGCCAATCACTCTGTTCAAAATTGTTCGCAGCATCGAAGAATGAGTGTTCAATTACCGAATTCTCTATCCAGTTGTCGTTCTCGAAGAAATCGGGAAGTTCATTAATGTGAAGGTTCAAATTGCGACAGACCAGGATAAGGATTTGCACTGCTAGAAGGAATGTCACACACATTTTCTGACCATTCGTTGCCTGTTTGGAAGTTATGCGATTGGAAAAATGGAATTTGCTGGTATGCTGGAACTTCGGCTGTAGGATTTAGACTTATATTCAAATCTATTCCACAGTCCCAACCGGTCGACCTTACTGTACCATACTCCGGCGAATGAGTGTTCGTTGTCAGCGTAGGGTCGGGCACTTTAGGTTCAGCTTCCACATACACTCCAACCACAGACATTCGTTTAAACAAACGCATCAATCCATAAACCGACCTATCATTGGTTAATGGAACGTAAGTCCAATCATTGTTTAATGGCAATTTCGCCGTCAACTTGACATCAAACTTACTGTGTGGATAACAACATTCAGATCTTATAACATCAATTAAATCCTCATATTTGATGTTCAACGGAACAACTACCAATTTGCGGTCAGATCCTGTGTATTCTGCCACATCTCCGTCACATTCTAATTTCCCGTTATACATAACCAACAAAGATCCTTCATCATCTTTATCCATACCTAAATATTTGAAAATGTGTTCAAGTGAGATGATCGAATTTCTTACTAAATACTTAAAAAATTGAAAATACTTAAATGTTTTAGAAGTTACCTCAATTGAGTGTAGTAGCAAACGATTGTAAACGTCGAGCAATCTCTCCAATCGTTTTGCCTAAAAACTAAATCAACAAAACTAAATTCAATAATCAACTATCAAACAAGAAATAAAACGTTTTGCCTAAAAATCCAAAATCGAATTCGAGTTTCCACCAAAACGGGTTCCTAAACCAACAAAAACACTACAATCATACATAAAACACCAATGTATATCATCCTAATACATAAAAAAGGCAAGAAAACGGTGGAAAACGAAAAAAAAACGAAACCCTAACCTGAAAATCGCGAGAACCCGTCGTGAGGGAGAGGGGGGGCGTCTGCCTGCTTTTATAGACCTCCAGAACTCGGCGTTGGTAACGCCGAGTTATCTTTTTTTAAGTGAACTCGTCGTTACCAACGCCGAACTATTACTTTAGAACTCGGTATCTAGGACGCCGAGTTCTATTTAAGCAACTGTTCTCCTGGCGTGTCAATCGTCTCATGCACGATATGAGCCCAGGAGAATAGTGAATCAAATAGAACTCGGCACTGAGAGTGCCGAGTTCTATTTGAATCACTATTCTCCTGGCAACTCAAGTCGAGTGGAATATCAAGTGGGCCAATAAAAAACTTACATAGAACTCGGCATTGTAGATGCCGATTTCTATTGGTGTGAACTCGGCAGGGGTGATGCCGTGTTCACAACAAGAGAACTCGGCATCCTCGATGCCGAGTTCTCTTGTAGAGTTCATTGATTTAAGAACTCGAGTTTTTTTTGTTCATTTCCTGTTTCACAATCAACGAAAACAATTCAACCACGACACAATCAACGAAAACACAATTCGAACACGACACACAAACAAGTACGATAAAATACAATACAACTACGAGTGGAATATGAAGTTCAACATTTTAACATACATCCAAAAGTACCATACAAACAATCAAATAAATTCACAACTACATATCTATCCTAAGTGACCTCTCAATCTCTTCTTCCTTTTAGGACGTGCTTGAGCACGTCCTCTCCCCCTGCCGCGTCCCCCTCCTCGTGCTGCATTCTCAGTATCCTGAGTCAGACCGCCAGCGTCTTCTTGAGACTGTGAATCTTCTTCTTCAACCACGCGATCTTGACTCAAATGTAATGTGGGTTCTTCAGCACCAAAACACATAAGCCAAGCCTTCATTTTTTCCTTTAATTTTCCAACCATCGAAGAGCCTGTCTTGTGATCTTTGATCACCTGGTGAATTTGATGGAGTTCTTCGTGAAACTCATAAACCCCATGCACCTACAGTTCATTAAAAGTTTATGAAACAGTAAAACACAATTTCAATACATGGTCATTATTAAAATAAATGTTTAAATCTTACCATCTCTCGCTCTCTACCCGCTCGAGGTCTATATAATGTATTATTTGGAGCCAAGACGTGCTGAACTATCCAACGGACGGTGATGCTCCAGTACCATTCCATATACAGTCGTGTGCTCTCTTCAGGATTGGCACCTAGGAGTGGTCGCTCAAACTGTAGATGATCTCTTCGGTGCGACCAATGCTGAATGAATTGGTGATTTTCCACCAACCAATTAACATCCGACCTCCCCTGAGCCGATTTCACTACATGTCTCTCCATTGGCTCTGGAATGTGCTGCTGTAGACCGAACTGTCTCATCACTCGGTCTGGACAATGCATAACCACCTCACCAAAATTTATAAGCCAAGTGCGACTCGTCCAGATCTCTGAACCTTCCGTACATAATGGTGGTAACTGATTAAGTAGCAAATTTGCATAAGGGTCCCAGATCACTTGATCGAATTCCTGCACGTCCAGCTCATTACGATAAAAATCAAGTGTGGTCGTCTTCGCACTACCCTTGAATGTTCTTGGTCGTCTCCAACGGGCACCTAATGGTGCCCTGTCGTCCTCCGGGTATGCTAAAGGTCTCCTCTTCAAAGGTCTGCCAATGTGTAGATGTTCCCAACACCACAACTGCAGGAACGTAAGAAAACCACACAAATGTTTCGTCGGAATCAGTGAGGCTTCGTCTAACATGTGATATAAGTGGGCCAGAGCCGCACTACCCCAACTGTACTCCGATGCGACTGCCAAATCTCCAAGCAAGGATAGGTACTTCAAGTGAACCATCGTGCCACTCTTATCTGCCAATATACTGCATCCCAGCTGGAACAAAATGAAGGCTCTGGTGTGTCGTGTAACTGTCTCCTCGTCAGCATCAAAAGGCAAGTGCTGAAACTGAGCTTGCAACCAACCCAAAGTTACGGAACCCTTACGACCCAAATCATCGGGGACCTGACCCAATAAATCCATGCAAACCTCTGACCAATCGTACTCCTGAGACTCGCACACCGGCAATCCATCTACGCGCAAGCCGGTAATCATCGAGATGTCACGCAATGTGCACGTCATCTCACCATGTCGCAGGTGAAATGAATGAGTCTCCGGTCTCCAACGCTCGACCATCGCCCCCAGCAACGTATGATCCAACTGAACTCTGCCCAACCGAGTTACTGTGTCAAACCCTGCCATATCTAGCAGGAACAACATCCTCTCATCAGTGATCTGCCATGCGTTGAGCTTCGATCCATGCTCAACGCATTTTACACCATCAACATCCTTCTGCATAAATTTAGATAACTTTCAGAATATTGAAACTCACGCGCAAATATTTAATTTGAAAATGTAAAATACTTACAAAATCTTTGAACAAGTCTGACTTGTGGTTGGCCTGCAAAACCAACACTGATCTGTCTACCGGACCCTGTGAAGCGTAGCTACCTCTAACTGAACCAGTACTGGAACCACCAACCTCCATCTGTACATAACACGTTAAAAAATGAGATGGTTGTTCTTCATTACTTACTACTTAAAAAGTTGAGAATGCCGAGTTTAAATGACTTTAAAAGTTGAGAATTACCTCAATCGAGTGTAGAAGCAAATGACTGTAAACGTCGAACAATCTCTCCAATAAAATCAACTACAATAAACAACGTTACGAATCATGTCAGAGAATTTTTAAAAAATTTGACAGAACATCCCCTATATTTTTCATATTGGTAAATTGGGAAAACTAACAAGACTACAAACTTCAATACTCACATACATTCAAAGTCACATACATTTAAACACAAATAAAGCACTTTTAGGTTTACATTCATTCAATTTAACATACATTCAAACATAAATAACAACAAAAAATCTAATTTTAATCACAATAATCATACTTAATTTGAACTTTTTTTAAGATGACTACCGTAGAACTATGATCAACAAAACTAAATTCAATAATCAACTAAAAAAGAAAAAATAAAACGTTTTGCCTAAAAACCCAAATTCGATTTCGATTTTGCACCAAAACGGGTTCCTAAACCAACAAAAACACCACAATCATACCTAAAACAACAATGTATATCATCCTAATACATAAAAAATGCAAGAAAACGGTGAAAAACGAAAAAAATTCGAAACCCTAACCTCAAAACTCGAGAACTCGGCGGAAGGGGAGAGTTGGGGGCGTCGGGCTGCTTTTATAGCCCGACGGAACTCGGCGTTGGAAACGCCGAGTTCACTTTTTTTTAAGTGAACTCGGCGTTAGTAACGACGAGTTTTGCCTTTAGAACTCGGCACTCTCAGTGCCGAGTTCTATTTAAGTAACTGTTCTCCTGGCGCGTCAATCGTCTCATGCACGATCTGAGCGCCAGGAGAACAGTTTCTTATATAGAACTCGGCACTCTCAGTGCCGAGTTCTATTTGAATCACATCAGTAAAAATTGTCAAGTGTTGGCCAATAAAAAACCAAGTTGAACTCGGCATCACCAGTGCCGAGTTCGTCTTGTAATAACTCGGCACTGGTGATGCCGAGTTTGATCTGGGAACTAGCCCGGAATTCCCAGAATGAACTCGGCATCACCAGTGCCGAGTTATTCCAAGAAGAACTCGGCACTGGTGATGCCGAGTTCTTTATGCACAAAAAAACAAAACCCGCCGCCGCCACGTGTCACCACGTGGTGGCAGCGGGTCTAGTTTGATAATTATTTTTAGTGGAGGTTTATTTTGGCAATTTTTTTTAAAAAAAATATTATTTTGAAAAAATTTCCTATCTACAATGTTAGTAATCAAATACCAAACACATGTCCATGTTCAAATAAAAACAACTGATGTAACAGCAAAACATGCTCAATGTGTCATTTTTTGAATAAATCGTGTTTTTTTTTCCTTTTGTAATTATGTCATTTTATTTCACGTCATCTTTTCGTTAAGTGTCGTGGGTAACGTAAGGGGGAAAATAGTATTTAATGTGTTATTGGGATTGAAGGCTTTTCTATTCTACCCCTATCCTCTTATTTTCAACAACATACCATGTCGACGGGCAATGTAAGTACACAATACAAAAACATAATTACTTCAGCAACTCCAAGCTTTTTATTTTTTTAATGACCCAAAATTTCCCCACTTGGAACAAACAAGCTACAACTCTAATGGTCCAATACCGTTTTCACCATGACATGCCTTGTTAGAATTCGAACTTGCGTTCGGATGAGAATTAAACACTCACCTAAACCAACTCAGCTACGTCCCAGGAACAAGTCCAAGCTTGTTGAAGTCTAAAAACTCAACAGCCAGTGTCAGAACTTGCAACCAGAAGATTGAGTGTTATATACAAACATCAATTCTTGTACTTACATAGTGTAAACTTGAATGGTTTTCGCCTAGAAACTGTACACAGCTAGAGATGATTCACTCCACTTCATCTTAGCCATCTTTCAAGCATGGCATAGATGCGGGAATCGTTTCTCTAGAGCAAATTGTGCAAGTTAAACAGTAAATACGAGCTATTTGGCTGCTAAAACATCGGCCTATTTGATCTCTGGTGGCTTTAGTCACCCAATAATCTTACACCTTGGTACATGCCATCGGGATGGAGTTCATCTAAGGTGTCTATGCTCCTTCGAAAGCCACTCAATTCTCGTAAGCCTGTCCAGCCTCGACGAGTAAGGAAATCTCGAAAATCTTCTTCTGTGTAGAGTGTTTTCTCCTCAGTGCGAACTGGAATCTGATTGGAATCGTCGTAGAGACATATTTTTATGGTCAACCCTGAAACAGAAATTAACCCCATTAACTGCTATAACTTTGCTGTTGACAAAACATAATGCATTATCAGGACATTTATAGGAACTAACCACAACAAATCTAGGAATACAAACAAAGGAACATTTGGAAATCATTGTTATAAAAATCAAACGTTAATTTGTGCATGGCGATCAAGTTTAGAGTGGTGTCATTCGGGAATTGAGCAACTTGCTCTTACCATGCAAACTTTTTTTTAGCATTCTCTTGACATGAGAACGAAATGGTTAAGCAGAATAATTGAAGCTGAAACCAAGAAAATCAGTGCAGTGTATACTTACAGATTAAAAAGTATCTTGCCAAAAAATAAATTGGCATGATTCACAAGAGAAGAATGTCTAACCTATATTGGACCACAGAAAAACAAAACCATGCTCAAATTTTCAAGCTAAATTAATTTCCACCATCAAGCCTTCAGAAACAATGGAAGATAGTAGTTAGTACGTTCAATAGTGCAATTTCTACCAAAAACTGTGAACTTTTATGACGACTCCATATGGGTAATGCTGCAGAAATTTAATAAAATGATAATGCAAGTAAGCATTACCCTCGTCAAGATGCAGCGTATAAGTTCCCAATGGCATGTCCCTGTCCAGGCTACGGACTACCTCATCTTCATCTTCCAACCAAAATGCCCTTCGAGTCCTTAATCCAAAAGCTGATTTAATGGCTTCCTTAATTGCTTCTGCAGTGCCATCAATGCCGATCTTTCTAGTGTAGTCTCCCCATTTAACTAATATAACTCTTCCACCAAAGGAACCATTGCTATCTCCACCTGTTAAAAAGTTCAGCAACAGAAACTAAGGAAAAACTGGAAGAAAGCAATGACACGAGAGAATAAAAACCTCATGTTCAAAACACCAAATATTTTAAATCCTTAAGAATATAGTAAACGAATTCTCAAACGAGCAAGTATGTGCATCAAAAAATTGAACATCACGAAAAACATATAGCAAAATGGTCAGCACCTTCAAAAGAAGAGAATGACTTCATTACCGTTAGTTGTTTCCCTCCAGTTCCATGGAGGAACACCACTTGCAGTTACAGCATCAGGCGCTGTAATGGCAAGAGGATGCCCCTCGTGATCCAATCGCCTCTCTAGGTTAAGAGATGACCGAGCATTAACTGCAAAACAAGGCAAAATATCAGCTTATTGTTGTCTAGTTACAGCTAGAATGATGTGAAGTCATTTTTGGCTTAGACTTGGAACTAAAGTACACATGAGAAAGAACTCTGTAAGCAGGTAAAGCAAGGAAATCCAGACCAATTACATGACTTATGCAGCAGCACCGAGAGAGAAATTGTCATTTTTAGGAACAAATAGATTGTGGTAATTTGCAAGTAGATAACTATTACTTTTTAAGTTTTCAGGTAGATAGGCAGCCAACTATCACAAAGCATGGACTATGAAAATAAATAAAGAACTCTTTCTAATGATTTGGCATGAAAATCAACTCTTGATCCAGCCACAGCTATGGTCATGGTCTCATGTACAACCACAACAAAACATTTAATCCCAAACTAACTGGGGTAGGCTAGAAATGAACTCAAAAGAATCACGATCCAGGCACGTGTGACGTCCCAAATACAATTCTTTGTTAAGTTTCATTTCCATGAGTAGCTGAGGTTTTACGTTGGTTTGCAACACCTATCGCAACCCCCTCCTTTGTCTTGGCTTGGGGTCTCATGAAGTGAAAGAAAATTTTATATTCCCAATAAACGTCTTAAGAGGTAAAAAGAAATGCTTCAACTTCAATGCAGACAATGGGGTTTGTCTCACATACCATATAAGACAACATTAGACAAGTGCAATAGCATCTCTGTAGAATTACACTATGAAACCTGAGAGTAGTCTGAAACCATGTAACATTTACCAAGATGAAGATAAAGATAAATAGATGGGGACATTCGTGACTTGACAAAATAAAACAGATGCTAAAAAAATGTGGGCGTGCACGACGAACAGTTGGCTATCCAGCAGAGGTGTATGTATGCACCATGCAAAGCAGACGACTCAACTTGTTTGGTCAGATTATGCCACCAAAAGTTAGAACCATTTGTCTTTCATAGAGAGTACCTTCAACAGATCCAAAAGGTAGGCCTGCGTCTTCAAGACCTAATGATTGGACAATGACAAGTCACGAGCATAAGAATTTCTGTTCCGAGAAACTACAGTGGAAGAAATATATTAGGTTTTCTCTCTCCTCATAAACTCCTATGAGAAAGCAATGAGTACAAAAATCCTGACTACACATTGCAAACTATTTTAAGTATCCTAGATTTCTACTATCAGCTTCCACATCTGCCGATCTTAAAGATACTGAACGGACTTCGATATTATAAAAAAACCATCAAAACTCATACTTTTATTGGAGGATGAGCATGAAAATTCATCGTTGCAGGGTTCTTATGGGGCAAGTTCATTGAACAACGCAACAGGTCAGGTATTTTACAAGTCGCAACAACAAAGTTACTCTCTATGAAAATCAGATTACACACAAAATCCACAAACCTTTAAAAAAAGTACTGAAAAAAATCTACTGTTAGCCTTTCGGCATTTAGTCCTCAAACAAGATGTAAATTTTCAAAATTATTGGACAACCTCCAAAAGTATAACTAAACCAAAAACCAAACTTTTTTTATCAGTTAAAACCAAACAAATTAACTATCAGAGTTTATACCTTTGTCAAAGGAGTGCAGGTAAGCATCAACTTTCAAGGCAATGAGAATTGTACATGACACATTCATATTCCTCTCCTAGACAGCTCATTCAATTCCTTAAAGCTCAACATCTTTAATTATTTACTTCTTACTCGTCTTAAAAGGAGAACTAAACCTTTTCTTTATTGGTAGCACTAAACTGAAATTGCTAAGCCCAAATTTTCAGATATATCAAACATACTCCAAAAATAGCATTCACCCAAAGCTTATACCTTTATCTAAAAACTGCAAGTAAGCATCTACTTAAGCAGCTGAGGAGCTCTTATTGGACACATTCTTTTTTTTATTCGACACATTCTTATCCCTCTACTTGACCAACTCACCCAACTCCCTATAACACAACAACATAGGCTGACTATCACACAACTACTTGATTTGCTCTAAACCCAAAACTCACAAGCCTCTAACAAAATATACCGATTAAAATCTATTTTCAGTATCCTACATTTAGTGAAAAACATCAATTAGCACGACACGCAAAATTAACAACAAACCATCCACCAAAGCTTATACCTTTATCAGAGAACTGCAAGTAAGTGTTGACCTTAGCCGCAGATGGATTCTTACACGACAAATTCTTATTCCTCTCCTTATCAACTATCAAACTCCATATAAGCTAACTATCATACCACTTAATTTTCTCTAAACCCAAAACACAATGGTCTTTAACAAAACTCAAAATTTATTTGTAGTATTCTACATTTAGCAAAAAAAAATCAACTTAGCACTAGACACAAAACCAAGCAAAAGTGTCCACCAAAGCTTATACCTTTATCGGAAAACTGCAAGTGCACGTCGACCTTAGCCACGGACGAACTCTTATACTACAAATTCTTATTCCTCTCCCTATCAACTCATCCAACTCCATATAATACATCACAAGCTAACTATAACACAACTACTTATTTTTCTCTAAACCCAAAAGTTTATTTTTAGTAGGACTGACAATTTGGGTCATGACACGAAACCCGAACCCGACACTAAATATCACGATTCGGATCGACACGAACGACACGAACTGTAATTCAGGTCGGGTTCAGGTTGGAATATTTCGTGTTTCGTGTAATTCGGGTTGACACGAATATCACGAACTATAATTCAGGTCGGGTTCGTGTTTTGTGTAATTCGTGTAATTAGTGTCAGTTCGTGTTCGGGTTAATTCGTGTTTGTGTAAATTTGTTTCAAACATGTCATAATTGGTGTCAAACATGTTTCGTGTACAGGTTAGTTCGTGTTTGTAAAAATTCGTGTCAAACAAGTCAATTCGAGTTATTCGGGTTAATTCGTGTTTGTGTCAACACGAACACGAAAAATGGATTCGTGTCAACGTGGGTCGTGTTCGGGTTACCAAATTCGTGTTCGGGTTTAAGATTAGACTTTCGTGTTCGTGTTCGTGTCGACTATTTCTTATTAATTCGTGTTCGTGTTCGGGTCGAGGAAAAACAATTCGTGTCAATTCGTGTTTCGTGTCAAACACGACACGAAACACGAATTTGCCAGCCCTAATTTTTAGTATCCTACATTTAGCAAAAGCCATCAACTTAGCACTAGACAAAAAAACACAAAACCAAACAAAATCTCCACTCAAAGCTTATACCTTTATCGGAAAACTACAAGTAAGCGTCAACCTTAGCGGCAGATGGACTCGTATGCGACAAATTGTTATTCCTCTCCTTATCAACCCAACGAACTCCATATAATACAACTACTTAATTTTCTCTAAACACCGAAACTCAAAATCTATTTTTAATATCCTACATAGCAAAAGCGATAAACTTAATACAAAACCAAGCAAAATTGTCCACCAAAGCTTCTACCTTTATCAGAGAACTGCAAGTAAGCATCGACCTTAGCGGCGGACGGGCTCTTATACGACACATTCTTATTTCTCTCCTTAATCAACTCATCCAACTCCTTATAATACGACATCTTCCCGGATACGCACCCCCTCTCCTGCCCCTTCGCCTTCTTAAACTCCTTCAGCAAGTTCCTCCACTTATCCGTGCACATCGTTGGGGACCGGTCGAACCCCTTCTCCCGCATCTTCGCGGAGATCTGCTCCCACAGGTGCTTGTTCGACTTGGAGGTGTTGAAGAGCCCGTCCATCTCCCTCCGGAGCGCGATCAGGGCACGGGTCTCGTCCTGGACCCACGTCTCGGCTCGCTTCTTCGGGGCCTTGATCTCCGGGTCGTCGCCACTGCTATCGGCGATCAGCAACGGGTTCGACGCCATCGGGACCTCCATTAGCATGGGTTTCTCTTGGAGGTACATCGTCGCTCACATGGCGGGGTTAGGGTTAGGGTTAGGGTTTGGGAGGAAGGACTAAGGAGGAGAGTGGGGAGTGTGGGTTTGGACTTTCAGGTCTTTTGCTTGTTTTTCGGATGTTTGGGATTTTTTCGGGGAGAAGCACAGATGCACGAGAAGTCAATTAGGCACGTAAATGTGGGTCGGGTCCAGAGGTGGTCGGGTTATCTGTTTTGCGTAAGGGTGAAAGTAGTTTGGATAATATTCATTCTGAACGTTATATTCGAACTCGTTCAGGGGGTGTTTAGTTGGCTGGAATGGAATGGATTGAGAATCACATACCAGACTGGAATGGATTCTCATTCTGGGGTAGGTAGGTAAGGTTCTGATTCCTAGGTATGGTCTGAAATAGATTCTAATTCTAGGCCTAAAATAAACAAGTCAAACATCATAATGAAATGAAATACATTACATTCCATTCCAGGTACCCCCAACCAAACACCCCCTCAGTAAAATATGATTGTTGGATATAAAATTCATTGGGTTGTACCTACATTCTATTTTTACTTCTACCTAGTTGCACTTAGATGATACTCGGACCAATTGAAACACACAATATGGTCATTCAACCCATTACATCCCTAATTACTTGTTTCGTTCATTTGTATGATTTTTTAAAATCACTTATAGAGTAAAAGGGATACAAGAAGTGATAAAAATAAAACAAAGATAATCGAAATAAAACAACAAAAAGGCGGAGACATGATTTCGACATGGCCAAACATAAAATGAAGTGACCAACCCAAAAACCATAAGATAGGGGGGAAAACAATATATAAAAGCAAACACTTGCAGTCACCCAGCCCAAAACCAATACGATTCTAAATCAGAAAATCAATTGTAACTCCCGAAGTTGTCATCCACAGGTAGACATCCCAAAAAGTCTTTCACCATATCTCCTGAAATACAATTCTCTCGTTTGATGAAAAGTTGTGCTTGATCTTTCTAACCTCACCTATATAACAATATGTCAATGGATTTTGCATTTCATACCATAGTAAGTAACAATACGTGATAGTGAGATGTGGTTTCATATCCTATTATTGATAAGTAAAGGGAACTACTAAACGTCGCCCCAAAACTACTTAAATCGCCCCTTGAAATTACCAAAGTGCCCTTAACAATATATTTAATACCTATATCGTCCCGTGTCTATAAATTAGGCATACGGTCTTGTATATTCATAATTTATCAGTAAAAATACCACGAAAATGTCTGGCGAAGGTGATGCATCCGGTGAGGTAAGTCTGGCGCGGGGCAAATTTTGGGCCGGGCGTCTGCATTAGACGCCTCCCCCAAGGTGAGGGCGTCTGCGTAGGACGTCCTCCCCTTGGCCGAGGCGTCTAACGCAGACGCCTACGCAATGGGAGAGGCGTCTTATGTAGACGTCCTCCCCTTGGGTAAGGCGTCTGTAGTAGACGCATTTCCCTAGGGTCAGGCGTCCTACGCAGACGCCTCACCCTTGGGAAGGGCGTTTAACTCAGACGCCCCTCCCATGGGGTAGGCGTTTAATACAGACGCCCGAATTTTTTTTGATTTTTTTAATTTCGATTTTATTTTTGTAGGTTCCGTTGGAAGATTTCGGTGGTGATGGAGTGGATTACAGTGAGTTATTTCAAACTACACAAATCTTTGAAACAATCGATGAAGCATGTAAATGGGCCAAACAAGTAGCTATCGGAGCTGGGTTTTTTTTGGTCGTGTCGTCGTACAAAACAAGATCAGATAGTCGGATGGATTGTTATTTGAGATGCGACCGGCGAAATCAAATGGAGTCTCGGGATATGGATACTGCACTTCGAAGAAACACCAAAAGAAATGGTTGTGGTTGCCGTTTCTTAATAAAAGTGGTGGAGCGACGAGATCGTGATGGATGGGTTGTGGTTTTTAATAGTGCTCACAGACATCACAAGCACAGACTGGCAGTTTATCCAGAGGGTCATCGTCAAATTAGTGGTCTAAGTTCTGGGGCGAAGAAGATTGTTCGTGATATGACTGAGGCGCAAGCAAAACCACGGAACATCTTGAAGGCAGTAAAAGAAAAAATCCCGGAGGACAATCCAAATCAAAGGCATATTTATAATTTCAGAGATTACATGAGGAGGACAAAATCTGAAGACCGGAATCCCGTCCAGCAGTTTCTCTATCAAGCAGTGCAGTGTGAGTACTTACATTAGATTATGGCGGATCCAGAAACTGATGCCGTCACTCACGCTTTTTTGGCACATCCGACGTCAGTCCAGTTGTTGCGGACATATCCTTTCGTTATCTGCATGGATTCGACTTACAAGACGAACAAGTATAAGATGCCTTTGTTCGAAATGATTGGGGTCACACCAACAAACATGAATTTCCTTATTGGATATGCGATTTTGATGGATGAAACTTACTCCAGTTATCTGTGGGTGATGGAGAAGTTGCGAGATCTGTTATTGGGGATTGTCAGCCCGACTGCAATAATAACAGACCGGGAGTTAGGCCTTATGCGACCAGTGAGAGAGGTATTTCCTGACTCTGCTCATTTACTCTGCACATGGCACATCAACAAAGACGTATTGAACTACGCATACCACGTATTCGGGAAAAATAAGCAGATGGCAGAGACTTTGAGGCGTGGAAGATGGAGGAAAATCATGCTTTCTACTTCAGAAGCCGAGTATGATAGAGTTGTGTATGCTCTGAAAGATTTGTATAGATCGTGGCCGGCTATCACGGAGTATCTGGACACCACGTGGTTGGTGCATAAAGAAAAGTTTGTGCTGAATTGGACGAACAAAGTCCTTCATTTTGGGAACACCACGAATTGTAGGGTCGAAAGTGCTCATTCGGCTCTAAAAGAGTGGATTTCTACATCGACTGCAGCTCTGGACACTCTTTTCGAGCGCGTCAACGCGGCTATTGAAATGCAGCTGACGAATATTCGAAACGCTCTTGAAGACTTGAGACGGTGAAATTTGACTAATTTCGGACATGCTCTATATCGTCACATAAATGGTCGAGTTTCGCATCACTGCTTGCAATTGCTGAGTCAGGAGGTGAAAAGAATGCAAGAGTTAGATGATGAAGTTGAATATCGTTGTGAGTGCGCTTTTCTGACTTCTCATGGGATACCTTGCGCATGTACCATCCGCGGATGTCTTGAATCAGACAACGGAATTTACTTAGAGCAGATTCATTCGTTCTGGAGGACACTTGTCATTGGGGAAGGAGCCGGGAACGCAGAGTTTGTGTCTCAGGCAGCTCAAGACGCCGAACATTTTTGCAGCCTGGTTGATGAGATTGCAGGAAGTGACCCCACCGTAATTCGATCTGCCTCTCGGGTTTTATTCGAGCAGCTACACCCCGAACATGCGAATTTGAGAGAGCCTGCAGAAAAAACAAAGCTACGAGGTCGACCAAGGGGAAAGTCGACACGACGGGACCCTAGTGCGTTTGAGTATGCAGAGCGAGGTAGTGGTCGATCTTCAGGTAGTGGGAGTAGAGGTCGTGGTCGTTCTTCCGGTAGTGGAAGCAAAGGTCGTGGTCGATCTTCTGGTTCTTCGTCTGTAAGGGGAGGATCAGGTATACCATCCCTATATTTATTGTTATTATAATTTTGTTATTTATTTCAGTAAATATGTATCTTTTGTTATTATATGTAACTGTATTTTTTGTTTATATTGTAGTGACTGGGCGGGCTGACGTAGACGACTTTCCATATGCGGATAGGATTCCAGGAATCATTATGCCATTCCTACACCAGTGGAATGATGTACGTGCTGATGGAAACTGTGGATTTCGATGTTTTTCACGGTGGTGAAGACAATTGGCAACTCGCCCGTCGTTCGATTTCAAATGAGCTAGCTGCGAACCCATCTTTTTATGAGCACGTATACTACGACGGTGTGGCGCAGGCTCGTCACCGGATTAATTGGGGCGGGGGACCTTGTGGCGAGAATCACTACATGGAGACGTGGACGGACTTGTTTCCCATTGCAAATTTTTACAAGTGTGCAGTTATGTTCTTCTCTCTCGGAAATGATGGTTCGTTGTACCCATGTCTTACAGTTCTACCTTGGGAGAGTCCACCTACCGTGACGAGACCGTGCAGAGAGTTGATTATTGCTCATTTAGGGAGTTACGCTCATTACATTCGTTTGGATTTGAATGAGGGATTCCCCGTACCTCCTATAGCGACTCTGTGGTTTCAAGTACGAGATGAGAGTGTTATTGGATGGGAGCTGGAGTACCAAAATAGGATAGCATCTTGGCAACAATTATGTAATATGTTTTGATATGTTTGTACCAATTATGTAATATGTTTTGATATGTTTGTACACTATATATTGTTGCTTTATTATGTAATATGTTTTGATATGTTTGCTTTATTTGCATTATATATAATAGTACGATACGTTAGCAAACACAAATAAAAATAATAAGCGTATGACAAATAAGCAAACACAAATACAAATAATAAGCGTACGATATGTTAGCAAACACAAACACAAATACAAATAATAAGCGTACGACAGATAAACAAATATAAATGCAAATACTAAGAGTACGGTACAACAGATCAGCCTACTCATCATCCGAATCATGGTCGGAGATGCCTAACTGAGTATGCCACGAGTGTATGATCTCATCCAAATCTCCGCATGCAGCTCTGGCATCGTCTGGCAGCTCATCCCTCATCTGCAAGATTGGGTCTACAGCCCGTATCATCTTACCCATCCACTGCACATAACAATAACATTAGCGTACATTAACAAATTATACGGTACAAATAAATATAGATAAAATGAAAAAATTACCAGATCGCCACACGTCCTATCTGGTGGTCGATCTGCTCTCCGGGAGGCACCACGGACGATGATAGGATGTGAGTAACTACCGAACCAATCAAGATAACGTGCATCACACTAGGAGGGGTCGCGACTACGTCTGAAGTCGCCAAGGAACAATCGGCATGATCTCGGAAATGTCCGCCAAGTCGATTCCGCTGTAGAAGCGGGGAACCTGACGTCGTACGTCGCTGCTGTCGCAGACCGCACCGCATGCTCTGGTGTCGGGATGTCAACCGGGATCACCTGAACATATCCTAACTGACGCAAGACCCGATCGGGCATATAAGGCTCTATGATATCCCGATAACGAATAAGACCCATCAATAAAGTCCTCGGGACATCCGCTGCTGGGTCAGGACCATAGGGTAACCACTCCACCTAAAGTTTAACACATTAATAATAATACATCTTAAAATTAAATAAATGGTGTAAAGTTTGATACCTCTGATGCAGTCATCTGATCTAGCCGTGCGCGGATGGAACGCAATCGTCCATCGCTCTTGTCCTCGCTCCGGACGGCCCACATACCCGAACGTGGATGACCCTCGTCGATAATCTTCCGCTCACGATGCGGGGGGAACGGCTTCCTCGGACGCCTGCCCCATGCGGGGGGCGTCTCCCTCGGACGCCGGCCACTTTTTTTAATTTTTAAAAACAAATAAATAAAGTAAGGTTACCGTATACGGGTACACCGGGGGAGCTGCTGGCTGCTTGCCTGGCCTCCGAGACATTCCTAATCTTCTGTAGTAGGTATAGGAAGAGAAAGTTTTGAAAAAAGAGTGAAATTGTGAGATATATAAGCAAAAATAGGATGAAGGGCAATTTGGTAATTTCAAGGGGCGATTTAAGTAATTTTGGGGCGATGTTTAGCAGTTCAGTAAGTAAAAGACTAACATTAACCATTATCAATAAAAAAATCTAAATGGAGGCAAGCTAGTTAGAAATGTAAGTGGGTTGAGTTAGACTCGTGTGTTCCAATTAGTTCGAGTGTTAGTCATGAGAGGGTAGAATGTGAAATCCTGTTTCGTTCTCCAAACAACCTATCGTCAGTGGAATGTTAAAGTGAGAGGTAGGCTATCTAAAGTGGGATGGGAAGATAATGCTTAAACAAGCTAATAATACAAAAATAAAAGTGTAACGACACCAAAAGATTGGAACATCATATGTATACAAGTTTGATCGTCTCAACTGCGGTCTATTCCATTCCTTGATCTCTTTGGGCCAAAATAAAGCAATTGATCGCCCTCCCTGGCTTGGACTTCTCTCGCAATCTAAGAGGTACTTCCTTGAAGCTTTACACCACCTTAATGATTTGAACTTGAAGTGCTTACAACTTTAACTTAAATGCACTTGAGTAGAGGAGAATTGAACTTTATGTTACTAAATTAAGTAAAGAGTAATATGAGAGCAAGAACACAAATATAAGAAAATTAAAATGATTCTTGGTGGTTGATTCTCTTGTCTAAGATGATATTTATAACTTTGTGTTGGTTTTTTTGGCATTAATCTATGTTTTGATGATTTAATCAACCTAATCTTAATTATGATCATGTAGAGTAGCACACATATTGCATTGCATGTATATTTCTTTGTGTTAACCTCTACAGGTGATCAAGACTCAAGGAAGAAAGGAAATCAAGTCAAGACGTGTAATCAAGCTCATTTGAAGACATGTATTTTGTGTTTCTTTGAGTCTTTAGGAACCTTGTGTAATTGAGCATACTTGAGCTAAAAACTACTCAACCACACACTAGGTTCCCTATAGAAGTCACACAAAATTTCACATAAGTTGGACTTCAATAGATCATCCAAACTAAAACTGGAAAACACCTAAACAATACTTGAACTGTTTGGACCAAAACGGTCGACTGTTTAAAACTTTTTGTTCGATTGTTCACACGTGTCACATGATCGTTTGTTTTGTCGTATTATACCAACGGTCGTATTCATATTATTCCCAAATACCCCAAAATTACCCAACATTCGGTCGACCGAAACTTTCCTAGCGGTCGACCGAATCAACACAATTTGGTCTCCCAGAAGTGCCTGGACTAATTCGGTCGACCTATCCCCTGAGCCCGTTCGACCGTTAACTTAAGTGAACTTAAGTCAAAGCTGAATTTTGACCAAATGGTCGAACGACATACCCGTTTCGGTCGACCGTTTTTAGGCAGAATTGGGTCATGCAAGTTTCTGTTTTGTACATCTTACACCAACTCATAATCCATCCCAACGGCTTTATTCTCTCTAATGCCTATATAAAGAGTTGTAAAACACATTTTAACACAACTCTCCCACACATATTTGTCTCCTACATTAGAGAAATCATTCCAAACACTCCAAGCCTCAAATTTCCACACTTAAGATTAATTCCAATCTTTCTGAAGTGTGCTCAAGTTTAGAGAGTGATTGTCCCACTTAAGTTTGTTGATGTCAAAGAAGAGTAAAGGTTTTGATGAAAGCCCGAAGCATCCCTCTCGGATTGTGAGAGGAGTCAAGCTCGGCGAGGGTTGTTCGCGAGGTTGAAGATTGTAAAAGCGTTCTCTCCCGGCCCGGAACGGGGAGTGGTTAGTGAAGTCGTGCGCGGAGCTTGCAAGAGAGGACTAGGACCTGGGTGGGGTGTCGAACCTCTATAAAAATCCCCCGACTTCTTGTGGTTTGCATTTTCCTTCCCTTTACTTGTTTGTTTTGTTTTTAATTCCGTCGCATCATCATTTGGCTTGCAAGTAGAGTTTGTTTAGGATTAAAAGGGAGTTAGAGATTGTGGACTCATCCTACACCTTTGACACTCAATTAGTTGTTTGGGACTTGTGGTGGGGTAGGTAAAGTTTGGTGAATAGTCGATCAAAAGATTGGGATAGTCTGCCTAACGTAAATGGATGACAGATCGGGGACCAAATGTTCGAACTTTTGGGTTGATTCCCAATCAAACATAAAATCACATTTGGTCATTAAAGTGTCGATTTACCAAAACAGGAAATCTACAAAAAAATGTTCATGGCTAGAAAAGACCAAAATCGATCATTCAATTAAGCATCATTCACCGGAATTGAGGGTTTCAAAAACGACTACTACAACTAACAAAATCAATCATCCAAGGAGAGACTGATTGACCACTTGAAGGTCAAAGTTGCTTGTCAATTAAAGGAGTATGTGGTCCGTCCGACAAAGGCACGATCATTAAGAAACCTGAACAATAATGGTTTTAGGGTATACATGTCAAGAATCAAACGACGACGATGGGACAAACGTATGAAAATGCAATTTGACTTAAAACTTTATCGACCATCTTGTTCACAATACGGTCGATCGATTTGGTCGAAATGATTATTCTTGTGCATTAGGTGTACATAAGGCCATATCTCTCAATAAATTATGAAATTTCATGCCTTTTCCAAAATTATGCTGCATATACGCAAATATCTGCAGATGTATGTGCAATTTTGATCACTTAGACCCATGTGATATCTGAGTTGAATTATGAGTTATTTTAGTTTTGTTGACCATCAAAATTTGCAAAATCATGCTTAGAAGTTTGTTACGTAGAAGTTTTTATGTTATAAATGTATTTTGGTAACTCTAATAAGACTTTTGGTGTACAACTTCTCTTCCTTTTGCATTGGGACATATGGAACACATCATGATTTTGAATTGAAGGGGGGCTGGAAAATTTATACGGAGATCAGGGAGGTTGAGAGATAACCAACAAAAGAAATGAATTTTCACATTTTCCACAAACACAATGACATTGACATAAACAATTTCATTGTCATCATGTAAACAAAACACCAAAAGGGGGGCAAGTAATAACACAAAAAAACATATTCATTGCTCCAAGAGAAATACAAGTGAAATATTCAGGGTAATGTCATTCAAATGCTAAGCAGACACACATAATGTAACATCCCGAAATAGTAGAAAATTTAAACAAATATCACAAAAAATAAAACCAAAAAGAGCATGAACATTACTCGTGAAAATACTTAAAATGTGCACCATTACATAGGAGTTTTCAAATGGTATAATTACATCAGAGTATGCTAAAGTATAAATACATGTAATCATACTGAAGGATTTCATTTTTAATTACACATATATATTTTCGGAATTTTTAATTACAATTTTCTATGATTTATTTCATGCATGCATTGGTTTGTTTCAATAACTAGTTTTAAAACTTTTATTAAAACAAACATGAGACTCCGAAATTCATACCTAGAAGTTCTCTAAAACTTCTTGAAAATTCGGAGACGATGAAGATGCTTGTTGCTGCACCGGATGCCTCCGAGATTTCACCAAACTCTAAACAAGATTGGAGAGAGAAGAGCTAGCCTCTCAATCTCCAATAGGGTTTAGAATTTAATTACTAACCCAGCTTTAGTTCCCTTGAGAAGATGATCTCTTAAAAACTAAAACTAAACTTAAGAATTAGGAGAATTTCGTGGAGAATTATGGAGAGAGTTTTTGCATGAGAAAAACAATGAATTAATTGATGAGGTAATGAGATAAACTTGTATTTATAAGTTCTCTCTAAATTATCTATTCATGTGCAACCTCTTGCCCATGATTTCATGCAAACTTCCATCTAACCATCCATTATTTACTAATAAATAATCTTAGTCACGAATTAAATCAATTATGGACCAATTCCATGCATGATCTAATTAATTCTTAAATTAATTCTGCACAAAACCGTCTGGACCGGTCGACCGTTTCAAGGTTCGGTCGACCGCTCGTAACAATAAAAATTTCATCGCAATGTTCGGTCGACCGACCGATAGATTCGGTCGACCGTTCCGAACAGACGAAAATTCTCTGTTATCAGTCGAGACATGTCCGGTCGACCGTGCACGTTCGGTCGACCGTTTACTGTTAACCGGTCGACCGTTTGTGCACAGTATTGTAGACTTGTCAAATTTCGGTTTAACCCCTACAAAATTTGACATTTCGGGATTAGTAGTAAATTCACAACTTATGTAACATATTATCCTATACAATGATCAATATTTACACCCCATAATATTTACATCACATATGAATTTAATTTAGATTCTAATTATGTTATTAATCACAACATAATTTTGATTTTGCTTGTTCACCCCATGTGTCATATTTTCTACATAAAACCCGACACATCTTATGAACTCAAAATCCCCGTTTCTTGTTTCCCAGTTTTGTGGTGTGACCTATGGGAGGATCTAAACTAAGTTGACAGTGATATTAAGAACTTAATATCACAAGCTATAAGCGGTATCTAGCTACACATTATAGCTCCCAATTAGTTAGATGTCTTAATTCCACTCGAACCAAAACCCGATCCATTTAGTGATGGAGTGCATCACTTGTGTCCGTCCCTTGCCGCATGATATTAAGAATACACACAAAGTAGTATTGTGTCATCTTTGTATTAGTATTCATTTCTTGATCTCTTTAAGCTAGTTATAAATATGTGACTTAACTCAAATCACATTGTGCACATTATAACTTTGCTTTATCAACGGACCCACTAATATCATCACTCAATTAAGAGGGGGCAATGATAATCTTTCGACTAGCTATATTTTCCAACAAAAGTCATACTTAACTAACGCCTTTACACTACACTTATTGATAGCTTAAGACACTAGTCTAATTAAGCATTCCTTAAGCGATCGGATATAAGTCTCATATCAAAGGACCAAGGACACAATAAAATATTAATGACACAGAAACACATTTCTATAATATTTTACTTGTTAGGTCAATTCAGCATACAAAAGTACTATTTTCCTCTTTTGTGTACCCGTGTTATCACTCACTTGTAGAGCTACAATGATCTATGACCAATCACGACAATCTTAACTTGGTAATTAATGTCCCATGTTAATTACCATGATTGCGAATATCTTTTGTTTTATGTAAACCAATATCTTTTAGAGCTCTACGGTTAAGGACCAAGAGTCTCTTCCTTAATAGTTCTAAAAGACGAATAACATAAACAAGGAACAAAATGATTTCTCATTCAATTCATAATAATCGACATTTAAAAGCAAAACTTTTAGAACACATTCTCTTCACATACAACCTAGGAAAGTAAGACTGAAGGATCCGATCTCAGAGTACGCTCGTTCTCAGTCGCTACCCACCCATCACCTACTGTGGTCCTAAAATACAAATGAAATAACAATGCACGAGTTTCCATAAGAAAACCTTGTATATTAAGTCTACCTATATGCATATGAAAGTGTCGTACATTGAACCTATCATACTAGTGTAACATGACATAATAGAATGCAACAAGTAAAACTCTCCCCATCCGGGGGTATTAAGGGACAACAACCCCATAAACACCATCGGGTCCGCAAGGAGACCTACCGCATGCACAAGCAGTCTTATAGAGAGTACGTCACGCACCCTATACGCAACTACACTAAACATGAGGTTCGGTGAGGGGTGCACGTACTTCCACGACATAGAATCAGATCTGATCTCGTGGTCAACACCAAATCAAATGGAGTTGTCGCTCAAGTCGATCAACTCACTTGGTTGTGCCGCAACCAAGCTATCTGGCGGAATACATTGTCAGACAGTCAACACCTCTGCTAGTCGGTCGTGCGGAGTCACAAACATCACCCTCAAGGTCGGTCAATCGTATACGTCGCCATCAAGGTTAGTCGATCAAAACTGTCGGACCAAAGTCCACATGGTCATCTTGCTCCGTGGAGTTGTGCAACATCATGCATTGGGATTCATGTTCTATCAGGTCTACTACTATAGTAAGTGTCAAGGGAATGCTCTATGCTACGCTACAGTCCATAAATGCAGAGGTGGCTCATACCCCAAGTTTCTACACACTTCCACTCGGTGCTCCCTGAGCAAGCGCAATCATCACACCCACCGTCACCTTCGGCACACGCCCAAAGAGAGGACACGAGCTTCTGTGGACAAATTTGACACTACACAAGGCAAGAACTCAGATATGGGCACAATCGATCGACCGCTCCCAATGGATAGAGTGAAGTTCGAACAATTGCCTAAACTGGTTGAACTTTGGGCACATAAACTTAAGTCACAATGGTCGAACAAAATATCACTAGTGGTTGACCGTTTAGAAGGTCTAGGTCAGAATAAAGGCAAAAAAATCGGGCAACGGTCGAACAAAAAATGAGTTTCATCTGACCAAAAATAACAGGGGCCTTCTACGTTCCACAAAACTACAATCGGTCGAACCAAACATAATCCGGTCGAACATTAAACAAGGTACACTTAAGCTCTCGGTCGGACAATATTCTAAGGCGGTCGACCGTTTAACAGGTTTGTGCCTCAGGGTAAAGTCAAAACTACAAGGCAACGGTTGAACGCACGAAAGACTCATTCCACTAAAAATAACAGGGTCTTCTCTGTAGGATCGTATTGGTCTCTAATTCTAATCACTTTTAGACTAATTACCTACTTGTTTAAACGATCATGTATATGTAGCGGAATTAAAACAAATAAACAAGCAAGCAAGGTAAATGGAAGGAAATAATGCAAACCACAATGAGACGGTGGATTTTTATAGAGGTTCTGTAGGATCGTGTGGGTTATGGGTCCACTAATCACTTTTAATCTAATCCCTAACTAATCAAACAATAAACGCAGCGGAAACAATTTAAAGAATAGTAGGGAAATAACATGCAAACCACAAGAAGACACGACGATTTTATAGAGGTTCGGCACCCCACCCGGGTCCTAGTCCTCTCTTGTAAGCTCCGCTCGACTCCGCGAGCTCCGCCTACGTCTTCACTATCCACTCCCCATTCCGGGCCGGGAGAGAACGCCTTTACACCACAAGCAACGCGAACAACCCTCGCTTGCTTGAATTCTTCCTCTCACAATCCGAGAGGGACACTTCGGGCTTTCACCGAAGTCCTTGCTTCTTTTGACAACACAAGTAACCGAGTGGGATTCACTCTCTAATTGAGCACACTTTGAGTAGGATGAGTATATGATCAAATGTGTGAAGTTTAGGCTTATGGAGTGTAGAATTGGGAGCTTTGAGGATTGAGGTTTCTCTCTAATGTATTGGGACAATTGGAGTTGGAGAGTTGTGTTAACAACAAGTCTTGATCCTCTATTTATAAGCTCCTAAGGTATTCTAGCCGTTGGGGATAGATTTGATTGGGTTTTGTGCAAGATACACAAAGCAGAAAATCGAGCTGCAAATCTGTCCAGAACCGGTCGACCGAAACTAGTAAACCGGTCGACTGTTAACTTGATTTCAAAGAGAACGGTCGAACAAAAGAATATTCGGTCGGACAAACGAGCTAGAACTTAACTCTACTTAAGTGAATCGGTCGAACCAAAGTATGGGGCGGTCGACCGAGAAGGGGATTCGGTTGAGACAAATGTCAATCGGTCGAACGAGAAATGTGTCGACCGATAGCAGGGAATTTGGTTTCTGAAAAAATGTTCAACCGGTCGACCGAAACAAGGTCTTCGTTCGACCGGTTACCGAATGTATTTTGGGGTTATGTTTTGTTTTATACGAATACGACCGTTATAGGAATACGACAAGAAAAACGGTCATATTAAAATCCGGGATCGGTCGACCGAAAAGGTAGAACCGGTCGACCGGTAGAGTTCGGTAAAATCACTGTGGAGAGTCTGTTATAAACCGGTCGAACTGAGAACTGGTTCGGTCGACCGGTTCACACAGGAAATCTGGGTTTAAGTTTATAAGTGATTTCCGACAAAGGTTTGGGTGATCTAATGAAGTTCAAATAATGTGAAATTTTGTGTGTGACTTCTCTAAGGAACCTAGTGTGTATGTGATATGTTTTTAACTCTTGTATGCTCAATTTACACATGTTCCTAAGACTCAAAATAAATCAAGATTACATGTCTTCGATTTAGCTTTAATTACATGTCTTGACTTCATTTCCTTCTTTCTTGAGTCTTGATCACCTGTAGAGGTTAGCACAATACAATATATATGCAATGCAATATGTGTGCTACTCTACATCATCATAATTAAGATTAGGTTAATTAAATCATCAAAACATAGATTAAGGCCAAAAAGTCAACATGTTCGACACCCCACCCGGGTCCTAGTCCTCTCTTGTAAGCTCTGTTCACGACTTCACTAACCACTCCACATTCCCGGCTGGGAGAGAACGTCTTTACAATCTTCAAGCTCGTGAACAACCCTCACCGAGCTTGTCTCATCCTCTCACAATCCGAGAGGGACACTTCAGGATCTCACCGAAGTCTATACTCTTGTCTTGGGCTTTCACCAAGGCCATTGCTTCTTTGACAATGATTGAGTGGAACAACACTCTCTAATCTTGAGCACACTTGAGTGAGAATAGGATTTAAGACTAAAATGCGGAAGGTTTGAGGCTTGGAGTGTTTAAAGTTTTCTCTCTAATGTATTGGACAATATGGAGTGAGAGAGTTTTGTTAAAATGTGTTTTACAACTCTATTTATAAGCTCCTAAAGAGTTATAGCCATTGGGGATGAAATTGGTAAAGATTGTGTAAGATACACAAAACAGATACTTGGAGGATGCAATTCTGTTGAAGTTCGGTCGACCGGATCGGTAAGTTCGATCGACCGTTGACCAATTTTGGACTCCGTTCGGTCGACCGGTTAAGGAACGGTCGATGCCAAAGGCTATGACTTAGGTACACTTAATTTATCGGTTGAACACCGAGATATGTTCGGTCGACCGATTTATAACAAGCTCTACGGGTTTGACAAACAAGATCAAATTCGGTCGACCGAAACAAGGTCCACAGTCGACCGAAATCGACATGCACTTTGGGTTTGTCGAGATGTCTTAGTTCGGTCGACCGAACAAGGTCCTCGGTCGACCGATACACTAAATGTATTTGGGGTATTGATGCATTGCATACATTGCATCATATGTCTTTCATTTAGATTACTTTTACATCAATAAATGCTACTAAGGTATGTGTTTAGTCTTATTTACAGAATACAGGAACCTGAATGCAATTTACCCACATCCTGATCATAAACACGTGCAAAAGATTCATTTCTATCATAAAGACCAAGTTCAAGTTTATCGGGTTACAAATGGAAATGTATCCAAGCATAAAAGCATTCAAGACCTAATTACAAAAAGAGCAAGGACTTGAGCACAAAAGTAGTCGGGGACTTAATTGCAAAAAGACAATGACCTAATTGCAAATCACGAGTAGCTTTTATTATCTTGGAGAAAATATATAGAAAAATCAATGTATATCTCCAAATATATGAAGGAATTAATCCGGAGCTCAAAAGAATGGAAAGAATCAATCCAGACGCGTAAAGAATGATCAAATCATACCATAAACATTCAACCAAAATCTGGACAAAATCAGGCCAGATTGTGCGGCGTTTCCACCGCACCACACACACAATGTGCGGCGTTTCCGCCGCCCAAGCATCGATCCGCGTCTCCCAATTTCGTCCAGTCGTGTCTGGACACGTGTACTTTCCAATATTATACCTAGATCCCTTGTAGCAACTATAAATAGACCCAAGAACGATGTTAGAAGGGTCCTTAGTCTTTGGTTGTAATTTTTATTCTTAATCTTAGTTTTGTATTCTTTCTTTTCATTAATAAAATTCTGTCTTTTATTTCTTACTTTTAGTTTTCTTTTGTAATGTCTCAAGGACCCCTTCTTCCTCCCTCTATGAGTTTCTAACTCCTTCCAAAGGGTGGAGGTGACAGATTAGGGTGAAGAGAAGATGAATGAATGTTATTATTTTAATTTCGTGTTAGTATATTTTGATCACTTGAGTTTATGTTAAATCATTTATCATGTAATGCTTTATAACTAATATGATTTATTATAAGTTTCTAAATTCTCTAATCTAAACCTTAAATCTAAACCTCCACCCGACGGAATTCACATCTTTGTTCTTGTTTTAGTTTATTTTTCTTGTTTCTTGCTTTAGATAATTAAAAACCAAAAATCTCAAAACCCAATTTATTTCTTCTCTCCTTCTTCCCCAATCGAAATCACACTAATAACAAATCTCTCCCTCCTTGTGTTCGACCCGTATTTGCCACGTCTTCATTGACACTGTGCACTTGCGGTATAAATTTAATTCTCAACAAGTTTTTGGCGCCGTTGCCGGTGAGGCGATGCAGATTTTGTTTTTTGTTGATTTCGATTCTATTCTGTTTATCTTGTGCGTGATCTAACTATTTGGATTTGTGTTTCAGGAGACAACAGAGCGCGCGGCGAACTCTGAGCGCAGTCTGAGCAACAAGGGCGGCGGAATCGCCGCACATCAAGAGGAACCTGCGGCGGAATTGCCGCACAATTGAAGCATCTGGGCTTCAAATTTTTCTGGGGTTAGCACCATCTCTGGGTGGACGCGTGGAGCTACTGAAATTTCGAGAGCGGGCGGCGAACCCGACTGAGCATTGCGTAGGTAACCTTTGTTGTCTTTTTCCTCGTAATTTCTAGTTTCAGAAAATTTCCTTTTCATAGAACTGCATGTGTTAGGGAAAAATTCCATAATTGGCAATAATTCAACTCTGACCTAAAATTGGCAAAATTAGAAAGGCCTTAGTGCATGCATCATCTAGTGTTTTGTATGCATTATTCTTGCTAAATTCTTGCAAATTAATTCTTGTTGAAGAGTGCTGGAGACAAGGTACGTATCGCGTTTTAACGATTGCATTTAAGCATATAATTTAGTTTGCATACAACCTTGCAATTGCCCCCAATTAAAGACCATTGTTTGACTATCTTTGATAGATCTAAGTTAAACTATCTTAAGGGCAAGGTTTAGAAATAATACGAATATGATCGTTGAGTATAATACGACAAATCTAACGGTCGGATAAATTGTGTTAACTCGGTCGACCGAAAAGGTCTGGACGGTCGACCGAAACTGGGCAGTAAAACACTAACAAGATAATTGATCACTCGGTCGACCGAACATTCTATTTCGGTCGACCGAATGTGGGCAGACAATTCAGGTTAAGGTTTGGTGTTTTCCGGTCTAAGTTTGAGTGATCTATTGAAGTTCAAACTATATGAAATCTTGTGTGTGACTTCTATAAGAAACCTAGTGTGTGCTTGAGTAGGTTTTAGCTCAAGTATGGTCAATTTACACAATGGTCTTAAGACTCAAAGAAAATGCAAATTACATGTCTTCAATTTGGGCTTGATCACATGTCTTGACTTGAATACTTTCTTTCTTGAGTCTTGATCACCTGTAGAGGTTAGCACAAAGCAATATATATGCAATGTAACATGTGTGCTACTCTACATGATTATAATTAAGATTATGTTGATTAAATCATCAAAACATATATTAAGACCAAAAAGCCAACATTCTCATGACCAACAATTTGATACAACCGGGTGACCGCCAAAATATATCGTTCGACCAGTGTTGGGCAAAACCTTGCATTTACACTATGACCGATCGACCGTAAATGACATCGGTCAACCGTTCCCTGATAGATACTTGCTTGTCCCTCGTCACCGGCGACACTTCCGGTCTCTGCCGATGATCACAACCCCTCACACACCTTGTGTGAACATTCTAAAGGAACTTGACATACCTATTTGCGATCTCGGAGTTTGTCGGAGCTCCACCTTCACATGCCTTCTTCAAGAAACACCACCACCGGCCATGCTCTTTGTCGCCTCCTTGCTCGCACACCACCTTCACGCCTCCGGTTGTCGGAAAAATGGGGAAGACAAAGTGGTGGATGATTGACATCATTTCATGCTCATATTTGTATCTTATATCCATTATCTTTCACCTAAATAATGCTATGTTACGAGTTTTATGTTTAGTTTTCAGGAATAAATAGGTTTGAAGAGATGAAGCATAAAAGGACCCAAAAGCTGGGAAAAAGGACTGAATTGTGAGATCTGTGGACCAAGATGCAAGGAAGAAGGACCTGAATGCAAGACCGAAGGACCTAAGAGCAAAACAGAATACTCCTCACCATCATGGGGAGTATTTTGGCAATTCTATTCGGGTCGGGGCTCCAACATGCAAAATAGATGCATCAAATACCAACAAAGCCTTCCAGAAAAGCACACAAGAAATTCCAGAGCAATCCGGACACTGTAGACCGCTAATTAGCGGTCCAAGACCGCTAATTGGCGGTCACTTTGGGCCCAAATGCGCTCAAATTTCTCCAACACATGTCTTAGAGGATGTTTAGGCTATTTGTGGTATCTGTTTAGTCCCACATCGGGGGATTGTCCCGGATTAGCTTTTTCCATGGCTATAAATAGAACTCTTCACCTCCTATTGTAATCACTCCATATTTTAAGTGGCTATTCTTCCTACTAGAAGTGAGGCCTTGAAGCACACACTAAAGTAGGAGGATGCTACTTTTAATGTGAGTCATTTTATCAATAAAGTTTTGTGTTTATTTCATTGTTTGTTTTATGCTTCTTTTATTGTTTGTGCATGTTTTAGTTTAATCGTCTTTTAATTCTAGTTTAGTTTTAATATGCTTTCTTTCCATAGTTTAATAATTAGTGTAATGTTTAGTGAGTAGTTACATCCCCTTTGGGGGGTGGAGTAGATGTACATACATGCATTAGAGAATGGGATGAATGCTTTAATTTCAATGTGTTGATTAAACATGAATGTATGCTTGCTTGTTTAGGATAGAATTTACAACTTGATGAGTTTTGCCAAAATGATTAGACACCTCTCATGCTTGTTTAGGTTCTGAAATAAACAACTTGCATATGTAAATGTTAATCAACTAAGTTGGTGAATATATTGATAGGTTTTGCCATAACATTTAGACACTTCCTATGCTTGATAAACACCACCTTCATGTGCTTAAAGAATGTATTCTACACCCACCTCTTTGCATGTGTGCACTCACTCCACCCCTTAGGGGTTTTTCCCATTTCTGTATTCCAGCACTTCTATTTTGTTCTTAGCTTAGTTTTTATTTGATCGTTTATTTCTTTGTTTCGCATTTCGTACTTCTTAGCGTAGTGTAGCGTAGGTTAGCATAATCAATCTTTCTCTTCCCTATTTTGTCACTTGATTTTTGATAAACAAGAGGTTGCTCACCTCCCTGAGGACGACCCGTACTTGCCACCGCTTCATCGCGGCCGTGCACTTGCGGTTTTAAATAAAACGTTCAACAAGTTTTTGGCGCCGTTGCCGGGGAGGTGCCAGTCCAGACTCTTGTTTAGACGATTCGAGTGGATTTTATTTTTTTTTAGTTTTGTGTTGTCTCAGGACATTTGGGATTCAAGGATAAAGCAGCAGGAAAAATTTGGGAACACTTCAAGCCCTCAAGACCGCCAAATAGCGGTCTGGGACCGCTGTTTGGCGGCCTGGTGAGACCTTTTCACCCCCAGTTTTCTTCTGTTTGTTTCTATTTACAGTTTAGTTATCTGGGAGCCCAATTTGGCATGTGTGAACCTATAGTTTTCTCCCAGATCAATAAATAACCAATCAACCCTCCTTTAATCAACTTGGACACTAAAACCCAAAGCAAAAGATTAGGCATTTGCTATGTTTAGGTCATGCATCATCTAGTAATGACTTGAGCATGTTAATTGTCTTCTCTTAGTTTTAATCTTTGTCGTTGATTGCTGGAGCGAGGTACGCATTCCTTAACACTCATTCACGCATTAGGACATTCATTAGTGAGTAAGGTTTGCATCGAAACAAGAGTGAGGTGAGTGTTTGCTTGGTGAGTTGCTTGCTAGCTTAAGGATCAAAACATCTTAAGGGGCACCACCTATAGTCTTCAAAGATAAGGTGGGGGATTTCATCACCCCTTCCTTAGCCCCAAAAAGCACACTCAAGTAAAGCCTTAATCTAAAAGCAAGTAGACATTGGCCATTAGGACTTGGGCGCATTAGGAGAGTGAACCGGTCACGACCGTCATAGCCTGATCGGCGTCGCCCACTTTGTCAATAGTAGGAGAGACGAGATCTCCGGATCTTGGCTCACTTGCTGGGCATTGTGGTCTTCGTCGTAGGGAGGTGAGGCGTGTTGAGGCCGTGTGACCTCGCAGTTAGGCGTCGTCTAGCTGTAAGGACCCATAGCTAGCCTAAGCTTGTTTGAGCCGTGTTTGCTAGACTAGGCTTCTAACCTCACCCTTTACCCGCGCTAGTTTTTAGGGATTCGTCCCTTCTCCTCTGAGTCATCTTCTTCTCACCTACTTCTACGTTTTAGTCTCCTCCCCTTTACACTCTCTGTTAGCGTTTTAGGGTCGAGTCGAGCACTTTTTGCGAGGTTGGCCTCGTGGTGGTGAGAGTGATCGACTCGAGAGTTCTTTGTCGAGATGGATGGTTACATGGGCGACCATCCATATCATTGTTGGGACCAGGACAATTCTCCCTGGTACTCCGGACCCATGCAACCTGGGGTGGCTCAGACAAACACCCCGTATGGTTGGGATAATCTTCATTGTGTGACTGAGCAATCTTCATATAGGGGTGATATGAGAGAGGCACCGACTGCTAGATCTCCATCTAGTTACGTCGGATCATATGTTGGTCATCAAACTGAGACATTGCAAGAACCTTTGGCCTCTTTCATGCATGTGGTAGAAGACATGAGTGCACCGGTGGCTCCAGTAGCCGTACCGTGTCGCTGTTGTGGGTTGAGTGGTCATGTTTGCGGGGAATGTCCTTATGTTCCCTCAGAGCCTGAGTATGAGCATACCTTTTCCCAAAATGCTCAGTATGACCATTACGCATCCGCGTACAACCCGAGAAGGATGGATTCATGGGGAGACAATTCTTATTCAAATTCTTATACATCACTCCCACCCCAGTACCCTCCTTCTGAATATCCTGAATTCTACCAACACCCCACGACCAATCATTGGACTCATTCTCAGCCCATCACCACCCAACCCATCCATTTCCCAAATTCTGACATGAACCTCACAGTTGACCCCAAACTTGATTCTTTGGAACAAGCCCTCCAAACGTTCATGGAAACCACTCAAAATGTGTTGAAGTCCAATCACGATTCCCTGCAAACTATGGAAATGTATGTGGGTCAAATTACACAACAATTAAGTAAACGTGAGGAGGGTGACATTTCTTGTCAACATGTGGATTCATCGTTTGATATCGAACCACCACCACATTCACAAATTCGAAGCACAATCTTTCAGAGTCAAACTCCTAGTCAGTCTGAGGGACTTGGGGTTTCAATTCACGATCACATTGTGGGGGATTCGATCCGAATTGAGAATAACATGGACCAATTTCATTATGAGTCGGCACAGGATTGTGCCCTATCTTTTTGTCCCATGGCCCTTGAGCCACATGATCTTCATGTTGTGCCCCTTAAGGACTCACCTCTGGTGGAGCAAGAGCTCCCTAGTACCCTCAATTTCAAACCACCTGATGAGAGTTTGCCTCTCACTATTGTTCCTGATCATCTTAGAAATGATGGAACATCAAACAACTACATTGTTAATGAGGGTATTAGGAGTTCCTTAGAGGATACCTTGGGTATGAGACCCACTTTTTGTTCGCCTGGTGAGTCGGACATGCCTAACGAGGTTCTTGACCTCGTTCCGGCTCACCAGCCAGTTGGTTGGAGAGTTTGGATTGACGATCATAACTTCAACAGCGCAACAGAAGATTTTCTTCTTCCGTTGCCCCTTATTTCCCAAACTCTCGAGAGGTTCAAGCTCTTTCAGTTTGATCCTTTGATTGAGACGCCTTTGCGTCCAATTCATGAACCTCTCATTTCATCTTATGCTCTTTGTGAAGGGGGCCCACGCATGAGTATTCTGGCCCCGCGTGGTGTCATGTTCCCTTTCCAAGTACATTGACCCACTTTTGAGATTCCCATTTGATGTCTTTTGACAAATGAAGATGGGAACTTATGATTGTACATAGTTATATTCAAAAAACACAAAAAAAGAGTGTAATAAAAGACTCCTGCAGTGAGCATCGATTGTTGTGGGCCCCAACCCTTGTGTACTTGGGCCCAATCTCTTCACGTATTTATCTCCCTTCTTCAGCTTCTCACAGGTTTTGAGGGAATTTGGGTTTGTGTCCATCAACATGACCCTGAACGTCCCTTTGTACTTCATGTTGGTGAGATCTTTCCTTTTTCATGCATGTATCCATGTAGTATCTTGTTCACATTTATTGAGGACAATGCATGAAGTAGGTGTGGGGGGGTGTTTTACGTGTGTACATAGTCGAGTCTTTTTTCTTTGGTTTTATTTTCGTTTGTTTGTACTGCTAGGGTCATGTTAGTGTGCCGCATTTAACATTGATATATCTGCTTGCCATGATCCTTGGGTGACTTGTCTTCTTTTGCTTGCCGAGTGCTTTAAAATTTTCACATTTCTTTCAAAATCTTCATGTGTTTGCGAAAGAAAATGTTTTTGTGGGTTTTGCGTGTGTTTAACATGTGCAAAACCGTTGAGAGGCAAAGTAAAAAGAAAGCTCCCAAAATTGTCTTGAACTTGATGCATTAGGATTTCTAGTTTATTGGCTTTAGGTCTTGTCGAGTCGTTAGGATGCACCCTGGTTTTCCCTCAGGGGGCGTGTAATCATAGGGTTTCAGTACTCAAACATTTAAAGAAGTCCACCCTGACCCTAGTGAGTCAAATAATTCGTGTTTGTGAGTATAAGGAAGTTTGTCGTAGTCGAAGGCCCTTAATCTCTTTTTGTGAAACTTAAGTGTAGGGGTTTTGGTTCCCATATAGATAAATAAGTGGTGTTCTCTCTTCTCGCACGGCTCCTATCACTCGGGAAAGTAGGTCTGAGGGGACTTTGTGCCTGGTGCTTTCGAGTCATCTGACTTGGGATGCGCCGACCGAACTCCCGTTACACGGGTGGTAGGGATCGCCCTATGTGGAGATTTGGGGGAAGGTGTACGTGATAGTGTAAGTCCTCATAGGCAATGATGCACGAAACCTGACCCTGGGGAGAATCAAACACCAACCAATAAAATGCTCCAAAGAAAAAGAAAAAAAAGGAAAAAAAAAGAAAAAAAAGAGTCAAATAAGAACCAAAATGGACTTTACACATTGTATCACATTCAGAAGTTAAGGTTGCCCATGTATTTGACTTAAGTCCTTGACTAACTCTCACGAATAACTCATTAGGCTAGGTGTGTGGACCGATTACATATATAGAGTCGACCCGTAGTATTACCGCGTCCCATGATCGACAAAATAAGTCCAACGAGTCGTGTAGCTAGATTGATTAATGCATATTGTTCGGATTTTGTGGGTATATCCGCTGAAAACCCTCAGGAGACAACACTCCTCCTCCTTGGCGACAAGGAGGTTTAACGGCTTGTTGCACGTGCTAAGTGCAACCGTGATTCCTACGAAAGTGAGTTAGGATTTCTTGTTTTTTCGCATGCTTTTCTCTTTCTTTGTTTTGCTCGGGACTAGCAAAAGTTAGGTGTGGGGGTATTTGATTGACATCATTTCATGCTCATATTTGTATCTTATATCCATTATCTTTCACCTAAATAATGCTATGTTACGAGTTTTATGTTTAGTTTTCAGGAATAAATAGGTTTGAAGAGATGAAGCATAAAAGGACCCAAAAGCTGGGAAAAAGGACTGAATTGTGAGATCTGTGGACCAAGATGCAAGGAAGAAGGACCTGAATGCAAGACCGAAGGACCTAAGAGCAAAACAGAATACTCCTCACCATCATGGGGAGTATTTTGGCAATTCTATTCGGGTCGGGGCTCCAACATGCAAAATAGATGCATCAAATACCAACAAAGCCTTCCAGAAAAGCACACAAGAAATTCCAGAGCAATCCGGACACTGTAGACCGCTAATTAGCGGTCCAAGACCGCTAATTGGCGGTCACTTTGGGCCCAAATGCGCTCAAATTTCTCCAACACATGTCTTAGAGGATGTTTAGGCTATTTGTGGTATCTGTTTAGTCCCACATCGGGGGATTGTCCCGGATTAGCTTTTTCCATGGCTATAAATAGAACTCTTCACCTCCTATTGTAATCACTCCATATTTTAAGTGGCTATTCTTCCTACTAGAAGTGAGGCCTTGAAGCACACACTAAAGTAGGAGGATGCTACTTTTAATGTGAGTCATTTTATCAATAAAGTTTTGTGTTTATTTCATTGTTTGTTTTATGCTTCTTTTATTGTTTGTGCATGTTTTAGTTTAATCGTCTTTTAATTCTAGTTTAGTTTTAATATGCTTTCTTTCCATAGTTTAATAATTAGTGTAATGTTTAGTGAGTAGTTACATCCCCTTTGGGGGGTGGAGTAGATGTACATACATGCATTAGAGAATGGGATGAATGCTTTAATTTCAATGTGTTGATTAAACATGAATGTATGCTTGCTTGTTTAGGATAGAATTTACAACTTGATGAGTTTTGCCAAAATGATTAGACACCTCTCATGCTTGTTTAGGTTCTGAAATAAACAACTTGCATATGTAAATGTTAATCAACTAAGTTGGTGAATATATTGATAGGTTTTGCCATAACATTTAGACACTTCCTATGCTTGATAAACACCACCTTCATGTGCTTAAAGAATGTATTCTACACCCACCTCTTTGCATGTGTGCACTCACTCCACCCCTTAGGGGTTTTTCCCATTTCTGTATTCCAGCACTTCTATTTTGTTCTTAGCTTAGTTTTTATTTGATCGTTTATTTCTTTGTTTCGCATTTCGTACTTCTTAGCGTAGTGTAGCGTAGGTTAGCATAATCAATCTTTCTCTTCCCTATTTTGTCACTTGATTTTTGATAAACAAGAGGTTGCTCACCTCCCTGAGGACGACCCGTACTTGCCACCGCTTCATCGCGGCCGTGCACTTGCGGTTTTAAATAAAACGTTCAACAGTGGATGAAAGACAAAGTGGTGAAGTTGGGAGGAAGAAGAAGACGGTTGGGGTGTGTTTTCTCTTATAAAACACTCAAACCACACTCAACCCATACTTCCACGCACACCCCACCATACCTCGACACCCACTCAAGTCAAACCCCACTTAATCTAAATCCTCCTCGTAAACACACTTAACTCGTTAATCAAGGTTTAGGGTTTAACATATAACCACATGATCCACTTTAAAACCATTTTTCGTCTTCGTCATACAAGTTCTCCAAAAAATGTAAGGTCGAATACACAAAAGAAAAAAAAATGCCATCCCACTCTTCTCTTCTCCTCGACCATCTCCATCAATATCTACTCATTTTTCGGCCAAACTAGACATACAAACCTACATGGTCCATCGAAAACCACATTACGTCTCGATTGGAGTGAAACCCAATTTACCAAAATCATGAGGTCCGATATGCAAACTAAAAAACCACATTTCTATCCCACTCTTCTTGGTCATTACCATCAATATCCTCCCCATTTTCAACCCAAACTAAACTTACAAAACCACAAGGGCGATGTCACAAACCATATTCCGTCCTTGATTGGACCAAAACCCAATCCACCAAAATACGACCAGGAGGTCTAAAACGCAAATATCCAGCCCGTTATTACCAATATCCAGCCCGTTTCAGCCCAAGCTAGAGACGTACAAACCCACAGGGTCCATCATGAGCCACATTCCGTTCCGATTGGACCAAAACCCAATTCACCAAAACCACGAGGTTCAAAACGCAAACGTAAAATTCTCATTTCCATCATTCCATCCCTCCTCTCTTCCTTCCCCCCCAAAACCCCACTCTCTCTCTCTCTCTCTCTCTCTTCTCGTTAGGGCGAAAATGGCTAAGGAGAGGAAGCAGAGGAATCTCATCGCCGCCACCGCCGCCGTAACGGCCGCCGCCGCCGCCGCCTTTGCCATAAACTGCGTCTTCTCCGCTGTGAAAGCCCACTTCAACGGCAGGAAGAGAAAAGGTAGCCTTTCTCCTCCCAAATCGCTAGTTTCGTCTCGTTTTAGCTTCTCTTCTAAAGATGGAGAAGTTATTATTTGTTTATTGTTAGAAATTTGCACACGATAAACCATAATGATTGTCTTAGAGCAGGTGTTTTGGGGTTTGCAGGTGGAATCGAAGTTTGTATAGCTGGGATCGGTAGTAGGATGTAGATGTATAAGAATATAATGTCCAATTTTTGGATTTTGATTTGTAGCACGAAATGAAGGAGGTGTATTGGATTGGAGTATGCGAATGAAGTTGGAATTTGTGTAAGCGAGGTCGATGTAGTAGGATCTAATTGTATTATAACATAATGCCGATGTTCAGAATCTTGATTAGAAGTACATGGTGGATGAATTATGTTGGAGCATGGGAACAGAGTTGAGATTGTATAGCTGGGATCAATGTAGTAGGATATAGGTGTATAAGAACATAATAATGTTGAATTACAGGATTTTGATTAGTAGTACGTGGTGAAGGAGGTGTGTTGGAGTATGACCATGGAATCAAAATTTGTATAGCTGGGATTGATATAGTAGGATATAGATATATAAGAACATAGTATCAGTGTAAGATATTGACTTGTAGTGCACGTTAAAAGAGGTATATTGGAGTATGCAGCTGGAATCAAAATTTGTAGAGATAGGATGGGGATGCAGTAAATCTCTCTCAATTCATTTTCCTCTCATTCCAAACACTCGGGTGGGTGAACAACTACCCCCTTAATAATTCCCCCACCATCTCCTCCATCGAAGTGCACCATAAGTATCTACAAATTGACCTAGTCTAGCCGAAGTGGTTCTTTGATATGTTGCAGTTTATTTATAGTTTCCATGGCTGCCATGAAAATGGCATCAATTCAAACTTCATGCTTCGTTTAGGTTGGGTAGTACACAAGTCCAATGTAATAGTTGGGCGTTAATTTGTTCCATGGCCCATGGGTTTTGTGTAGTGGTAGTTGAGATATGAATATATGATTGAGGCATGGATACAATGCTGGCAAAAAAATAAATGAGTTGAGCAATTATAATTGTCAAATCATGGGACAATGAAGGCATGAAGTTATTATACCAAATTGGCAATGATTTTTTTTCCCGATACATGGAATCTTTTGCACTTTGTTCTATAAGATCTACACAGACAATGTTTTTTGTAATGCGGCAGGCCTTCCGGGTTCAAATGTTCGGATAAATCTATCATCATCTGAAATTGCTGCTCTAGCTGATCATGTAATTGCAAAGTCCAACCGTACATATGACCTCGTTGCTTCAATTCCGATTGACAAGGTGCATGCCAATTCCTATCCATGTCTGGTTTATCTAAAAAATTTAGGCAACAAACACCTAAATTGTACTTGAGTTACATGTGTTTTGAAATTCTCCTATTCTACCAGAATTCCATTGAAGTCTGACATACTTTCTAATATCTACTTAAATTGCGATTATTTTGTTCATACTATGATTTAGAAACTTGCATTGTATTTATGATTTTTAAGTTCACTTTCCGTAGTGAAAAACCAACTTTACGAATTGAATGCTTTCTACACCAATTTCTTACATTAGTCCTTAAAATCAAGTGCATATTGAAAAAACACTGGAAGATTAGTTGCCTAACAATCTTTGTTAGACCAATATTGAGAAATATGGGACGTATTTATGGTTTTTAAGTTTGATATCTGAAACAAATAAACAAGTTTTATGAAGGTCCTCATGTTTTTCTCCATCAATTTTTTATGTGTTCGATTATACTGAAAAATCGGCTGTCTTATGTGAAAAGCGAATATTCTAACAGAGTTGCAAGTGGCAAACATTATGATGTGTTTTAACATTTAATAGGCTTGTTACTCTAAGAAAAATTAAGCAGTAGGGTTGCTTTTATTTGAAATTTGGTGCTGTGGTTCCATTCAGCTATGTAAGGTTGAAGTGACACTTTGTGGCTATAAATATGGATCTATTGCAGCTCTTGTCCTGTCAAGGTAGTGGTCAATATTCCTAAATTCCTTGCATTTGTACAATTTCACTAGAATCAATGATGTTGTGGAAAAAGTATCCGTTACTCGGTGATTTCATTCAATTTGTGATTCTAAGTAGCACATCAAAACACATCAGTGCCATTTAGTTTCTTCTCGTGTCATCTATATTTACTCTTCCATACTGGATCTGTCAACTTGGCCATCTCTCTGTTCTTCTATGCTTTTGTTTTTTCAAATACTACCTTCAAGATCTCATCTGCTAACTATTGATTAAATAGCGTCTCCAATATCAAGCTTACTTTTTGTACAAGTATCTTTTAAAAACAACATTTTTTCATTCAGGTTACATATGCAAATACAATATCACCTTTGGCAGATCTAGAGGCGGTGTTATTTCCCCTCACGCAGTCTTGTATATTTCCGAAGATGGTGTCTACTTCAGATGATGTACGCCGAGCTAGTGTAGAAGCAGAAAAGAAGCTTGATCTTCATTTTCTGGAATGTCGGTGAGATATATTCCTTTTGGCTGCTGTTCACTTATAACTGGACTGTCAACTGAAGACAGTTGTGTTGATTTCTTGTCGGATTTATCTGGGGTTACAATTTTCCAATTAAAACTGTCCTAGGATACTCTGATTGTAGAGTTGCCATGTCTCATAAGATGTTGGTTGTGTTACGGGAAAAAGTTGGCTGGGAAATTCTACCTTGGAGCTAAGATGAAGCAGACTTGGAATTATTTTGTTCATCCAAGTACTAACTTGTCTGCATGAGATCGAACCGTGGAAGCTAGGAAAAGTAATCTTACAATATTGTTAAATTAAATGATTGTTATGTTAAATCTGTAACTACTTATGTTACATGTTTTTTATTCAATTGATGGCATGTCAATATATGCTAAAGCACATCTATTCTAGCATACAAACTATTTGTTGTATTGTGGTTTTAAATTTTCTGACCGTGGACGTTTTATAATATTCTACAATTTTGTGCAAGGTAAACAGCAAACGTGAGGATGTGTATCGTGTAATTAAGTCTTTTACTGAAAAAGGAGAACGGCTAAGTCTTGAAGTGAAGCGTTTTGTAGAGTGCCTGGTAATGAACTACAATCATAACCCTTCAAGTCGATTTTGGTGCGACATGTTTATTCTCTATGGAATGAATTTTTGCTTACTCGTGATAACTGCTAGTCCTGCTAAGTGGCCATTTGTCAAGAATTCAAGTTGTATATTCATATATTGTTAGAATGTTAGTCCTTGTACGATGCCACTCTCTGTGTCACGAAATGGTCTTTGTTCTCTTTTACACACTTTTCAAATGCTGTTGTGATAGGGGTACTTGTACAATTTGTGAGGACGGAGGGTACATCATGGGAGCACGCTTTTTTATCATTGATAGGAGCAGAGTTATTAAGCCAAGGTCTTTGCTTTGTCGTCTGAGGGTTAATATATTTAGATATACTCTGATGCTTTTACTCCCAATCTATAAACCATAGTACCTTGTGATCCCACTCATCATACATTAGCCCATGATACCTTTTATTATAAGAGCCTATGTGTATGGAAATGTAAGTTATTAGAGAATCAACTATGCTGTTGTGCTTTTGAACCTCAACGACAATCACTTAGGTATGGAAGAGCTACTTGTGATCATTGTTTGCGAGGCTTGTATGAGTGCTTGCTTCTGTATTTTAAGAATTAAGATTTGATGATGCTGGTTTCATTAGTTTTCTCCTACGTATTACTTTCATATTTTCCCAATGGTTGAAAATGAAATATAAAGGATTTGTTAACTTGAATTCTTGTACAAGATGCCGTAGTAGATTTAGGAATGTTTTGATATTCAATTTTACATCTTACATGTCCTCACAAATTTATTGATAAAAAAGTATTCTCGATTTTTGTATTTCAGTGGTAACAATGAATCCAACACTCTTACTCAAGTCTTCGGAATAATTCCCTTTACTGTAAAATGTAAAATGTGGTTAGGATTTGTATTCATACATACGTTTTCATCTTGAAAGTGTCTTCGGTATCTGCACTTAATGCTCCTTAACACTGAGTGAGGTAAAATGAAATGATCAAATCTTCACAAAATATTATGAGTTTTATATCAATAAAAAACAGCAGTCATATTTCTTTTATCAGCATCAAACTCACTCTCTCTCTCTCTCTCTCTCTCTCTCTCTCTCTCTCTCTCTCTCTCTCTCTCTCTCTCGCTCTCTCTCTCTCTCTCACACACACACACACCATTTTGTTTATTAAAAGGCCTCTAACGTCTCAAATATTAGGTTAACTAACATCTTAAAGTCATTTGGGATGCACACTCATTTGAAAGCCAATTATTGTGCAATTGTCCAGATCATGCCAATATCTTCTTATTGTATCTGAGGTTTTTTGCTTAGATGACCATCATCTAAAAGCATATACATTAGACTAACCTATATGAACAAGAAAAAGCCATAACCATGGATACTGCTTTCAATAGATGTCCCTTGTACAAGAGAAGCAAGAAAAAGAAGATGATGCCTGGGACTTTGAGTTAAAGATGTTTTTATTCATTTATTATTAATTATTATGAAGATCGTTGCTGTATTGCTTTTGATTCAACATATTTGTTAGGACATTGATTCTCCATTGTCCAGTGACAGGTTAGAGATTTTGAGCGCAATGGTGTACTTATGAGTTTCAACAAAAGAAAGGAATTGCAAACTTTGAAATCTCAAATAGATGAGCTCGGGCTACAGTACGTTGGAAACCTGAATAATGATTCTACCTCTCTTCTCTTCTCTGAGTCAGAACTGGATGGAATGCCTTTCGACTTTATAAAGGTGAAAGCTTTTCTTCTTTCCATTCATGGCCATTAACGATATTCTTTATCGCTAGAGAATGGAAGTTAGAGTCCAGTTACTGAAATCTAGAATCATTTTGTTTCTTGAACACTTGCATGGTAATATCAGTTTTCTCATAAACCAACTTCACTAAAAAGTTGGACAATGCTGATCTTCAGTTTTCCCCATATCTGCAGAAGTGTGCATTCCATCCCACTGTTTCATGATTTAGTTGATAAAACATATTATTGACAAATGAGTCGATTATGGTTAACCGTTGTCTCTCTTTCATTCAGAGTTTGGAGAAATCTGAAAATGGAAAACTCAAGGTTCCCATTAGAACCAATTATGTTTCTCCGATACTCGAGTACTGTAAGGTACATCCTTTCAGCCTTTCTTACTTTATTAAGTTATAATGTTCTGTTTCTTGCTTCTGCTTGCTCTTTGTAGTTTTTAGTTTTTTTTATAAATTGGAGTGTTTTATCAAGGCATCTATTTCCATTAAATGTTTTTGAGTGTTCACTTTATCGTGACGATTAAACTGCCAAAGAGTTCCTTCCATTTGTGTCTTGCAGAATCATTCAAAATGTTCACTCAGATTCTCACACCCGAGAAAGCATCACCGTGGCTTTCTCCAGAATTCAAGCTTTTTTTAATGTTTTAACATTCAATCACCACACAAATTATACATAGATCAGACGTGAGATCTGATGATTTTGAAATATTTTTGGTGCAATACCTTACCTAGGTAATTTCCGGTAGCACATCCAATATGTGCATTTTTTTGTTATCATTTTTTGTCCAATAAGTTTTCGTAGAATAACTAATTATAGTAATTTCTAATACCGTAGCTTTGTTATGGTAATTATGTTTGTACCAAGGGTTTCTGATTAAAAGTCAAAACACAAAACACCTACCATCCAGTCGTTCCGCATTCCTGTGTATATTTTTTCCGAAACATAACATTTTCCTACCATTGTCAATTTCTGTTTGCAAATCACAACAGACACATAGTTTTATTGATAGCTAACTATCCATGTTGTTTGATTGTTATAGACTTTTCCTACCCTTTACTTACACTTGGACAGACACCCTAGTGTCCAATGCTTGTTTGCCATCTTGTACTCATTTTATTTTAGCATAATTAGCATTAGCAACCATATCAAATGAGAGCAAGATTTCTGGAGTTATAAAATGTTACTTCTGTAGACAAATTTTGAATACAAGATGATGAATTTAAACTCTACTTTTGAGGCTTATCCTGAAACTAATTTATTAAGTGGAATATGGTTTTGAATGCATCTCATTTCTGTGGCTTGTTCCTTTAATAATGATTCAATGTGGTTTGCCTGTGTTGATCATATTTTTCTTCCTGATTAGCAGTTGATTTTGATGCACTGTCTTTACATGTTATCAACATCTCATTTTCCAAGCATTACTTTGTTTCGATACCTTCATCCATTTTCTTTTGTTTCACAGATAGGAGCTACGAGGAAGTTAGTTGCCTTGACTCATGGACAACGATGTGGAAATGACAATCTGCATATACTAGAAAAATTGGTATCTTGCGTTCTCCTATTGCTGTTTAGTTTCTCCACTGTTATGCTTTCAGCATAGGGAATGTTGAATTGACTTTGCAGACTGACTTTGTCTGTAACTGCTGTCCACCATGTCTCTCTGTTCGATGTCCAGTCCAACTCAATATGAACTTCATGCAGTTTTCTGTGCTTCCTATATATGTTCTAATTCTTGGATGGTGTTGTAACTCGTAACCATTCTGTGCTTCCTATATATGGTCTAATTCTTGGATGGTGTTGTAACCATGGTGTATTTTAACTTCTTATTTTAACCTTTGCAAAATATATGCCATGCCACCAACCACTTTCTGTACTCTGACCGATTTTTTTAATGCACTCAAAGATTATAAAAAATTTACATAGTTTTTGAGCATTTGATGTTGTGTTGGAAGGAAAGTGTTATAGCTTGTAAACAAGTCTTTAATTATCTTAACTATGAAAAATTGAACTGAAATATAACTAACTCTAGTTTTAAGACATGGAAGGGCAGTGTTTGTGCCGTGTTATGCTGCTTCCATTTTCTTTGTTGGTTTGTGTGCTTACTAGGACTGTTTTTGTCCGTTGTCTTTGCTTTTGCTTTTGCCTTTGCCTTGTACTTTGAATTTCTTTCCCTTTCAGATGATTTTATTTGAAAGATTAAAAACCACTTTGTTTGAAGCTCAACAACTTTGGATCCATAATTGCCCATTATATTATGCAATATGTGAAATTATCATATTATTGTTATTATGAAACTACATCGAAGAATTCGTTCTTGACTTTTTGTCATTTGTTCAATTGTTCTGTCAGGTTCATTTGCGCCACAGAATTGCTGAATTGCTTGGTTATTCAAGCTATGCTGATTATGTTATTGAGCCTAGAATGCCAAAATCTTCTGCCAAGGTTTGTAACATTCTTTATGGTTGTTTTTGATGATCATGCTTGATGACGGCATTTACTTACTAGCCTGGGCTTTAAGCGTGGATGCAACATGATTCAGATATGTTATTAACTTATAATATACCCAATTATGGTTCTTCCAAAAATAGGAGAGAAGGCGACAAGAAATTGATTGCCGAAACAGCTTATATATTTTCATGTTTGTCTATGGTTACTTTAATTTAAATACGAAGACAAACAAATTACATGAACATCATTTTTTGCTGAATCCATTGAAATGTGTTATCACACGTTATTTTAATGCATCAAACAATGAAAAAGTAACTCTATATTAATAAAAAACTTGTGCATGTTAGGGCCCATCATAGTCATAGAACTTGCACTTGGATGAATTACCTTCTCTAAGCTTTTGATATGGTAAAACCAGACGTCGAGTATAGTGTGTGTCGTATTAATTTACATTAACTTTGTCTACAAATCTGTGACAGCAAGAGCACATTCAAGTAGAAGAGCATGTGTATTTTAATTTCTTACCTTGATTGTTCTATTTCATTCATTGTAGAAATGATATTATCAAACACAAACTCGTCGAGTATATGGAGGGGAACATACAGAGTACATTCTTCATTGGAAAAATGAATAGCATCCTCTAAATTTAATAAATCAAAATAGCGAAAACCTAGAGGCATATGCTTATGATGTATCGTCAGTGGGCAACAAATTGCAAGTAATGTGCATGCCGTTGAGATTGTACATGTTTTTTTCTGGATATGAATTCGAAGACCATCAAGGTATTAGTTGGAAGCGAACTATGTATTACATTAACGGAAATAAGTAAGGCTCACCACTAATGTTTCCTAGGTTGCTCTTTATCCAGTCAACTGCTGCAATTATTCTTGTCATTGACTGGTTGTTTGAAAGCATTACTGCAATCCCAAGTTCTCTAAAAGTAAGTCTAATGGAACTTTAATATTTATCTTCAGGTTTTTGAATTCTTAGAAGATATTTCTCATATTCTTAGTGATATAGCAGCAAGAGAACTTGATCTGCTTAAAGATTTAAAGGTATGGTACAATAAATTCCTCAAAGTACTATATAATCTATATCTGTTTCTGTTCAGAAATTGTTTCGTGCAGCAAAAGGAGGAAGGGACGTCCCAGTTCGGCACTCAAGATATGCTGTATTATATGAGAAAAGCTGAAGAACAGTGTTTGGATACGAACGCTGGTGTTGTGAACCTTCGTTTTCCAGTCAATTTTGTTGTATTGGGGCTTCTTGAAATTTTTCAAGATCTTTTTGGTAGTTACACTTCTGCAGAGTAAATAGAAGCTGATACCGTTTAGAGTGGGATTTTATTTTACTTGTTGCTATTGCTATGGTGCAGGTCTTCGGTTTGATGAGATTGCGGATGTAGAGGTGTGGCATGATTCGGTTCGTGCATTTGCAGTTTATAGTTCCAGCGGAAGTGAGCTCCTGGGTTATTTCTATCTTGATATATTTTCTAGGTCCATATCTTGCTTCTTTATCATGTTCTATCGTGCTCTTATATTTATCGGTGCCATTCGCCGAATTGATTTCTCCACATTCGTTGTTGTCAGAAAAGGAAAGTATGCACATACATGTGTTCTGGCTCTTCAAAACGGTTGCTTGTTATCCACTGGTGCATGCCAGGTGATTAGACTGTGCTCTTTCTCTTTGATTTCCTACAGTTAGACCCATTCTGTCTTTGATGATAGTCTGTCACTACTCACTTGCCATAGTTTGTCCCCTTTTCCTTTACCACGATCTTTTGTTCGTTTGCTTCTTATTTTCCAAAATATCATTACTTCCTGTTGCTTCTAGGTTTGTTGTTTTGTATATACGTCACTGGAAAGACCGTAGCTGTAAAAGCTGCATGTTTTCAACTATCAGTTATACTTTTACATTTTTTTCAATTGACCTTACATAATTTTCTTCATTTCAGGTACCAGTTGTTTTGCTTTTATCACATATTCCAGAACCAAATGATATTGATCCTGCATTACTGAGGTTTTCTGAAGTTGTTAGTATCTTTCATGAGTTTGGACATGTGGTATGCTGCCTTCTCCCGCCCTTTGCTTCAATTTAACGTTGTATGTTTTACGAGTGAGAACTAACAAACATGTTAAAGTGAAGATTATATGCCTCCTGTAGTGTCTTATGTTAAACTCCTATAGGTTATCTTTCACTGTATATTTGATTGAAAGTCTATTTAAGATGGCTGGTTCTTCATTAAATGTGCAAGGCATGAGCTGCTGGCAGTTTTAGATTTTTAACTGTTGCATGTTTACCTTTTGTAATAACCTTGCTTCTGATGTCTTTTTGAATGGGCTTCTGACGTTGTTTTAATTGTGTATATATATTGTCATTATTTTGTCTTATTAGGTTCATCAAATTTGCAGCCGTGCATCTTTCTCCAGATTATCGGGACTTATGCTAGAAGCTGATTTTATTGAAATTTTTGGTCAGATGGTAGAAAATTGGTAAATACCTTGTTACAGTACCTGTAAGCATCTTTCATCGATAGAAGAGTTCCTACTCATGACTCGTCTTACTCACAGGTGTTATGACAGCGGTTGTCTCAGATTGCTATCTGGTTTAAATAAGGTGATTTCAATCTCTAGCATCTATTATCTTATACCTGATCTGAAAGTTGTCTCCTTTCCATCTGCACATAAATGCACCACATCCTGTTTTTAGATCTGCAGGTCGAAGTTGGGCAATACATGGTTGTTGAGTAATCCAATTTTAGGGTATATAGTGATAGACATAGATTGACGTGTTGTCGTGTATAATGAATTTGAAATATACTTGTTATGTAGTTTTTTTGTGAATATTTTTGCTTTAGGTATGTGTTCTAATTGGCTTTTTTTTGGACAATATGGAAGTATCCAATTATGTAATTTAGGTTTGTGAATTCCTTCCTAGTATATATCTACTACAATAATTTAATATGGTTCTCTTGGACTATCTAAGCATTTGGTTACTGGTTACTCCGAGCTCTTTCGATGTGGCACTTAGTGAAATTGCTTCCAAGCGGAGTTGCTTTTGGCTGAATTTAAACATCTACAGTTTATGAGTTTCGACAGATAACCTTACTCACAAATAAGACATACATATTATTTTTATGTGTTAAAGCTCTTTTTTTGTGTGGTAAAATCAAAAACCTTAGCAGGGAGTTTCTGAATCCATAATTGTTGAGATGTGCAAATATTTGAAAAGAAAACGCGATTCGTTTGCTGGACTCAAGCTGAAGCAAGAGATTCTTCTTTGTAAGTTAATCTCCTCTTAGGTGAATGCTAGCATCTTTCTGAGTTTTTTTTGGATAATTGGTAGAGTTAATTTTAAGTATTAGGTGGATTGCGCAGATGGTTGTTATAGGGGTGAGAATTGAACTTGTGACCTCTCCCCACCCAAGTGATACTTCAACCACTTGGGAATTGGGAAACACAATGGTATATCTTTCTGAGTTTGTTTGCTGACCATTTATCATCATGCCATCTTTTGTTTGATGTACTAATGAGAAATGATGTAATGTAATTGCTCTCTCAATTATGTTTCAATTTTTTGTAACTAAATCAAATTCCATAAATTATTATATGGTCCTATTACAGGTAATTCAAGTACCTTTATCATGAGATGCTATTCAACTCACAACATAAACACATGTAAACTCCCTCATCACTTCATGACTAGCTCTCATGTTCTCTCTAGGTCCTATGCCATGACTTTCTGTACTACTATGACTTACCCTGCCATGACTTCTTATACCTCTCTAGTGTAACAACTTATCCATCTCTCTACTATGGCAATCATATTATTTTCTTTTTGTCAGCGCTTCTGGTTTATTTTGGTTCGTGGGACTATCTGATCTCTTCTTCTACCATAATAACTGTTTCTTCTTTTTCTACCACATTGAAGCTTACCCCCAAAATGTTTTGTGATTAGATTATTTTCATTGTTTTTTTAACCTTAATGACTTTGATACCCCCATCTCTCTCATTGGATCAAAACGACATCGTGTGATCACCTTGCGTCTCAATATAATCCTTTCCAGCACATTGGCTCTTTCATCTCTCTCTGCTATGATGATTCTCTCTCATATCTCACAGCACAAACATACTGTCATCCTGCTCACAAAAATGTTAATAGGCTGAACCAAGAATGGTATTGCGAAATTTAAATTATTTTTGTGTAAACTATTTATATTACCAATATGGTTTTACCAGATACTATTTCGGAGTATTGTACACATAATACAAAGCCAGCGACAATTATACAGCTTAATACGTCATTTCTATCTCTAATTGTTTAGTGGTTGTTCCAAACAGGCCTCGTTGATCAGATAATACATTCTAATGAAAATATTGACATAACACAGCTAGTCAAGCATCTCCACCCCAAAGTAAGCTCGATGAGCTTTGTTTCTGCATCATAACTTGTTTGCTTTTTTTCTATTTCATTATTACATAATGTCATCTATTTCTAGGTAATGTTAGGGATCCCGTTGTTGGAAGGTGTCAATCCAGCCTCATGCTTTCCCAGTCTTGGTGTTGGCCATGAAGCTTCTTGTTATCATTACCTGTGGAGTGAGGTAGTTATGACTTTTGTGATCAGTAAGAAAATTTCAGTTTTTCAAATGACTCTCTATTTTCAGGCATTTGCTAGTGATATTTTTTCAGCCATGTTTGAGCACGATCCTATGAACAAGTCCACAGGTCTTCATTTTAGGAATAAGGTACGCTTATTTACGATCTTACTCATAACGGAGTTGGGTTTTTTCTTCAACACATCAACGTAACCCTAATGCCTCAGAAGAGGCTCCCGCCTAAGCGAGGTAAGGGGGGTCGGATGTACGCAACCATATCACTGTAAAACAGCGAAGTTGTTTCCAATCGACCCAAATGATGCAAATGCAACTGACCATCTGCGATTCCACAATAAAAGAAATGCAGATCGTTTAAATAGCCCTTTGATATAGTCCATGATTTTCCAAATGTCAAAAAACAATTTAATCTTTGACACAGTGGAAACGGACATATATTTTAGTAATAACGAAGCTAATTCTACAGGTTTTTGCTCCCGGAGGAGGAAGAGATCCAACAGAAATTCTTACAGATTATCTTGGACGAGAACCATCGATATATGCATTTGTGGAGAAGAAAACCCAAAATAGCTTCGTACGCTGGTCTACACGTTAAAACATTGCAAGTAGCATGTCTATTATTTGGGTTCCAAAGGATCTCGAGCTGTAGCCGCTAGATACGAGACTAGAGGTGACTCCTACAAAAATGAGCCCTCGCGAATTTTATTGAACTTCGATAAGATTAGTCCTTAGAACAAGTCTCACTTTTACGTGTCATTTTCATATAACCATCCATACTTGAAAATCTCCAACCTATTCTATAAAATCAAATGTCTACAGGAAGTTAGTCAAACTCATTACTAAACATCTCGTCTTAAGCCTTATTTGGTGATTTCATTCTGCAATATTCTCCTTGTAAACTGATTTTAGCAAGATGAAGCGTGACCTCTTGGGAGGTGGAGGCGAATGGAATGGAATGCATTTTAGTTACCCAAGTAGCTGATTTATTAATAATGTATTTTTGTATCCTAGACTTATGATGCTTGATGCGTTAACGATGATAGATATATGCTTTGCTAATATATATATATATAAACTTCAAATTAGTAGTTCAGATAGATGAAGAGAGATTTTCTGCCATTAAAATATGTTCACATTTATTTGAACTTGTTAAATTGAAGTTAAAACTCCAAATGAAAATTTCAAAACATAGATCTTTATTTATGACATAAGTTATCCACGAATCTCAAAAATCATATAATTTGTAAGCCATTTCATAGGGAACATAATATGGATTTTGTAACCATTTAAATTGATTCAAGTACAACTTTTATGTGAGATTACTAATGGTGGAAGGTACTTCAAATTTCAATTAACAATTGTTGGGGGGTTGATATTTCAAGATTGTATTTTAGGGGCTATGATGAATCTCACCCCTCAATCCGTCGTAGCGAAACATTTTTTTTTGCAAAAAGTGTGGATTAATTACAATTTGCACCTTATATTATATTTTAATTTCACATTGCTCTTTGAATTTTAAAATTGTAACATTTTGTACTGTGGATTTTAAAAATTAATTATTTAAACACCAATTTGCATTTGTTTTAGATTTTTTTGCTATATACCTAATGTTAAAGAGCAATCAATACGGAATTCAGTATGACAAATTATAATTAACCCAAAATACGGAGCTATTTATATTGAAACTCCAACACCAGCCAAGCAGCTCTTGAGTTTAACAAATAATTTCAAGAAAATATTTACTCGACCTAATAAGTTCAACTCCATATCTTTCTCGTGTGCTTTTCAACACTGAACTAGCACCTAGAAGACACCCAAGAAAATCTAGAAAATCTAATCTTTTTCGTAATCGTTCACCATTCATAATAAATAAGGTTTGTCATCAGTTCTTAAGTCCATGTAAACAAAATTGGATCCATAACATAAGTGAATATGTGAAAATATTGTGTTATTATGATAACTATTTATTGTATCATGAAAATAAAATAAAATGTTAACTTATATTTTAAAATATTGTTGTGTACTAAAATTTATTCAACACTAACCAAAATTTATCCATTATAATTTAGGAAAAATTTAAAATAAATAAACACATTAGATGTATATTTAGCCAGCTTGTGTATTTTAATTTTTTTCTAAAATAAGTAGTTTCAAGATTAACATATATTTATCAATTGTATACAATTGATTATAGTTACTGAATAAAAAATTATTTCAACGTTAATTTTATATAAAAACAAATATTCAACAATTTATGTATGTGAGAATAATTTGAAAAAAAATGTTACAAATTTAATATTCTTATATTTGACTATATATATTAACATGCTTGCTTGCTAATTGAATATCTTCACTACATGTGTTTATTTTGTGAACGCTAACTACCATGAATTTTTTTTAAACATGTTATGAGAAGTAACGTCACGGAAAACAATAGAAAGCTATGTAATTTTACTTTGCTCCGACGAATATATTTTTCATTGCTTAAGTTGCTTAGTTATAGCCAATATACAACTTATGTTTTCCATTACACTTAGATTTGTGTGTATTTTCAATGACAGTCATCTAGTAGGAAAAATCGGGTGATCTTCCTGGATTTTGTTACTTTATTTACATTGTAAGGTGTTTTATTTTTCATTGTTTAAAATTGATTTGCTTTTGCTTAGAGACCGACTTAATAGGCTAAATGAAGAGAGTGATTGTTGTGACTTTATAACTAAACTAGCTATATGGTTTTGGAAAAAATATATTAAGCCATTGATACAACAAAAAAATTTAAGTCAATTTACAATGATTGTTTTTAATTTCGTTTCTCTTCTCTCGTTTGTTCCTATCCAAGCAAACCATAAATGTAACCGTTTAGTACTTGTTTTTTTAATAGTTGAAAGGATGATTTTGGTAGTTTTAGTTATGAAGTTGTCAACAACTCCAACCAAAATCCTACATTCCTAAAGATGCACTTTGAGTGTGGGTTGATGACTGCTCTTAAAGAAATGAGATGCTAAAACTGAATGATGCATCCAATACTGATCGTAACACATTTTCTTCTATTTCAACCAACATACATCTTATAAGTATTTTATTATCTAGTATGAATTCCTAAATTTTGGGGATTCGAAAGATATCTGTTTGTATTCAGCTATTTTAGACATTAATGATTATACAGCAGTGGTAGTTTATTTCGGGGGGGAAATATCTGTTTTGATATATTATGTAAGCTTTCTCTAAGCAGTCTTCTACTTGTCCATCAGAGCTCATAAAGACAATTGAATGTTGATTTGTAGATTTCTTTTTCAAATGATTGGTAAAGGTATTGTAGTCAGTGATACAGTTGGTGATGAGTTTGAGTTAGCTTTCCAGTACACCTAAATTATTGTGATAAGATCATGTTGCAAGCTGTATAAAAGATTCCCTCAAACATTTATTAATTAATGCTAATACTAGTTCACAATTTTCAAACTCTTATCTTGACCCTGTCTGATGTGCTTTTCTGCTTCAAACTAGCAATTTATATGGTAATTACAAGTGAATCATTTCTAGGTTAAAACTTACTGGTGGTAGTCTTGTGCCTTTTGAAATGTTATGAAGTTTTTAATATTTCATATTGCAAAAATCATATTTAATCAGATCACTTATAGTCGACATTTATGCGGATTAATGAATATCTTTTTGCTGGGCTTCAGGTTTTAGTTGTATTTTCATTATGCTAGCTAGGCATGTGTCTGATAGTAAACTGATTTGCCAGACAATTTGCAGGTGGAATTTAATTTGATAAGCACTAGTAGTTTTATTTTAGAAAAAAAATTGCCAATATCAAATATTAATTATGATACATTAAGGTTTTGGGTTTTGATCTCCAGAACAAGGTAAATGTTTCTCATGATGTAAATTTGCAAATTGCAACTAGTATTATACTTAGTACAACTAATATTAAATGCAACTAGTATGTGAACTTGTGAATGAAACTACCCATTTTCAAACAAGTAATACTGAAGGGTGTGAAAAGATTTGAGGTTAGATTAGATTTTAACTAATATAATTAATGTGCCTTACTTGTCTTTGGTATTTTATGGTCTATTTGACTTTTTGAAAAATTTCAAGAAAGTCCATGGTTAAAATGATGGAAATTTGACATAGTCAAAAGTTTGATAATAATAACCATTATTGTTTTCATAGAAAATAATGATAAATTACAAAGCTTAACAATCTTGTTTACTATAATACTCAAATTAACACTGCATTTGGTCATTTTCTCTCTTATTGAAATGCATTCATCTTATCAGCGTCTGAATAACCACGAAGTTGATGAGATGAGCAACAATTGTGTAGTCCCCATCATCTTTATACCTTAACAAAATGATCACAATTCTCGACAATGTATAATGAGGAAGAAGAAGCAAAGAGATATCAACATTTTAGGCTCACAAAATAAACTAAAAACCCACAAATTGCCTGAATTATGTTTGATTTGAACTCCATGTAAGTCGGTGATGATGACGACGACGATTAGAATTGTTTTTCCCTTAAAATTGTTTGGTAAGGAAAGACAAAGTTTCATTGGATTGGGAAGAAATTGTCATTAAAATGAGGATGTTGACTGAGTGGTTATGGAAATGTTTGATGGAAACATGGATGGGCATTTAGATGCATCCAATTATTTTGACTGTTTTCAATTTAGGGAATGGAGGGTGTCGTATAGATTTTGACTATTTTATCGCATTTCTCTTTCACTATTTGCACCTTTGATTGCAGCTAATTTTAAATAATATTCAGCACGAATGTTACAAGATATAAAAGAATAGGATAAAGTTTGTCGGCATGCCGTAGATTTGGTTCAAATGTGTGCAAAAAGATTTTCATAGATTAAATATGGTTTAGTTACTTTAATATGATTGTTAACTCGTGCAAATATAAAAAAAAACTATCTCAACTTGCGGTTGTAATATATCATCGATATGCAATGTAACATTAACTAAAGTTATGAGATTGTATTTTTGCAAAGATACGCATGAGATGTCATAAGAAAATTTTGTGACCATTTCATAATGTTCTTGGGTTGTCATTTTTGCATCAGTTAGCAATACTACGACGGCAAAATACATGTAATTCGACTAATCAAACTTACAACAATAGACCACCACATTGATCAAATATTTAATTTGATCTTGAAATCGTTAGATACACAAACAAATATCCAACCACCTAAACATGAAATAAATGTCTTTTCTTAAAAGTCCAATAGGCCCCATCTTCACACTCTCCTCTCACTTTCCATCTGTCTATGCATTACAAACTTCAAAAGCAAAAAACAAGAAGAAAAGATGAACACACCCACTGAAAAGAGACACAAGAAACAAAAAAGAGAGAATTTCAAAGAATAAAAACTCAGTGTTACATAGTTCTGGATAAGATAAATGCTAGACTCTATTTTCTTCCTGTAGGAAGCCTAGATATCAGCTGATCATTGGGATACCTAGTAGAAAAGAATACATTTTATAAACAATAAAAAATATCACCATTTTTATGATAATTGATACTTTTTTTTGTTATATACCCCCATAGATATCATAGTTATCTATATACGATATGTAACTGACTATTTATGTATATGGTCTCTGTTACAACCAAATTAACTTAGTTGATAGATTTTTAGTCTTGAATTAACATTGAATTAACAAAGACATGTGAAATCCTAATATTTTATTACACTTTTGAAATTCAACTTTAAATACATAATGTTTTCATATACCTATTTTTTCGTATACATTATGTGTGTTTTTCACTTTAGATGTGTACCTTCAATATTTTCCTTTTTAATTGATATATGCATATATACCCTCACTAAATATCTAGCCATCACATTTATCACTTTTTCCTCCTTTTCCCGCTATCTTTTTTTTAACATTTCCACTTAAAGTTCAAATTGTGTGAGGTACTATTTATGCTATTGTAGATTGTTTTTGTTTGTACTCTAAACATGAAGCTAAGGTAGTACAAATAATAAATCAAGTTGAATGTAAACCAAAATGTTAGGTAAAGAAGATAAGAAAGATGACAAGAAGGATGAACAAAATGAGTTAACTAGATGGTATATAAGTAAGGATGCGTTTGGCAACAGATTCTTAGCTGGATTCTAGAAGAATCCGGTAAGAATCCAAATGTGTTTCACAAACAGAAAATAAGCTTCTAGATTCTGTAAGAATATCTGATTCTTAACAATGAAATTTGTATAGAAAGAAGAAGTTAATTTTTTATAGCTTCTTGCAAGAATCCAAATTCTAAAGTCACATCTACCATATTACCATCAGTTGTATTTATCATAATATCCTCATATTTTAATATTTTTATTCGATAAATTTCTAATTAAAAACTATAAATGTCATATATATTATATATTTTTTAATAAACTTGATGAATTTACGAGATATATTTTAATCCAAACATATTTTCATATTTTCTGATATTTATTAGATAAATTTCATATACATTGTATTTTATGATAAATTTTAATATTAGAAAATAACATAAATATTTCTACCTTAATAAATATTCTACCTTAGTAAAAAAATCATATCATATCTTATATTAGTAATCTAATAACAATATAAATTTAAATCTAGGGGTATACTGGTCATTTAACATTTAGAATCATGAACAATAATTTTTTCCATCCAAACGAAATTTGATTCTTTTAGGAATCATGATTCTGAATTTACATTTCCACTTAGAATATGAATTCTCACATTTCCACTTAGAATTTGAATTCTCACAGGAATCCTATCACAAGAATTCAATCTAAACGCACCCTAAAATTATAAAAAAGGAAAATATATAAGTAATAACATATACACAAAAGGTACTCAAAAAAGTCAAATTCATAGATAATACAGATACCAACGATATATAAGATTTTTCGGAAAAAAAGATATATAAGTATTTTTTCATAATATCTCAGGTAAAGTTCCCAATGTGTCCGGTAAGATTGTATAGATTTGTTTTCGAAATATAATGTCAACACAAAACTAGCAAATTTTTGTTTGGGAATATTATCACAACTCCTATTAAGTTATGATATATTTTTATTTTTTGATATTATTTCAAATAAATGACACCACACCCTTTTTGACCAGAAAAAAAAATGAAATTTTGGTGAAATGAATGAATTCTAGTAAAATTGAATTTACTCATTTACTTTGACTATCTGCAAAATATCTCCCACAGAAGTACCCACAAAAGTAGAATCTTGAAGAGATTTTTTTAAGGATAAACTTAAGATTATCTCGATTTCCTCCTTCCCATTTATCTTTGAAAAAAATAAAAATAAATTATTGGAATGAAAAGACGACGTTAAGTCAATTAGAAGAAAACAAACTAAATTGAATCATTTTCTTCACAATTTCTTCATGCAAGTCAAATTCTGCGAGTGAATCTTCACATATACTGTGGACATATATAGTTCCACGAACTGATGTAGGTGTAATTTACTCAAGATAACTTATTAACTTTATTATCGATGACGAATTAAAGAATTCACATGTTAAATAAAACTTACTTTAAGCGGTTAAGCCTACATTACGTGCACATAATAAGAAATAAAAAAGAGTACGAGATATTTTCGTACATATAAACCAAAAAGTTATTTTGTTAGAGTATATTAGGTGTTGATAAGTTTGAAATTATGGTTAAGGTTGACATAAACTCAATATTTTTGAAATATAAACTGAAAAGTTATTTTGTTACAATATGTCAGCTGTTGATAAAGTTTGAAATTTTGGTCAAAGTTTACATAAACTCGACCCATCAAGTGCCAAAAATTGTCAAGTCGTGACAATTACTTTCAGGGACAAATTAAGCTAATTCGACTTGCTTAGTTTTTACCCGCGAGAGCCACCTTTCATCCACCAATCACTGATGCAACAATTTGTTGCGAAAGTCGTCGTCCCCCGGACGTAATCAAGCTGACTAGGGATGACCCACACATCTTGGATTCATATTCCAGCAACAACATGTCAAATGTTCTAGTGAAAATGGTGTTGGACCACACCTAATTTAGAGTCGTAGCCCGTCTATCCCAAAGTAAGAACGAGTGTCAACAAATTCTGGAACATAAAAAAAATAGTACCACTAATATGTATTTTAGTATTTCACTTAGCTTGTCTAATAAATGCAGATGTTCGTTTGGACCTAAAATTCTAATTAATTATATTAAGAAAGACACATTACTTACTTTGATTGGTCTAAAACTCTAAATACCTGTTGTCGAGTAGAGATTAGAACGTAAGTTCAACCATAACACCAAAAACAATCCGTGATTGATGAGATACTTATCCGCAACACGCGAACACATTGTTAATAATTACAAAATACAATTAATTCCTTCGATGCTACAACTTATCAAAATAATAATAATTTGCTTATAAAAAATATTTAAAACACAAAGATTATCAATTAAAAATAAAAAAAATAAAAAAGGGGTTAGAGAGAGAGAAGAGATGAGAGAGAGAGAGAAGAGATTAGAGAGAGAGAGAGAGATCTTCACCTTTGCTACTAACCAAACTTCAATCTCTCCACCCAATCACGCCACCACCACCGCCGCGTCGATCTCGATAACCGATTCTCCCCTAAAAATCCCCTTTTCCAACTTGGGTTCTCGTTGGATTCCGGAAAGGCGCCTCCTTTCCCTTTCTCCAACCTCGATCTCACTTTTTTCCGGTAAAAATCTCTCCTTTTTCGGTATGGGTTCTATTCGGGTCGTTTCCAGTCGAGATTCGGCTTATTGAGAGGTTTGGAGGCGGTTTGAGTTGGGAATTTGAAGATTTGAATTTTTTTGTCGGTTTTTAGAATTGGAAGGAGAAAAAGGGATTTGGGGTCGAAATATGTGTTTTTGATGGCTCAATTAGGGTTTTGAGGGGATTTGTTGGTTTAGGGTTTGAGGTTTGAATCTCAGTGATTTGGGGTGTTTTTGACGTAATTGTAGATTTTCATCTAAGTTGGTTGCAGGAAGAGTGTTTTTGTGCTTGTTTAGGGGAAATTAGGGTTTGGTTCCGAATCTCGCCTGTTTGGTGTGATTTGGGAGTGTTCTGATCTAGTTGGTCTTTTGAGTAGTGGTGGAGTTTAGAGTTTTAGTTGGTTTGTTTCCATCATGATCAAACAAATATTGGGTCGGTTGCCTAAGAAGCAGTCAAAATCTGGCGAAAAGAGCGAGCCAGGTGCCGGTGGGATTGGTAATCCCACGTCGAATGTTTCGACGAGCTCGAGAAGTAGTGATGGGGCTGGCAATCGGGCTACCAATTTAAGTAATCTGGCTGGTAATGTTGGGAGCAGATATCCCACTGATGTTGGTACGAGACTGAATGGAAGCTTGATCCCTCCAGCTTACGAAGCCTTGCCTGGTTTCAAGGACGTCTCGAGTTCTGAGAAACAGATTTTGTTTATTAAGAAGCTGAACATGTGTTGTGTGGTGTTCGACTTCACTGATCCAACAAAAACTTTGAAGGAGAAAGACGTGAAGCGGCAAACACTTTTGGAGCTTGTAGACTATGTTACTTCTGCAAATGGGAAATTCCCGGAAAGCGTCACGCAGGAGATCGCCAAAATGGTGCACATAAACTTGTTCAGGACCTTTGTTTCGGCACCCCGAGAAAACAAAATTTTGGAGGCTTTTGATGTGGAAGACGATGAACCTCTAATGGATCCTGCTTGGCCTCACTTGCAGATAGTGTACGAGTTATTTCTAAGGTTTGTTGCATCCCCAGAGACAGATGCAAAGCTTGCAAAGAGGTATATTGATTCTGCTTTTGTCCTAAAGTTGCTTGATCTCTTCGATTCCGAAGATCCTAGAGAAAGAGAGTACCTGAAGACTATTCTTCATCGTATATATGGTAAATTTATGGTGCACCGTCCCTTCATAAGGAAAGCCATCAATAACATTTTCTATCAGTTCATATTTGAAACTGAGAAGCATAATGGGATCGCGGAGCTATTGGAGATTCTGGGTAGCATAATAAATGGGTTTGCTTTGCCCCTCAAGGAAGAACACAAGTTGTTCCTTGTAAGGGCGTTGATTCCGCTTCACAAGCCCAAGTGTATACCAATGTATCATCAACAGTTAAGTTACTGCATTGCGCAATTTGTGGATAAAGACTGCAAACTCGCAGACACTGTAATCAGGGGGTTGCTGAAGTATTGGCCTGTAACGAACAGCTCAAAGGAGGTGATGTTTCTCGGAGAACTCGAGGAGGTTCTGGAGGCAACTCAACCTGCAGAATTTCAGCGCTGTATGGTTCCACTGTTCCGTCAGATTGGCAGATGCTTAAATAGTTCTCATTTCCAGGTATAATCTGAATGGTAGAAGCTTTCATGATATATTTCTGCATACGTGTTTATTCAAATCCCTGTCCTTTGAGTTGCTGAGTTGCATTTTGAGGAACCAGATTATGATCATCATCACACACAGTCTCACACTATAATACCATTGCTTGTTAATTTATGCTTATTGGATAATACTCGTCATGTTCTTTGTAATTTATCAGGATCGATCTATTAATATTGTTTAATTACCTGTGCTACCAAAATACCATTATTAGACACATGTTGACATGTATTTGAGCAATGAATTACATGTTCATCACACGTTCTATGTAACTTCTAATTAATTTGTAGGAAGTTTAAATAATTGACATTTGACCTGAAAGTCTGAACTTGAGATGACTTTACGGGTTACCCTTCTAAACCTTAAAAAATGCAGTTAGAACTCTAAAAACAACACAATACTATGCATGATCTACATCTAAGTGAAGTTTCAAGTTTTAAAACAATATTAATCTATCAAAGCCAACACACTCTAATCTCTAAACCACACACTTTGGCTCCTTTATTTACCGTTGGTTGCAAGTTGCACGGAGCAGGAAACCGATACAAGAGTGACTTTATTCTCTATTAGTCTAATATGTCATCATATACCTGCTCCATGCTTCTATTTTCCGCAACAAATACTGTTTTTATCACAACTTTCTCAGAGTATCATCTCCTTTCTCTGTGGGTGTAATCTTTTCCTTTCTTTATTTGCAATAACTTACTCAGTGGTTTGGAGTTATGAACTTTAACTAGGTTGAAAAGCTTAGATGCAATGCTGACAAAGGGACCTAAATTCAACGTGCATGTCTGGTGGATGTGAAGTTGTAGTTCTTAGGTTACAACATCTACGCCTGTAAGCCTGTGGAAATATGGTGCTCTTTGGTCCCTCAGAAACTTAGGTGCAGTATTCATTGTTTAAGAAAATGGAGGAGGTTATTTCTCCTAAAAAAAGGAGGAATATCCTTCTTTAGTACGTCCTCACTAATTTTCCCCCCCTTAAATACCTGAATTTCCATTTGTAGACAACACATTTGAATCAATTGTTGTGTAAGTGTGTAACCATAGTTGATCACTTATTCATTCTATACACATGTTGTATTTCCACACATGTTTAATCATTGGTTCCATAATACACACATTATGTTTAAAGCTATAAAGGCTTTGTTGTTGTTGTTGTGTGTTTAAAGCTACCTGTTGAAGGTCTTTTTATCTCTATCTCAACCATGACATGCTGCATGAACATCTATGTAGCTGTTTTTGCATTCAGCTGGGAGACATTTAGCATTGATTGTCGATTATTTATGACGCATTTCTCGTGATTTCTAATGGAAGATCGCTCGGACAGGTTGCAGAGAGAGCCTTATTTTTATGGAACAATGATCACATTGAAAGTTTGATCAAGCAGAATCAAAATGTAATACTACCCATCATCATTCCAAACCTGGAGAGGAACACAAGGAACCACTGGAACCAGGCCGTTCAGAGCCTAACACTAAACGTACGAAAGATCTTCTCCGATCATGATCCCGAGTTGTTCGAGGAGTGCTTGAAGAAGTACCATGAAGACGAAGCCAGAGAAAACGAGGCCAAAGCAAAACGTGAAATCAAATGGAAGCGTCTAGAGGAGATTGCTGCCTCAAAAGCCACCAGTGGTGAAGCAGTAGTCGTCCCTCCCTTCAAACGTGGCTCGTTCCTCTAGTTAGAAACAACTAATTTGGTTGTAACAATTCTTGAGGCTGTGCATTGCATTTCTTGCTTGTGATTTTCCGGAGACCTACGCCTTGTGTATACAATGCGAAGCATAACGCATACGAGAAGAACGAGGAAGGCATGGAGGGATGCACCATGTCAGTTAGGCCAGCTGCACTCGCTGGAAAAGAGAATGACCGGTAAACTACTACTTCAACTAGTGCGTCGAAATGCATCTCGATCTGTTACGGGGTATTAATGTTTGCCACGTCAATATTTATCTTCATCTTGTGGAGGAAAAGACAGTGTTCTTCATGAATACAAGGTTTTGTGATTGTGAATGTGGTTCGATCACTGTTATGTATTTATAATTCGCCAAGAAACAAACATTGCGTAGCTATAGAACTACTTTTCCAATCCATAATCTTATTCTTTCATGATGAAAGTTTGACCCTATGACTGGTGTGTTGTGTATCAAGTAGTGAAGATGTCAGTCTTGTTTTCTGTTTTTTCGATTCCGATTGTCGGATTTGGTGGGGAAAAATTCTTCCATTTTCTCGGAGTGGGGAGTCGAGTTCTCTCTGCATGAACTATGCATCGTTCTCTCGAATTATTCAGGTATGAGATGTGCATCAGCGTATGCACACTATTGCATTGGGTATATACATTTCTTGTCCCTGCATAATAACATAGAGGTTATTTTCGTTCGGTAATGTATAGTAAGACATTCGTGAGAAAGTTGGAGTTATTCCAATGGAAGAGAAAGTTATCCAACACAGACTGAGATTGTATTGACATGTACAAAGAAGACTTATGGAGACACCTATAAGAAGATGAGTATTGAATCAGATCAAAGACATAAAAAGAGGAAGATGCAGACCACGATTGACTTGGGAGGAAGCGGTCAAAATAGTTTTAAAAGTGGAATGTTCCTCGAGAATTTGCATTGGATAGAAACGCGTGGAAGAAGGCGATTCACGTGTCTGAACCGTGACTTCTTAGAGTTTCATTTCTAGTCTATCCAAACTAGTTTGGGATAAAAGACTTTGTTATTGTTGTAATGTACAGTAAGCGCAGAGAGTTTCTGATGAGCTATTATGATTTAGCCTCTTATAACCAAAAGTCAGGTGAGTGTCCAACTGCATCCATGTTCGAATTTCTCTTTGGATATCAAAGAAAAATAATATTCGTAAGTGTATTTACTATTTAGTATCCTATGCTAAATATCCAAAATTTTAGAGCCGAACACCGTGACCCACAAGATGTCTAGACGGTAAGCGCAGGTCCACATGTTCTTCCTTGTCTCCTTGACATCATCAGGGTAGGATTTTTTTTCTCAAAATAATGATGAATTAATAAAAAAATGACATAGTATAGGAGTTGTGGAAATAATTGGTAAAATAAAAATCCGGTAGTGGGATGAAGGGAATGTGTTCTAAAAGTTTTACTTTTAAATGTCAATTATTATGAATTGAATGAGAAAATCGTTTTGTTCCTTGTTTATGTTATTCGTCTTTTAGAAGTGTTAAGGAAGAGACTCTTGGTCCTTAACCGTAGAGCTCTAAAAGATATTGGTTTACATAAAATAAAATATATTCACAATTATGGTAATTAACATGGTACATTAATTACCAGGTTAAGATTGTCGTGTTGGTCATAGATCATTGTAGCTCTACAAGTGAGTGACAACACGGGTATGCAAAAGAGGAAAATATTACTTTTGTATACTGAATAGACATAATAAGTAAAATATTATAGAAATGTGTTTCTGTGTCATTAATATTTTACTGTGTCCTTGGTCCTTTGATATGAGACTTATATCCGATCGCTTAAGGAGTTCTTAATTAGACTAGTGTCTTGAGCTATCGATGAGTGTAGTGTAAAGGCATTAGTTGGTTAACTACAACTTTTGTTGGAGAAGATAGCTAGTCAAAAGATTATCATTGCCCATCTTAATTGAGTAATGATATTAATGGGCCCATTGATAAAGCAAAGTTATAATGTGCACAATGTGATTTGAGTTAAGTCACATATTTATAACTAGCTTAAAGAGATCAAGAAATGAATACTAATATACAAAGATGACACAATACTACTTTGTATGTATTCTTAATATCATGAGGCAAGGGACGGACACAAGTGGTGCACTCCATCACTAATTGGATCGGGTTTTGGTTCGAGCTGAATTAAGACATCTAGCTAATTGGGAACTATAATGTGTAGCTAGATACCGCTTATAGTTTGTGATGTTAAGCTATTAATATCACTGCCAATTTAGCTTAGATCCTCTTATAGGTCACACCATAAAACTGGGAAACAAGAAGGTGATTTTATGTTCATATGATGTATCGAGTTTCGTATACATGTGGTGAATCGATAAAATCATTATGTCATGAAAATGACATATTTAGAATCATGAATTTATATATGAGATGTAAATATATCATGGGGTGTGATTGTTTGATATTACATATGATGATATATTGCATATGATATATAAATTAGCTATAACCCCAAAGATCGAATTTTGTTGGGAATTAATCCAAATTTTGATAAGGCAAATTAATTAATTAAATTTGCTAAAACCCCAAATACGAATTTTGTTGGGAATTAAACCAAAATTCGATAAAGGCAAATTAATTAAATTTCCTAAAACAAAAAAAACGAATTTTGTTGGGAATTAATCCAAAATTCGATAAAGGCAAATTAATTAAGGAATTATTGATCATGGTTTTGACTTGGTCAATTATGATTAAATTTGGATGTGGATTAATAAATTTAATATTGAGAATTGGTCTTAAGAGAGAAAAACATGGAAGAATGGGTCAATGCATAGCCCATGATGTGGAAATTAAAGGAGCCTATAAATAGACCTAATTTCCTTCATTAAAAATAAATATATGCAAAATTCTCTCTCTCTCTAACCACCCCAATTAATCCATCCGAAATTCCTTAGTTAATTTGAGTTTTTGGAGAGTAAAATCTCAGGAAAGAAAAAGGGGGTTATTAGCTAGATTCTAAACCCGTTTGGAGATTGATTGTCTAGCTCATTTCTCTCCAACCTTGTTTAGAGTTTGGTGAACACTCGGAGGCAATCCACCGGGCGATTCGACCGGCAACGCGACTCCGGATTTTCTAGAGGTTTTAGAGAACCTCTAGGTATGATTCTAATTGCAATTGTTTGTTTGTTCTAATGCATGTTAAATAATTAGGACAAACAAATGCATGTCTATATGAAAATCGAAGAAAATATGAATGTTTCGATCCTATATGTTTATAAAATTTCGAAAAATATATACATACTATAGGGCACGAAATCCAACAGTGGTATCAGAGCTTTTGATTCATATTATCTTTGATTTAGACTATAAAATCAATCTAGACTACCATCTAGAATGAAAACAATTCGGTTTTGTGTCTTTTTCGAGTTTTTCGATGTTTTGTTGATAAAATTCTAATAAATTCGTTTTGATGGTTTTATATGTTTTAAAACATCACACATGATTGTTAGAATTGAAATTTAGACATTTGTCTAATTTATAGAATTTTCGTTTTATTTTAAATGATTATTTTATAAAGGAATCAACAAAGTCGAAAAGGACTAATGTTTATCTTTCCTTTTGGAAATTGGATGAACGGCGGTTCAAAATAATTAATTTTGAACTATTTTGAACTATGTATGCATGAAAATCATTTTAATGGATTTCAAATGATTTTTCTAGAATTGTTTGATTTTAGATGCTTGATAATCTAGATTAAATAGTTTAGATTGGACATGCGTGTATGCGTTGCTCGAGTTGTTTTTGCAGGAATTGTGAGTTTATATGTTCCAAATCAGCAACTATGAATGTTTATAATTGTTATAATACAGGGGCTGATGTATGTAAAAGCCAAATTCTCTATTTCCATCCTTTAGATAAATTGCATATGCATATGAGAGGTTTTTACATAGGACTTGCACTAGTCGGTTTTTATCGAATGTAAGGAGCATGTTTATTTTCTGTAAAATCTACATCTCCGGTGCAAGAGGAAGTCGCCGCTGTAGCGCATCGATCGAGGATCGAGGATCAGGGATCGAGGATTAAGGATCGAAGGGAACATATAAACTCACACGATATGGATTGTGTGAATGTTTAATTTCTGTTTTTTTTTAATTTCTGTTATGCATGTGATGAATGTGGTGAATGTTAGGATGTGTATGAATATTAATATGCATGATAACCTAAAATTCCAAATCACATGTAAATATATGAAATTGTCCAACAAAAATTAAGAATAATTTCCTTCTTATTTCATCCACTAGCAGTCTTTGATCGAGGGATATTCTGCTCGCCCTTAGCGGGAGATAGCTCGCTCCATCTTTGAGAATAGTGGGAGATATAATGGTTGTCTGTTGTTGTGCCACAATTAAATGTATGAGGTGTGATTCACCCTAGTGAACCCCGAGTATGTTTAGTTGTGAATACAATGGAAAAACGTATCTCGTATCAAATGAAAATAAGTTTTCTTAACATTACCTAGAGCCCTCGCTCGGTTTTGGGAAAAAGTTTTTCTTACGAGGATAGGTCGCATTCCCTCATAATTAAAACGACAAGAATCACAAAAGTTTGAAGATGCTAATATTGCTAAAATTCAAAAAGGTTGTGATTAGAAAATGTTTTCTTACCTTGATATTGTAATGTATTCGATAGCCCTTAGCTAGTCTATATTACAATTGATAGGATCTTGGATTGTTGCATTTATGGGCAAAGATTTTAATTTGCAACATTTACATTTATATATTCGATATATGTAGGCATGTGTATTAAAACATAAAATTGACATTAAAATCCTGTATGATTTATTTTGTAGAAAAATGTCGAACATCCAACCTATCGTACGATCCATGATAGAAAAACACCCTTTAGCAAATGATGGCTCAAACTTCATTAGTTGGCAACTCAAACTCAACATCGTGTTAAAGTTTGAGAAACTATCTCACATTTTGGAAGGTCCAATCCCAAAGTGAATGAGAGATTAACCGATGAAGAGAAAGAGGCTAAAGCCAAGTGGGAAGACCAAGAGAACCAAGTTCACGGTCTTATGCTAGCATCCATGGGTGACTCGCTTCAAGCGAAATACTTGGATTCAAAACCCAAGAAGACCATGGAGGCTCTATCAAAGATGTTCATGGATAGTGCCCGAAAGGAGCGCTATAAGACCACCATCGCACTCACAAGGTGCCATATGGCGGAGGGAACATCGGTATCTGTGCATTTTCTCACGATGCAAGGATACCTTGAGAAGTTGGCAAAACTCTCTTCACCAATGCCCGAGGACATTACTGAAGATATGATTCTTGACTCTCTAGCCCCGTCCTTTAAGGACTTTGTGATGCACTACCACGTGCGTGAAAAAGGAGTGAGTCTTGAGGAGCTTCACAACGCTCTCAAAACTGCTGAAGTTGATATGGACAAGGGTAGGGACAAGCAAGTCCTTGCCATCCATGGAAGGAGCCAAAAGATTGGTAAAGGAAATGGCAAATCTACCAAAAGTGGTTCAATCAAGAGCAAGGGAGTAGGAGGTGCTCATAAGAGTGCCTCGAGGGGGAAATCTCAGAAATCTCCAACTCCCAATACGGAGTGCTTTCACTGCGGTGAAAAAGGACACATCCGACCAAATTTCCCCAAGTACAAGGAAGACATTGACAACGGAGTGATTGAACGTCGGCGCCCCAAAAAGGCCAAAGGTATATTTGGTATTGAAATAAATTTAGCCACCTCTGTCCAGGATTGGGTAATTGATACCAGATCTTGTGCTCACATAGTTTCTAATGTGCAGCTACTCATGGATAGGAAGGAACTTGTACGGAACGAGATTGAATTGAAGGTCGGAAATGGTGCGAACGTGTCTGCGGTTGCACAAGGTTCTGTGGTGCTTCAATTGTGTAGTGGTTTAAATTTATGTCTAAAGAATGTTTATTATGTACCTTCGATTAGCAAGAATATTATTTCTGTATCATGTTTGGATATGGATAATTTCAATATAAATGTTTCAAATTCTTGTTTGTCTATATCGAAGAATGGTGTTTTCTATGCAAATGCATTCATAAGGAATGGTTTCTATTTGCTTGAATTGAATAATAAACAAATCTTTAATATCAATAAAAAAAGACTTAAGACCACTCACGAGAATGATACTCTCTTGTGGCATTATCGTCTTGGTCACATAAATGAAAAACACATCAAGAAATTGCAAGAAGCTAACCTTCTTGGTCTACTTGATTTTAAATCATTGGAGACGTGCCAACCATGTCTAATGGGAAAAATGACCAAAAAGCCTTTCAAGAAGAAAGGCCCAAGGGCGAGTGGCTTGTTGGATTTGATACATTCCGATGTATGTGGTCCAATGAGTACTAGTGCACGAGATGGTTTCAGGTACTTCATTACGTTCACGGATGATTATAGTCGTTATGACTATATTTATCTAATGAGAAACAAAAGTGAATCTTTTGACAAGTTCAAAGAATTCAAGAATGAAGTAGAGAACCAACTCGACAAGAAAATCAAGTCTCTACGAACAGATCGTGGAGGTGAGTACTTAAGTGCCGAATTTGACTCATACCTAAAGGAGTTTGGTATTGTACCTCAACTCACCCCTCCCGGTACACCTCAATGGAATGGGGTATCCGAAAGGAGGAATAGGACATTGCTCGACATGGTTCGGTCAATGATGAGTCATGCGGAATTACCTCTTTACTTTTGGAGTTATGCACTACAAACTGCGGCTTACACACTAAATAATGTTCCATCCAAATCCGTGGAGAAAACTCCTTATGAGCTATGGAGTGGTAAAACACCTAAGCTCAATTTTCTCAAGATTTGGGGTTGTGAGGCTTACGTCAAGAGATTGATGTCGACCAAACTTCAACCAAAAGCGGATAAGTGCTTCTTTATTGGTTATCCTCGTGAGACAAGAGGATACTACTTTTGGCATATCACCTCCAATCGAGTGATTGTAGAGAGGGATGCCACATTTCTGGAAAAGGAATTTCTAGAAAGAGTAAAAAGTAGTGGGAGTAGGGTTGTGCTTGAGGAAACTCAAGATACTCTACAAGATCATGACATGAATGATGACATTCAAGATCATGAAGGCCCAACCGAGATTCCTTTGGTTAGTGGGAGCGTGAGCGAGAGACCATCACAAGAAACTGTGAGAGAATCTAAATCATCCCCACCAAGTGTACGTTCAAGAGTTGAACGTGAACCCACTCCTCAAGAAATTGTGGAAGAAGTTCGAGAGACACGAGAAGAACCAAAAGAACTTAGAAGGTCAACAAGGGAAATGAAGAAACCTGATTTGTATCTGGGACTTCATGAAATCATGGTACTAGATACCAATGATCCCTTGACCTTCCAAGAAGCAATGGATAGGGAAGACTCCAAACTATGGCTTAAGGCCATGGAATCAGAAATAGAATCCATGTATGATAATCAAGTATGGGACTTGGTTGACCTTCCTCAAGGGAAAAATGTCATTCATAATAAATGAGTTTTTAAGAGGAAGATGGACATGGATGGGAACTTGACGACCTACAAAGCGAGGCTTGTAGCGAAGGGTTTCACTCAAGTTCAAGGAATTGACTATGATGAAACTTTTTCACCGGTTGCCATGTTCAAGTCTATTCGGATCATGCTCGCTATTGCCGCATTTCATGATTATGAAATATGGCAAATGGATGTCAAAACGGCGTTCCTTAATGGGAACTTGGAGGAGGATGTGTACATGGTACAACCTCAAGGTTTTGAAGATCCAAAGAATAGCGAGAAGGTATGCAAGCTTCAAAGATCCATCTATGGATTGAAGCAAGCATCAAGGAGTTGGAACAAACGCTTTGACGAGGAAGTGAAGAAGCTTCACTTCATTCAAAGTAAGGAAGAACCTTGTATATACAAGAAGGTTAGTGGGAGCCATGTAGTATTCCTAATCTTATTGTAGGATTTCATGTTTAATTATACATATATATATTTCGGATTTTCATGTATAATAAGGATCAATTTTCAATTTTCTAGAATTTATTGCATGCATCGGTTTGTTTTAACAAACTAGTTTCAAAAACTCTATTAAAACAAACATGAAGGAGCTCCGAAATTCATACCTAGAAGTTCTCTAAAACTTCTCGAAGATTTGGAGACGGTTGGGATGCTCCTCGCTGCGCCGGATGCCTCCGAGTATTCACCAAACTCTAAACAAGATCGGAGAGAGGGAAGCTAGTCTCTCAATCTCCGATTGGGTTTAGAATCTAATTACTAACCCCTCTTTAGTTCCCTTTAGAAGATGACCTCTGAAGAACTAAAACTAAACTTAAGAATTAAGGAATTTTCGTGGAGAATTATGGAGAGAGATTTTGCATAAGAAAAATAATGAATTAATTTTGGAGGTTATGAGATAACCTTGTATTTATAGGTTCTCTCCAAATTACCTATTCATGTGCAACCTCTTGCCCATGATCCCATGCAAAATTCCATCTAACCATCCATTATTTATTAATAAATAATATTAGCCACGAATTAAATCAATTATGGACCAATTCCATGCATGATCTAATTAATTCTTAAATTAATTCTGCATAAAACCGTCTGATCGGTCGACCGTTTGCGAGGTCCGGTCGACCGCTCAAACCCGATTTCGGTCGACCGTCCGAGACTCGGTCGACCGTCCGAGACTCGGTCGACCGTTTTCAACAGTAGAATATTTCATCGCAATGTTCGGTCGACCGACCGATCACATTCGATCGACCGTTCGAACAGACGAAATTCACCTGTTATCGGTCGAGACGCGTTCTGTCGACCGGACACCACCGGTCGACCGTGCACCGATCGGTCGACCGTTTACTTCCAATCGGTCGACCGTTTGTGCACTATTTTGCAGACTTGTCAAATTTCGGTTTAACCCCTACAAAATTTGACATTTCGGGATTAGTAGTAAATTCACAACTTATGTAACATATTATCCTATGTAATGATCAATCATTACACCCCATAATATTTACATCTCATATGAATTTAATTTAGATTCTAATTATGTTATTAATCACAACATAATCTTGATTTTGCTCGTTCACCCCATGTGTCATATTTTCTACATGAAACCCGACACATCTTACGAACTCAAAATCCTCATTCCTTGTTTCCCAGTTTTGTGGTGTGACCCATGGGAGGATCTAAATTAAGTTGGCAGTGATATTAAGAGCTTAATATCACAAGCTATAAGCGGTATCTAGCTACACATTATAGCTCCCAATTAGTTAGATGTCTTAATTCCACTCGAACCAAAACCCGATCCATTTAGTGATGGAGTGCATCACTTGTGTCTGTCCCTTGCCTCATGATATTAAGAATACACACAAAGTAGTATTGTGCCATCTTTGTATTAGTATTCATTTCTTGATCTCTTTAAGCTAGTTACAAATATGAGACTTAACTCAAATCACATTGTGCACATTATAACTTTGCTTTATCAAGGGGCCCACTAATATCATCACTCAATTAAGAGGGGCAATGATAGTCTTTTGACTAACTATCTTCTCCAACAAAAGTTGTACTTAACCAACCAATGCCTTTGCACTACACTTATCGATAGCTCAAGACACTAATCTAATTAAGTATTTCTTAAGTGATCGGATATAAGTCTCATATCAAAGGACCAAAGACACAGTAAAATATTAATGACACAGAAACACATTTCTATAATATTTTACTTATTAGGTCTATTCGGTATACAAAAGTAATATTTTCCTCTTTTGCATACCATTGTCGTCACTCACTTGTAGAGCTACAATGATCTATGACCAACACGACAATCTTAACTCGGTAATCAATGTCCCATGTTAATTACCATGATTGCGAATATCTTTTGTTTTATGTAAACCAATATCTTTTAGAGCTCTACGGTTAAGGACCAAGAGCCTCTTCCTTAACACTTCTAAAAGACGAATAACATAAACAAGGAACAAAATGATTTCTCATTCAATTCATAATAATTGACATTTAAAAGTAAAACTTTTAGAACACATTCCCTTCACTTATATGCCGATGACATATTGCTTATGGGCAATCATATTCATTTGCTTGAGCAAACGAGAAGTTCATTGAAATCTGTATTTTCGATGAAAGACATGGGTGATGCTCAATACATCTTGGGAATCAAGATATATCGAGATAGATCTCGCAGACTCATTGGCCTCAGTCAACGTACATACATTGACAAGGTCTTGGAAAGGTTCAAGATGAACAACTCCAAAAAGGGCAGTGTGCCAATGAGTATGGGTGTGCAACTCAAGAAGTCTCAACGTGCGGAATCGCGTAAGGACTTAGAGTACATGAAGGATGTCCCTTATGCTTCGGCAATTGGGTCGATCATGTACGCGATGACTTGCACAAGACCCGATGTCTCGTATGCTTTAAGCGTGACAAGTCGTCACCAATCCAACGCAGGTCCTGAGCATTGGACAGCGGTCAAGAATATCCTGAAGTACCTTAACCGGACTAAGGATAAGATTCTTGTTTATGGAGGACAAAGGGAATTGATAGCTGAAGGTTACTCGGATGCGAGTTTCATGAGTGATCCAGACGATAGAAGGTCGCAATCAGGATATGTCTTCCTTCTGAATGGTGGAGCTGTGAGTTGGCGTAGTTGGAAGCAAAGCACTACGGCCGACTCAACCACTGCTTCCGAAGTAATGGCTGTCGCTGAAGCGAGCAAGGAAGGAGTGTGGATTAAGAAGTTCCTTGAAGAGCTTGGAGTAGTTCCCTCGAGCGAGGGACCAATAGAGCTATTTTGCGACAATAGTGCATCTATCTCGCAAATCAAAGATCCCAAATCACACCACACAGTGAAGTACATGGATCGTAAGTACTTCGTGACGCGTGACCTCATCGACGAATGCAAAATAAATCTGTTATGGGTGGACACCAACATCAACACAGCTGATCCATTCACAAAACCCTTATCCCAAGCCAAGGGCGAAATGCATTTCGAGTCCATGGGATTGAGGAACCATGTAGATTGGCTTGATGATTGATATGTAATGGGGTTTACCCTAGTTATTATTGTTTTATGCATTGAGTATGTATGAGAAAGAAAACTTTAATAACAAGTGGGAGATTGAAGGGAATGTGTTCTAAAAGTTTTACTTTTAAATGTCAATTATTATGAATTGAATGAGAAAATCGTTTTGTTCCTTGTTTATGTTATTCGTCTTTTAGAAGTGTTAAGGAAGAGACTCTTGGTCCTTAACCGTAGAACTCTAAAAGATATTGGTTTACATAAAACAAAAGATATTCACAATTATGGTAATTAACATGGGACATTAATTACCGGGTTAAGATTGTCGTGTTGGTCATAGATCATTGTAGCTCTACAAGTGAGTGACAACACGGGTATGCAAAAGAGGAAAATATTACTTTTGTATACTGAATAGACATAATAAGTAAAATATTATAGAAATGTGTTTCTGTGTCATTAATATTTTACTGTGTCCTTGGTCCTTTGATATGAGACTTATATCCGATCGCTTAAGGAGTTCTTAATTAGACTAGTGTCTTGAGCTATCGATGAGTGTAGTGTAAAGGCATTAGTTGGTTAAGTACAACTTTTGTTGGAGAAGATAGCTAGTCAAAAGATTATCATTGCCCCTCTTAATTGAGTAATGATATTAATGGGCCCATTGATAAAGCAAAGTTATAATGTGCACAATGTGATTTGAGTTAAGTCACATATTTATAACTAGCTTAAAGAGATCAAGAAATGAATACTAATATACAAAGATGACACAATACTACTTTGTATGTATTCTTAATATCATGAGGCAAGGGACGGACACAAGTGGTGCACTCCATCACTAATTGGATCGGGTTTTGGTTCGAGCTGAATTAAGACATCTAGCTAATTGAGAAATATAATGTGTAGCTAGATACCGCTTATAGTTTGTGATGTTAAACTATTAATATCACTGCCAATTTAGCTTAGATCCTCCTATAGGTCACACCATAAAACTGGGAAACAAGAAGGTGATTTTATGTTCATATGATGTATCGAGTTTCGTATACATGTGGTGAATCGATAAAATCATTATGTCATGAAAATGACATATTTAGAATCATGAATTTATATATGAGATGTAAATATATCATGGGGTGTGATTGTTTGATATTACATATGATGATATATTGCATAGGATATATAAATTAGCTATAACCCCAAAAATCGAATTTTGTTGGTAATTAATCCAAATTTCGATAAGGCAAATTAATTAATTAAATTTGCTAAAACCCCAAATACGAATTTTGTTGGGAATTAAACCAAAATTCGATAAAGGCAAATTAATTAAATTTCCTAAAACAAAAAAAACGAATTTTGTTGGGAATTAATCCAAAATTCGATAAAGGCAAATTAATTAAGGAATTATTGATCATGGTTTTGACTTGGTCAATTATGATTAAATTTGGATGTGGATTAATAAATTTAATATTGAGAATTGGTCTTAAGAGAGAAAAACATGGAAGAATGAGTCAATGCATAGCCCATGATGTGGAAATTAAAGGAGCCTATAAATAGGCCTAATTTCCTTCATTAAAAATAAATATATGCAAAATTCTCTCTCTCTCTCTCTCTAACCACCCCAATTAATCCATCCGAATTTCCTTAGTTAATTTGAGTTTTTGGAGAGTAAAATCTCAGGAAAGAAAAAGAGGGTTATTAGCTAGATTCTAAACCCGTTTGGAGATTGATTGGCTAGCTCATTTCTCTCCAACCTTGTTTAGAGTTTGGTGAACACTCGGAGGCAATCCACCGGGCGATTCGACCGGCAACGCGACTCCGTATCTTCAAGAGGTTTTAGAGAACCTCTAGGTATGATTCTAATTGCAATTGTTTGTTTGTTCTAATGCACGTTAAATAATTAGGACAAACAAATGCATGTCTATATGAAAATCAAAGAAAATATGAATGTTTCGATCCTATATGTTTATAAAATTTCGAAATATATATACATACTATAGGGCACGAAATCCAACAGGATTGTCATTTAAAAAAATATGGAAAAACTGTGTTGGAGTTGCCTTTTTGGAAATAATTGGCAATTCCAACAGTTCTTCCAAAATAAGAAAAAAAGGCAACCCCAACTCCCTTACTTTGCCAACTTTTATTTTGTCGTCGTTAGGAAAATTGAAATGGTAGTGTGCTCGAGTCATAAAAGCTAAAACGACGACAATGAGTGCGGAAAATCCCATTGGAAGCTAGATTAGACAAATTCACAAACACCTAGCATGCATGTACCAAATCAAGCAAAAACTGAAGACAAACGACAAACAATCAATCCAAACATCAAGACATATGTGGAAACCCAATTTGGGAAAATTCATGGGCAGAGATGATTGAACTTCATTTTGGTATAAACAACGATGCATGCGACAGACCATACATATGGAAATAATAACTTAGAACTAGATCGGAGCTCTGAATGGTTACACATCAGAGTACAATAAACCCCTAATCAACATACCTTAAGCTTAACAAGATGACTGATCTAATTTCCATATGAGAAGATACATAAATGAGAGTATAGGCTAGCAATTTAATAAAACGAGAGAGCATGGATAAGAATAAACCTCCAAGGAGCACCGGTTGGAAATCAATCTCATCCCTCTTGAATCTCCAAGCAACATAAGAGATTACATATGCTAAGTATAGAAAATAATCTTTTATCTCCATTGACCTTCTTCAACATCTCAAACTTCCTCTTTTGATGACTCCAATAATTTTCTCAACTTGATGACTCCTTAAGCTATGAGATCCGCACTAGGTGCCTCTAAGAAGATGGTAGGAGGTAGGAGACCGTACTTGGTGGTGGATCTAAGAATGAAGGCTCACACACCCAAACTCTAAAGGATAAAATGATATATATACTAGAGCTTATGACACATAAGAGATAGAAAAAAATGTCCAAAATAACCCCCTTAATAAGTTTTGTCGTCACTTCCTTCAAACGTGGCTCGTTCCTCTAGTTAGAAACAACTAATTTGGTTGTAACAATTCTTGAGGCTGTGCATTGCATTTCTTGCTTGTGATTTTCCGGAGACCTACGCCTTGTGTATACAATGCGAAGCATAACGCATACGAGAAGAACGAGGAAGGCATGGAGGGATGCACCATGTCAGTTAGGCCAGCTGCACTCGCTGGAAAAGAGAATGACCGGTAAACTACTACTTCAACTAGTGCGTCGAAATGCATCTCGATCTGTTACGGGGTATTAATGTTTGCCACGCCAATATTTATCTTCATCTTGTGGAGGAAAAGACAGTGTTCTTCATGAATACATAGGTTTTGTGATTGTGAATGTGGTTCGATCACTGTTATGTATTTATAATTCGCCAAGAAACAAACATTGCGTAGCTATAGAACTACTTTTCCAATCCATAACCTTATTCTTTCATGATGAAAGTTTGACCCTATGACTGGTGTGTTGTGTATCAAGTAGTGAAGATGTCAGTCTTGTTTTCTGTTTTTTCGATTCCGATTGTCGGATTTGGTGGGGAAAAAATCTTCCATTTTCTCGGAGTGGGGAGTCGAGTTCTCTCTGCATGAACTATGCATCGTTCTCTCGAATTATTCAGGTATGAGATGTGCATCAGCGTATGCACACTGTTGCATTGGGTATATACATTTCTTGTCCCTGCATAATAACATAGAGGTTATTTTCGATCGGTAATGTATAGTAAGACATTCGTGAGAGAGTTGAAGTTACTCCAATAGAAGAGAAAGTTATCCAACACAGACTGAGATTGTATGGACATGTACAAAGAAGATTTATGAAAACACCTATAAGAAGATGAGTATTGAATCAGATCAAAGACATAAAAAGAGGAAGATGCCGATCACGATTGACTTGGGAGGAAACGGTCAAAATAGTTTTAAAAGTGTAATGTTCCTCGAGAATTTGCATTGGATAGAAACGCGTGGAAGAATGCGATTCACGTGTCTGAATTGTGACTTCTTAGAGTTTCATTTCTAGCCTATCCAAACTAGTTTGAGATAAAAGACTTTGTTATTGTTGTAATGTATAGTAAGCGCAGAGAGTTTTTGATGAGCTATTATGATTTAGCCTCTTATAACCAAAAGTCAAGTGAGTGTCCAACTGCATCCATGTTCGAATTTCTCTTTGGATATCAAAGAAAAATAATATTCGTAAGTGTATTTACTATTTAGTATCCTATGCTAAATATCCAAAATTTTAGAGCCGAACACCGTGACCCACAAGATGTCTAGACGGTAAGCGCAGGTCCACAGGTTCTTCCTTGTCTCCTTGACATCATCAGGGTAGGATTTTTTTTTTCAAAATAATGATGAATTAATAAAAAAATGACATAGTATAGGAGTTGTGGAAATAATTGGTAAAATAAAAATCCGGTAGTGGGATTGCCATTTTAAAAAATATGGAAAAACTGTGTTGGAGTTGCCTTTTTGGAAATAATTGGCAATTCCAACAGTTCTTCCAAAATAAGAAAAAAAAGGCAACCCCAACTCCCTTACTTTGCCAACTTTTATTTTGTCGTCGTTAGGAAAATTGAAATGGTAGTGTGCTCGAGTCATAAAAGCTAAAACGACGACAATGAGTGCGGAAAATCCCATTGGAAGCTAGATTAGACAAATTCACAAACACCTAGCATGCATGTACCAAATCAAGCAAAAACTGAAGACAAACGACAAACAATCAATCCAAACATCAAGACATATGTGGAAACCCAATTTGGAAAATTCATGGGCAGAGATGATTGAACTTCATTTTGGTATAAACAATGATGCATGCGACATACCATACATATGGAAATAATAACTTAGAACTAGATCGGAGCTCTGAATGGTTACACATCAGAGTACAATAAACCCCTAATCAACATACCTTAAGCTTAACAAGATGACTAATCTAATTTCCATATGAGAAGATACATAAATGAGAGTATAGGCTAGCAATCTAATAAAACGAGAGAGCATGGATAAGAATAAACCTCCAAGGAGCACCGGTTGGAAATCAATCTCATCCCTCTTGAATCTCCAAGCAACATAAGAGATTACATATGCTAAGCATAGAAAATAATCTTTTATCTCCATTGACCTTCTTCAACATCTCAAACTTCCTCTTTTGATGACTCCAATAATTTTCTCAACTTGATGACTCCTTAAGCTATGGAATCCACACTAGGTGCCTCTAAGAAGATGGTAGGAGGTAGGAGACCGTACTTGGTGGTGGATCTAAGAATGAAGGCTCACACACCCAAACTCTAAAGGATAAAATGATATATATACTAGAGCTTATGACACATAAGAGATAGAGAAAAATGTCCAAAATAACCACATTAATAAGTATTGTCGTCACCCATAAACAATCGATCGAACTTGAAAATCCAATAACTTGAAGTCGAGTCTATCTTGGCAAAATCAGTCGACCGAATTGGAATAGGTCGAACCGTTTTTTTCCTTTAGGGTGTAATGTTTGTGCTTCCAATGTCTTCTTAATATTTTCACATTGCTACTTGTATAACATAGATCATGGTGATAATAAGTGTTCCATGTATCCGAATGGTTGACACTCGACGTTACGTTTCAACTTATTAATAACCACTAGGATTCTTAAAAGTAATCATGAACATCTTCACGTATACTATTTTGATCACACAATTAATTTGAAAGGTCATTGATGGTTAAGGGTGTAAATCAAACTCATGTCTCATGTTCGACCTTTACCAACTAGGACACACTTTTGATGCATATAACTTTATACGAATAATAGTCATGTGCAAAATCTATTAGAGAAAATGTTGATTACCAAAATTACTTTAAATGAAGTAATCAATAATTCTCCAACTCTTAAGTCTCCCAACTGAATCCTAAGTGTTCGTAATAACTAATCTTAAGATAACATGTTAAAAACACGATCCGAACCCACATTCCGACCACATTGTCCAGTCAACCAAATGTGCTTTCCATGCCCAAACTCCCAAGCAAGTAGAGAATCTTAATTATCAAAATTAATCCTAATTAAGTAACTCTTAAGTCTTAACAACAACACTAATCACACCAACCAACTTATTAATCTCTCAAATCAAACGACAACACCACCACAAGCTTATAAATCCACGTTAGTAGTGCTTCACCAGTCACCACCTTTCTCTCTCTCTCTCCCTCTCTCCAAACCCTAACCCTAACCCTAGATCTCCCCTCCAAGATCCGACCTTCCCATCGACCCAATGCCCTAACCCTAATCCCGATGCCTTCCGTCGCCGTTAAGCTCTACAGCGTCTTCTTCAAGCTCCTCCTCAAGCACCGTCTCCAGTCCAAATCCCAATCCACCTTCTCCGACACCTTCGGCGTCACCTCCCGCCCGGAGGAGTCCGTCGCCGCCGCCAATCCCACCTTCTCCGATGGCGTCGCCACCAAAGACATCCACATTGACCCCCTCACCTCCCTCTCCATCCGCATCTTCCTCCCCGACCCCAAAGATCCCACCTTTTCAAACCAAAAAGGTTCCTCAAACCCTAAAGATCCGAACTTTACGAGGAGGATTAGCCTTTCTGGGGTTTCGGGGGCGAATGGGGGCGAGATTGGGGGCCAACGGAGGTTCAGTTATGACCCGTTAGGTGGGGTCTATAGAGGGTATTTGCCGAATGTGGAGAATTCGAGAAATTGCAGGCAGACAGCGGGGAGAAGGTTGCCGATCGTATTGCAGTTTCACGGCGGCGCTTGGGTTGCTGGGAGTTGTGATTCGTTCGCGAATGATTTTTTCTGTAGGCGGATCGCGAAGTTGTGTGATGTGATTGTGGTGGCGGTTGGGTATAGGTTGGCGCCCGAGAATAGGTATCCCACCGCGTTCGAGGATGGGATGAAGGTGCTGCATTGGTTGGGGAAGCAGGCGAATTTGGCCGAGTGTAGTAAGTCGATGGGGAGTATTAGGTGTGGTGGTGGTGCGAGTTCGGATGTGAAGCGGTCCGAGATGCATCGGCATATTGTGGATGCGTTCGGGGCTTCAATGGTCGAGCCGTGGTTGGCTGCTCATGGTGACCCTTCAAGGTGATTTTTGATGACATTCCTTTTTATGATCATAAACTTCAAATTTGATTGATCTAGTTTCGATGTCTAAGTTCCCTGGATTTTGGAATGGTTAAGACTGTCTGTGGATCGTGCTCCAGCGCAAGCATGAGGGTTGTGCTCACGAGGGTTAATTGGAAAGTGGAGTAGACAAGTGTTTCCAAAAAAAATGTCTAAATCATGCTTTAAATGGGTCAAAGGTCGAAGTAGTAGAGTATTTGTGCAGATAACCGTGTCACTCATTGTCATTGTTGGTTTCATGTGGTTGTATTTTTTTAGCAAAGGAACTAAGGAAATTTCAATTAAAATTGAAGTGGAAAATGACATGGTGGCATACTTGGTCTTGTGAATTCAAAGTTCTTAAATGTGGTGTACTAGGTCATGTGAATTCCAAACTTCTTATTTTTGCTGATTTTGAAGGTTCTTTTTGTGTGAGTTAAAAGAAAAGATTTGTTTCACGAAAATTTATGGCAAAGAGTATTTCGTCATACCCAAGCTCCCTAAAGTTTGGAAATCTAATGTGACTGATATGGTTTCCCTTTAGCACATCCATTTGGGGAAAAGAAGTTCTCTTGATAGCTAAAGAACTGCCGTCTTCATTAAAAGTCTATTTTCCTTTGAGATGGACTACCCCATTTTTAGATTGCTTCATCCGCCTAACTTGATAACCGTACAGACCAAAATAACTTTATCTTTTGCAGTTACATAATTTACTCCCTTAACGTTCAATATCATGATCCATGTATGTTCTAGTATTCTCGAGCATTCCCTTTTGACTTATGGTATTCTAAATAGAGCATCCATGCTCTGTCGAACCATCTACATTATGATCTTCCGTTGTGGTTTGTGGCTTTATGCGGTTAATTTTGTTATCCATGCTCCCTCCTATGGGTGATTGTCTATTCTCTGATTGTCTATTCTCTGACCACAAGCAATGGTTCATATTTGGACAATGGACAAATAGAGGTTTCAAATTGTCTTGTTGTAAGTTTTTGTCATTGTTTAATTTTTTTTTGCAGTTTTATCCAACCTTCACTTCTTGTTAACTTGGAATTTTTATTTCCTTGTTTTCCTTCACTAACATCTGTTGGTTTTCTTGTCAGGTACTTAGACTGTTAATAGTTAGACTTAAAGTGCAAGTTCTCCTGATAAAAAAAATGCAAGTTCTTCTGCATGATTGAAGTTCTAAACCCTGTGTACTTATTTCTATAATGTCATGGCAGATGTGTTCTTCTCGGTGTTAGCTGTGGTGCTAATATTGCTGAGTATGTGGCACGGAAGGCAGTAGAAGCAGGCAATATTCTAGATCCAGTTAAGGTGGTTGCACAAGTTCTGATGTATCCCTTTTTCATTGGAAGTGTGCCCACACATTCTGAAATAAAGCTAGCGAATTCGTACTTCTACGACAAGTCTATGTGTCTACTTGCCTGGAAATTGTTCCTACCTGAAGAGGAGTTCAACTTAGATCATCCAGCTGCAAACCCTCTTGTAAGTGGAAGAGGTCCGCCCCTAAAATGTATGCCACCAACTCTTACAGTTATCGCCGAGCACGATTGGATGCGGGACAGGGCCATTGCATATTCCGAGGAACTGCGCAAAGTAAATGTCGACGCCCCAGTACTTGAGTATAAAGACACAGTTCATGAGTTTGCGTCACTAGATATGCTCCTCAAGACACCGCAAGCTCAAGCCTGTGCGGAGGACATTGCAATTTGGGTCAAGAAGTACATATCTACCAGGGGTCATGAATTCTCCTATTAGGGTTGTGCAGGTTTGAGGCTCTTTTCTATGCAGTCTAGATGTATTATGAGGGTAATGTTGCAGCGGCAAGTGCATTACTCTGAGGGTGCTGTTGTCCTTGTTGAGGCACGACAGGTACGTACTCTTGGCGGCCTTCGTTTTCTATGATATGTTTTTCCAAACTATGGTAATGCCGTAATGTACATGGTTAACTGGAAAATCCCTACATGGTAACGGCGTAATGTACTTTAATTCTCTAATAATTCTATGGGATATGGAACATTATTTCTGCAGGGAATCATTAGTCTGAAGCCTTTCAATGTGGAGTTATAAAAAATGCGAGGGATACTTTTGAACTAAACGTTTATTTGGATATTTTTCTTCATGTTAGAGCAATGCAAGACAATTAATATTATGTTTGTGACTACTAAAGGAGATGAACTCTTAGGGGAATTCTTATGAGCTACTAAAGGTGTGATTAATTTGCTATAAAATCAAAACTTTTGTAATGACCATCGTGTTTTTTTAGGAAAACTTAGAAAATCCTAGAATTGAAGTTCATTGCTTAAAAGATTGTAATTGGAAGGAGTTTCAGTATTAACACAAAAAAGACAGCTTCCTTCCCATTCTCTAGGAAGTGAACTAAAAGCTGTTGGAATTGGAGTTTTGAGAACTAAAAATTTCTTTGTAACACCACTTCTTGCAATCTAGTAATCACACCCTAAACAAACTCACACTAGAAAGCATAATTTTTTTAATTCTATTTCTGTTTGGTGAGCGCCCGAGTGCTGCCCTCCTCAGTGCACACATGTTTGTATGAAAAGCCTTCACCACTGAGGTTCCTATGCAATGTAAACATTCTGTTAGCAAATATTTGCAGGCTTTGAAGATATAGGCTGCAGATATGCGCTGCACGTTGTTGCTAGGTTTTTACTTCCTCAACACAATTTGGAAGCCAAACACTCTTTGACCAAGAGCTCTTGAGGACGTCATCGTGGGTTAGGCAGCATTTTTACCAACTTCAATTCCTGTAGTCTGTTGTATTATAATCTCATGGGGGTGGCATATATAATGGAAATCTCCCAATGTGAGTTGCTGAACTAATGACATCAAATTATTTCATATCCTTTGTCTATTGTATTTTCTTACTTGATGAGGACTAATGAGATTCAGTTGGATGAAATTACTGTATGCATTATCCACCATAGTTTTGTTCTGTTTACTGTAATACATGTTTGAAGATTGAAGATACTCCTATCTCATTATTTCCTCCAAGTTCCAGCTATTTTGAAGCATTTTTTATGTAAGTTCTTCTATGCATGGTTGACTGCAAATTTTAAATGGCGTTGGAATCTTTTTTAGGATAATAGTCTCGTATTGCTAAGTATGTAAAATGTACAATACTCTATAATAGAGGGTGAACCAACTAAAATAATTTCACATGGTACAAGAGCGATTCCACCAACCCGTGTGGATCTGCATGTGATTTCCCACATGTGATTTCGTAAAGTTTGGATTAAGGTATTATTACACATACAAAGCAAAATAATAAAAAAATAATAGTAATTTTGCACATAAATAATATTTCTTACAGAGTAAGGTGTAAAGTCTTACAAAACGAAAAATTAGGGGAGTTATTCTCACATTTTCAAGTTCAATAAGAAAAGTGAAACAAGGCATAGTTAAGAAGGATAAACTCTAATTAATCTTTTTTTATTACTATCAAATGCATATTTTTCAATATCTGTGATTGAAAATTCATCATCATTAATTCAGCTCCCTTTCAGTTACAAGGTTGGTTTTTTTTCGAAATTCGTAGCCATCAATATCACATTTTAACTAAAAAAATCTGAATTGCTATACGTCGTCCTAAAACTACTTAAATCGTTCTAACAGATTACCATTTTGTCATTCTCTCATTTCTACTGCTATAACGCAACATTTTACCCTCCTATCACACATCTCTCTTCTTCTTCCTCTTATAATCATAAAAAATAATGTTTTGGAGGTCAGTAATGAGCCAACGGACGGCCCTAGTGTATTCGAATCTGGTAAAATATCTAACATCTTTTTAAGAAATAATAATAAAAAATAATAAAAAATTACGGACGTCCGACGGAGCCGCCCCACGTAGGAGGGGGCGTCTGGGTAAGGCGTTTTACACAGACGCCCCGCCCATGGGACGAGCGTCTGTGTAAGACGCCTCCCCCATAGGCGGGGCGTCTTAGCCAGACGCCTCTCTCCTACGCGGGACGGCTCCGTCGGACGTCCGTAATTTTTTTAAAGATAATTGATTATAAATTTAGATAATTGTTAAATTAATTAATTAATAAGTTAATAATTACTATATTCAGATGACCGATACCCCTTCGGTACACCGAAAATTTAAAAATTTCCAGATCCAACAATTTCAAAATCCAAAAAATTTCCAAGGGGTGTTGCCCCCTTGCCACCCCCGTCACCTCACCGGCGAGGTGGAATGCCGCTCGCTCACCGGGGAGCGAGACCCCCGAACGACCTGTCGAGGTGGTATTTGTAAGTGAGGATGTTTTACCGCCGGGGGATTTTGGATCTTAAAAAATGTTGGATCTGGAAATTTTTTGAATCTTCATCACTTGCAAAAAACTCATTGTAATGCGACCGGTTACCACCGAAAACTTGCAAAAAAACGTCAAATAATTTGAGATAACACACCGTATAATTTTAATTTGACAAAAAAAAAAACGGAACGTCTGACTAAGACGCCTCCACCCTCGCTAAGACGCCTCTACCATGGTATAGACGTCTGGCTAAGACGCATGTACGATGGTCGAGGCGTCTGGCTAAGACGCCTCCACGATGGTACATGCGTTTTAGCCAGACGCCCGAGTTGGAAAAAAATCCGTCTCCGTTACTTCACCTAATGTAGGTGCTTCGTCAGACATTTTCGTGGTGTTGGTACTAGGAATGTTAGTAAAACTGAATCAAAAACCTTGTTTAAAGACCTGTGACGAAATGTGTATTAAATATATTGTTAATGACAAAAATGTCATTTCCAAAAAAAAAGCGTGTAACATTCTTATTGTTAAGGAGCGATTTAAGCAGTTTTGGGACTACGTTTAGTAATTTCCAAAAAAAAAATTTAAGAATGTTACACGTGCAAGTTTCTTAGTGCTTTTCATAAGACTTGTTGCAATGATAATTATTTTGATATATCATTTGCAATGCTTGTAAATCGTGATAGTCATTTCTGAAACTAAAGCAGGCGACGTCTTTACCTTCGTTAACAATTACATATTTTTAGTAAACGTTATTACATTTGTGCTTGGCATCTGGCATGTAGTCATAATTTTTTTAGTCATATTTTTTGTAAACTATAATATATTTTAGTTGAATGTAGTCATAATTTTTTTTATATGTTTGTGATCTCCAACTAACAAATATTTATGCATGCATGATGCATCACAAAAAGGTACATACCTGCAAAAATTAAAGAAGATATGGAGGGGGAATCCAGAAAAATTCTTGTGGAACTTAGAAAGTATATATAAGACCAAGATTAAGATACCTGGCTGGTTGTTTGGTGATGCCCAAAACCGATCTTAAGAAACTAGTAAGAGATATTGTAGTTAAAGGGGATGAGTTGCATGATGTGAGTCAAAACTACAAGCTGATGTGCAGAAAAAAGAAAAACAAAACCTCGCATGATAAAAGCGAGACAAATTAACGACAAGATGGATGGAAGATTTTAAATTATTGTTGGAGGATTATAAGATCGATGTAGATGTTTTTGTACTCGATCGCTATAACGACCCAAATTCGAATGTTGTCGATCGGTAACAACAACACACAAATTGAAGAAGCGACCAGAGAATTGATTTTTGAGATTTGACAGACTATTGGACATGAAATGTTTACTTGTCTCTTGATTAAGAGATTCTATGATTAATTTAACATAACAAACTATGTTTCTTTCTGAACAAATTAAAGCAATCCTTCCTAGATATTATTTTCTAACTCTTTCGGCTAGTCATGAAATTTAAATTTTTAACTTATCTTCCAAAACCTGCAATTCCTAAAACTTTCAGAACGACATAACCCTTACAAAGTTGTCGATCGTCAAATGCTAAAATGCAGCTCCAACAACTAATTCATTTTTAACATACTTTTAAAACATACACATGAAAGTATTTCTCTCCATTTTTTTGGTAGATTTTATTTGAAAATTGTACGTACTCCTCAAACATGACTTTAATTTAGCGTCAAAGAACAATAGCTTACTAAACATGTTCAACTTAATAGTATTTTGGTTGATTAGATTATTTTTTTAATGTTTTGCAACAGATATATAATTTATGGAAAGTTTGTAGGGTAGGTTTTGGAAGACGTACGAGAGCACTAACTAACATATGTCATGGGTGTTCAAGGAGGACTACTCTTCTTAAAGAAATCCAGCGCATGCATAAGCATAAGTTGATTTGTGTACGTATTTTCGTAAACAAGTAGTAGTTTCCCAGACTCTAAAATTTTCAGAAATTCAAGAGAAGATTGGAGTTGAATTAGGCTACAAATTAAAAACTCATGAGTTTCCAGCTAACAAATTAATTAAGACGAAAGAAAATAATAATTAAAGTGGTGTTCACGACGAGGAGGCAATTTAATATTCATGATCGCATGCATGCATGCTAAATTAAAGGGTAAAAAATAGGCTTCCTAAACAAGGTCGGAGGCAACTCCTTCGATCGTAAGGATAGAATGAGTCGTGAATTCATTTTGTTTAAATGAGCTCATCAAGATCTAACCATTCATCTCAATCTAAATAATTGTGGGTTTTTGAGGGTAATAAAGTAAATTTGAGAGTCTTCTCAATCATCATCATCCTTTTAATCCACGTTACCAAAAACAAACTCATTATTCCTCCTTCCATTTTCGTCATCCATTTCTCATCACCATCCAAACCCACTATTTCTCTTTCCATTTTCGTCATACCTTTTTCCTCAACATCCAAACCCTCCACGTTTTTTTGCATTCACATCTACTATCACCTCCCCAACGTCCCTCATTGTCATCCACTACGCCAGATTCTTCGAGACGTCCTAGAACTTAATATATTCGGTTAATTTTTTGCTGCTGATTTCGGTTTGGTTTGGTTTTAGTATATTTTTGGGAAACATGGTTTTATTTCGTGGATCTTTAATCTTGCGGTTTATTTGGGTTCTCGATATTTTTTGGTAGAACATTGGGTTTATATTCCGACTTGTTGGTTTGGAAATCATTTTCGACGTGCTCGTTTTTCTTAGATTCCTTTTCTTTAAAGTGGTGGAAAAAATATTTAACTTGGACTTGATTCAGTTGACTACTATTACAATCTCCTACAGGAATACACATCATTTTTTTAATTTTTGATATACATACTCTAGTAAAACTATTAAGTTTTTTTTTGAAACATTCTATATACTCTTATTTTTGTTGAATATGTTAGGTTTTGTCCCACACAGTGGTGAATGAGTACATGTTATGTAACTTGTATGACTGTATCTATTAGTTGTAATATTACGGTAACAACTGTAATATCAACAGGATGCTGTAATATTATTTTTTAAAACGTAATATTAAAAAAGTATTACATTCATCATAAGTAATATCAAGATGTAATATTAATTTGCTAGACGTAAGATACAATTATTTTTAGTCCTTCCAAAATACGAAAATGGATGCCTAATAATGTGTAAAATGTAATGTGATTCTTCATATAATCTGTATGACTGTACATCAGGTGTTATGTACCTTGTATGACTGTATCTATTAGCAGTAATATTACGGAAACAACCGTACTATCAACAATATACTGTAATATTACTTTTTAAAACTTAATATAACAATACTATTACGCTCACAAAACGTTATATCAAGATGTTGTAATATTAATTTGTTAGGCGTAAGATAAAATGTTTTTTAGTGATGCGCAAAAAGAGATGAATGACTAACTCATGTTAAAATAAAATCGTGATTATAGGAATTATTGTTCTAATAATATGACGTCGTAATAAATTAACATTTGAAGTCGTAATAAATTATTGTTCTAATAATATGACGTCCTTAGCCGTGATATAATTTACGGTTGTTTAACAATGTTTTTTAAAAAGTTTGGGAGACCTTAATCATTTGTTTAAAATAATGTAGTTCTAAACATCAATATTAAATTGACAACCGTAATATATTGTTATTGTGATAAAAAGTCATTGTTTACCGTCATATATTGTTAATAAATTCAACACATCATCCTGCTCGTTCAAATCAACTATTTTAGCTACTCTACATTATTAACAATAGTCAAAGTTTATGTAAGACTGACATTGAATATGGGATAGTAATCATAGTCTGTAATACTACTTTATCCACATTCGAGATACCAAATGACAAAAGATTTAATTTCAACCTTATTTCAGTATGTAATATTAACTTTAAATATTCAGTCATACATACAACAGTTGCATGCAATTGTAATGTTGTATAATTCAAAAACACAAAATTCCCCAAAAAAATAAAAATAAATTTCCTCTTATCTATTTGGAAGTTGTTCAACGAAGTATCATAACAACGTATTCAACACGAATTCGAGCCATATCATATTCTCCAAAATCAAATATATCTTTTCCTTCAGAGAGATATTCTGCAAATTTCAAAACATACAAACCGTAATTCAAACTTGTGGCTGATTGCTCGGGGAAAGGAACATGTTCTACTTCCCAAGTCTTCGTATTATCAAAATTGTGCGTCATTTCGAAGTACTTAGCCACCCACTTGGCAAAAATTAACATTTAAACTCATAAAAACAAAACATACCAACTGAAACAATAGACTAAAAATCCATGCGTATCATCAACCATGCCAGATATGTCCTTCAACTTTGGTTCCACAGGAGAAGCCCACTTTCTAATCCTCGACTTCAGTTCAGGAAAAATAGGTTTAAACAAAGTGATGTGCCCATGCAACCATACCTGCAATATATTTATCAAAAATAAGACTTAAATGAAATTAAAAGTTGTAATATTATATAGCTAACTGGAATACAACCGAGTTTGTCATAATATCAACATAACATCTAAATTCTAAACATTGCATGTAGCAATGAAGACATAATGAGACCATATTAAATTGATGTACTAGAACAACAATATTGGCTATACAAAATCTGTAATATTATGTCACTAACGGGAAGTAAACTGGGTTTGCAGTAATATCAACCAAACTTACTAGAATGCAACAGAGTTTGCCGTAATATGAACATATTATCTGAATTCTAAAAAGTGCATGTAGCAATGAAAACATAATGTGACCATATTGAATCAATGTACTAGAACAACAATATTGACTATAAAAGGTTGTAATATTATGTCACTAACAGGAAATAAAACGGGTTTGCAGTAATATCAACCAAACTTACTAGAATGCAACAGGGTTTGCCGTAATATGAACATAATATCTAAATTCTAAAAAGTGCATGTAGCAATTAAGACATAATGTGACTATATTGCAATTAAAACCGCAAGCAAACCAAACCAAACTCAATCATATTCCAACTTCCATATAATTCTCCTCAACCCAATCCAATAATACAACATGTATTTCTAGAATAATATAGTCAAAAATCACATAATTGCTAACTGTAATAATATAAGACGAACTGTAATATTATCTCATTAGCAATAACAATATACATTTTGTTGCAAAATAACATCCCGCGAAATAAGAGGACTGGATGCTTGTGCAAAAAGAGAAGTAAAATTCATAGAATGGTGAATTTTCGTAAAAAATAATCATTTTTGAATCGAAAGTTAAAATCAATACTAAAGTTTCAGTCGATAATCATTCACCTCGGATTGCCGTCTTCATCGAGGTGTGATGATATCTCCATTGATTTGTTGGAGTTACCAAAAATGCGTTCCACAAAGGGGATTTTGGAAATCAAATCTTTGGAGAGGATGTTGGCTTTTTGGCCTTAATCTATGTTTTGATGATTTAATTAACCTAATCTTAATTATGATGATGTAGAGTAGCACACATATTGCATTGCATGTATATTGTATTGTGCTAACCTCTACAGGTGATCAAGACTCAAGAAAGAAGGAAATGAAGTCAAGACATGTAATTAAAGCTAAATCGAAGACATGTAATGTTGATTTATTTTGAGTCTTAGGAACATGTGTAAATTGAGCATACAAGAGTTAAAAACCAATCACATACACAATAGGTTCCCTATAGAAGTCACACACGAAATTTCACATTATTTGGACTTCAATAGATCACCCAAACTTAGACCGGAAAAACACAAAACCTGAACCCTAACTGTCTGCCCACATTCGGTCGACCGCAACATGCCGTTCGGTCGACCGGATGATCAAGTAATCCAATTTGTGTTTTCCTGCCTAGTTTCGGTCGACCGCACCATATCTTTCGGTCGACCGTTTGAACTTACTGATCCGACCGTTATTCTTGTCGTATATGCCCAACGGTCGTATTCGTATTAAAACTATATACACCTCCATATACTTAACCAAACGGTCGAACCATGTGCCAAGTTCGGTCGACCGTTTAACCTTGTCAAGAATTCCCTGCTATCGGTCGATACGATTTCGTTCGACCGATCCAGTTTTCCCTCTACCGAAACGCTTATTCGGTCGACCGGTAACCCTGTTCGGTCGACCGTTTTCTTAATAGACTTAAGTGTTCGGTCGATCTATTCATATTTCGGTCGACCGTATCCTTATCAAACCCAAGCGTTCGGTCGACCGTTCCACTTTTCGGTCGACCGTTTCTGGACAGATTTGCAGCCCGAATTTTCTGCTTTGTGTGCTTTGCACAAAATCCAATCAAATCTTGTCCCAACGGATCTATTCTCTCTAATGCTTATAAATAGAGTTGTAAAACACATTTTAACACAACTCTCCCACTACAAACTTGCCCCAAACATTAGAGAGAAATCAAAACACTCAAAGCTTCAAACCTCACACACTTAGTGATCAATTCCTTCATCCTACTCAAGTGTGCTCAAAGTTTAGAGAGTGTTGTTCCACTCAAGGTTACAATTGTTGTCAAAGAAAGTAAAGGCTCCGGTGAAAGCCCGAAGCATCCTTCTCGGATTGTGAGAAGAAGATTCCAAGCTCGGCGAGGGTTGTTCGCGAGTTTGACGGTTGTAAGGCGTTGTCTCCCGGCCCGGAACGGGGAGCGGATAGTGAAGTCGTATGCGGAGCTCGGTGATCCGAGCAGAGCTTGCAAGAGAGGATTAGGACCCGGGTGGGGTGCCGAACCTCTATAAAAATCGACCCGACTTCTTGTGGTTTGCATATTTCCTACACTTGCTTGTTTTGTTTTAAATTTCCGCTGCGCATATCGATTGCTTAAACAAGTAGGTGATTAGATTAAAAAGTGATTAGTGAACCCATAACCCACACGATCCTACATTTGGTATCAGAGCCTTGTTAGCTAAATTCTCATACTTAATCGTATTATTTAGCATGGCTTCTACATCATCTAATCACATAGAAGGATTATGCACCACTAGACCTCCATTGCTTAATGGGTCAAACTATGATTATTGGAAAAATAGGATGAAAATCTTTTTAATCTCAAATGACCTTAAGTATTGGATGTTTCTCCAAAATCCATACACACCACCAAATGAAGATGAATTAGATTCACTCACTAGGCCCAAAATGAAAGAAATTGAGATGAACTCAAAGATAATGAACATTCTATATTGTGGGCTAAATGAGGGTGAATACAATAGAATTAGGGGTTGTATTAGTGCATATGAAATATGGCATAGATTGCAAATACATCATGAGGGGGATAGCAAAACTAAGGAAACCCGCATTAGTCTCCTCATGCATAAATATGAGATTTTTTCTATGCATATCGGTGAGAACATAAGCGAAATGAACACTCGCTTCACCGATATCACTAACTCTCTTTTGGTTCTTGGAAGAAGATTAAATGAAGGAGAGATGACAAGGAAATTCCTCCGGTCGTTAAGCCACGATTGGGAAGATAAAGTGGTTGCAATTGAAGAAGCACACGATCTTTCCCAACTCAAAATGGAGGAATTAATTGGAAACTTGATGGCTTATGAACTTCAAATCAATCATCGGAAGGAGAAGGAAGCCACCAAGAAGATATCCACCTTGGCATTACATGCAAACCTTGATGAGCCAAGGAGAGTGGAAGAAGAGGACATTGAGGTCTTAGCCAAAGACTTCTTCAAATACCTCAAGAGAGATAAGGGAGAAAAGAATGAAAGAAGAGGTAGAAGAAGTGAGAAAAGAGAAAAAGAAAAAGAGAGGGAGGAGAGTGAAAATGAGAGGAGAGAAGGGGAGAAGAAAAAGGAGAGAAGGGAGAGGAGAAAAGAAAAGGAGAAAAGTAAGAGAAAAGAGAAGAGGTTGGAAGCTCACAAGGCTACTTGGGACGATTCATCGTCTTCATCGTCATCCAAATTAACCACACCTTCATCAACAAAGGAATATGCACATATGTGCTACATGGCAATTCAAGATGAAGGAAGTGAGGTATCCTCTAACTCTTACTCTAGTAGATCACATTCTTGCTCATCTAAATCATATGCTAGTGATAGTTCATGTTCTAAAGAAGAAACTTATTCTTATGATGAACTTCAAAATGCATTCCATGATTTAGTTAAACAATATGAGATCATATGTGATAAAAACAAGAATGCTAGAAAGTTAATCAAAGATCTCCAAAGCCAAATTGATACATGCATAAATGAGAAGAATGAGGTGATTGCTAAATTTGAAAAGAATGCATCAAATCTTGATAAATTAAGAGCAACACCTATAGATTGTGATCAACTAAATCTTCAAGCTTCTAACTTGCAATTAAGAAAAGATTTAGAAAGATTCACCAATGGAACTCATATGCTTAACATGCTATTAGGTAGTCAAAGGCAATCTTTGCAAAAACATGGTTTAGGTTACAATTTTAAATTGAAAAACCATGTATCTCACACTACTCTAAATGGTAAGCATATGTTCATTAACCATAGTTCCTCAAGTGTGTGGGCACCCAAAACCAAAATGGTTTGGATCCCAAAAGCTAATGTTCAAGGACCCAAAGTTGTTTGGGTACCCAAATCTACTCTTGTAGGAGCTTGAGGAGGAGATTGGTGGTGACCGGGTGAGCTCAAGAGTCAAATTCAAATCCGGTTGCATCACCAAATGAGATTGGAGCAAAATTCGAATTCAACATTGGTATAAATTCCTATCTATACAATTCATGTTATATTAGCTCTAATCTAGCTTCACATGCTTAATTGACATATCATATAGTTTAATTCATTGCAAATCATATACCCTATTCATTGCAAATCATTTATCACATCCATTGATTTTAAATGTCAATTCTAAATGGATGTTAGAATAAGGCTTAAGAAGAAACTTAATTAAACTTAAATTTCATCATACTCATTGTTTCAATTTAGCCTTATTGATAGGGGGAGCTTAAATGTTATATTTTTTATTAGAGTAATGAAGTGCAAAATTTAGGGGGAGCAACTTCATTACAAGACATCCAAATTCTATGCTTAAAGTCTTAAATAATTATTATTTTTGATGGATGTCAAAGGGGGAGAGATAATTAAGGGGGTAACTTGGAATTTGGCATAAAATTGATCAAAAACTATGCACATCCATAGGGGGAGCATTAATATGCATAGTTTACATATACAAATTCCATGTATTTAGATAGAATTAAGATATAGGTTGCCATCATCAAAAAGGGGGAGATTGTTGGCTTTTTGGCCTTAATCTATGTTTTGATGATTTAATTAACCTAATCTTAATTATGATGATGTAGAGTAGCACACATATTGCATTGCATGTATATTGTATTGTGCTAACCTCTACAGGTGATCAAGACTCAAGAAAGAAGGAAATGAAGTCAAGACATGTAATTAAAGCTAAATCGAAGACATGTAATGTTGATTTATTTTGAGTCTTAGGAACATGTGTAAATTGAGCATACAAGAGTTAAAAACCAATCACATACACAATAGGTTCCCTATAGAAGTCACACACGAAATTTCACATTATTTGGACTTCAATAGATCACCCAAACTTAGACCGGAAAAACACAAAACCTGAACCCTAACTGTCTGCCCACATTCGGTCGACCGCAACATGCCGTTCGGTCGACCGGATGATCAAGTAATCCAATTTGTGTTTTCCTGCCTAGTTTCGGTCGACCGCACCATATCTTTCGGTCGACCGTTTGAACTTACTGATCCGACCGTTATTCTTGTCGTATATGCCCAACGGTCGTATTCGTATTAAAACTATATACACCTCCATATACTTAACCAAACGGTCGAACCATGTGCCAAGTTCGGTCGACCGTTTAACCTTGTCAAGAATTCCCTGCTATCGGTCGATACGATTTCGTTCGACCGATCCAGTTTTCCCTCTACCGAAACGCTTATTCGGTCGACCGGTAACCCTGTTCGGTCGACCGTTTTCTTAATAGACTTAAGTGTTCGGTCGATCTATTCATATTTCGGTCGACCGTATCCTTATCAAACCCAAGCGTTCGGTCGACCGTTCCACTTTTCGGTCGACCGTTTCTGGACAGATTTGCAGCCCGAATTTTCTGCTTTGTGTGCTTTGCACAAAATCCAATCAAATCTTGTCCCAACGGATCTATTCTCTCTAATGCTTATAAATAGAGTTGTAAAACACATTTTAACACAACTCTCCCACTACAAACTTGCCCCAAACATTAGAGAGAAATCAAAACACTCAAAGCTTCAAACCTCACACACTTAGTGATCAATTCCTTCATCCTACTCAAGTGTGCTCAAAGTTTAGAGAGTGTTGTTCCACTCAAGGTTACAATTGTTGTCAAAGAAAGTAAAGGCTCCGGTGAAAGCCCGAAGCATCCTTCTCGGATTGTGAGAAGAAGATTCCAAGCTCGGCGAGGGTTGTTCGCGAGTTTGACGGTTGTAAGGCGTTGTCTCCCGGCCCGGAACGGGGAGCGGATAGTGAAGTCGTAGGCGGAGCTCGGTGATCCGAGCAGAGCTTGCAAGAGAGGATTAGGACCCGGGTGGGGTGCCGAACCTCTATAAAAATCGACCCGACTTCTTGTGGTTTGCATATTTCCTACACTTGCTTGTTTTGTTTTAAATTTCCGCTGCGCATATCGATTGCTTAAACAAGTAGGTGATTAGATTAAAAAGTGATTAGTGAACCCATAACCCACACGATCCTACAGAGGAGAGAGGAGAACTCTGATGAGAAGAAATCTCTAACGATAAGAAATTGGTACTTTGAAGATGTGGAGAAGATTGAGACAAGAAAGAGGAACCAAAATTAGTATTTGCATTCAAAAAATAATGGGTTTAGGGTGAGAATCGTGAGAGGGAGGAGAGGTGAGAGGGAATGGGTGACTGAGTTTCCAATTTTACCATTTTCTATCTAAAAATAACATACATTTACATCCACCATTGGGTTTGTCTTGGGTGGTGGATATATATATATATATATATATATATATATATATATATATATAGGGTCAAGCTCTAGTGAGCTCATGGCTCATCAAATTTAGTTTAAGCCCCCTACAATCTCACATTTGGATCTTATTTACAATTAATCTCACCATTCATTAGCATAACCGTTTTTTCTTAATCTACCTTACATTTTGAAATGAGTGATGGATATTGTGGGGCTTAATTTAGGGCTCACTTGAGAATTCCTGTATATATATATATATAAACAATTTTGTTACACTTTTCAAATCTCCAAATTCTGGATTGGATCTGACATCACGAACATAAGTCTCCAATTGACTCTAAAAAACAATGAGATCAAAATCAGAGAATTTTTTGGGATAAAATTTGGTCATTTGAAACAATCTTGTCTTATCAAATTGAGAGAAAGTATTTGTAGGACTTAAACACGATACATACATCAATAACTCTACGCCCCCTCTGTGAAATGGTTGTTCAACTCCTGAAGTTGCATATCAATTACTGTGTGGAATATTTCAACACGATAATGATGCAGATTAGAAAACTTCTCTACTCTTCGACGAGAACGCCCTCGAGGCCGATACAATTCAGACATTAATTCAGCTAAATTTATTTCAACTCGATTCCGTTTTTCCGGTGGTTGTGCTTGTTTGGGGTTTTTTAATCAAAAAACTTATCCATTCCTGACAATGAAAACAAAAATTGAATGGAGTTGTGATCAAACTCTGTACTCTAAAACAACACAATGATCAAATTTCTCTACTCGCAAACATTAAATCGGAGGAGCTATTTTATTCTTCAATCAAAATTCGTAATCAAAAATTAAATCAAGCAGAAGATGCAATTCAAGAAATAAGATAGACACATTCATAGGAACCCCCAAGGATCGAGGATCAAAGACGGGACTGCGGGAGCTGGGAGAGGTAGAGTCGGGTGGAGAAGGTGGAGTCGTCGAGAAGGTGGAGTGGTGTGTGGAGGGATTGAGAGGGATTTTGGGGGAAATTTTAATTTTAGGGATTAAGGATACCATGTAATGTAATCTAAATTTAATTTTGATTCTGTTTAAGTGTACAACAATTTAAGAATAATCTCACATCAGAAATCATTAATTGTTTGATGGCCTTTATAACTTTGTAGCTCTCTACTCTGTTGTGAGTTGATCACACACTCACAATGCATACCGTGTCTCATTGGCAGTGTGGGCACATATTAATTTTTGTTTAATATCTTACATTAACTTCAAATTTCTGGCTTCCACTCCTGGCATTAATTCTTCAGTTAGTACGGGGCTTAATCTATCTATTTTAAGCCCCTACCATATTCATCATTCATCTACAATTGTATGGTAGATTAATGTTATGACGGTTATGCTAATAAAATGATCTAATGATGGATATTAATGGTAGATTAACCGCAATTAAATTTAATTGTAAGATTATAAGGAGTTTAAACAAACAAGATGAGTCTTGTGGTCACTAGATCATATATATATATATATATATATATATATATATATATATATATATATATATATATATATATATATATATATATGAAATTAAAAATGGTCTCTCTCGGCTACATTATATATATTGTTGTAGGTGAAGGTCGATCGATGTTGGTGGCGTCAAGTCGAAGAAATTCATAGACAGAATTAAGCTCAAGCTTGTCTATTGACTTAATTTGTTGATTCAGCTAGCATTGGGATTGTGACAATGATATATATAGCCCACTCTGTACAACAATTTGATCTTATGATGCCCCCCATTTGAATTAAGTTATCATCCACCATCCGTGTTCTTGATTTATCCGACACGAGTGTTGATCGATGTCTTTCAACTATATATATATATATATATATATATATATATATATATATAACATCAGCTGCATGCAAACACCAAAATTAAGGTTATAACTTTGGAGTCACTGGATTTCCGAAGCAGCTAGTGTGTATATATAACATGCATGTTTAAAGTTGAGAATTAATAGGGATTATCTGGGGTTACAGGATTTTGCAGTACATATTTCTAAGGATATTGCACGAGGCACATCAGTTAAGCTAGATTGGTTTCTGAAATCTAAACAGACAAGAAAAATCTTGAAGAGAATTGAACTTAAGTACTGAATCCCAGAGTTCATGATTAATGATGACCTATTAAGTGCAGTGATGACACTCACAATCGATATATGGCTGTAATGGTTCCCTATTAATGAACAAACAAATCACATCAGATGACAATATTATCTATCAAGCATAAATACTTAAAGGACATTTATGTTTAATTTTGGTGTTGGTGGCATTTCCTTCGCCGAAAATGGTAGTTTATTTAACTGTTCGAAACAAATCACCTACAAGACTACGGATGAGATCCGTAATCTATCTATCTATGTTAGTCATTTATAATTAATTTGTTTGAATGCAGTTTAATATTTGCTTTCTTTTACTATGTGTCGTAATAAAAAAGAGTCTTCAAATGTTATGTGAAATCTGAAACAATTAATGGCTTGTTGTTTTTACTTTTTTTGGGGTGAAATTACGTTGAGGAGCATGTTCCCAAACGTATGTTAAATTTGCTGTTATATATATATATATATATATATATATATATATATATATATATATATATATATATATATATATATATATTATGATGATGATGATCTTTGTATCAAATTTTTGTACTTAGGGTTTATGTGTTTCGTGCCTACGTAGTGGTTAGTTAGTTAGTTAGTTAGTTAGTTTGTTTGTTTGTTTTCATCGATTTAAGGATACTTCCAACTTCACGTGGCTTGGAATGGTCAGGTTATAAATTCAATTTTAACTATCACTTTAGGGGTAGCACGGGCCGGTCCGGTCGGTCCGGGTCTGGGTTTCAGTCCGGAGGTTTTCAATTTTTTGGGTTCGGTCCGGTTTTTTATTTTTTTAATTAAAAAAATCGGTTTTTGACCGGACCGGACCGATTCGGTCCGGTCCAGTCCGGTCTGGTTTTCGGTCCGGACCCCGAATAAAAATCCAGTCCAATCCGGTCCGGACACTCACCCCTATATCACTTTGTAATCGTGAACCATTACTAAAAGAGCCGTGATAGACGGACGCGCGCGTCACGGACGCGTCTTACGTGGATCTGTACAGCTCAGATATTTTTCTTTGAGTCAGCGTCCAGTCAGCGAAATTTCTCTTCGCGCGTTTTGATCTTTTTAAAAAACACCGGTTCTTTAAGTTGAACGATTCATTTCTTAATACACAGATAAGACAGTGTGCAGACCCTAGGACATCGTGCAGTCTCATTATTCGTGCAGAGCCCACACTTATCATAATAAAATATTTGTTTTTAAGTTTTACGTTGGATCAACTTAATTTGTCTAGCTTACTTTATGTGTGTGTGCAGTTTACATTATGTGTTTGTCCTGTTTACGTTATGTGTATGTCCGGAATAAGTGTATATTGCTGTACGGAATAAGTGTATTTGCTGTCCGGAATAAGTGTATTTTTTGTTCGGTTTAAGAATAAAATGTGTCCAGAAACGGAACATAAAGTTTGTCCGGAATAAGTTGATTTGTTGTCCGGAATAAGTGTATTTGATGTCCGGAATAAGTGTATTTGTTGTCCGGTTTAAGAATAAAGTGTGTCCAGAAACGGAACATAAAGTTTGTCCGGAATAAGTTGATTTGTTGTCCGGAATAAGTGTATTTGATGTCCGGAATAAGTGTATTTGCAGTTCGGAATAAGTTTAGTTGTCCAGAATAAGAAGAAAGTGTGTCCAGAAACGGAACAGAAAGTTTGTCCGGAATAAGTGTATTTGCTGTCCGGAATAAGTGTATTTGTTGTCTGGAATAAGTGTATTTGTTGTCCGGTTTAAGAATAAAGTGTGTCCAGAAACGGAACATAAAGTTTGTCCGGAATAAGTGGATTTGCTGTCCGGAATAAGTGTATTTGCTGTCCGGAATCGGAATAAGTGTATTTGCAGTCCGGAATAAGTGTATTTGCAGTCCGGAATAATATATGGCTTCATTATTGTCGGAATAAACGAATCAATATATGGAATGCAATAATATGATGTCAAAACAAAAAAACGTCCGCAAAGCACGCTCCCTCTGTCCGCTCGCTTTGCGGGGGGCTCACGTCCCCCGCAGGGGTTGCCGCCCCCTGCCACCCCCGCACAAACTCAACAAACCTCCCACTGTATATTTTACCCCAACAATGCAGCAAAAATGTTGTGGTGCGAAGTCTTCACCACCGGATCATCACATTCAAGATGCTAACGCTGACAAGAACATCGGGAAGTCTTCGCACCGTCCCATTCACGTTGCTTACGTTGTGAAGAATCCTGGGAGTCGGCATCAGACGCTTCTTCGACATAATATCTTGCTAGAAATGATGATTTATTCTGGAGAGAAAGAATGAAGAAGAAAGAAAGAGTGTCATCATATTTGTATTTGGGTGGAGAGAGAGAACGTGCTGAGTTGAAACGCATTTAATGTGATTTGAGTGGACATCAGGAAGAAAAAACAAAAAACATTCATGTTTTGGCCACGTAAGGGCTGACATGGATATCCACGTAGAACGCGTCCGTGACGCCCTGCGTTCAACAAACATTTCCCTTACTAAAAAATGCTTTTGATTTGAAACTTGACGAGAGTTCCAGTATGATAGAGAAATTGCAAAGTCATTCAGACTTTGATATTGGGTGACCAACATCTTTAACTCTTTTAAGAGATATTGATCCTCATGCATCTTGGGTAAGGCAGAGACCAAACACAAACATATCTCTCTACTCCACTCCACACTCTCTCTCTCTCTCCACGAGACAGAGTAAGGGAGAGACCAAACACAAACACAAAACACAAACACCTTCGTTTCCCACTCCAATGGCTTCCTCCGTATCATCCACGGCGACGTTCTCAACCCTCTCCCACCTTCAATCCCGCCCGACCCAAACCCCAATCATCTCCTCCCACCACCTCTCCTCCTTCCGCCCCTCCTCCACCCTCTTCTCCCTCAAACTCGGCCGGAGGAGAAGGACTCATGTCGCCAAACCCCAAATCTTCCTTCCCCACCTGGTCGCTTCGATGGTGAGGGACCGGATTAGATGACCATTTTCGTGGTTTGGGGTTTGGTAGTCGGGTTTGAGAGAAAGGTGGGTTCTTTATGGGGATTTTGAGTTTTGACTCTGTTTTTTTGGTGGTTGCAGGAAGGAGTTGAGGTGAGTTATGTCATGATCAAGCCTGATGGAGTTCAGCGTGGTCTGGTATGGAATTGCAAATATTTGGGTTTGGGTTTGGGTTTGGGTTTGGGTTTTTAGTTTGTGATGCCAGTTGGAGAGATAATCAGTAGTGTTTCTATTTTTTTCGCCGGAGTCTGTGCTGGAATGTGGTTCCATGAAGGGTTTCCTTTCGGATTAAATTTGTTTTGGGTGTATAATTTGTTGTTTTGTAGTTAGAGCGATAATCTCTAGTTTGGTTTAAACTTTAAACCTTTTCAGACATATTTTTGAAAAGAAGTGTTCTTATTGGGTTTCATTTGTAACTGCAGTCCAGGTTCAGAGAGAATTTTATTTTTAGTGCACATATGCTAGCAAAAAAAGAATTTTCTTCTGTTTGGGGCTTTAATGTAGTTTATAATTGCAGTTGGAGAGATAGTACTTAATGTTTCATTTCCCTTAAATTTATGTTGGAAGGGGTTTAGAAAAGTAGTCTTCTGGTTTGATCAGTTTGGGGTCTACAGGTTGCTGTTTGGGCAGATGATTTTTAGTTTTATTTGAATTTTTACGTTCATTTTAATTTTTTTTAATCCTTTACGTACATTACTAGTTTCATTCTAATATGTTGCAGACTTACTGGCTTCATTCTAATCTGTTGCAGAAATTTGTTGTTCTTTGCTTGAATTTGTGTTGAACCTATTGTTTGAAGTTTGGATATTAATCAACCTTTGTTCGAAAGATGATATGTGGTTCTTTTTTTACTTCTGTTTGGAACCACAGGTTGGAGAAATAATCACTAGGTTTGAGAGGAAGGGTTTTCAATTGAAAGGTCTGAAGCTCTTCCACTGCCCTAAGGATTTGGCTGAGGTTTGCATCTTACTCTTTGATCATCTAGTGATCATATGAAGTATCTAGGATTCCAAACTTACGTTTGACAGACTTTTCCTTGACATGGAAATAATACTAAGTTAAGATTTGTTACATGCCTCATTTTCATTACATTTTTTATTAGAATTTTATTTGCTCAAATGATGATTAGTTGCTCACCTGCTGATCACATATTTTCAGACAACACAAGCAGCATGAACATCTTAATTCTTAACCGTGCCCTTTTATAAATTCATCATTACTCTTTGAATGGTAGTTGTTTTGAATTTCTTGTCTATTGTAGAGCTATGATAATCTTTTTGTGGTTTCAGGAGCACTACAAGGACCTTAAGACTAAATCTTTTTTCCCCAAGCTGATTGATTATATTACTTCTGGACCAGTTGTTTGCATGGTACTTCCCTCTCCTTGTTCTTAATTCTGTATGCAGTTAGAAGATGTAAAAGATATAATATATAATGCCTAATGTTCTCATAACTTAAATCTCTACCTGAATTCTGCTTATGAGTGTTGGTTTTAAATTTTAGCAACACCTAAGATACATAATTAAAAGTTTTAATCGATCATAGTATTATGTCACAATTCATCTTGTTGTGCCCATCTGCCCGAATGGAACATTCACTTTGGCTTTGCAAAATATGAGTATTGCTGACGAGCAATCATATTATATTATGTGTCATTGATGCATTCAAAGGCCTGGGAAGGTGTTGGTGTGGTTCAATCGGCTCGTAAGCTTATAGGAGCGACAAACCCTCTTCAAGCTGAACCGGGAACGATACGAGGAGATTTTGCTGTCCAGACAGGAAGGTTTGGATTCTGCAGCATATTCTTTGATTGCACCTAACACTAGCATAATGCGATTGGTCTACATTTGTTGAACGATCTTGTATTTTATGCAGAAATGTTGTCCATGGCAGTGACAGCCCTGAGAATGGCCAACGCGAAATCGGTAAGCTATGAAGTTCTTTATATGATGTCAAATATTCATGAATTATCATCTATGATAGGCAAAAATCACTATCATACCCAAATTCAATCCGTTGAGTTAGTGGGAAGGCCATTTATTTCCAAAACCATTCAAGCCAAATTCACTTTCTTGTGTTGGGTTCGCGTCGGATTCAAAATCGGAATTGCTACTTTATACTTTTGGCCTAGCATCATGCTACATATGCTTAATCAATAGATTACAATTTCATCGCTACATAGTGAAATCTGTGATTGGTTAATACTTTTATGTTTTGCTATCCAATTCTTAGTAAATCTGGTTTTAAGTTCTTACTGTAATTGAGCAAATTTTTCCTGAACTGTTTTATCTTTGCAGCTCTGTGGTTCAATGAAAGTGAAATATGCCACTGGACACCTGCTCAAGCACCTTGGCTTTGGGAATAATTTGTTCTGCAATTATATGCACCGAAGAGAATTTTTTTTAAAAATCTATAGAGCCGATGTTCTTGGTGCTAGCAAGTTTTGAGGTAGAAATCGTATTGATTCAATGCTGAAACTTCATACTCTAATTCTTTCATCAATTTTCCCTTGGGAATGTGTTCATGCCTGTCAGAACTTAGAAGCAAAATAATAGCCCCATTCGTTTTCAATTTTATGCATGCAAGTACCCACTGAAGAGTAACTATTAAATTGAATACCATGCTTTGGTTCATATATTATCATTATAATGACATTTCATTAAACTAAAAGTGGATTTCTAGCAGTTGATTTAGTCACAACAGCCAAGCTGCAAACTTATATTCAGACTATGGACACAAAGAAAATGGCTGTTTCATGAAATAATTCATGATACTATTCATCTCAAACAAGCCAACAAAATGTATTGTGGAATAAATATTATACAAGGGTAGAGAGTTTGAATTACATATTACCCAATGCAGCAGTATTAGGAACAAAACATGGTTTATTCTTACTTAAAAATGATGAAATTACACCATAGTGTGCTAAAAAGCTTCATGCTTACATGTGGCTGGAAAATTAGTAAATTACACCACAAAAATTTATTGAAATCCGGACCATAATCTGCTGCCTCGGATGGATTGCTTTGCAGCATCACCGAGATATCTGAACCTGAAACTTCCATCGCATTATGATGCAAGTTAATACAACAAATCCACAATGTTGGAAGAAATCAACAGAATGGCAGAACTATTGTCATAAAGGAGTTTTGTATTATTCGTTGCATGACATTAGCGGATAAATAAAATCCAATGGTTTGGAACCGGATGATCCAACCAGGTGTAAATAGATATGGTTTATCCGGTCCGTATCCAATACATAATTCTTCTTAATTGACTTGGGAGTGGGTCAAGTATAGATTATTCTACCCAAGTGCTCAGGGGAAAGATATCCAACTGTTATAAATATGAAATGGTCTGATGTTATCGTTAAATCTTAAATCGAACTACCCCTTTTCAGAACAGACATTTATCAACTCTCTAACATACGTTCAAGTCTAACAACAGGGATAAATACAGAACTAATTCCATTATTTCTTATATATTAAAAGATGGATGTTATATGGAAGGGAAAAGAAGAAGAATGCCATTGATAATGTACCTGTTTCAATGGCCAAACTTTGTCTCTCGAAATATTGAAGCTCTGTTATAAGGTTGGGTGCTGTCATTGGACTGGTCTGAGGATTCATTCTTCTTTTCATCCTTCAAGGCTGAATCCTCCATGGAAGGATTGAAAGCTCGTTGAGATCCGAGTCTAAGCTTTTGAAGTGTAGCTTCTGTGTAACCAAACAAGACATAAATCACAGAGTATGAGATTAACTGAACTCCAAGTTGTCTGTCCCAAGAACTTCGCACAATACAGCTTAAATTCAAATAAAAATCAAAGCAACAAAAAAAATTTCACAAGATCATTGGCCCAGTAGGGAACATAAATATGACAATAATAAAATGCTAAAACATCAAAATGACAACCAAGTACTCAACTGATCCCGTTGATTTATTAAAATGTATCTAATTTTTTTTCTTAGACAAATGAATATCAAAATGATTAAATGAATGGTTACATGAACATCACATTTTCGCAATCAGCAAAGCTTGACTAAGAGGCCTGAAATCTATACAGTTGTTTAATGGAGTGGAATGCCTTCGAGGTGATAAAATAGTACGTTGGGCGACCATTGATGCTGATGTTGCCAATACTTTATATGCCACTGGAATTATACACAACAGCTGCGGAAATCTCCAGAGATCAGAGCTCGTCCAAAATTCACTGAATTGGGCAGAGTGAGCACCTTGCATAATGAACTGCACAACATATGACTAACTGTTTTACGTTGCTCGATTAACCTGGACTATTGGCTGCTTAGTTGACCACATAGTGCAACCCAAGGGGATTGAAAATTGTATGAAAGTATGATCGACTACTGACAATCATCTCAAGTCAAGCTAACTAGTTCGACCGGTAATTTCTGCTCCATCAGTCAGAATAATCAAATGTATGATCAGTTACAACACACATTTCAAAGATCCAATTACTAAAGCATTAAAAATTCAAGATGGCCTTTCTAACCAGCCTTGCTTTTGGCTGACTTCGGTGGCTATTCCGACATCAATTTTTTTGGTGAAAGTAAGGAGCTTATAGAATGAACTGTACAAAGCCAATTGAGAAAGAAACTTGTACTTCAGTTGTTAAACATAAACCCTTAGAATTATAACTCTTTGTTGGATGATTTAACCACTAATGAATGATTTCATCTCTTAATCATTTGATTGCATTCATCTGTAATTAGTTTTTCTTGAAAAATTTTGGAAATCCTAAAAAAACAATGATAATCGCCTATGGACTGGTGTTCGACACTAGCCTACAAATTCTTGACTACTCGGAAATTTCCTGGACTAGTCGCTGATCGACTGGTCTTCCACTACAATACCTGAAACTCTTAACTACTTGTTAATCATGTTATCATTGCACAAACTTTAAGTGGTCTGGAATTAAAAAATTAACCTAAATAACAGAAAATACACATGTTCTTCTTTTCAAGTACTTTCTTCACCAAAACCAACAAAGACCCAAAAACCAAAAATTGATAGCAAACCCAAAAGAAATAATTGAAATTCAGCCATCTAGAAATTCTCGAGTACTAAGTACTAATCACGTTACTACTGCACAAACATTAATAAGTGGTCTGAAATTAAAATTTCAAGCAAAAATAACACAAAAACACACAAATCTACTTCTTTTCTTCACCAAACCCAAAACCAACATCGACCCAAAACCCGAAAACCGAAAACAAATTCACACAAAAAATCCCAAAACGAAATGATCAAAGTTGGAGGAGAAAACGGTGGGTACCGTAAACGGAGAAAGGGTCGGATTTGGGGAGTTTGGAGGGAAGTTTCCTTTCAAGCTCCAGACTTTCCACCGAAGATGATGGCTTCCTAATCGCACCAAACATCTCTCTCTCTATCTTTCTCTCTCTAGAAATTTTGAACTTTTTGGATTTCGTTCCGTCTCTCTCTCTCTTCCACCGGAAGTCTGAAATAGAAACGCGCGTTTGGGGTCTTTTCCGGAGCCAAAACGCGCGAAAGCCGAATATGGTTTGAGGATTCTAATCGGGTCGGTTTTAACCGCTCCTTCTAAGGTTGGATTAGGTGATGCGAGACGGGTTTGGCGGGTTTTAAAAAAAAGTTTTTCCTAAGAAAAATAAAAGAACATCAAAACTTGAGAAATAATAATTACTTATTGTATTTTTTGAAAAATTTGATGTGTGGTAAGTGAAAAATTAGACATTTGGTGAGTGTTGAATAGTGACTTGGTACAGTGGATTAATGGTTATGGGTAAAATCGAAACATTAAAATGATTTTGGTATATAAAAAAATAATATTATATTTGATTAGGCGAGTTGCAGGTTATGCAGGGCGGGTTGCAAGACAACCGCAACCCGTCCCACTTATTTGGCGGGTTCTGCGGGTGGCGGATTAGCGGGTAACATTTTTTGTCCACTACCCGCATTAGGCGGGGCAGGTTGCGGTTAAAATCCTACTCATTTACAACCCTAATTAATCGGTTGAACCAACAATTTGTCGGTCGAACAACCATTAAGTTACTTAAGTTACCGGTTGGACAAAATCAAGAGTGGTCGACCGTTTAGATAGTCCACGCTCTGTCCAAGCCTGTCCAGAAAGAAAAGGTCAACCGACTTATTGGTCCCGGTCTACCGAAAAAAACAAGCATTCCTCCGACCCACCTGCATAAGCACAATCGGTCGACCACCACAAGGCATCGTTCGACCGGTGTTGGTTAAAATCAGACATTTACACTACATTCGGTCGACCGTCGGCTGACAACTAACTAGCCGAGCTATGTCTAACTTATTTCCCAAAGCTCGCCGACGAGGTCTCCGACCTCCACCGACCAGCCAACACTTCACACAAAGTGTGAGCCAAACAAAACATGCATCTATTGAACCGACATACCTTCTTTGTGATACGAAGTTCGCCAGAGTTTCGCTCGACGTTCTCCAACCACACCCCCACACACGACGCCTCCTAATGTCATCGCCTCTCGCCAATAGTCGGAGCTCCAATCGTCTCATCGTAGCAATTAAGAGAGAGAGAGTAGAGTGGTGAGGAGCAAAGACGTGAGAGAGAGAGAAGAGAATGATTTTGCTTCACTTAACCCAACCATCCAACCCATCCCTCACCCATCACTTCACCATGCCCTACATCCTCTGGCCCATACCTCCATCACGTCCATCTCTTCCCGATGCAAACCCCAACCATCATGTATCGTTCATATCGACAATGAACTGTCAACTAATGTATTGTCAAAATGTATCGTTCATGAACTGTCAACTAAAGTTTTGTTTACTTGCAGAAACAACCCATGATGCAGACATCGACACCGTCATTCATATCGACACGGACAACAATAGTATCCAACCCAGATCATTTCTACTGGAGTACGATCTTCAGATCATTCCATTTCTACAAGTGATGCTTTAGCCCCAACCCAGGCTCTCTGACCTGTAGCAGTGATGATAGCATAAGCGGGTCCCTGCCGGAGTACGATCCCAGCTACGAAAGCGAAATCAACATGTAGAATTCGTTTGGAGGGGTCGTCTATGAAGTAATAGGAATTACTTGATCAAGATTTCAGACTACCATTAACAATAACACCTCTAAATAAAAAACAAAACAATTCACACAACATCCTCATTTAAAAATCACAAAGACAACAAAACATTTCATACCTGACACAAGTTGATATCAAATTAACATTGTTAAAAGTTAAAAGAACTACAAAGAAACAAGTCCAACTATAAATGGGTACAACTACTAACAAAGTTGAAATACCATAAATTTAAAAATGCATCCTTTTACAAACGGTCCGATTAATGAAATAATTGACTCATCTACTGCGCTGACTATTGTTGCTGTTCCATCCTTCTCAACTCCCTTTCGAGCCACATCCGGCAACTGTTGGGGTCCCCAAGGCCTACAAAAATTTCTCTTGGGAAAGACTTCGAACAAAGCAGCAACACAAACATATTCTTTGGTCCCAAATGAAATCACACACTCCCTTGCTAGTTCCATTCACACTTTTACGGTGTGGTCCTTCCACATCTCAGTTAGAATATCTTTTTTTTCTTTCCAAAAGCCTGACGACATGTGACACCTTTTCTCCCAGGTATTGAACTGAAGGGTGGATGCGTGGCTTCTTTGTTTTTCCATATTCGCTTGGCATAGTTGGGGTTGGTACGTGTGGTCCGTCAACTTTGTCGTCGGACTCTCCAGTTTCCTCATGCCCATCGCACCCTTTGTGGTTGCTGAAATTGGAGAACTGACTTTGGCTTGTATCAAGTCGGGTCTTTGCTCCCTTTCTCATTGGAGTGAATCCAATCCCTCCATCAGCTAACCCCCGTCGAACACGAACCTCATTTCGTCCTCAAACATTAACGAACCTTCCTTGAAATCTAGTAGCCCAAAATAACCCTGCAACAATAAATAGCAACGCTATTTAGTTACTTAAATTTTAATATGTGTGCATACACTTTAAATTAGAGTGTTATACTTTTTGGTTGTCCACCCACCAGAAATCATCCATGTCAACAGTTCTTTTGTTGTCATTTCATCCCTTCCCCGTTTGTGCTTGCAATCACTTCCATGTTATATATATTTTCTTCGAATTCTCCCCGTGATTCTTTATTTAAAACCATGTGTATCGCAGTCCGGTCTCACAATTGAAGTTGTCCACCATATGTTTTTTACTGTCATTGTTCAAGGCTTTGATGGGCATGTTTCCGGTCCTTATCTCGTCGATACATAAACACAAGAAGATCTTGTGGCGTTCATCAGTCCATTGAGCCTTCTTCCTCTGAGTACCCGGCACAAACTCCTCAACCTGAATTGGTGGATTATGTGGTACAATCAGGCCTTGGTGTTGGGCAGTATGACCACTTGAAGAGGCAATGACCGGTTGCTGCTGAATGGTATGAGCACTAGAATAGCTAATGAGTTGTTGTTGCTGGTTCGTATGAGCACTACAAAGACTAGTGTTAATGTACTCCGCTACTCATGCCATGACACACATAACTAACAAGTCCTATTCCTCTTGAAGTAGTTGCATTAGTCTATTGGAATTCATGTTGTAAGTAACAATCCGTAAATTAGTGACCCGAAGGTAAATAACCAATCATGCTACACAAAAGTTATTTTCCTAAGCCATTGGATGATGGTATAAGCCAAATCTATGGGATGCAACATGAATACTAATTTTTGACCACCATGGGAAACAAGTTTCGATAGGTCTACAACGGAAGTAATTAACAAGGTAGTTAGTTGTGGACTAATAGAGTGTTGATCTACAATAGTCAACTAATGCTTAGTCAACATTGGTTAAATTAATAGGAAGGAGATGTACCCTTATATTATATAACTATATAAGGTTGAATCATGCATGGTTGAGCGAAAAGTGTTCTCTAATTATCTGCTTTCATCCATGAAATAAAACTCAATATAAGACCATAAAAAATAGGAACCATACTTCCACGACCTAACCTAAAACCTTCAATTATCAAAATTCGTGTTTTCTAATAATTTGACCACCATGCAATGACATGGATGTCACTTTACACGACCCCAACTTGCCTCCTCAACCGAACTTCGCTGAGACAATAGAAGGGTAAAGTTTTTATTTTGGTGGTTGGTTGGAATTGTATGGTTTGTCAGAGACAGGATGGTAAAACTCTAGTGGCAAGTAAGGTAATAATGTGGAGAAGTGAGGTTGAGGTATGAAGTATGGTCTTGATTCTTGAAATCCACTCGCATTTATAAATAGAGAATATGAGCCTTATTCTTTAGAATCTGGAGGTTGTTTCGATGCAATTAAACTGAAATTTCAATTTCTAGAATGTGGAGAAGAATCTAGACCCCGTAAGTATATGCATCCAATCCAAACATAGTCTAAGTGTCTAATCACGTTAATAAGTGTGCACAAAGATTAATAAGTGGTCTGAAATTAAAATTCCAAGCAAAAATAACACAAAAACACACAAATCTACTTCTTTTCTTCACCAAACCCAAAACCAACATCGACCCAAAATCCGAAAACCGAAAACAAATTCACACAAAAAAACCCAAAACGAAATGATCAAAGTTGGAGGAGAAAACGGTGGGTACCGTAAATGGTGAAAGGGTCGGATTTGGGGAGTTTGGAGGGAAGTTTCCTTTCAAGCTCCAGACTTTCCACCGAAGATGATGGCTTCCTAATCGCACCAAACATCTCTCTCTCTCTATCTTTCTCTCTCTAGAAATTTTGAAATTTTTGGATTTCGTTCCGTCTCTCTCTCTTTCTTCCACCGGAAGTCTGAAACAGAAACACGCGAAAACCGAAAATGTTTTGGGGATTCTAATCGGGTCGGTTCTAGACCCAATTATAGATCCGGAAACATGCTTGCATATGCAGATACGAGTGTAAACTGTAAACGAGTGGAGTTGTAATTTAAGTTAAAATCTCAGAGTCTCAAATTAATATATATTAATTTCAAATACAATATATATAAATTAAATTAAATAAAAAATTAGAATTTTGAGTCGAGTTTAATTTTTTTAAAGTTAAATAACTCATTTATCGAACAAAATTGGAAGATTTTTTTAATCAAAATCTTTAATTTTAAAGTTAAACCAGAGTTGAGTTTTGGTAGAGTTGAGTTCGAGTCAAGCCAGAGTTTACAGACTTATTTCTTCCTCAGCTTAGCAGTCCGTTTGAGACCCGTAATTTTTTTAAATAATAATCATTTTAAAAAAAAATCGAAAACTAATAAAAAAAAATTCAAAACTACGCAGATCGCGGTTCGAACCTGCGATCCGCGCCACCACGGATCGCGGGTCCAAACCGCAATCCGTGTTTCATGGATCGCGGTTTGGAGCCGCGATCCGTGCCCACGGATCGCGGATCGGATAACACTAATTAAGAGATAGTAGATCTCTTAATTAGTGTTATTTATAAGTTACTAATTTTTTTTCTTAGTTATAGTGAAGGTAACACTAATTAATTAAGAGAGGTAGTAGATCTAATATAGAGACATGCATTTGTTAACTATTAGAATTACAGTTACATATATATATATGTATGCAGGACGATATTGGAGTGGATTTTCCCAAGTGTTGGGGTCTCGTCCCATCGCATAAGTGTTCACCAAAATCCTACTCTTGGGAGGAATTGTGTAACCATCGATAACACATTCCTGAATGGATTCTCTTGGAACAAGAAGAGGCACTATAGCTAGGGTGCACTCTCAGGGTCTCTTTGATAACATCCTTTATGTACCGAAATTCGACGATGTGATCCTCCGTCACTTCGTCGGTACCCGCATTTCTTACGATATTCCTGACTTCTTCCTTCGCTTTCTTCATCACCTTTGGATGTCTAGCCAGCTCAGTCATCACCCACTCCAAGGTGGCCGATGTCGTGTCGGTGCCGGCAACAAACATATCCTATATATGTAGAGTTTTATTTATTTTTAAATCATAGATAATCAAAGCAAACAACTCACAGCTAGCTGCAAAACATGATTATTACGTCGGATTTTTTGATGTCTCAATCTTCAAAAAACATAAATCTTAATAAGTTATATCCATAGTTGTTCTTCCAAAATATTCCTTGTCCCATTTTAAAAAATACTTACATGGTTTTTTGTTAATCTTCCAAAATATTCCTTGCAGGTTGCAAAATTCCATCTGTTTTTGTGGATTGTTTTCTTGTCAAATTCACATTTTCGTGTCGTGTAAAATTAGTAGTTATATATAGCTCAAGTTCTGGTAAGCACAAGCTATTAAGTGTTAGTTTTGAACAATATCTAGTTGTTGTTTTTTTTAAATTAGTTATAGTATTGCAGAATCATATACTAACAAATAGAAAAAAATATTAAAAATTGCAATTAAAGTGTCATGAAATATTTACCAAGACTAAAGCTTTGAGATTGTCATCTGTGATTGGAACCTCAAGGTTGGCATTTTTCTGTACCCTTAATAAAACATCGACAAAATCTTCTTTTTCTTCATTTTTGTCGTCATTGTTGTTTTTCTTTTGAAGATGTTATGTGATGATCATCTCGCAGAATTCTCTCAAATCCACGACATTTCTCTCCAATCTCTTCTTCCATCCCGTTAACACGCTAATCCAACCTAAACTCGGGTAAAATTCGCTCACGTCGAATCCCAAAAATAAGGCTTGTGTTTCCTCCAACACCTCAGGCAACCTATTTTTTCTTCCACTTCCATCCTCCTCCTCAAACCTCCTCCCAAATGCCACCCTACCATAAATAAAGGGGATCAAAATAAAACAATACAACAACAAAGCCTTTTATCCCAAACTAGTTGGGGTAGGCAAATAAATAAAACAATAATTTTGTTTTTTTATATTCAGAATGAAATCTAAAATTTGGAAAGGAAAAATGAAAATAAATTATTTAGTTTCTATTTGTAAGGGTCCCTCAAATGATCAAACACGTGCTTCATTTAAAAATTGAGATGCTGAACTCTTGTAAGTTCATGTGTGTCATCCTTACGTAGGGGTCATGCTAATCTTGTTTGTATCGTTTCAATTTTATTAGATGTCTGCTATAAGAGACAAACTCTTTTAAGTTGTTCATAAAGAAATTAGAAAACATACTTAAATCTTAATATCAAAATAGGTAAATTAAAGCCATTTTTATTGGAATGGTGGTGTAGTATGTAAATTCAAAAACTGCGTCCAAGAAAAGAAAAATGTTATAAATTTGTTAGAATAAAGAAATATGTAAGAGTTTATTATATTTTAAAACAAAGCAGAAAGTCTATTAAAAAGCACATATCTGAATAGACACAAAAAAAAAAAAATTAAAACTAATAAAAAGTGTTCACTTTTCTTTAGTTAATAAAAAAGGTTTTTATTAAGAATTTAAAATGTCTAAATTTAAATTAATATATATATAACAGCTACTTACTTTATCTCAACTAGTAAAAAATGTATTCAATATATTCCCTCCCAAAATGCCCCTAATTTTGCAGTATATAACTATATATATATATATATACAAGTGAAATACAACTCTTAAAAAGTTTACATGTGTATACTCTATAAAAAGATCAAACTTTTAAACATATGACAAAATCATTTTGAGGATTAGTGAATGTAATTATCTCTAATCCAACTCAAAAATTGAGGTCTACCGATAGCTTCCTAGGATTTAGTTACAATAATACTGAATGAGAAAAAAGAGGAACAATTTTACGGCTTATCACTTAAACTATATATTCCTTAAAACTAATTAATTCTTAGTTGTTTAGAGTGTAATTTGTTTGTAAGAAATATCCATGAAGTAAGAGAATTAATTTCTAGAATATTTTATGGTAATCGGTTTGTATGTAAAATTTTACTTCCTGCAAACCGATCACATTCTTAATAAGTAATTTAAACAATATAATACCTGCAAAGAACATTGTTGGAAAGTTCAAACACCCTCCTACTAAAATCCACAACTCCCACCTTTCTATCCTTCTCCACCATCTCCAACATCCTCCCTACCTCCTCTCCCCTCACCTTCCCAAACTCCGCCACTCGTCTAGCAGACAACAATTCTGATACGCATATCCTCCTCGCCTGCCTCCAGTATGCACCGTACCTCGAAAACGTTACGTCAGAGCATCCGAAAGAGAGGTATTCAGCGGAAGTGAGTTGTGGTCGGCTAGCGAGGGCCGAATCATTGGCCTTGAGGACTTCTTTGGCTAGTGTTGGGGTGGAGACTATGTAGGTTGGGATTTGGCCAAGCTTGAGGTAGAGAATTGGAGTTTTGAGGGTGGTGGAGAGGGTGGTGAGGGTGTGGTGGGGGTATGGGGAGAGGAGGAGGTGGTGGAGGTGGCCGAGGATCGGGAGAGAGGGAGGGGATGGGGGGAGGATAAGGGTATTGCGGCGATGACGGAGGAGGAGGAGGAGGAGGAGGAGAGGGAGGAGGAAGAGAGCAATTGTAATGATGATATCCATGTTTTTGTTATAAGGTAGTGAAAATGGAAATGATATGTTTGTAATTGTGTTTGAGAGAGTATATATAAGTGGAGGGTTGAGGTAGAGTAGTGGTGAAATTATGTAGTTTGGACTTTTGGAGGGAGAGGGTTTGGTGGGAGTTAGGGGTCAGCATCGGTCTGGACTCGGACTGGACCGAACTCGGATGCTCTCCGGGGTCCGGACTGAATCGAAATTTTGAGAAGTGTAGGACTCAACTCGACTTTACATAAACATATCATAAGTGTTAAAAAGCAAGTAGTTAAATAATAAACATGAACCCTATAATAAATGAAAGTCCATAGTTCGAGTTTCATGTTCTCCTCTGTTTCCCCACTTCCTACCCCTTCAAGATAATATTACTTACTTAGATATAAAATCGAAATACCATATGTAATATTCTACACCAATGGGTAGAAATGAAATGGTTAATGGTCATGGGATCAAATTAAAAAGACGATATTTATCAGTTTAAGTTCTTCAAATCATATTCAACCATCAACTATGTGTTAGGTCGGAGAACAATTTTTTTTTCCTTCTAAAGTTGTAAATACTATCATTTTTTTTATAACCCAGGATTTCCTAACCGTCACAATTGGGAATGACCAAGCACCAAATTATCTGATGTGTAATATTGTTCATCTAACCGGAGTTATTTCTCAGTTATTTCAAAAATGTATAAATAATTGACCATACCACGTGGATATGTGAGTTATGTGATGATTCTTTTTTGGGTATGTTTTTGGTTTATTAAACTTCAAGTTTTGTGTTCTGGAAAGCATTTGGATATATATCACCATGGAAATGTGTGTATCAGTATTTGCTTTAACACCTACATTTGAAGTTGTTATGATAAATATGCTCTTCAAATAACTTCCATTACCAACCATTTGATCAGAAAAGAGAATTTAAACATCATAATTTGAAATTTGAAATTAGACGATTAAAGAGGATCCTTTCAAAACTTCAAACGTATTTGCTCAATTTAATATAATATTCAATATAATTATCATTACACGCAATCCACCATAACCATTCCCTCAAAATATTAAGACTCAAGGTCATTTGTTTGGTCATTTGATTTAACAAAAAATGGTGTCTTTGATTTTGAAGACCTTCCATGGAATCAAGTTGAAGTGAATATTTAAAATGTAAATGGGTCATGTTGAATGTTGAGTCGTGTTTGCATCAAATTGAGCTAATATAACATGGAATCAATCAACATCAACCTCAGATTTCATTAATTTTTCGGAAGGAAATTACTGTACTACTCACATTCAACATTTTAAACATTTTAAACACTATCTCTTAACCTTTCCCCTGATGTTACCCATCAGCAGCGAATCCAATAGCTAAAATTAAAAGAAGCAGAATATGAAAAGGACACCAGAGTTTATCTGAATTTTCATAGTGAAGAACACACTTCACACTTGAGCATTATATTTTCAAGTGCTATATTTCTTGTTGAGTTTGGATGACCAAAAACTTACCATGGTCGTGTATTTATTCTTGAAACTATTTTTTTGTATTTGTAAATATTCATGAAACATGGTCGTGTCGACTGGTTTAGACCTTATTTTCTCAGTTTCATGTAACAGATCTAGAATGTATTTTCTTTGGGATAGAAATGGGCTTCAGGTGGGAGTTTGGATTTGGAGATTTGTTCAGGGTGGTTGGGGATTTCCGGGTGGGTGTATTTATTCTTGAAACTATTTTTTTGTATTTGTAAATATTGATGAAACATTTTTATTTATAAAAAATAGGTACATGCATGCCATTAAATTGAAATAACAATGTTACGATGCACATCTTGATTTCAAAGTGATATTCAAGTTTTCATTTTATAAGGTTATATAATATAAATTTATAAGTCTACCGTCGAATAACAAAGTTTCTATATGGTTAGGATACAAAAGGTAGAACAATGACTAGTCAAGATAAAACGTCAGTCTCGAAGTACATGATACTTTCCTATTAGAAGGTTGGTTTTCTCCTTATTATGCTTTTGTAAATTAGTTGTCACCTTCACAGTTGGTATCAACTCATTAATGTGAGTGTCATCAATCGTGGATGCACTCCTAAATGTGACAAGCGAGTTTTGTTTACTTACTATTTGATCTGGAACGAGTCAAGTAAGCAAAGAATATTTAAATTTAAGCATTAATTAATATTTCTGCTATAGAATTAGAATCAGCAAACAAGCATGCTTACTTGTTGATTTGAACAGCAGAAGAAGAATTTGTTGTTCTATTATTTTAGAGTTTTACATTAGTGTTATATAGTAGATACTACTTATGGAGCCGTTAGAATACATTCTATACGTGCTGGATCGGATACGCATGATTTGCTTGATTGGATCTGAATGAGGTGTGTTTCTTCAACATCCATATCTTGCTTCTTTTGGCTTGTTTCAACATTCCCCCTCAAGTTGACTCCGGAAGATGTTGAAGGAGCCCAACTTGCCAAGAATGTTTTGGAAGTGTCGTTGGTCGAGTGCTTTGGTGAAGATGTTTGTTGATTGATCATTGCTTTGGACGTAGGGAACTTCGATTTCTTTTGCGTGTATCTTCTCACGGATGAAGTGACAATCCACTTCAATGTGTTTTGTTCGTTCATGGAAAACATGATTGGAGGTGATGTGTCTTGCGGCATTATTGTCACAAAACATTTGTATGGGATTTTGGTTGCTTATGCTCATGTCTTTGAGGAGTTGCTTGAGCCAAATTAGCTCACTTGTTGTGGAGGCCATTGCACGGTACTCAGCTTCAGCACTTGATCTATCAACTACATTTTGTTTTTTGCTTCTCCATGTGACCAAGTTTCCCCCAACGAATGTACAAAATCCGGTGGTGGATTTTCGATCGTGACTTCCTGCCCAATCTGCATCAGAGTAACCAACAATTGTATTAGAGTTGTTTCTTTTCATCCAAAGACCTTGACCCGGAGTTTTTTTAAGATAGTGTAGGATCCGGTCAACGATCTCTAGATGACCTTTGTGAGGTGCATGCATAAATTGGCTTACTACGCTAACGGCATAGGTGATGTCAGGTCTAGTGACTGTGAGGTAGATGAGTTTGCCAACCAATCTTTGGAGTTGACCTAAGTCTTGAACTGGTTCACCGTCAATCATACTAACTTCTCGATTCGTCTCGATCAGGGTGTTGACTGGTTTAGACCCTATTTTTCCAGTTTCATGTAACAGATCTAGAATGTATTTTCTTTGGGATAGAAATGGTCCTTTTTTTAGTGCACAATTTCAATTCCAAGAAAATATTTCATGATGCCTAGATCTTTTATATCAAATTTAGATTTGAGGTAAAGTTTCACTAAGGAAATTTCTTCATCATTGTTTCCGGTTATTATCATATCATCCACATATACTAAGACAATTATAGTTTTTTTATGATTGTGTTTAGTGAACATGGAGGCATCAGCAGAACTTCTAGAGAACCCATAGAGTAGAAGAGAGTGACTGAGTTTAGCATCCCATGCACGTGGAGATTGTTTAATTCCGTATTTGGACTTATGGAGTTTGCATACCTTGTCTTGATCGGATTTGTAACCTGGGGGAGGAGTCATATAGACTTCTTCTTCTAAGATTCCCTTCAAAAAAGCATTCCTAACATCCATTTGGAAGAGGTTCCATCCAGAATTAACAGCTACAGAGAGGAGAACATGGGAATTCGGTCTTCCGTCTGGGAGACCACGGGAATTCGGTCTTCGGTCCGGACTGGTTCGGTTCGGTCCGGTCAAAGACCGAAATTTTAAGGGTTAAATTCGGGTTTTGGACCGAACCGGACCGAACCGAATTTATTCGGTTCGGTCTTCGGTCTGGTCTTCCAAAAAGTTCGGTCTTCGGTCCGGTCCCGGACCGAAGCTCACCCCTAGTTAAAATAGCATCTGAAGAGAAATGTTTTGGGACATGATTTTGAAAAAGCAGGGAGTGAGTAACATTCAAAAGATGACGATTTTTTCTTTCGGAAATATCATTTTGTCCAGGGGTGTTTATGCATGTGGTTTGATGAAAACTCCATTTTTGTTTCAAAAAACCTTGAAAGTTGTTACTAGTATACTCGGATTCATTGTCGGATCTAAGTATCTGAATCTTAGAATCAAACAAGTTTTCGACAAAGGCTACAAACTCACAAAAAATCAAAAAAAAGCATCAGATTTAGATTTTAACAAATATAACCAAGTTGTACGTGAGAAATCATCAATAAACGAAATAAAGTAATTGAACCCATTATAAGATTCCACGGGAGCTGTTTAATCGTTTAAACTACCGCAAGTGCACGACGTCGGTGAAGACGTGGCAAATACGGGTCGATCCACTGGGAGGAGAGCAATCTCTGGTTTTTTCAGAAATCAAGTGGCAACAAAAAGGGGAAAGAGTTTTGTTTATGTTAATCTACGCTACACTAAACTACTAAGAAGAAAATGCAAAGGAAAGAGACTAATGATTACTTCGACAAAACTAAAGGAACTTAATACTAAGCTGGAATCAGGAAGAGAAAGATGTGGGATCGTGAGGGTCTCTAATTCTAATCACTTATAAGCTAATTACCTACTTATTTAATCAATCAAAGATATGCAGCGGAATTTAAAACTGAATACAAGTAAGCAACGCAAACCACAATGATGACACCAGATTTTTATAGAGGTTCGGTCTCCCCCTACTTTCTCTCTTGCAAGCTCCGTTCGATCTCCCTTGAGCTCCGCTCGCGTCTTCACTATCAACCTCGTTCCGGGTCGAGATTAAGCCTTCTACAAAACAAGCTCCACGAACACTCTCGTGAGCTTAACTTTCTTCTCTCACAATCCGAGAGGAACACTTCGGGTTTTCACCGAAGTCCTTGCTTCTTCACAACTGAGATCTTGAGTGGAACACACTCTCTAACTTGAGCACACTTAGCCTAGGATGTAGAATTGATGCTAAGATGTGGAAGTTTAAGCTTGGAGAGTATGATTTGGGGAATGGGAGACTTGGGAGTTTCTCTTAGGTGTATTTCACAAATGGAAGTGTAAGAGATGTCTAATTGTGTTAAAGGAACACCTATTTATAAGCTCCTAAGGTATTATAGTCATTGGGGATGAATTGGGTAAAGATTGTGTAAGATACACAAAACAAAAACTGACAGAACACAATTCTGAGTAAATTCGGTCGACCGGATCGGGTTGTTCGGTCGACTGTTTGGCAATTTAGAACTCGGTTCAGTCGACCGGTATAAGAACGGTCGACCGCCAAAGGCTACAATCTGGGTACACTTAAGTGATCGGTCGAACACCGAGATAGGTTCGGTCGACCGATTCACACCAGGTACTTTGGGTTGACAAACAAGATCATATTCGGTCGACCAAAACAAGGTCCACGGTCAACCGAAAACCGAAAGGCACTTTGGGTTTGTCAAGGAACATAAGTTCGGTCGACCGAACAAGGTCCTCGGTCGAGCGATACACTAAATGTATTTGGGGTATTTGGAGATGATACGAATACGACCGTTGGGTATAATACGACAAAACAAACGGTCGGAAAAATATGTTAACTCAGTCGACCGAAAAGGTCTGGACGGTCGACCGAACGGTCTGTTTCGGTCGATCGAATGTGGGCAGACTGTTTAGGTTTTGGTTTAGTGTTTTCCGGTCTAAGTTTGGGTGATCTATTTAAGTCCAAATTATGTTAAATTTCGTGTGTGACTTCTATATGGAACCTAGTGTGTGTTTGAGTAATTTTTAGCTCATGTATTCTCAATTACACAAAGTTCCTAAGACTCAAAGAAATACAAATTACATGTCTTCAAATGAGCTTGATTACATGTCTTGACTTGATTTCCTTTCTTCATTGAGTCTTGATCACCTGTAGAGGTTAACACAAAGAAATATATATGCAATGCAACATGTGTGCTACTCTACATGATCACAATTAAGATTAGGTTGATTAAATCATCAAAACATAGATTAAGGCCAAAAATCCAACAAAAGAGCCCTAAGGGGTGGACTGTGTGCACACATGTAAAAAGATGGTGAAGAAAGCATTCTATAGGCACAAATGTAGGTAGTGTTTTCATGAATAGGGAAGTGTCTAAAGGTTATGACAAAACCTATCAATCCATTCACTAACCTAGTTGATTAACATTCATATACACATTTCAGAACCTAAACAAGCATGGGAGGTATCTAAGATTTGTGGCAAACCCCATCAAATGTAGTATTCTACTCTAACAAGCAAGCATACATTCACATTTATCAACACATTCCAAAAATAAAGCATTCATTTCCATTCTTTAATGCATGTATGAACATCATCTCCACCCCCAAAGGGGGGTGAATCTACTCACTACACATTATTCTAACAATTAAACTAAAGAAGAAAGGAGACATTCTAACTAATTTAGCCTAAGATCAAAGAAATAAGACTAAGCTAAGCATGCATAAAGAAACAACATGAGAACAAAACAATGAAAAAATTATTGTATTAAGTGACTCACATTACTAGCAGAATTCTTCTTCACCTTGAGATTTTGCTCCAAGGCTTACTCCAAGTAGAGAGAATGTCACCAAGAAATGGGTGATTACAATAGAAGGTGAAGAGTTCTATTTATAGCCAAAGAAAAAGGTAATCCGAGACAATCCCCCGGTATGGGACTAAACATATACCAGAAATAGACTAAATACACTCTAATACGCGACCCAAAGATATCTTAGCGGTTCCGGAGCAACCCGGACCGCCAATCAGCGGTCCCAGACCGCTAATTGGCGGTCTACAGGGTTTGGATCGCGTTGGGCTTTCTTCTGGCCTTTTCTGGATGACTTTGTTTGTCTTTGATGCATCTACTTCGCTTGTTGGAGCTCCGACCAGGGAATTGCCAAAATACTCCCCATGATGGTGTGGAGTATTCTTGTTTGTTCATTGGTCATTCGATCTTACATTCAGGTCATTCAATCTTGCATCTTAGTCCTCGAGTCTCTCACCTCAGTCTTTTTTCCTGCTTTTAGGTCATTTTATGTCTCTTCTTCTCAAACCTATTTATTTCTGAAATTCAAACATAAAACTCGTTACATAACATTGTTTTGGTGAAAGATAATGGATATAAGATACAAATGTAAGCATGAAATTATGTTAATCAGAAGTGGATCCCCATATGTCCGAGTGAGTCAAATCGAGAACACGACCTGTCTTATTTTCAGAAGCATAAAACGGAAGTCTAGTTTGTTTTGACAATCGACATACATCACAAGATAATTCATGTTTAAAAGAAGGAAATAATTTTTGTAAAACTGTGTGAGATGGGTGTCCCATTCTTTGGTGCCAAGTATCATGTGTAGAATTTTTAGCAATTAACCATTTTGGTTGAGTTTCAAGCACGTAAAGTCCATTGACGACTTTCCCGCTACCAATCGTCCTCCATGTGGTACGATCCTGAAAGGTTACATCAAAAGGTGTGAAGATAATATTGCAATTCAAATTTTCCGTGAGTCTGGCAACAGACAAGAGATTATAGTCGAAATTAGGCACTTACAAAACATTTTCAGGTATTTTATTATCTAAGAATTGCACTTCTCCGACGCCCTTAATTTGTACTTTGTCTCCATTAGCAACAGTGACAAATTTATTCAAAAAATTTAAACTAGTTTTTACGTTATTAATCAGGGAAGAGTTTCCTCTCATGTGATCAGTTGCACCGGAGTCAATAATCCAACTATAGTCGTTATTTACTGAAAAACAAGCATTGTACTTATCCAAGAAAGTATTCATACCTGAGCAATTACCTTTATTTGGGGTGTTGGTTTGCAAAAAGGTGTTCAAGTGGGCCAGGAGAGAGCTGAGCTGGGTTGGATCTGGTGCATTTGTAGAACTGGTTACCGCTAGGTCCGGGTAGGCAAACGGGTCGGATCCTCCACCATTCACGTTATAAAACCCACGTTGATCCGACGCGGACCCGATTGGACCCCATTTCATTCCTTCTCCTTGGTTGCTAGGGTTTCCTCCTGGAGTGTCGCCGTCGCCTCTCCCGCTAGGGTTTGTGTGGCCGCCGCTTCTCTCCCCCTCCTCTCTGAGCCATCTTTAATGGACGAAGATGCAGGTAGAGGAAGTAGCACGTAGACCGGTTGTGTCCCTGTTTCTTACAGTTATCGCAATATTCGTTGCTTTTATTTTCAAATTTGTTTTTACCTTTGTCGCGTGTGTTTGCGGTGTTTTTTAAGGCGACAAACGCTTGATTTTCGTGGGGGGTGTCCGACAGAGCGGTGTGGTTTTTCCAGAGAGTTTCTTCCTGGTTAACCATCGCTACGATGGTCGAGAAAGTGGGGAGTTCCGGCGCTATGAGGATGTTCGATCTGAGCGTCTCGTAGTTTGAATCCAACCCAACAAGAAACGTATAAATACGATCTTGCTCGGTTCTTGCTTATATGATTTCTGGATCTTTGGTGGGTGGCTCATAGATAGCAAGTTCATCCCATGTTCGTTTTAGCATGCCGAGGTATTCGGTCACAGTTTTTTGGTTTTGTTTGATCTGCGAAAGATCTTGTTTGAGTTTAAATATATGCGCAAAGTTTTGTTGCTTACTATAGTGTTCATGGACGGAGTCCTATAGTTCTTTTGCATTATTCTTGTACATGAAGATTTCCGTGATCTGATGTTGCATGGATTGTAGTAGCCAGGACATCACGAGGTGGTCAACGTTTTGTCACTCCTCCTGCTTTGCCTCGCTTCCTTCTTCTGTGGGTTTGATGGTCTTCCCAGTGAGGTGGTCGAACTTCCCTTTTCCGCTGAGGGATAGGGAGACGGCGCGTGCCCAGGTGAGGAAGTTTGTCCCATTGAGGGGTTGTGTGGTGAGACGTTGCGATTCACCACTGTTGTCTGTCATAGCTAGGAGTGGAGGGCGACAAGGGTCGTAACCGCCTAGCTTGCCGGTCGGTGATGAGCTCAGGGAAGCCTCTGAGACCGGATTTGGGTGTAGGGTTTTGGGTGAGTTTGGGTTTGTGTCTTTTTTTTCTCTTCTCAGAACGCACGTTCTGGTACCATGTTGATTTGAACAGTAGAGGAAGAATTTTTTGTTCTATTATTTTAGGGTTTTACATTAGTGTTATATAGTAGATACTACTTATGGAGCTGTTAGAATACATTCCATATGTGCTGGATCGGATACGCATGATTTGCTTGATTGGATCTGAATGAGGTACATTTCTTCAACGTCCATATCTTGCTTCTTTTGGCTTGTTTCAACGTTACTGAATTTTTCAAGAGGACAGATGTTTATCTACTAATGCTTCCCAGAGTCAAGCCACCAAACAGTAAGAAATCTGTCAACAAAAAATATAATAAAACCCAAGAACGTAAGGAGAGCAGAATTTCTAATTCCAGGCTTCCTTGCAGATATTTGACTTCATTTCAGATGGAAGAAGCCAAAGTATAAAAAGATGACATAATAAGCTTACTGCAACAAGTAATCTGAAAGTATCCGTCTCATATTATTCAAACTTGAAGAATATACAAACAGATGGTGAAAATTCCAAAAGCAATTTAAATAGATCTTACAATTGGTCAGTGAGAAGGATATGCATCTTATATCTCTAGCTAGTAGTACCTGAAATGTTAATATTGTAAATGCCTACTCCAAGACCACAAGCAATGTCATATTTGAACACTCTTATTTTCAAGTTGATGTACAACAATTTTCTTATTAAGGACATGCACAGAACATGACATAGTATTCTACCAAACATATATATACAAGAAAGCAAATGCTCCAAAAGTAATACACAGATAGAAAAACTTTCTTAAAAGAAAGCACTCATTCGCGTTTTGACCGAAGGGAACAGGTTAAGAGAAAAAAGTGTCTAATAGATGCATGATTGACAATGTCTATCCAAATTCGACATGAAAATAAACTGTACAAAGGAGCTCCCGTAGATTGACCAAGAAACCAAGTAAAATAACGTTCCTTTGTATTGGATTTGGTTGGAATTTGGATCGAAATGTGATACCAATATAACCTAAATTTCGATCATATAAGACATTTATTTCGATCTAACCTTTCACGTAAATACAGATTTAAGAATGTACTATGAATACAAAAAAAGTAAAAAAAGACAAAACTAGATTTTAATAATAAATTTTTAAAATTTAAGGAAAGAGTATTGTAAAACGAAAATTCAAAAAGAATGACTATCAACTTTGAAAGTTGTCAAACTGTAATTAAGACTTTTTGTTTTTCATCTGAACTGAAACGTCATGACACTGTTATTTCGTAATACAAGTACAAACTAGTGGAAGTGGAAGACAAAGAAAGGTTTAACTCTAACTCCATCCAGCAGTAACGTACTGCTGAACTGCCTGGAAAAGGTGCACACAAATAAACTCACTCCATCAAAATATGTGAGCTAGAAATGTTCAAATTAAAGGAATCCATGACTTTGATTTTAGCACTCTTCTTTGCTCCAGTTCGTTCATGCAAACATTGAGGTAGCAGAAGGGCTGTGTCAAGAACAAGCACTTTCAAGCGATCAACATCATTATAGATAATGAAAGCTCACACTACAAAGCATTTGTTGGGAGAAGAAAAAAAAGGGGTTCACAAGATCAAATGAAATTATAAGAGATGGCTAGAAACAACATTACCATAATATAATTAATAATGATTAATACATAAAAATTGATACAAAGATACATCAATTCTGCAGACCAGTCAGGTTGAAAAAGTACACTTAAGCCAATGCAGTCACTGCATTGCCAACCGCAAATTGCCATAGACTAGTGAACTAAGACCTAGTAGAAAGATAATTTTACAACCTCCTTCCAGTTAAAGGAATTTTAGCAGCATTAAGGAAATAAACGCTAGCTGTGCTGCGATACTGACAGCCTCACTGTATTATAAATTGTTGAAGGCTCTGCCATTGCACCATCTCCAAAATCCCCACAAGCTAATCTTTTAGTGATAGGAGGGATAATTAGGATTCCAAGTTCATTAACGACATTGAGATGACGCTTCGTAAAAGGGTTCTGCCACATCATGGTGTTCATGGCTGGTGCAACATAGAGAGGCTTGGAGTAGTCCCATGCCCTAACGATGCAAGTCAGTAGGTTGTCACAAAGCCCTCCTGCAATCTTGAACAAAAGAAACACCAAATCAAAAAACCTAGTGCAAATAGAAAAATCTTTTCAAAAGTTTAAATCTAACTTTTCCATTAACATGATACATCTGCTTGAAAGAAGAAAAAAACAGCCTAGACTTTACATTTTTTCATAGCTCTTATGTAACTAACTTCTGAGCAGAAATCAAAACTCGAAAGAGACAGAATACTGATATCAGCAATAAATCATCAAGCCCTATAAAGGTGACTCTTATAATCTCAAGTATAGCATCTCACTTAAAGAGAGCTACTTGTTCATATGCTTTCCATCAAAGAAATAATCTATTCTTATGGTAATATGTGGTGAGTGCAAAATCTGGTTATGCAAAAAACAGATTATTCTGGTGCATGAACAAATTGCATACGCAGTTGTATTATTCACATAAGTGAATGCATATTATTTTTAAGAAAAGAATTTAAACTTGGTACAAAATGAGAAAATATCCAAAGTGTGAACTTGATTGGTATTTGAAAATTGAGACCAACAAATGTGCAGTTTCTGATTTGACTCTTAGATTCTCTTGCAAGTAATGCACTTGCATAACTGGGCAGTATGTTCAAAGGGCAAAAATTAACTCTTTCTCGGTGTTGGATTACAAACTCGATTATGCAACCAAACAAATATGCTGCATATGAAAACTAAGCCCTAAGTGCTGAGTATGTCGTTGTATACCCAATCTGGGTGGAGTAGGTGGTAATTAGTTATCAAACATGAGGTAGGTGCTACATTAGAAAAAGAAACACGCAAGTATTATTACATTCTAGAATCCAATCATGTTAAATCCAAAATATGGCCAGAGAAACTACAACCAAAGAACACAAAACTCCACTTTGTGACAATAGTGTCACGAAATTCCATTTTTCCAGTCAAAATCTACAGCTCTAGAGCCAATGCAGTTGTATACTTGCATTAGATAAATTTTACTCAGAATTATGACAATAATCCACTCTGTGAGAATAGTGTCATGAAATTCTATTTTACCACTCAAAATCCATGGAAGCTGCATTGGATAAAATTTAAACCTTTTGCATTTCATGATTGTTAAATTGCTTCTCACCATACTGATCAATAGCAACATCAAGAATTTGTTGAAGTTACCTTTCCAAGTGTATTTGCTGACAATGGAGCAATAACCATGATATCAGCCCATTTCCGCAACTCGATGTGGAGTACCTCATCTCCTATTTTCTTCCAACTAGACCACTCATCTTCATCAGTGTAAAGGTGAACATCATTTGGAAGTGATGATTTATCAATAAAATGAAGAGAAGCGTTAGTTGCCACAGCTCTAACTTCCGCCCACTGGCAGAAACAGCGACACAGACTTTCAAACTTAATTGCCGCAACACTTCCACTAGCAGCTAGTAGAATCCGGGGTTTCTGAGGCTGCAAGGGACTGCTATTAGATCCTCCTTCAGGCACAAGCTCCGTGGTAGCCATTCTTTTCTGATCAAAAGATTAGAAGCCTTTTCTTAAACAAATTTTGACATATGTGTTGCACATATAAACATAAAATATGTTTAAGGCCATGTTTGTCATGAGACTCGTTTCAACACCAGTCAAGTAAAAATATATTTAGTTGAAAAATAAAAGGTTGGTTGAGATCTATCGATATGATTTTAAATTGAATCAAATCATCTAGCTACCACTTCATAGACCAGTTGTCACATTATGATGTGAAACAATAATCATCACCTAAAGCTATATGGCCACACCAGGCAACCAGGATACGAGGATATGGCTAAAACAATAAAATATTATAAGTTAAATAATATATTGATATACCTAAAATCAAAAATTGAAAATAATAGTCAAAAGCTAAAATGACAAACAAACATAAAAGTTCATAGTCCAATTTCAACAACTTTAACATCTTGCTTTCAAAACTATAAGTAAAAACATCAAATTCAATTTTAACCAATATAAGAACAACAATTTTCCACATCAACCCTCAATTAACTCTGAAATAGTCCAATTTCAACAACAACAATTTTAACATCTCAGTATCTCACACTTCAAAGTTACAACTATCAATTCACAACAAGAACGAACGGCAAGGAGCGTAGAGGAGGTTGAATGACTGGAGAAGGTGCTGGAGTAGACACTGACGGGGAGGAGGTAGTCGGAGGTTGGGTTGGTGTTGGTGATGGGGTGATGGGTTGTGACTGTTGTGGGGTTAGGGGGTGGGAAATTTTAAGAAAAGAATTAGAAATTAAAAAATCCCCAAAGTCCTAATAAACTACTCAAACCGGCAGCGCACCACCGTATCCCCCCTGAACCGCACCCGATACGATAGGATTCACCACGTGACGTATCCGATATGCACTGGGCCGCTCCCGCACCCGATACACACCCCTGTGCAAGTGCTGCTTGGGTTTTGAAGAATCTGTGCTATTCAACCTATGTTGAGGCTCTCCCATTCAGAAATCTCGCCTTTTCACTACTCCGAAGGCATCATGTCCTCAAACCTCACTGCCCATTAATATGAGCACAAAAACCCTAAAATAGGAACTAAAAACCAGCAAAGAACATACAATTACACAATTAGTGGATCAGAACATGTTTTTTGTTTCTTTTGACTGTTTTTGTCAATAAAATCAAATTCTTTATATCATTAGGGGTATCAAACAAAACAAAAAATTAAAAAAATGCTATTTTTCTCTTTTGTGTTCGGGAGAGAGATAGTGACATATCACACTTCCACTGTTCCACATGCAAAAAATTGTTCCCAAAATGATGAATTTTTTCAATTAACGAACAACAAATTCAAGAAACACTAATTCAATCCGTAAACGAATTTCAGTTCCAGAATTTAAACTTCAACAGAACGCAGCGAAGAAGAAGGTGAGGAAACTACCTTAGGAAAGAGAGGGAAGGTGAGGACTGCCGGAGAAGACGCCGGCGAGGTGGCCGTGGTGAGGGATAGGGTTTGATTTTCTTCTCGGAAAGAGAGTCGTCTTTGTTTCAAAGGAATTGCAACTTCAGCCCCGTATAATGTCAAATTGCAAGATTAATCGGTAAAATCATAAGTTCCACCTTTTTCCCGAATTTTTTTGGGAATACTATTCGTCGTCGGAAAACTACTTAAATCGCTCCAACAATTACATTTTTGCCCTTAACAATTCATTTAATACTCATTTCGTCTTGTCTCTTAAAATAAGGTTTATACCTACGTTTTCCTCATTTTCTCAGTACAAACACCACGAAAATGTCTGGTGAAGCACCTGAATTCGGTAATGTAAGCCCAGCAAAAAAAAATCGAGTCGGGGATCTAGGTAACACGCCACCCCCATGGGGGGGCGTTTTAGCCAGACGCCTCCCCCATGGCGGAGGCGTCTGTCTTAGCCAATGAGTTATCTCAAAAAATTATATGGTGTGTTATCTCAAATTATTTGACGTTCCTTTGCAAGTTTTCGGTGGTAACGGTGGTCGGATTACAATGAGTTTTTTTGCAAGTGATAAAGATTCAAAAAAATTCAAGATCCAACAATTTTTAAGATCCAAAATCCCCCGGCGGTAAAACATCCCGACTTACAAATACCACCTCGACAGGTCGTTCGGGGGTCTCGCTCACCGGGAAATTTTTTGGATTTTGAAATTGTTGGATCTGGAAATTTTTGAATTTTCATCACTTGCAAAAACTCGTTGTAAGGTCAGATGTCGGACGGTCGACCGTTTGCTTCTCGGTCTACCGAACATGTTCCATGCGGATGACCGAGTTTCCATCGGTCAACCGTGATCGTAAAGACAATAAGTTTTTGATATTCTTGGAATCATTGGGTCGGTTTACCGATTTATACCCGGTCATCCGAATATTTATCCTCAATAGCTTCAACATTTCTCTGGAAATCTCTATTCGGTGTACCGAATGGGTATTGGTCATCCGAATATAGTAATAAGTAATTATTAACTTATTAATTAATTAATTTAGCAATTATCTAAATTTATAATCAATTATCTTTTTAATAAAAAAATATAAAAAATATAAAAAATTGCAGGAGTCTGACGGAACCGCCCCGCCCATGGGAGGGGCGTCTGGCTAAGACGCCCCCATGGGGGAGGCGGATCTGGCGAACGCCCGCTATTTTTTATTATTATTTATTTTTTATTATTATTTTATTAAAAGATGTTGGATATTTTACCAGATTCGAGTACACCGGGGCGTCCGTTGGCTAATTACTGACCTCCAAAACATTATTTTTAATGATTATAAGAGGAAGATGAAGAGAGATGTGTGATAGGAGGGTAAAATGTCGCGTTATAGCAGTAGAAATGAGAGAATGACAAAATGGTAATCTGTACGAGCGATTTAAGTAGTTTTCCGGTGATGAATAGCAGTTCAGATTTTTTTCTACTTAAACCTCAAGATTATTATTATCGAACACAAATATTAGTACACACGACAAAACTCAAGGCTTATTAAGAAAAATAACATAATGGTATTTTAGGAGTTGCGACAATCTTATTTTCTAAAGGTTCGTTTGGAGGTGACTAATGACTAGGGCTGAGCATCGGTCTGGACTCAGACCGAACCTGGACCGGACCCAGATGTTCTCCGGGGTCCAGACCGGACCGGTCAGATTCGGTCCGAACTGAACCTGGACTGGATTTTTGTGGGGAATTTTGAGTTTTAGACCGAATTCGGATTGGACCGAAACCCAGACCGATTGGATTCAGTCCGGATCAAATCCGGACCGATCGGTCCGGTCCGATTGGGACCGGACGGAAAAATACTTTCCCCTACTAATGACAGTGGGTAACTTTATAAAACTAACTCCATCATTGTTTTTCGGTCACGGTCACAGGAAGGTGTGGTTGTATGGGATTTTGGGATTTTAAGAAGAAACAGAAGTAAGACCAAAGTTGGTGGCGGTTAGAGATCATTTAGCACAACGCAGGGTTGGGAGTACACCACCAAAATTGCTTCGATTGTAGGGATGTTTGGTGTAAATTAAACTATTTTGCCTTTTGTATTCTTTCTAACAACCTCTATAAACAATGAGGTACTGTGGAAATGTCCAATAGCACCATTGGTATTGTGGAAAGTTTAAACAACAATGACTTCTTTCTCATGGTGGGCAATCATGTTTCCAATAATATCCTCTTTCTCACAATGAGGAATGATTTTTTTGCTAAACTTCGGTTCCAACATGATTCCACATTTCCACCCATCATATTTGAACATTACAAATTAGTGATTTTCAACAAAAAACATTACAAATTATTGAACTTGGGAGACATCACATCTACCCCAAAAAAAGTGGTGAGACCAAATTATATGTAAATAACATTTTACATCAGGAACTCGAATCAACCATCATACATATGTAAGCTCTAAACGTAGTTCCTTTGAATAATTTTTCTTAATTAACCGATCATATCATTACCCATCCCACTTCTAAGAAAAACACACATGTAGCATTGAAGGGACTATTGTATCTCACCAGATAATTTGACTCACTTGAATAAAACAATCTGTTAATGGCTTTTAATTAGTGAGGTATTGCCTGATCAAGCCAAGAAAGTAATCATTTTATACTGCTAAAAAACATCAAACAATGGTCCCCAAAGATCTGTGTGTCAATGACCCCTGTTAATCAAGTAATTTGAATGTCCCTGAGGAGGGGGGGACAAAGCAACAAGTGTTACAGGCAAAGAGAATCAAATAAGAGGACTTGCTAAACCTCAAATCCTACAAATGGCAATCATCAATTTCAGAGAAATGGTTTCTAAAATCGGAAGAAGAAAAAAGGTTATTGCGTCGTCACTCGTCAGTTACGTCATCGAAAGTGTTTTCCAGCATCCAGTCTTCAGGCATCATCGAAGTCCCTTTCTAGATACATGACCCGTCTTCCGCTTGTGGCGGCTGAAGTCCGAAACAAACCTGAATGTCTGCCCACATCCTCTCTCCATGCATATGTACGGCCGATCACCAGTGTGCACTCTTATGTGTTCTGTCCGCGCCCATGCCCATTTGAATGACATCTTACACCCTTTCCATGGGCATTTAAGAGGACGGTCGTCCAAGTGGACACGACGGTGCTGAACCAAGTACTTGTGGCAAAAGAACTTCTTCCCACACCCTTTGACAGGGCAGATGTTGCGTTTGTGCAACACCAAGTCCTGCTTCGTCACAAAGCTCATGTTACAGCCCTCTATGTCGCATAAATACTCTCCCCTGTCACCCTTAGCTGCAGAATTCTTTACCGCAGGTTCTTTTCCTTTCTTCTTGACCTGCATCTCTGCAGCTGGTTTTTTCATTTTCACTGACTCTGGTTTTGCCGGTCTTCTCCTTAGACGAGTGCTTGGTCCTCCATCACTGTTGTCATTCAAACTTAACTTACTACATTCGGTTTTCCTCACACGGTCCCGACTAGGAAGGGCTGGAGCGTGCTTTGCTCGTCCACGAGAAACTCGTTCAGGCTGTGCCGAGAAATCATCACTTGAATCATCTGGAGTTTCATATTGTTCATCGCGCCTTGATTTCTTCGCGATTGACTTGTTGGTGGACTTCTCTCTTTTTCTTGTGGAAGTTTTTGTAGGTGTACAATTAGCAAAAGAATTTTTGGCCAGGCTTCTTGTTCGCGTGGCATGGTTGTTCTCAATTTCGAGAATTGTTTCCTCGGCATCTTCATGTTGGAAAACTTCGAGATGTTCTTGTTCATCATCGTTCCTGTGAGCCAGATAAGGATGGACCTGGTTTGTCATCCAAACCTTCCCGCACCACTTTCCTGCAACATTTATCTTTTTCTGTCTTCCACGTCTTCTGTGAAAGACCTTGAATTTACCGGGTGAACCACCAGAAGGGCTTCGGCCAAATGCCTTATATATGATTGCATTGTGCGGCAATTGCTTGCTGTAGAGAGGAGATTTGCTAAGGTTGGCGCTGTAGTAAAGGTTGACATGCATCTTTACAGCCCAATCGCTGTTGGTGGGAATTGCTTCCTCATCTTCCAAAGCTGATTGTATTCTTTCCTGATCTTCTTCTGTGGCCTCCTTGAAATCAATGTCTTTCCATATGTAATCAATTCCCAGCTCCTCTGCAACTGATATTGCTTCAGATTCTAGCTTTGGATACTCTGCACAGATCGGTAGCCATTAAAATGACAGAAGTGGGAGAGAGAGAGAGAGAGAGAGAAGCTCCTACTTGTGCTCTTGCATAAATCATTTGTTCTTTAATACCACGTGTACTCCTGATACCAATCATTCGTATTTGGTAGATTAGATGGTAAGAATATCATTTGAACTTTGATATCACATGTACTCCTGATACCAATCATTCGTATTTGGTAAATTAGATGGTAAGCATGAAACTTATGATCAAGATACTTTAGGGTCTATGTATTTGCTGACAATTTGACTAGTTGGGGAACCGGAGTTTGAAGTGGAAAGAATCATCCACCGTCAACAGATGGACTTATTAAATCAAATCGTTTGAGTTCATAGGAATATGTACCCTTGTAGCAATCTATCTGATCAAAACTTAAAGGCCCAATGGATCGAAATTTTTCTATTTAACCATATTGTTTTGGGACAAGCGGATCATCTCCCATTCAGAGGGTGGAGTTCAAGAGAATGATCATGCAGTACAAGACCCAAGATCAATCTTCTAGAGAACAACGCTTTTCGAATAAGCCAATTTATTTGGCAATTGGCACCCCATGGATCCATTTTTTTCCTACTAAAGGATCAGAACTGTCTCTGTGTTTCACGTCAAAGATGCAGGAAGAGACATCAAAGGGCTTATTATAATAATGTACTTTACGCATACAAACTTAAAAAGTGATCGGGACAAACATGAACCTCAAGAAGGCCAACTTTGATTTTATATGAGATTCTACAAGATGCTACTTGGACCTCAGAATGTTTAAGCTCATAAACAGCAGAAATTTTATATGTAAAGAATGAATCTGTAGCATCTAGAATAGCTTTGGTTCTACCTACATGTAAGGGTAGAAACCACAATAAGGCAGTTCATTCTTATCTACCAAGCTTGATTGAATACTAACCTGGATGACATATTATCATCACCCGGACTCCTCCAAGTGGTTGTAGTTGCTTTTCAACTTCTAGGGCATGTTCAAGACAGAAAACATGCATCCTGGAGGAATCCTTGTCTGGCCTATGCGGGAAAGGTGCAACTGAGTCCCATGCTGTCTCGAGTTTGTAGGGCTTGGTACTTGCAGCTGCAAGTTGATTAGGTGATTGGCTCAAGTTCTGGTAGGAATCTGAAGCGATGGAAAGGTCCTCTGACAGTGGCTGTTCAATCTTCCTATCCCTCTGAAGGACTTCGGTTCTGTCACTAATCAAAGTAGAATTGTGTAATTTTTCAAAATTGGTTCCCTTGGACAAGGATGCATGCCTTTTAGATCGGCTAAGAGTGTCCATTTCATTTGCATTAACTGATTTAACTCCCTTTGTCACTTCGTTGTCCTCAAGAATACTAGAAGAAAACTTTCTTTTTGACTGACATCTATTCTTAATGGTACAATTTGTTGTTTCAGATGCATCACCAGCCCATCTACTGCGAGAGAGTGAACTGAAGGAAAGATCACTTACAAACCCAGGTGGTTTACTTTGCCCATCTATTCTGTCCTCACATTCATTAGCAGGAATATCTTGCGACACGAGAACATCTCCTGATTGCTCAGAATTTTGAATTGGCTTAGACCCCAAGGGAGAGTTTCCAAAATCAATTTCATCGTCAATGCGAGTTATTTTAGGCCAAGGCTCTTCATATTCAGAATCTGATGAGTCAACATAAGCACAAGCTAGAAGATCAAGAGCAGAAGGACCCTTTTCAGTTACAGAGCTGGAAGGGGGATCATGCTCTGAAATCTCTACTTGATAATCACTAGTGTACTTGAAACTGTCAGCAATCCCGTCGAAGTTAACTCCCTTTTTCCCTAAAACTTTAAAAGAAAAAACTCAATGTTCACAGATCGAAACATGGTGCAGTATCCACGTGCATGAAAATAATACATTAATTTGCAATAAGACCAATATTTTAGCAAGATTATTAAAGCATGGTTATGTTATTAAATGAACCAAACAAAGACATAAAAAAATTTAAGCACAAAAAGTCTTACAGAAATGGGGCTCATACAGGCCCTCCGGTGGTTCCACGGTGACAATTTTTTTAATCCAGAAGTATATCCCAAGTTTTCAAGGGAAATACAAAATGGCACACCATTCCAGTTAAATCTTTAATCCCCAAAAAATTAGTTTATTAGAGGTAGAGCATAAAGTATCTAACTCTCATAGTGATACCTAGATAGTGAGGAGGCTAAAAGGACGGTCAAAATAACTATGTCAATTAAACTACAAGCCTCAGCTAAGATAAATGACAACTATTTTCCAGAAACTCAACTAGGAACTATTCAAGAAGAAAAGGCTCTAAACCATCACTTCAAGAATGCAACTTGAGATAAGAACACAACCTGATACCCACTAAATCAAAAAAAAATCTTAAATGATTAAGGTTTAGTAAACCATTTATTTATAAAATTTAAAGCACGCTCATGTTAATCTGCTGCACCCCTTACACACTAACAGATTTTTATCTTAAGCTAGCAAAAAATCATGTACAAGTTACAACTACTACCAGAACTCCAGAACCAACATCATCTCCAACATTATGGTTTATTATTTCCAACACTATCCATAAGCACCCACGCACACTAACAAGATGGTAGACATTAATCACCAGAATCATGCAGCAACAAAAGATGAAACAAGGGAGATGAGACAATCCAAAAATACCAATATGTGGAATTTAAAACACAAGCACACAGAGGGATCAGGTCACACCTGCACTCTCAAGCTCATAGTTTTTTGGCATTGAGCCCACACCATTGCCCATACCAGAAATAGTCCCAAAATTGACAGACTGATTGTTGAAAGAACTGCAATAAGCAGACATAAGCCGTACAGCGGCCACATTCGTGGGCTGAACAACAGCAACACAAGCGAAGCTCAATATTCCACATGTGACACATGATAGCAGACCCTGATCCAGCAAACCCTCACCTTGGAGAGTGCCTCCCTTCTCACTGTTTGTGTTCCCTGAATTGGAATTGGATGTGTGTGGGCCGGAATTTCCAGCATTTTCATACTTAGTAAGATGGAAATTTTTCTGATGACATGATGCGGCATTTTCTTTTGTAGAAGAGAATTCGTTCAGATTTTTATGTAACAGCTTCCTGTCTGCTTTGAGAATTTCAGACGGCAATCCTTTTGACGCCTCCAGGGCTTCTTCGTGGCTGCACAAACCAAGTGATAATCTCGGTTTGGCCTTCACTTGGGACTTTATATGTAAGTTAGAATTGAATGTAGCGTCTAACGTGTTACGCGGCATTACTACACATGACGATCCTTTGCCGATAAGGATGTGAAGTAAATTATTATTCTCTATGATGTTCTCAACAAATTGTTTTTTGATCATTAATTCTCCTTCACCTTTCATCTTATACTTCAGCCTAGAGCTTCGTGGTTCAGCTACTCCACTCAAGGGGCTGCTGTAAAGAAAAACTTGCATCAGAAAAAAAAAAGATAAATAGAGGACATGTTATTGGGAAGTTTCATACATCAGGAACCAAAACAAGACACCAGTCTTACAAGATTACACCATTTAGACACTCAAGATATTACTTTGACAAGAGAAAACGTACGTGATAACATAATATTTATTAATATCACATACAAACATGACCATCATTTCAAGAAAGATTTCTTTTCATAAAAAAATAAAAAAGTGCTCCATAAATCACGGAAACAAGATACACATTTGAAAGAGAGCATTTCAGACCATGAAACTAGGTAGGACATGGTGATTTTAACAGAAAAGAGAGATAAGAAAAACAACCTGGACCACATTGATAGAGCAAGTTCATAAAGCAATTGGTAATGAGACACCATTGGAGGATAGTTGATAGAAGCTCTGCGAGCTGCAGCTTCTTTAGCCACCTTTAACCACTGAGGAGTTGCAATATTCGCAGCTTCTCCACAATTGAATCCTACCAAAAAGAAGAAAATGCAGTCCTCATTAAATAGGAAGTGATATTAAAAAAAATGGCAGAATTATGCATTTATGATAATAAACTCTCGCTTTAATAGAAACTTATCAAAAATACTACCAGAAACAGATTTATTTTTAACAAATACAACAAAGCGTGAAATGTTGACGCATAGTTTACCATAATAGGTTACTAAGAGCAACATAGTGTGCTCCAAACTTAGAATGAGACTAATGTCAAATTGAATTATCAAAGTATTCGTTATTTTTTGTTTAGCATAAGAAAGAATTGAATTCATCATTACAAAGGCAATAATGTACGATCTGAAGGAAAAGAGACGAAGAACTCCAAGTAAAGGATAACACACCGTGGCTAAAACCACAATGATATGATCCTGGGAAAGTAATGACGAAATCTCCAGCATTTTGCACCAATCTGATGACACAATCATAACATAGTTAAAATAACAATCAAAATGAAAGACATATACGAAACCCACCATAACTAACCACCAAATGAAAGAACAGGTACTTGATGACCACCTGCAGCAAGGAACTCCAGCCTCAACAAGCACTTCGGGAGACATGACTGTGGTTTTCTCTCCTAGTAAAGCAAAAGTAACTGCATACATATTGGGAATGAGTTACTCTTTGATGATGCATATATAAACATTTTTTTTGGAAATAATCCATCTATCCATTGGTCAAGCAACCGACAGAACTATGATCTTTAACAGAGTTAACACTAAAATAGATAGAACAGTGTGAAAAAATATCTCAGAAGGCTTTCGTTTGCAGCAAGATCACAAAAATGAATAACAATGTGATATTATCAGTTCTTAGCTAGAAAATGAATTGCATCTAACTATCTAAGCCAATATTGATTTTCCATGATATCTCATTTAAAAGGATGCTTGGGTGATTCTTAGGTTTTTTAATCATGTTTTCTATAGAAATGTGTTCGCTCAATCAAATCTTCAAAAGATGTTGGTGGTAGACTGATAGTAAATAACCAATTGACTCTACAAGACTAAAGAATGACATGGGAACTAATTTCTCACTAAATTTTCTTCAGAATCAAACCAATAGATTACATATAAAACTTCTTACCCAAGGGATTGACTTCTCCTCCGTAGCCATGAACCCTGACCACCTCCTCAAATGCGAGCCCAGCATCTCTTGGCACTCCATACCATGTCTTCCCCGCACCAATATGCATATAGTTCAAGCTGTGAAGCTCATGATCCTCCACATGCCACGCGAACCAACTGAACATCATCGCCACGTAAATCATGGGTGACGTCACTCCAGGGATCTCCTCCTTCATGAACTTAAGTAACGACCCTTTTGCCCTCGACACCCCCCGCATATTCCACGCGGTATCCCCCACATTACCCACATCCTCCTCCCTCCACTTCTTCACGCCCTCACTCAACGGAATCGGATTGAACCCCGACCCGGGCATGTCGTTCGCATACTCCACCATAAACGGCTTATCCGCAGACGCCTTCCAAAACAACGACTCGACCTCCAAGGGCGAGAACCCCACATTCGCACCCTTCCGCCCGCAATTCCTCAACTGCGTCCTCTCGAACTGCTTTGCCTTCGTCTCGAACTGCTGGAGAGTGTACTCCTCCCCACTCTGCCACACTGGTTTCTGAACCGGTCTCGGTTTCCGAGGGCAAAACCCGATCTGCTGCTGCCGAGTAGTGAACGTCGGCGCCGGTTTCTTCGAATGCAGTCCCAAACCATTCCACGCCGAAAACGACTTGTTGAGGTTCGAAATGGCGGTTTTGCGAGACGGAGCGGTTAAAGGGGGGACAATCTTGCAGATTCCGTAGCAAGACGCCTCCTTTTCGATCTTGAGAATGTAGGCGATCGGATCCTGGAACTCGGCCGGGGTCGGGTGATACTCGGGTGCCAAAGGTAGGGTTTTTAGCCACTGGGAGACGTCCAAAATCGCAGAATCCGACGCCATTAGGGTTTTCTAGTGTTTTGGGTCGGATTCTTTGGGTGTTAGTGGGAATTGGACGACATTAGGGTTTGTTAGGGTTTTGGGTCGGATTCTTTGGGTGTTAGTGGGAATTGGACGGCATTCTAGGGATTAGGGTTTGGAGGAGGGTTGGGGTTTACCTGAAACTCTGTTTGGGGGGTTGGGCGGATTGCTCTGTTCTGTGTGCTCTGCTTTGGTGGCTTCGGGAGGTGTGGAGTTGGGAGTGTTTTTGTGTCTTTTTTTTGTCTTTTTGGTTTGGTTTTGGGTTTTCAGGTCTGGTTTGGGTTTTTGGTTTTATGGTTTATTTTAAGTTTTTTTTCGGTTTGTTTTTGGGTTTTTTGGGCTGGATTTAAGAAGGCTGGAAGTTGTCTATTTTGTTGTTTTTTTTGTTGGTTTTGTATTTGTTGATTCTCTCTTTTTTAGATAAGTGGTAGTGAAAGAAGGGAGAGAGATCTTTCCTTTTTTTCATTTTTTATTTGGTTTTTTCAGTTTGCTTGTATGGTTTGTGGTTGGATTTGAAAGGGTCAGGTCACCCTTAACGGAGGGCCACGCCCGGGCGTCGTGGTCGGGCGCCCCTTGAGTGCCCGCCCGGGACGCCCACCCGGGCGCTTGCCCGGGCGTTGGGCGTCCCGGGCGTCTGCCCGGGGCGCCCTCGGGTGGGGGGCACGTGTCCCCCCCCCATTCGTCGAATTTTATTTTTTAAAATTTTAATTATTTAGTGGATGTTTTGTTATTAATGGATTGGGTATTTGTTATTAATGTGGGGTAATAATTTTTTTGCAAGCAATGAAAATTCAAAAATTTCCAGAACCAACAATTTCAAAATCCAAAAAAATTCCAGGGAGTGAAACCCCCGAACGACATGTCGAGGTGGTTTAATAGTATGGTCTAATATCATGTGTGCACTTTAATCACGCTTCCACTGAGCAACACACGCATGCACTGTTTAATCACGTGTGCACTGTTTTCAATCACGCGTGCACTGTTTTCAATCACGCGTGCACTTTAATCACGCTTCCACTGAGTAAACTGTGCAATCACGCGTGATCATTTCCTTAACTTCTTAACTTCTTCTCTCATCAATGTCGGATAATAGTTTAAACTCCAGTCAATCCGACGATGATAACTGGAATGAGACATTAAATATAATGGATCACGCTATACCACGCTATAATGGATGGCGGATACATCCACGCCATCGAAGCATCTGATGTCTTCTTCCAACGAACACCGGACGCAACTGGTAGGATGAGCATCTCCGGTATACAAAAAAGTACGACAGCAATGTGAATGATAGCATATGGCGTTGCAGCTGATGGGATCGATGAGTACCTAAGAATGAGTGCGGCAACATCCAGAAATTGCAAGAAGCTAACCTTCTTGGTCTACTTGATTTTAAATCATTGGAGACGTGCCAACCATGTCTAATGGGAAAAATGACCAAAAAACCTTTCAAGAAGAAAGGCCCAAGAGCGAGTGGCTTGTTGGATTTGATACATTCCGATGTATGTGGTCCAATGAGTACTAGTGCACGAGATGGTTTCAGGTACTTCATTACGTTCACGGATGATTATAGTCGTTATGGCTATGTTTATCTAATGAGAAACAAAAGTGAATCTTTTGACAAGTTCAAAGAATTCAAGAATGAAGTAGAGAACCAACTCGACAAGAAAATCAAGTCTCTTCGAACGGATCGTGGGGGTGAGTACTTAAGTGCCGAATTTGACTCATACCTAAAGGAGTTTGGTATTGTACCTCAACTCACCCCTCCCGGTACACCTCAATGGAATGGGGTATCCGAAAGGAGGAATAGGACATTGCTCGATATGGTTCGGTCAATGATGAGTCATGCGGAATTACCTCTTTACTTTTGGAGTTATGCACTACAAACTGTGACTTACACACTAAATAATGTTTCATCCAAATCCGTGGAGAAAACTCCTTATGAGCTATGGAGTGGTAAAACACATAAGCTCAGTTTTCTCAAGATTTGGGGTTGTGAGGCTTACGTCAAGAGATTGATGTCGACCAAACTTCAACCAAAAGCGGATAAGTGCTTCTTTATTGGTTATCCTCGTGAGACAAGGGGATACTACTTTTGGCATATCACCTCCAATCGAGTGATTGTAGAGAGGGATGCCACATTTCTGGAAAAGGAATTTCTAGAAAGAGTAAAAAGTAGTGGGAGTAGGGTTGTGCTTGAGGAAACTCAAGATACTCTACAAGATCATGACATGAATGATGACATTCAAGATCATGAAGGCCCAACCGAGATTCATTTGGTTAGTGGGAGCGTGAGCGAGAGACCATCACAAGAAATTGTGAGAGAATCTCAATCATCCCCACCAAGTGTACGTTCAAGAGTTGAACGTGAACCCACTCCTCAAGAAATTGTGGAAGAAGTTCGAAAGACACGAAAAGAACCAAAAGAACTTAGAAGGTCAACAAGGGAAAGGAAGAAACCTGATTTGTATCTGGGACTTCATGAAATCATGGTACTAGATACCAATGATCCATTGACCTTCCAAGAAGCAATGGAAAGGGAAGACTCCAAACTATGGCTTAAGGTCATGGAATCCGAAATAGAATCCATGTATGATAATCAAGTGTGGAACTTGGTTGACCTTCCTCAAGGGAAAAAGGTCATTCAAAATAAATGGGTTTTTAAGAGGAAGATGGACATGGATGGGAACTTGACGACCTACAAAGCGAGGCTTGTAGCGAAGGGTTTCACTCAAGTTCAAGGAATTGACTATGATGAAACTTTTTCACCGGTTGCCATGTTCAAGTCTATTCGGATCATGCTCGCTATTGCCGCATTTCACGATTATGAAATATGGCAAATGGATGTCAAAACGGCGTTCCTTAATGGGAACTTGGAGGAGGATGTGTACATGGTACAGCCTCAATGTTTTGAAGATCCAAAGAATAACGAGAAGGTATGCAAGCTTCAAAGATCCATTTATGGATTGAAGCAAGCATCAAGGAGTTAGAACAAACGCTTTGACGAGGAAGTGAAGAAGTTTCACTTCGTTCAAAGTAAGGAAGAACATTGTATATACAAGAAGGTTAGTGGGAGTCATGTAGTATTCCTAATCTTATATGTCGATGACATATTGCTTATGGGCAATCATATTCCTTTGCTTGAGCAAACGAGAAGTTCATTGAAATCTGCATTTTCGATGAAAGACATGGGTGAGGCTCAATACATCTTGGGAATCAAGATATATCGAGATAGATCTCGCAGACTCATTGGCCTCAGTCAACGTACATACATTGACAAGGTCTTGGAAAGGTTCAAGATGAACAACTCCAAAAAGGGCAGTGTGCCAATGAGTATGGGTGTGCAACTCAAGAAGTCTCAACGTGCGCAATGACGTAAGGACTTAGAGTACATGAAGGATGTCCCTTATGGTTCGGCAATTGGGTCGATCATGTACGCGATGACTTGCACAAGACCCGATGTCTCGTATGCTCTAAGCGTGACAAGTCGTCACCAATCCAACGCAGGTCCTGAGCATTGGACTGCGGTCAAGAATATCCTGAAGTACCTTAACCGGACTAAGGATAAGATTCTTGTTTATGGAGGACAAAGGGAATTGATAGCTGAAGGGTACTCGGATGCGAGTTTCATGAGTGATCCAGACGATAGAATGTCGCAATCAGGATACGTCTTCCTTCTGAATGGTGGAGCTGTGAGTTGGCGTAGTTGGAAGCAAAGCACTACGGCCGACTCAACCACTGCTTCCGAAGTAATGGTTGTCGCTGAAGCGAGCAAGGAAGGAGTGTGGATTAAGAAGTTCCTTGAAGAGCTTGGAGTAGTTCCCTCGAGCGAGGGACCAATAGAGCTATTTTGCGACAATAGTGTATCTATCTCGCAAATCAAGGATCCCAAATCACACCACAAAGTGAAGTACATGGATCGTAAGTACTTCGTGACGCGTGACCTCATCGACGAAGGCAAAATAAATCTGTTATGGGTGGACACCAACAGCAACACAGCTGATCCATTCACAAAACCTTTATCCCAAGCCAAGGGCGAAATGCATTTCGAGTCCATGGGATTGAGGAACCATGTAGATTGGCTTGATGATTGATATGTAATAGGGTATACCCTAGTTATTATTGTTTTATGCATTGAGTATGTATGAGAAAGAAAACTTTAATAACAAGTGGGAGATTGAAGGAAATGTGTTCTAAAAGTTTTACTTTTAAATGTCAATTATTATGAATTGAATGAGAAAATCGTTTTGTTCCTTGTTTATGTTATTCGTATTTTAGAAGTGTTAAGGAAGAGGCTCTTGGTCCTTAACCGTAGAGCTCTAAAAGATATTGGTTTACATAAAACAAAAGATATTCGCAATCATGGTAATTAACATGGGACATTAATTACCGGGTTAAGATTGTCGTGTTGGTCATAGATCATTGTAGCTCTACAAGTGAGTGACAACACGGGTATGCAAAAGAGGAAAATATTATTTTTGTATACTGAATAGACCTAATAAGTAAAATATTATAGAAATGTGTTTCTGTGTCATTAATATTTTACTGTGTCCTTGGTCCTTTGATATGAGACTTATATCCGATCGCTTAAGGAGTTCTTAATTAGACTAGTGTCTTGAGCTATCGATGAGTGTAGTGTAAAGGCATTAGTTGGTTAAGTCCAACTTTTGTTGGAGAAGATAGCTAGTCAAAAGATTATCATTGTCCCTCTTAATTGAGTAATGATATTAGTGGGTCCCTTGATAAAGCAAAGTTATAATGTGCACAATGTGATTTGAGTTAAGTCACATATTTGTAACTAGCTTAAAGAGATCAAGAAATGAATACTAATACAAAGATGACACAATACTACTTTGTGTGTATTCTTAATATCATGTGGCAAGGGACGGACACAAGTGATACACACTATCACAAAATGGATCGGGTTTTGGTTCGAGTGGAATTAAGACATCTAACTAATTGGGAGCTATAATGTGTAGCTAGATACCGTTTATAACTTGTGATATTAAGCTCTTAATATCACTGCCAACTTAGTTTAGATCCTCCCATAGGTCACACCACAGAACTGGGAAACAAGAAATGGGGATTTTGAGTTCATAGGATGTGTCGGGTTTCATGTAGAAAATATGACACATGGGGTGAACAAGCAAAATCAAGATTATGTTGTGATTAATAACATAATTAGAATCTAAATTAAATTCATATGTGATGTAAATATTATGGGGTGTAATGATTAATCATTACATAGGATAATATGTTACATAAGTTGTGAATTTACTACTAATCCCGAAATGTCAAATTTTGTAGGGGTTAAAACCGAAATTTGACAAGTCTGCATGCACTGTGCAAAAGCGGTCGACCGCTAGACCATAAACGGTCGACCGAATGTTGCGTTGTCAACCGCAATATTGCACGGTCGATCGGATGTGTATCGAGCGTAACGAGAATTTCGTCTGTTCGTTTTCGGTCGACCGAGTATTCTCGGTCGGTCGACCGAACATTGCGATGAACCTTTTTGTTGCGAACGGTCGACCGAGAATATTGATCGGTTGACCGAAACTCGGTCGAAACGGTCGACCGGACCTCGCGAACGGTCGACCGGCCAGACGGTTTTATGCAGAATTAATTTAAGAATTAATTAGATCATGCATGGAATTGGTCCATAATTGATTTAATTCGTGGCTAATATTATTTATTATTAAATAATGGATGGTTAGATGGAATTTTGCATGAGATCATGGGCAAGGGGTTGCATATGAATAGGTAATTTGGAGAGAACCTATAAATACAAGGTTATCTCATTACCTCCTTAATTAATTCATTATTTTCTTGTGCAAAAATCTCTCTCCATAATTCTCCACGAAAATTCCTTAATTCTTAAGTTTAGTTTTAGTTTCAAGAGGCTTCTTCTCAAGGAAACTAAAGAGAGGTTAGTAATTAGATTCTAAACCCTATTGGAGATCGAGAGGCTAGCTCTTCTCTCTCCAATCTCGTTTAGAGTTTGGTGAAATCTCGGAGGCATCCGGCGCGGCGAGAAGCGTCATCAACGTCTCCGAATCTTCAAGAAGTTTTAGAGAACTTATAGGTATGATTTCGGAATCCTTGGTTTGTTTTAATAAAAGTTTTAAAACTAGTTATTGAAACAACTAGTACATGCATGAAATAAATCATAGAAAATTGTATAAGATCCTTATTATGCTTAAAATTCCGAAAATATATAGGCATAATTAAACATGAAATCCTACAGGGACAACATCAAGGGCGTGCTGTGAAAGCAACTCTGATCCTTGAGGCGGTGACATCGTACGACTTATGGATCTAGTACTCCTTCTTCGGAATACCGGGTTCATGCAATGACTTGAACGTCCTGCAACAATCTCCGGTTTTCGACGACATACTAGAAGGTCGAGCACCACCTGTAAATTCTGAGGTAATGGTGTTCAATATGATATGGGATACTATCTTACTGATGGTATTTATCCAATCAATCATTCACCCTCACACCCCGAAGCACAGATTGTTTGTTGAAGTGCAGGAGGCAACACGTAAAGATGTTGAACGCGCTTTCGGAGTGTTGCAAGCGAGGTTCGCGATTATCAGAAACCCGACTCTTGCCTGGAGCAAGGACGTTCAGTCCAAAATAATGACAGCTTGTATCATCATGCATAACATGATAGTGGAGGACGAACACGACTGTTACGCTAATTTTGGAGATATTCGCGAATTTATGGAAGATCGTCCTGGAACTTCAGCTGAGGAAACGCCGTATTCGACCGATCATATGACGGATATTCACGAGTTTTTTGTCAACCAAGATCGAGTGCGTGACAGGAACCAACATTTGGATCTGAAAGACGATTTAATCGAGCATATATGGCAACGCTACGGACGAGGAGCGGTTTGAAAATCGGTTAACGTAATTGCTAATGTAGTATTTGAAAGTTTAGTTTATGTAATATGTATTGTTGTTTCTTAACTTTGAGTGTAATATTTCCTATTTCAGTTTATCTTAAATGTAATGTGGCTCCGTAATATTTAATAATAATTTCGTGATTTAACAGTAATTATTAACAATATTTCAAGTTAAAATAGAATTGTAATATTATTAGAATTAAAATTATATAAAATGTAATTTGTTGAATGTTGTGTGAAAATTAAAATTGTTTAATTAAGAAATGATGTGGAGGAAAGAGAGTGTACGATGTGTGGGGGTAGCCCGGGCATGGGTAAGGGTGTTTTTTGGGTGGGTTGGGTGAGCTGACGTGGCAGAGAGAGAAACTGACGTGACAAAGAGAAAGTGCAGGGCGCCCGGAGGTAGTCCGGGCGCTGTTATTCCGTATTAGTTGATTCTTTCTTTTCTAGATAAGTGGCAGCGAAGGAAGGGAGAGAAAAAGTCTCAAACTTGTTGTCAGAATTTGATAGATGCAACTTGTGATTGAGGATATTCTTAAAGTCTTTTTATGAGTTTCGGCTTCTTCTCTCTGGTTGTAATTAATTTTTGAAAGTGTTTAGTCTTTCCTGAAAATTATAATTACCTTTTGAAAATATTTAGCATCTCTCAAGAATTTTAATTATTTTTTGAAGTGATAGGTATTTCTTAAGAATCGTAATTTGTTTAATTGTTTTCGAAAATATTTAATCCTTCCTAAGAATTTCAATCCTAGACTAGAAGAGAAAGGAAGGTGGTTGATTGATGGAAGTGTAAGAGGAAGGCCCTGTAGCTTTCGAAATAAATGGTATCTGTTGTTTTGATAGGAATTAGCTTCACCATACTTGGTTGTTCTGTTGTGGACTCCGACGCCTAAAAAATCCCAATTTTTTATTTCTCAGTTTTTAATGCATTCTCAAAGAAAATAATGAAAACAATATGTATTTTGATTGGTTGCCGTTGCAACCGCTTGTACCCTGAAAATAATGAAAGAAAGATGTATTTTGCTTGATTGTTGTTGCCTGTAACTTTTGTCCCCGGGAGTGGAGTGGTTAGGAGTGAGTACATGAAGTCACAGGTTCAAAATCTTGTTTTGCATGTCAAACGTCTCTCATGCAAACAATGTGGATCGCCTCCAGTTTAAAACCGTAACCCGTCTAACCCAAGTGGGAGCGAGTGTCGAAAAATTCTAGATCATCAAAAAAAACTACTTGTACTCGATGGTAAACGATGTAAAACAAAACTCGGCTGATTTTCTTTTCAATATAAGTTATAATATCTCTTGATTTGTACTATTAAAGTATGAATACATAGTTACTTTTAAAATATAGATGAATACAAAATATGGAATATTATGTTTATTAAAGAAGGTAGAAATAACAAAACTTGAAGGAAAAAAACAAATAACATACCAAGGTGCCAATGAATCTCAGCTACCTTTTGTTTTGAATTTGACTATACCAATACCCATATTACTTTCTCATTGTTTGCATTTATCGTAACATGCTTGACAAGAATGTTACATTTCATGCATAAATACTAAATACTTACCCAAGTAACCTATTCATTTTAAACAAATAATTATAATCCAACTAAATACACACTTCATTTACGCACTGAGAGACCCAAAGCATTTGTCAGTTACTCCTGAAAATTTAAATAACGCAAAGCATTTGGATGTTTAACAGTTTATGTAATGTTAAACCTGCGGTTATCAAGATGAAGTGGCCTGTGAGTCTGATCCGTCGTTGCTTTGCCGCAAAAGTAACTAAAAAGATTTCAGTATTTCCTCTTCACCTGCTCGTTTAACTGTTTTACATTGTGTAATTTCCAGTACAAAAAGATTTAAAACTTAACATATGAACTACACTAAGATTTCAAATATATGTTACAAGATGTAAACTTTCCAATGAGATTTATTTACACCTACATCAGAACCACGATCTTGATTTTGCTACCAATTCACAAAGTCTAGAACGGAGGCAAACTAGTATGGGATCTGTATGGGGAGCAAGAAACTCACTCCGTTTTGAACAATCAGATTTCAGTCTTATCACACATATCAGATCACATCATGAGTCAAATTAGTCGGAAAATATAGGGAAATTTCAACAATTCTACTGTACTCCTAGAGCATTCCACCATTCTTTCATATAGGGTGTTTTGTTCAAAAGAACAAGAGAAACCTGATAAATTAGGTAGAACGAAGTAATTCTCTAAGATGATCACATCTAATTTCAGAAATTACAGAACTGCGGAATCACATAATTAGGGTACTTCACAGAAATAGCCCCAGAAATCTAACATTAGATTAGATTTTCACCTTGGATGTTTACTTAGGTCGAAAAACTGGCAAAATTACATCATATCGCCATCTTTAGTATCCAGTAAGTTTTGTGGTAAAGGATCCCAAGTTGTTGGAGATAGCTCAAGAGACACAGGGCAGTGATCACTGCCATAGAATCCTACAAGCAGCAATACACAAAGAATTGATCCAACACAATGATTAAAAATTAAGGATTCGAAAGGTGGTGAGTTGAAATACAAGTTGCCCCACGTGCATTAGTATTGGCAAAACAAGAAAATTAATAATCTATGCTACCTTGCAACTCAATTCCTTGCCCGTGCATCTTACACTCCACAATTTTTTCCTTCAGCTGATCAGAAATGACGAAGTAGTCAATCCTCATTCTTTTTCCTCGGTATCTAAGGATATACATAAGCATAATAAGAACACCATTTTCACACATGAAGGAAAAAATGATAGATTATGACATATCAAATTCATAAAGACGGATTCAGGTTTAGGGTCAATAAGTTAGAAAGACGTTCAAGAATGAACTGTTTATAGATACATTGGATGTGTAAAGAAGGATGGCTAACTAGGAAAATGGATAACTCCTAACAGAATGAGTTTTAACACTGTTAGTTAAAAGGGAGGTCCTTTTTTCTTTTTTCTTTTTATAGGAGTGCGTGGAAAAAGGTTATTCACATGCCTGAACCGTGACTCTTTTGAGTTCATTTTTAGCCTATCCCAACTAGTTTGGGATTAATGACTTTGTTGTTGTTTGTTTGGTAAGTAAGAGGGAGCTCTAAAGATAAAGAAGCAAAAGAAACCATATTCAGTATGCCAAAATGCTTGCATCTATACCGACATGAATAGAAAAACTACGCAAAAAGCCACACAAACTACAACTAAATTTTGAGCTATATCAGATTTAAAAGCATCCTATAATAGAACCAATTGTACTTACTTTCCGACAGGGTTACCGGACCAAGAAAATCCACTTTCCATATCTTGCTCTTTATGCAGATACCTGTATGCATCTACCAACTTCCCTCTGTAGGTAATACAAGTAATAAACTATGTTAATATATAAACAAAAGAGAAAAATCAACTTTATATACCATCTGAATGAAATGTGTATAACTAGAAAGTGGATTTCATTTGCACATATCCGCTTTAGGTATCATCTACCTTATCTGAAAGAACCAAGCATCTGTGAAAAGAAACCGAACAAGAATTTGAACAAAACAGATCTACAGTCAGTTCTGCAACTTGAATGTGCTGAATATAAATGAAATTAATCCTAAAAGAATGATAGAATGATGCATTTTCAGTGGTTATTGAACTCTTGTTACTTTAGTGAAACAGAACTACTTAACATATTAAAATTTGATCTTAAGAATTTTCGCTTAACATATTACCAATATAGTTCGCTTTACTCCACCATATCAGCTCAGATACATTTAGTCCCCTAAAGATTGTCACTACAAAAAACACAACCCCATAGACAAATAGGAACTATGTCTACAAACTGTCTGTGCAAATGTTATAATACTTACAGAAATCCAATAAACATCACAAATTCACAACGCAAAGGTTGCCTTCTAAATATCACAACTCAGCATTGTCGTTGTCGTCGTCGTCGTCATCATCATAATAATAAACTAATCACGCACCATGTGGTAATTAAAAACTCCACAAGCATCACTTACTGAGATAATATAGTAGTGAAGCGCTGCCTCTCTGCCAAGGTGAATCCAGGCTGCCCGCAATCCTGTACAGCACAACATACAATATTGGTCAATAAATAGCTATAAATAAAACTTGGACGGCAGCACACCCTAACAAAGGATAGACGATATAATGATGTATCTCTTATGTTCCAGACCAGGCACCCAAATTATATGGTTGAAAGCACACAACATAGAGAGGTGTTGTTCACTTCCATCGTAAATCACAAGCAAATCTCACAGCATAAATATTAAGCCTTGGGCATTTCGTGTGTGTATCGACGACATGGTGGAACGGTAGCCCACAAACATATCCACAAAAACCTCACATGTAGGCCTTAAACTTCTTCAGAAGCACATACATATGGGAGATCTCGTTATGTGCGTAAAAGACACCTAAGTATGTTTTGATAGTTTCATAAAAAGTGAATATGATCGAAATTTGTGATTTGTGAAAACTAACTATTGTAACTTGACATGAATATGGCACAATTTAATTAACACGGTGAATCCTATCGCAAAGGTACTTAAATAAATTAAATTTAGGTAAATTAAGTTAAACTTGGTTTTGACTTCATAAGAGTTCAGCTCGATAAATTACTTAGTCTCATGGTCAGCTCACTCTGCCAACAACTGAGAGCTTTTTAGGTGAATCTCAATCCCACGACAAAAGGTAGACCCACCTCCTTATTTGGTGGGATGTAGCCATTCAACTTCGCATTGCTGAAGAACTCTGGATGACTTACATCAATAAGATCATGGCTGGAAAAAGAAACCAAGTGTTAGACCAGTGCTGTACAACAATTATAGTCTCGAACTCTGTCTTTGGACTAAAGTAAGAAAACAACTTTTTCTTTAGTACCTGACATTTAGATCACCACACCAGATCAGAGGTTTATCTGCTGATTCCTGGACAAACTCCAAAACCCTTTTATCCCATCTTCGTCTCCTCTTAAATGAATTCTCCTCTTCCTTCCACCCATTGTTAGGTACATACGTATTCAACAAGTGAAACGTCTCAAATTCAGCCAAAATCACTCGACCTTCAGGATCATGCTTTCCTCCTGTCCACAGAGGTGCAAAATTATTAATAAAAATAATCAATAAAACTCGGCGAATCTTTTGAAAAAATAATTTTAATGGTGAAATTTTGCAGCCTCGTGTTAGAAATTTGCAGTGTGTGTTTGATGATGCAAAAATTCACATACTATATTGAAACTATTAGGATGTCTTGATCTCACATCCTGCAAGCATAAGCACCTCATGTAATTGAAACTCTAGTCTTCACTAGAATATTCTATACAGAATTTACTAAATCATAGTAAAATTTGGACGCTCCTCAGGTTCTGCAGTCTACAAGCATTAAATAAAACAAAGATACACTAATTGTTCTTGTTAGTTGAGGCTAACAGCTACCTGTTCTGTCAAGGTTAAACGACACCTTTTTGGGTTGAAAATGTTTTTTGACAAATAAAGCAGTACCAGCATACTTTGAATCTGAAAGAGACCACCAAATACGATAGCTACCAAAAGGGGAGCTTGATAATGCTCGCATGAGAGTCTGGAAAAACAAAGGTAACCAACTGAAGGCCAACAGTGAGAAAAAAATGTATATCAAGATGCAATTTGCAATAAAAATATATATACACCACAAAACTTTGACAGTTTAAACGACTGGTGGTTGCAAATATCATTGTATCAACATGACTACAAGGTTTTAGCCAAGTGAGGAGATAGTTGACTCACCTTCAAATGAACTAAAAGTTCTAGATGTGGAAAATCCTTCGAGGGTTTTGGAATTTTGATATCCAAAATCCCAGTAACCACAAGCATACAAGTGGTCATGTGTAAAGTGGTAATACAATATCTACTAAATGGACCTTACACAGGGAGAATCCCCGTGTGGCTACACATACCATACCTCTAGCGAGAAGCAATGACAATGAACCAACAAATTCAGGGTTAAGAAAATTTTTTAAAAAAATTGCATTGTCTAATAAACGATGTATATATTACAAGTGAGACATTGAAAGAACCAGTAAGAACTAAAAATAATACTTAAAAGCATAAATGAGTGCCAAGGCCGGAAATCCAGGATCCACTATAGTAAGTTGAGTACCTGCTTCTCTTCACGTGCAGAGCTTGTATCGTCCTTCAGCTCACCATGATTTTTAGGTGCACCTTTTGCTCCAGCAGCTGGCATCCTTACCTCCTAACATCATCCACCTAGAGTAACATTAGATTGCCATAACTTGGTAATTATATCTGTTTAGCAGCTGAACAAGAAAGTGCACAGAATAACTACGCAAAAAGAAGCACATGATAACAAACAGAGCTCAAGACCATCTCCACGTCAATAAAAAACAGAAAGCCATGCAAACCCACATCCGTAAACTTGTCATAAAATTGTTATCAGGATCAAAACCTCGCTTAAGCGTAGAACTCCTTCTAGTTGCTCTTCACTGGTATGATTCAAATTTCACAACACTAACATCTTTTTTTTATCATTTCACACACTAACATCTTATGTCCACAAAGCTAGAAACTAACTTACTTTTCACATCAAACATCTTGACACAAACAACACAGGGATCAACCTCCCGCACAAATGTCTAAACTATTTCCACGATCCACCAGAACCTACCATTCCACATCAAAATCCACGGAAGAACCTCTTTAACCACCTCAACACATACAAAATCGACATCAAACCCCAGCACAAACTTTTTAACAACTTTGTGGTTCTTCGCAGCCGATTCACGACATTATCACCTTAACTCCATGAAATGATAATGGAAAAAAAATCCACCAAACACTTTAAAAAACTACCAGACAATATCATAAATCCTGTAAAAAGTACAAAAATCTGAACACAAGAATCGGGACAAATCTACTCCAAAGGCTTGGAAGACTCCTCCCGTTTGCTCTTCACCAGTAACATTCGAACCTCACCACCACTTTAAATCCACCTAAAGACATCAAAGTCGATCAAACAATCACAAACCTCAAAAACAACCTGAAATCAAACTTCCGAACCAATTCCAGCAGTCCTTTGCCTCTGAGATTCAAACTTCACCACTTTACCACCTTAAATCCAACAAAAAGGACCAAACGAGGTCACATAAACAAGTAAAAACCTAAAAACCACCATAAAACAAACTTCCAAACCATTTCCAGCATTCGAACTTCACGACATTACGCTTAAATCCACTAAAATCCATCAAAAAGACAAATGAATGTCACAAAAACAAGAAAATCTAAAAAAAACACCTTAAGACGAACTTCCAAACCATTTCCAGCATCCGAACTTCCGACGTTACACTTAAATGTTAAATCCACCAAAACCCATCGAAAACAACCAAACAAGGTCACCAAAACAAGCAAAACCCTCAAAAAACACCTGAAACAAACTTCCGAAACCGAATCACTTCCAGCATTCGAACATCACCTCAAATCCACCAAAAAACGATCAAACGATATCACGAAACCAAGCAAAGACCTCGAAAACGACCTGAACGCAGATAACGTCGGGATCGGAGTTGCGGAGGAACTCCGAGAACTCCTTCCAGTTGCTCTTCACACGGAGAAGCAAACTGTTAGCGTTCCAGGTGACGAACCTCGTCGGCCCGGCCTTCTCCGGAGGATCAGATTCGACGGCATCAGAGATGGATTCGACGGCGGGTTTTTTCGCTGAATGGGGTTTCTCGATCGGTTGGAAGAATCGCTTCATGGGGTTTGGAGGTGAGAGAGAGAGAGAGAGTGAGGGGGTTTCGGGAAGAAGATGGGAGTTTTTGTTGGGTAATTTGTGTTTGTGTCCTTGGGTAAATACGTAATTCTATGAGTATGTTTTTCTTTCACCCGGTTTTCCATCACTTCGTGTGTGTATTCTCTAATGGTATCGTTACACGTTGTCTTTGTGAATTATGTATTGTTTTTTACTTTCTACTTCTGAACTTTAAATTGTGATAATTACTCTATCATTTTGTAACATTTTATCCGTCTTGAATTTTAAAAAATCATTATTTTAACATGCATTTACTATTTTTTCTTCGTTTTTTGCATTGTATCATTTATACACTTCTAAACATAATATTATGTCAAAGTTCAGATCAAATTGGATGTCAAATCTTGTTCGAATTTAGATCAGATTGGTATTGAATTTGACCCAAATTTCAATCAGATCTTACCTCTGATTTGATCAGAATTTTAACGTAAAATCAAAATTAAGAGTGTATTATTGATACAATGTAAAAAAAGATCCCAATAAAATAGTAAATGATTGTGTTAAATAATATATTTTTTAAAGTTTATATAGACAAAAATGTTACAAAATAAAAATTCAAGTAGCTTATGCTCAAAGTAAGTTTTAGGCCTTACAAGTCATGGATAATTAACATGCATATGATAAATTGATAACATATTTCATAGATCATAAATGCTGCATGAATCTTTAACGAATAGAGATACCAAACGAACAAAATTATAGCAAACATAAATAAACCAAAAAATACAAGAAACGAATTAAACTCCAAATCACCAATCGTGATGAGATTGTATAACTTCTTCACACATTAGGTCAGACTAAAAATATAAGATGGATACGTCCTTAAAACCAAAGACAATGGGAAAATTAACCAAACTCAAACTTCAAATCTCTTAATTAAACAACTACGCACAGACATAAACTCAAACATCTAAAACAACAACAAAGACCCCAACAAGATGGCCAAGACCACAATCCAACATGACACCACCTTCATGTCTCCCCCACCATTGTCATCATAGTTCCCCGGTGGCGAGCCGGTGGGGCCCTCAAGCGGTGCGAGGACTTGCACGATCATCCGTTGTCCGTGACGGCAATGGCCGGTGAGGCCGCTAATGAAGTAGAAGGGACCGGAGCGATTCAAATTGTAGATTGTGTCGCCGGAGTTGGAGAAGAAGAGAGGATGCTCGGACTTGCATTCCTCGTATTGTTTTTCTGTCTCTACTACAACGACAGAGTCTTTATCGTACTTGAACCCTTGACGTTTTATTACATGCAAATGCAATTATAAAAACATAAAGTGATTAGAAGGTGAGAAAAATGTGTACATGTATGTATGGGTATATTATTTATAGAAATCCAAATTAAGTCCACTTGTAATTAGTATATATAAAACTTCATTTACATCTAATTGCGACTGCTTGTCAACCACAATTTGATCTAATACTCCATTATTTAAAACTAAATGTCAGCCTAAAATGGCTAGAAGAAAACGCAACAATGTTAATCAACTGATTTCATTAGAGTACAGTGAATCAATAATTTACTGTTTTTTTACTGTTGAAACATGTATAAACTGTTATTTCCTAGAATGTTAATTTAGAAAACTACAGTGCGAATAAAATTCTACGTCAGATTTACCATGCAAGCAGAATGTTATCCACTTTGTTTGTTATTATACATGTTCTCATGATCGTGATATCAAAGATATGATTGCATGGGTGCAAAAAATTATACCAACATATATGAACATTTTTAACTCCATAAAACAAAACAAAAAACAAACTAAGAACCAAATAGATCATTAACTGAAACAAAAGTACGTAAACTGCACCCCAACACAAATCTGGATGTTTTATAACTAAAAAAACTTATGAGAACTAAACTATGAGATAACGAAAATAGTTCAAACTCAAAAACACCAAAACCAAGAACCAAAGAGATCATGAAGTGAAAATTATAACAATATTAATTGGAACACAAAAACCAAACTTAAAGTAACTAAATCATGTGATAATGAAATGGAAACTTACTGACAGTGTCACCAATCATGAATCTGAACTTGGAAGCCCAGTGATTAAAGTGAAAAACATTCTTGTCCGTAGGTACAACCCACCCATCTTCTCCACCAACATCAAACTCAAGACCAAACACAGACAAAGATCCCATAAACATGAACAAACCCAAGAACAAGAGTGCAACTTTGGACCCCATTTTGTTTCTTGGTTTGAGGAAATTGAGAAGAGTGATGAGTGTGAACGAGAAGTAGAGATAAGAATGCGGTTATAATTATTATTATATTATATGTGGGGAGGAGAGGAATGGAGAAAGTGGGAAGAGGTGGTTATGGTTTGCTAATTTTTGGATTAACTTGTTTCGTACGTTTGAAGAGGTGGATTAACTAATTTCTATAGTATTATAACCGATTTTTCTATGAAAGCCAAGTTTTTCGAATTTCATAACTCCACAACAAATGTGTCGTTTAACTATTTTTGGAGCATCATGTGGATGGAAATTATATTTTTGACGCATCACTATGTAAGTTCGTATCATCTTAATTAGACTGTTGATTTTTTATAGGGAAATGTTTTATGACCGCGGTGCGTCCGGGACGCCGTCTGACGTGGACAATCCAGTCAGCAAAAACCAAAGATTAATTAAATCACATATTATTTATTTATTTTGTGTCACATCACACACACGCGGAACTATGTGACATTTGGTTTCCAACATACATATATTCTCAAAATCTTCCATTATCCCCCCAAACCTTTCATTCTCCATCATTTTCTCCCGATGGAAGACGAGATCGATAAGAGGGATGCCGAAGAGATGACGCGGGAGTGAGCCTTAAGGAAGTTGGGACGCCGACGTCGTTGGTTAGGACGTCACGATGTAGTTGGTCGGCGAGGAAGATGAGGAAATGGTTGGCGTTGGAGTCTTTCTCGAGGCGAGGAGGAGGAGGAATGTGATTTTTTGTAACTGATTTTAGTTTTTTGTATGATGTTTTTGGGAGAAAGTTTGGTTTTCGTGGCTGATTTGAAGTTTTAGGGTTTTGTTATGTGATGGATTGATCTTGGGTTTTTCGGAAACATAGTTTTTTGTAGCTGATTTGAGTTTTTTTGTGTTGAGTTTTTGCAGATGAGGAGGAATGTGGTTTTTTGTAACTGATTTAAGTTTTTTTTGGGAAAGTTTGGTTTTCGTTGCTGATTTTAAGTTTTTTGTTTTGTTCTATAATTGATTGATCTTCATTTTTTTTGGAAGTGTGGTTCTTTGTAGCTGATTTGGATTTTTTTGTGTTGAGCTTTTTAGAAAACATTTGTTTCTTTGTAGTTGATTTAACGTTTTTGGTTTTGTTAAAAAGGAAAAAACTTAAAAAGGAACAAACATAACTTAAAAAGGAACAACAAAAAATTAAAAAGGAAAAACAGAAAATTTAAAAGGAAAAATATCAACTTGAAAAGAAACAACAGAAAATTAAAAAGGATGAAGCAATACTTAAAATGATGAAGTAGTACCTAAAAAGAAATAACATATCTTAAAAAGGACGAAACAAAATTTAAAAAAGAAAACTTCACACTTAAAAAGGTATACTCACTTAAAAAAGAACAAACTACACTTAAAAATATACAACTCACAGTTAAAAAGGAGAACCTCAAACATAAAAAGGAACAAGTCTCACTTAAAAATGAACAGACTACACTTAAAAAGGTACAACTCACAGTTAAAAAGGTGAACCTCAAACATAAAAAAGAACAAACAATTCTTAAAAAGGAACATATATCACTTAAAAAGGTACAACTCACAGTTAAAAAGGAGAACCGCCAACTTAAAAAGGAACAAAAAAACACTAAAAAGAATAACTTCATACTTAAAAATGTACACTCACTTAAAAAAGAACAAACTACACTTAAAAATGTACAACTCACAATTAAAAAGGAGAACCTTAAACATAAAAAGGAACAAACAATTCTTAAAAAGGTACAACTTACAGTTAAAAAGGTGAACCGTAAACTTAAAAAGGATAGACGTAGATGTTAAAAAGGAACATGTTTTGCCTTTTTAAGTTGTTGTCTGGGGAAACTAAAAGTTGCGTTGGGAGAAGTAAAAGTTGCATGAGGAAACCAAACGTTGCAGTGAGAAAGTAATGTTGCATTGGGAAACTAAATGTTAAAAAGGTGAACCTCAAACATAAAAAGGAACAAGCAATTCTTAAAAAGGAACATATATCACTTAAAAAGGTACAACTCACAGTTAAAAAGGAGAACCGCATACTTAAAAAGGAACAAAAAACACTAAAAAGAATAACTTCACACTAAAAAATGTACACTCACTTAAAAAGGAACAGACTACACTTAAAAAGTTACAACTCACAGTTAAAAAGAAGAACCTCAAACATAAAAAGGAACAAACAATTCTTAAAAAGGAACATACATCACTTAAAAAGGTACAACTTACAGTTAAAAAGGTGAACCGTAAACTTAAAAAGGATAGACATAGATGTTAAAAATGAACATGTTTTGTCTTTTTAAGTTGTTGTCTGCGGAAACCAAAAGTTGCGTTGGGAAAAGTAAAAGTTGCATGGGGAAACCAAACATTACAGTGAGAAAGTAAAAGTTGCATGGGGAAACCAAACGTTGCAGTGAGAAAGTAATATTGCATTGGGAAACTAAAGGTTGCATGTGACACCAACATGTTATTAAATGAATTTCTCTGCTGACTGGATTGCTGACTCAACTGACCACGTCAGCCGCGTCCGGGACGCGCGCGGCCGTGTATAAGGACTCTTTTTATATGTCCACATGTATTATTATTTATTAGACTATCAATTTACGTACCATTATTTATAGAGTCGGAATATATGTTGAATTGAATATTGAATTAGATCCACGTAATATTCAATTGGAAATCCAACGTTGAAGTGTAAAGTTGGAATATGAGTTTCTTTCGTACATTTTAGTAACATTAAGAATTTTGGGAAGTGAAAAAAAATTATGTACATAGGTTTCCCGTACCCTTTTGATGGGTAGAGAGAAAATGAGACACACGCGGGTCGGGTTGGTGTGTATTCAATTTTTTTGGGCCTTATCTTTTATTAGGAAAATGATAGATGACCGCTCTTTAGGATGCTCCTTGAGGGACGCGGCTTAGTTGGCACTTTCCATGTCAGCAGAGAAAAGAGTTCTTTTTTTTATTTTATCCCTCAATTCTTTGGTTATCCGTACAAATGTCTCCATCTCTACATCTCTCTCTTCATCCCTCATTAATGCGTCTCAAATCACTTCATTCCTTCATCATTTTGGCGCTCCTACACAGCAGAAGACTTCTTATTCATCTCAAGATGCGTCTTCCTTTTTCTTCCCTTTTCTTTTGTGGTCCTTCATCTGTACTTCATCTGGTCTTAGTGGTTCCTGTGTGCAGGAATGTTGTAAACGAAGTCAGAAATTTAAAGATGGGACCTGGTGATGCACAAGCTCTTCAGAACTATTTCATTAGGATGTAGAAGATAGATTCCATATTTTTCTATGTAATGGATATGGATGACGAATGAAGACTACGAAACGTGTTTTGGGTTGATTGTCGTTCTAGAGCTGCATATTCATACTTTGGAGATGCAATATGTTTTGACACCACCTACATTACAAACAAATACGACATGCCATTTGCCCCATCTGTAGGAGTTAATCACCATTTCGAGTCAGTTTTGCTCGGTTGCGATTTGCTGTCTTCTGAGACCACTGAAAATTACACATGGTTGTTCCAAACATGGTTGTCGTGCATGAACTGTAAGGTGTGGCTATGTCCAGTTAAAGGTCAGTGATTGTTCAATTTAAGGTATGTATGTGTTCGGTTTAAGTGGTGGAACTGTTCGGTTTAAGTGGTGTGACTGTTCGGTTTAAGATTTGGATCCGTTCGGTTTAAGTTTTGTACCTTTTCGGTTTATGGTGTGGACCTGTTCGGTTTAAGTTGTGTGACTGTTCGGTTTGAAACCTGTGTGATTGTTCGGTTTAAGGTGTGAATCCGTTCGGTTTAAGTTGTGTGACTGTTCGGTTTAAGGTGTGAATCCGTTCGGTTTAAGTTGTATGTCTGTTCGGATTAAGTTGTATGTCTGTTCCGAATAAGTTGTCTGTCTGTTCGGAATATGTTGTTTGACTATTCTGTTAAAGTTTTCAAAGTAGGATTTTGTACCTTTCAATATATGACTCGCTCCTTTTAAATTGCCCCCCTTATGCAGATATAACCTCCCCAGCCATAATAACAGATCAATGTGGTGTCAATACCGCTGTTGTAAGGAATGTCTTCCCAGATTCAAGACACAGATTCTGTATATGGCACATAATGAACAAAGCTCCCGTGAAGTTGCTGACGCAGTATCAGAAGCACATGTTATTTGATCTGAAATTGATTGTATATGATTCCAAAACCCCAGCAGAATTTGATCATAATTGGCAGAGTTTCCTTCTTGATTTTGACATGCAGAACCATAGCTGGCTCAAATCGATTTATGCAATCCGAGAGTCGTGGATACCTGCATTTGTTGGTGATATTTTTTTCGCGGGAATGACATCTACTCAAAGAAACGAGAGTATGAATGGCTTTTTCGACAAGTATCTTACTTCGAAGACCACCCTTAAGCAGTTTGTTCAACAATACGAACTTGCATTCCGCCATAAGTACGAGAAGGAAGCTCAATCAGATTTTGATTGCTCTCTTCTTCTTCCTCCTCCTCCCTCTTCCTCTCTTCTTCTTCATTCTCCTCCTCTTTATTTAGATCTTCGTCTTTCTCCCCACCAGTATTTTCACATGTCCCTGTCCCTCGAAGATATACAATTTCTTCCATAAGCCTCTCGCACTCTTCCTGGGTCATCCTCAGTTCTTCCTTCAGGTCGTTAACCTCTTCTGTCGCCTTCTTAAGGGCAGTTTTGGCCCTCCGTCATTTCGTCTTCACCTCACTCAGCTCCAACTCTTGGAGTAGCGGGTCACATGGAATGTTGCAGTCTGTCAGTTGGAGCCTTGGCAAACTGCATGTTGAAGCTGAGCCCTTTCGAACAGGAGTTCGAACAGAACTAATAAGTTCCAGCTCCCTTTCACTCAGTGATGGAGCCCCCATCTGGTCGAACTTGTCGTTGTAAATCTGAGGTAAGGTAATTCCACGTTCCTCCCATTTCCTCAGGGTTAAACGTTTCCCAAACATTTCCGTCTAACTTTTCATTCGTTGAAATACTCCAGTTCTGGGCTCCCCCAATCTGAATTTCTCACAAAGCCACACCTTCAAATGAAAAAGTTCAACTGTTTAGAACGACTCAACAAACATACATTCATATTCTAAACAGACACAACTTAATCCGAACAGACAGACAACTTAATCCGAACAGACACACAACTTAATTCGAACAGACCCACAACTTATTCCTAACAGACATACAACTTATTCCGAACATACAAACAACTTATTCCCAACAGACACACAACATATTCCGAACAGACACACAACATATTCCGAACAGACAGACAGCTTATTCCGAACAGACACACAACTTAATCCGAACATACCCACAACTTATTCCGAACAGCCAGACAACTTAATCCAAACATACACACAAAATATTCCGAACAGACACACAACTTATTCCGAACAGACCCACAACTTAATCAAAATAGAACCACAACTTAATCCGAACAGACAGACAACTTAATCCGAACAAACACACAACTTAATCCTAACAGACCTACATTATTCCGAACAGACAAACAACTTAATCAGAACAGACCCACAACTTAATCCGAACAGACACACAACTTAATTCGAACAGACCCACAACTTATTCCTAACAGACAGACAGCTTAATCCGAACAGACACACAACATATTCCGAACAGACAGACAACCTATTCCGAACAGACAGACACCTTAATCCGAACAGACACACAACATATTCCGAACAGACAGACAACTTATTCCGAACAGACAGACAACTTAATCCGAACAGACACACAACATATTCCGAACAGACCCACAACTTATTCCGAACAGCCAGACAACTAAATCCGAACAGACACACAACATATTTCGAACAGACAGACAACTTATTCCGAACAGACAGACAACTTAATCCGAATAGACCCACAACTTAATCCGAATAGACACACAAAAAAACAAAAAATACTTACTTGTAGTATTGCCACACAACCGTCGACGTTCCCCTGCCTCATAATGAGGTTCCCTGTCTTTCTCCTCTCCTGCAGTTCTAAGTTGGCTTTCTCCAGGCCCCAAACCAGGGCTCCGTGAACTGCACGTGCCCATGCGTATCTGTTTATGCATCTGATGTCCCTCAAATGGTGCATGAACCATTGCTTCGGTCGAAGTGTTCCATCATAGAACAAAAAATGGTTGAAGATGAAAGAAATCAGGAGACGAACGTACTCCTCCGTCTCGCCCATGACACTGGTTGCCGTCAGATGACCTAACAGTTGTGTGTTGTCAAGGTTCACCCCTTTTAGCCTCTGTACACCCAATGGTTCCATCACCACGGTCTTCCCATGCATACTTAAGCCCAAAATTAGGGCACCGTCTTCCGGTGTAAGGGGAACTACCCTGATCCTATTCTCAGCCCACCTCCTCCGCATCGTAGTGTTCGACGAACCAACCGACTATTTCGTTGTCCGTAGTAATGTTTGGAAGGCCTAGGAAGTGACCGAAAGGGGTGCTCCGGAAAACCTCTTTCTCAACCTTCTTTATCCTGTCAAACTGCTTTCGGATGACCGTCCAGGAGCACCGGGATTCCCAGAAGTAGTAAGTGGTTTCCTAAAACAAAAAAATTGAAGAAACGAAAGTTCATCAAAAAAAAAGAACGACCGAGGGAAAAAAATCAATAGACCCACCGGTTGTGGCACAAGTTCGCTATCGACGGGAGGAGTCGAAGAATCCATTATCGTTTAGAGGGGAAGAAAGAAAGCCAAAATTGGTTCACAGGTACGTTTCTTCCGTTCACAGGTAATCCAACGAGAAAGAAAGCGAGACTCTCCCTTTCGGTCTGGATATTTTTAATCTTCCTCGGTATCCGAACTGTAGTTCGTAGGGTGTCTGACGTTGTCTTATCTGGAAAGCAACCGTCGTTCTTTGAAAACCGTCAAAAAAAATTAAAAAACCAATTTAAGGTGTGTTTAGAAAGGGTGACATGATAACCCGACTAGACGATGACTCGCCAACTTTTAGGTGCCACGTAGGGCGCGTCACGGACGCTCGCGTCCATGTATAACTACCATTTTATTACATTGTCCTTGACAAAAAATGATTTAAAAAGAATTTTTCTTTTTGGTTCCAACAATTACAATTTTTGTGGATATAAAAGATCACGTTCTCAACTTGGCAAGTGACTTCTTTTGCACTACGTAATTATTATTTTTCTCTATCCTCATGCGTTTCTCGAAATGATTTTCCTAATCTCGATCAGCTCTCGAGGTTCTTCATTATCGGAGTGTGTCGTCATCTACGTTGCGACCATTCTATCATTGAAGAAAGCGTCACCACCCATCGTACCAGTACGTAAGGGCGATATTTTTTCATAGGGGAGTCTCGATCGAGATTTTTTATGTTCCTAATCTTGTTTGTGTTTTGTTATTTTGTCATCGTGGATTTGTTCATTGGTTTTATTTAGATTGAATTTTGGATGTCAATCGACATATGTTCCCATTATTATGCATGTCATTTTTATTTTTAACAACAATATATAGGTTGTATCATCGATTTTAGTTTTTAATTGGGTTTCGCGATCCCTACTCCTAAATCTATTCTGAGCTTGGGTTAACTTTTTTGTTTCTCAGATGTTATAAACATACCGACTAAAAAACTAAAAACTAACAAAATTTAATCTGACCCATTAATGGTACCCTTAGTTCATTGTCCCATTGGACTTATAAATTGGAAAATGGAAGGAAGAAAAACCCAATGAATATTCTCGTAGAGATGTTCGTAGTGATAAGAAACCAAACCCAAACATGTGGTTGCAAACACAACTTCGGATAAGGAGAGAATCCAAACCACAATCCGATTGGTTCTTCTAACACCAATCAGTACTCCCCCACAAAATCCACACTTCAAACTCACCACACTTACAAACACACCACAACACTTTCTAATTTTCTCTCTCTCTCTCTCTCTACTCTCTCTCATCAATGGCAACAACCATGGCTACAATGACCATGCTGAAGCCCAAGTTCATAATCACTAATAACACCATCAGTACTCCACCAACCAATTACAAGCTCACCCAAGCTCCTAAATCAATCTCAATTCTCACATCCATCACTAATAAATCATCCCCCATCACCTCGGCCGCCCTTGGCGCTGCGTTTTTCTCCACTCTCTCCTCCTCCAACCCGGCCCTCGCCGCCCAGGCATTGGCAGAGGTGGCGGAGGGAAATGATAATCGTGGATTAGCGCTCCTCCTCCCGATAGTCCCAGCTGTACTATGGGTGTTGTACAACATTTTGCAACCGGCATTGAACCAATTGAATCGGATGAGGAGCGAGAAGGCGGTCGTAGTTGGGCTTGGACTAGGGACCGGATTGGTGGCTTCAGGGTTTGCTTCGACACCAAGTGTGTCGGCCGCCGAGGCGGCTTCTGGGGACAACAGAGGGTTGTTGTTGTTGATCGTGGTTGCACCAGCTATAGCCTGGGTGTTGTTTAACATACTACAACCTGCGTTGAACCAACTCAACAAAATGAGGTCTGGTTGACTATATATGCGCCCGGTTTCAAATTGTAACCATGAATGAATATTGTTTGTTGATGGGATCGATGGTTGTTAATTTTGGTTAAATGTTGCTGCAATATAAATTAAAATAATTATGTGTTTAGTTAATTGTGTGTGATCAAAGTTTATTCGCATCTTAACTATTTATTATTATCAATCAAAGCTTACATCTACAAAAATCATGTTCACTCGTTATGTCGTGTTTAATTGGACAACTTTTTATATATGGAGTGTGTAGGTTATTTCACGTACTTTTTACTTGGGATTCATTCTAAACGCCAGGTGGTGGTTTTGATGTATAATAAAAGAAGATACTCCAGTTTGGAAGTTTTCCTAGTCCAAAACCCAATCGGCATTTAGGAATCCAAAGTTTTACTAAATCCCAAACACCATTCTATGATATCTCTAGTAGCTGAATGGATATCATATTTGCTAAATTTGAATCATAATTACATAATGAATACGGATACTTATATGATTATTTTTTAGTTTTTATAATCATAACCATATTTCGGGTTAAACGGATGAAAAATGTAATCGCAAACAAATATACGTTGGATATTATGTTTTAACTTATATCTTATGAGAATTTTTGAAATTAAGAATTCAGATACGAATACGAACAAGATATTATGTTATGTACTCTCATTCCATATTCGGTAACATATTTAAACGTATTTATTATTTAGCGACTATTTCCTTAGTTGGCCTTGGAAAAGCCCACTAGGCCCAACCCAAAACCCCCACGTCTGTCCACATCCCTCCACGTGTCTCGACAAAGAGATATACACGACCATTAAAAAATCCCAAAACAATAATAATAATAAAATCGCATCACAAAACCAAACCCAAACCCCAAATCCAAATCCAAATCCGAACCCAAAACCCTACAAAAACCCCGAAATCGATCAAATCACTCCTCCCACTGCACTCGGATCCCCCGATTTCACCCCAATCCGCGTTTTCCGGTCGCGATTTGGTGGACTTTAGGGTTTCGATGGAGTCGGAGGGGTTTTTGACGGAGGAGCAGAGGGAGGTGATGAAGATGGCGGTGTCGGCGAACGCGGAGGTGCTGTCGTCGTCGCCGAAGGGGGAGGAACAGCATCTGAAAGTTCCCGCCGGCGTTAGGGTTCCGGCAGTCGGCGGTGGGGTGAGGCATGTTAGGAGGTCGCACTCCGGGAAGATCGTGCGGGTCAAGAAGGGTAAAAACTAAAAAGTTTTGATCTTTGGTGGGGGTTTTTTCCTTTTTTGTTGTTGTGGAAGTGTAAGTGGAGTGTGGAGTTGAGATGTTTGTGATTAGAGTGTGTTTGGGGTTGAGATTTGTGGTTAAGTGAGGATCTCGTAGTTTGATAATGATCACTTTGATTGTGTAATTTTAACTTCTAGGTTTTTAGTGGAAATTGGCTCGGATAAGATGATTACTTAGTGTAAGAATTGTGAGGGATGTAAGAAGTGTAAAAAGATTCGATATCTGTGTTTTTTGGTCTGTGGAAGTGAGTGGAGTGTGGATCTTAGATATGTGTAGATGGTGTTTTTTGGGATTGAGATCTGTGGTTATGTAAGGATTTTGTAGTTTAGTAATTAATATTTTGGTTGTGTAGTTTTAGATTTTATGTTTTAAGTGGAAATTAGCTCAGATAGGATGATTACTCAGTTTGAGAATTGTGAGGGATGTAAGGAGGTCGCATTCCGATAAGGTCGTGTGGGTCAAGAAGGGTTAGAACTTTCGGTCTTTGGTGTGTTTTTTTTTTGTCCGTGAAAGTGAGTGGAATGTGGAGTTGAGATATGTGTGGATGGTGTGTTTTGGGGTTGAGATTTGTGGTTATGTGAAGATCTTGTAGTTTAATAATTAATATTTTGTTGCGTAATTTTAGCTTTTATTTTTCAAGTGGAAATTAACTTGAATAGGATGATTACCTAGTGTATGAAAGTGAGGCATGTAAGAATGTCACATTCCGGAAAGGTTAAGTGAGACGAGAAGAATAAGTGATGTTGTGTTTGTTTTATATAGATTAAGAGTTTAACTGGGAACATACAAACACAAGGTATTTGAGTGGTCTAGGAACTTCATGTGAGTTAGATAGAGAAATAAGTGGTAATCCTCTTTTGGGTTTAATTTTACTGCTGATATCAGTAAGCATGAATTTGGTGGTGCTGGTTCAGATTAAATGCAGTGATTTTAATGACCTCAATAGTTGAAACAACATTTTGTGGCTTAGAGCAAGAGAATCTATAATTTGTTTGTAAAACTTTCTTTGAATTATCAGCTTTGTAGAGGAGTCCAAACCCTTATTGTCCGAACCCAGCGATGTGTGTAGAAAGTTGTGCTTTGTTGCCTTCAGCCTGTCATGATCGGCCTAATACTCACAACTTCTACCACTACTAAGATTGTTCGAGTTAATTTTTTTTTGCTTTTCCACTTGTCTGACATGCTATTTGTGGAGCTAGCAAGCAAAAACATTGGACACGAGTGTAACAATTGACTAATACACCAACAATGCACAATTCATTCTCTTCCTCATTCCTTTTTTTGTTTCCATTGGATATTTTCTTAATTATTTAGTATATATATGTTATTGGACATTGTTTACATGATCATATCTGTTTCCATATCAATGTATTAGTACTGCTGATCTTAGCTTATCTTCATTTTTTTGTTAGCATAACTTTATTTTATCTTTGTGAAGTAAACATAGTGCCACTCTTGCATACTTAATAAATTTGCTTGCAAATTAAATAAATTTGTCAAGTGGCAAAGATGCAAACATCTATCTTGAGTTGCTTGTCTACATTTATTTTCCCCACTGTCATCGTCCTGCTTTTATTTTGTTTATGGTCTCTTGGATGTACTGACTTTCCTCTCTGCTGCTCTGTTTTATCTAGAGGGTGGTGGAGGAAAAGGAACATGGGGCAAACTTCTTGATACTGACGTGGATTCACGCATTGACCGGAATGATCCAAACTATGACAGTGGGGAGGTATCCATCTCTTTCACACACACATTTAAAATTTCACTCTTGATTTTGCAAGCACCCCTACATCTTGTTATTCTCTGTACACCATGTGGTGTTCTAGCTTTTCCTGAAAGCTTTATTAATGCCCTTGTTTTGCCTAATAGGAACCCTATAAACTTGTAGAGACAACAGTTTCAACATCAGTTGATGATTATAAGAAAGCAATAGCTACTATTATTGATGAATATTTCAACACTGGTGACGTTGAGTTGGCATCATCGGATCTTAGAGAGCTTGGTTCTGATGAATACCATCATTTTTTTGTTAAGAGACTAGTCTCCATGGCAATGGACAGGCATGACAAGGAAAAGGAGATGGCTGCAGTTTTATTATCAGCTCTCTATGCAGATATCATAAGCTCTGCTCAGTTAAACCAAGGGTTTATCCTTCTCCTGGAGTCGACAGATGATTTTGCTGTTGACATACTTGATGCTGTCGATGTTCTGGCCCTGTTCATTGCACGTGCTGTTGTCGACGACATCTTGCCTCCTGCCTTTCTTACTAGAGCTAAAAGACGATTTTCCGAAGGATCCAAAGGGCTTCAGGTTATCGAAACAGCTCAGAAAAGCTATCTCTCTGCTCCCCACCATGCTGAGCTGGTGGAACGACGTTGGGGTGGAAGCACACATTTTTCTGTGGAGGAAATAAAGAAAAAGATTACAGTTTTGTTGAAAGAATACATTGAAAATGGGGATACTGTGGAGGCGTGCAGATGTATAAGGGAGTTGGGAGTTCCATTTTTCCATCACGAGGTTGTGAAAAGAGCTCTTGTTGTTGCCTTGGAATCGCAAGCTGCAGAACCGCTCATTGGGAAGCTGCTCAAGGAAGCTTCTGAAGAATGCATGATCAGTTCCAGCCAGATGATGAAGGGATTTACTCGGCTCTTTGACAGTCTTGATGACCTTTCTCTTGACATTCCCTCTGCCAAAACCACATTCAGTTTGCTGGTTCCTAAAGCCATCTCTGAAGGATGGCTCGACCCTTCGTGGGTGAAGTCATCCTTCGCCTACGAAATGCCTGAAAATGGGGAGAGCGAGAAACTGACACGGTTCAAAAAGGAAGTTGTGACCATTATCCATGAATATTTTCTCTCGGACGACATACCGGAACTCATACAGAGCCTTGAAGATCTTGGTTCTCCAGAGTATAACCCTGTTTTCCTGAAGAAACTGATCACACTTGCTATGGACAGGAAGAATAGGGAAAAGGAGATGGCTTCCGTTCTGCTGTCGGCTTTACAGTCGGAGTCTTTCTCTGCTGAGGATATCGTCAATGGTTTTGTCATGCTTCTGGAATCTGCTGATGACACCGCTCTAGACATACTAGATGCGTCGAATGAGTTGGCTCTTTTTCTGGCTAGGGCAGTGATTGATGATGTGTTAGCTCCTTTGAATCTGGAAGAAATTCGTAAGATGCTGCCACCAAATTGCAGTGGGAGTGAAACAATCCACATGGCTAAGTCACTTGTTGGTGCTCGTCATGCTGGTGAACGGCTTCTTCGATGTTGGGGTGGTGGCACGGGTTGGGCTGTAGAGGATGCAAAGGACAAAATCACTAAGCTGTTGGAGGAATACGAAACTGGTGGTGACGTAGCCGAAGCTTGTCGGTGCATTCGGGACTTGGGGATGCCGTTCTTTGGCCACGAAGTTGTGAAGAAAACACTGGTCATGGCTATGGAGAAAAAGAACGATAAGATCCTGGATCTCCTGCAGGAGTGCTTCAGTGAAGGCCTGATAACCACCAACCAAATGACCAAAGGCTTCTCGAGGGTGAGAGACGGCCTGGACGACTTAGCATTAGACATTCCCAATGCAAGGGACAAGTACAAAACATACGAGGCACGAGCAAAGGAGTGTAGCTGGCTGCTGTCATCTTTTGTGTCAGCTGCAGTGCAGCTGTCGGCGGCTACTTGAACAGATACTAACTGCTCCACTCAATATGCTTTGCCACTGTGTTGTTGCCATAATGGAACTTTGCTGTTAATTTTTAAATTGTAATATCTGAAGCTGATCTTGAAGATATGAGGGTTCTTATTCCTGACAGGATTCTGCTTGGATTTGGAGGGGTCACTCACTTTGAAGGTATCAGAAAGGAATGTATGCTCTTGTGCACTGTTGTTTATGCTGAAACAAATACCTTTGTAGTTCATGTTGTACCTCTTTGAGGATTTTCCTTATGTGTCATTTTGCTTTCTCACTCTTGCTATGGACCAAGGATTATGAAGCATGTATCTGTTACTCTGAAGAGGAAGATAAATTACAGATATGTTCATAGTAGAGGGATGTCTTATAATGATCTTGTGAGATTGAATGCTATAGTTTGTGTTGTCAAAGTGTGTGTTAATTCTCAGGAAGATGATAAATTGCAGGTATTTTCATAGTAGAGGGATGTCTGATTATGATACAGATGGAATGTCATTGTTTGTATTGTTGAAGTGGCATAAAAGTTCAAAAGATATAGGATTGCCTGAAAAATAATTATGCCTAGTAGTGCACTAGTGAAGCACAGCTTCCCTGAGGATATTAGAAAAATTGTTTCTTTTTTTTAGTCTGTTAAGACCTACAAAAATCACATTGTTGGCAGAGCACATCTAAGATAGTTTCCCATACCAGCTACATGTTGGGATTCCTCACAGTAAGAAACTGTTAGAAGTTGATATAGTAATTAGATTAAAAAAATAACTATAAAACATTAAAACTCTTGTCAACTTATATCTCCATCAATTATTCTCTATGCAAGAATGCAGGTACACACATCAAAATGATAATTGAACTAGTCCAAGTGAATCAAGAGCATGACTCTTCATAATAATTATTTGATCTTAGTGATTTGTCATAAGGCGATCGACAAATCTCATACTAACTACGATTAGTTGTATTGGGAGATCTGTTCTCGAGATAGTTAAGATCACGAGTTAAATCCCAAAAACCTCGTTTGCATGTATGTGTTTGAATGTGTTTGAGATTTAAAAATGAGTACGAAGTAAAGTAGACTAATTTTTTTTAAAAACAAAGCTCATAATTGATTTCGACTTATGTTTGGTTCAAATTCTGAAGAATCAAAATCAAGTGGATTTATATGTTATTTTAGAATTTTTAGAAGAAAATGTCTCTTTTCTACTCCTTCCATTCTTCTCCTCTCGTCTTCTCAAACCCTTATCCGCCCAAAACCCTAAACCCTTCCAAAACCCTAAATTCCCCCAAATCCTCTCTTCTCCCTCCACTCCTCTCCTCCCCAAACCCTTCCCAACCCCCAATCTTCCTTCCCCACCTCCAAAACCACCAAACCCTAGAAGAAAACGAGGTAAAAGAGGACGACCCAGATCCGATTCGGGGCTTCCTCGCTTCCCGCGCGGCTCGAAACCCCGACCCGCCCCAGGAAAGCCGAATCTCGTTCCGGGGGAACCGCGTCTCGTGGAGGGTCGTCGGGGATTTTGGTGGAAAACGTGATTTTGATCCTAAAGATGGTGTTTTGGGAAAATTTGAGGTGTCGGGTTACGGAAAAGACGATTCAGACGGTAAAAATCGCACATTTAGCTCAAAAGATGGTGATTTCGGCGAATTGGGACCGAATGGTAACCCAAAAAATCGTACCTTTGGTGCTAAAGAAGGTGTTTTGGGAGAATTGGAGAAGTTCAATTGTTCAAACTCTGATTTGGATCCCAAAACTCTGGCTTTTGGAACCGAAGATTGCCGTTTGGGCGAATCGGAACGGAATTGTAACCCTAAAAATCCCACCTTTCATGCCAAAGAAGGTGTTTTGGGAGAATTGGAGAAGTTGGGTGGTTCGAACTCCGATTCGGACACCAAAACTCTGACTTTTGGAACCGAAGATTGTCGTTTGAGTGAAATGGACTTTCCGAGGCCTTCAATGTTTGATTCTAAGGACTCGCCATTAGATTATTCAAATCCCAAAGATACCGTCTTAAACTCGGAAGAGGAAATTATGGAGGAAATGGATATGTTAGGGTCTCGAGTAGTCCACTTCAACTATAAAGGATCCACCTTTGTTGCCGACAAAGGAGTTGTGGGTGAAGTGGTGCGAGTCGCGAGGAATCTCCCTGAGAATTCCACGATCGGGGAGTTCTTGGGCGAGTTCAGGGGGCGGATTGGAGAAGGTGAGTGCATTAAGTTGCTGCAGAGGTTGGGAGAGGAGGGTTTGGTGATGTGTTGCTTGTACTTGTTTGAGTGGATGGGACTCCAGAAGCCGTCGCTTTTGACACCGAGATCATACTCCGTGTTGTTTCCGGTGTTGGGTAGGGCTGGAATGGGGGAGAAGTTGATGGTTCTATTTGAGAATTTGCCAAGGGCGAGGCGGTTTCGGGATGTTCATGTGTACAATGCTGCGATTTCTGGGTTATCTTTGTGCGAGAGGTGAGATTATGGTTTTTTTTCCTTTTGAGTTAATCGTGTTGCTTACTTTTGATAGTTGATAGAACAGCTTTGGACTTTGGAGGCCACGAAAGATCTCCCGTATCTAGAAAACTCGCAATTCTCAGACCATTTCATTTCAAAAAAAATCTATTTGATTAGAAGCAGAGTTACATTTAACATGTAAACCTGTTGTCGATAATCTCTCCAGTGACTATATTAACTCATTATTCAAACAAACGAAACGTGAAGTTTTTTCTTTTCTTTTCCAGATACGTTGATGCATGGAAAATATTTCAAGCAATGGAAACAGATAACGTAATGCCGGATCACGTCACATGCTCTACTTTGATAACCAACATGAGGAAAAGTGGTTGTTGTGCGAAAGAAGCATGGGAGTTTTTCGAAAGAATGAACCAGAAAGGTGTGAAGATGAGATTGGAAGTCTATGGTGCGATCATAAAATCTTTTTGTGACGAGGGATTGAAGAGAGAGGCACTCATCATCCAATCAGAAATGGAGAAAAAAGGTATCCCATCGAACACCATCATATATAACACATTGATGGATGCATACGTTAAATCCAATCAGTTTGAGGAGGCGGAAGGTCTCTTCAATGAGATGAAGGAGAAAGGCCTCGAACCAACAACGACGACCTTCAATGTACTAATGGACGCATACAGCAAGAGAATGCAACCTGAGATTGTTGAGCAATTACTAGTAGAGATGGAAAATTTTGGTCTCAAGGCAAACGCGAACTCGTATACTTGTCTTATTAGTGCATACGGAAGGCAGAGGAAAATGAGTGACTTGGCCGCAAATGCTTTCTTGCGGATGAAAAACGCTAGAATAAAGCCCACCTCGCATTCATATACCGCCTTGATCCATGCATACTCTGTGGGAGGCTGGCACGAGAAGGCACTCTCAACATTTGAAGCTATGAAAAGACATAGGATACGGCCCTCCATAGAGACCTACACAGCTCTACTCGATGCGTATCGAAGATCTGGTGACACACAAACTTTGATGGGTATTTGGAAGTCAATGATTGCTGATAAAATCGAAGGTACACGAGTGACATTCAACATTCTTCTAGATGGCTTATCAAAGCATGGTATGTATGTCGAAGCGAGGGACGTGATCCATGAATTTAGGAAACTGGACATGCAACCGACGGTCATGACATACAACATGTTGATCAATGCCTATGCTCGAGGAGGCCAACACAACAAAATTCCTCAGCTGCTTACAGAAATGGTAGCGCTAAACTTGAAACCTGACTGGATCACTTATTCAACCATAATATATGCTTATGTTCGAGTTCGTGATTTCAAGCGGGCATTCTACTTCCACAAGGAGATGGTGAGAAGTGGGCAAGTGCCCGATCCTAAATCATACCAAAAGATGCGAACGATTTTGGAAGAGAAAGCGGCGATAAAGAACAAGAAGGACAAGAGTGCAATGCTTGGCATTGTCAACAGCAAAATGGGATTGTTGAAGCCAAGGAAAAGTAAGAAGGATGAGTTCTGGAAGAACAAGCAAGGAAGGAGAACAGGGACAGGTAGAGTCACTCACCTATGAGAATTAAGGTCAATCATGGAGTTTGTACAAAGTGCAGGTTTTTGTTTAATTGTTCTGTAATGCCATATGGGTGCATTCACCATGTAAAATGCTTATGTATGCTGTTTATGTTTAGTAAATCATCTATTTTGTCATTTGTTGGTTAATGGAGTTATGAATTGCCATTGAACTTTTTTCTCTCTTAGCTTATTGTTGAATCCTGACATTGTAAATCATTGGTATGTAATTGATGATTAAAACCATCTAAATAAATAATAGAGAAACTTTCATGTATGATTTTAGAGCGTGGTTGGTTTGAAGTAATTTTAAGGATGTGGGAGATGCACTTCTGGAATGTCTTATGGGTGATTGTTTACGAAAACTCAATAATTTTAAGTACCATTTCATGACCTTCAAAAATTATATATAAGAACTCTAAAATGAAGTGAAATCAAATTTATTCCTCACTGTAACACATAAATAATGTGTTTTTTTACATTTACGAAGTAAACTAGACCTTCGAGAATAAGAATTCAAGAACAAAAGAAATTCTATATCCGTCTTCATGTACTGCAAATCAACTTACATCCTTGACGAATAGACCTGACCCCAACAATTTTATTTTGTACGTCTTTTATGCGCTGAAAAGCATATTCGATTCTGTTCGCTCGTTTTGGAACCAAGTCGATCTAGGCGTGGTATTTATTTTCTTAATCAAGTAGAATTGTACAACGAAAATAACAAATATACACATTAAAATGGATGCATATCGAGTGTCCTCTAAAAATTAAATATGCCGAGTAATAAGTTGCAATAATGCAAACATACATCATTAACATTGATCAGAAAAGAAGAAATCACTTCAACACCGAATTTAATTCACTAAAACACCCTAATCCAGTTGAAATTTCACAATTAAGCTGCAATCACAAACGATTCAGTTTTGAGTTCCCAAAACCAAAACCAGATATTGTTGCAACTGAAATGTCGCATAACATGTAATCCATAATTTAGAGTTTATACATTACAACAAATCCAGAGACATTCAACAAACAAGATTCAAACATGCTGACGGCAAAACAACACAACTCGGTCCACTGTTAGATCAAACATAAATGATTAACCTCAAAATATTAGGCCAAAACCGCATCAAATATGCGTGGAGCATCTAGTATTCGGAAGGAGAGATCACATCGTCGATCTTCAAGATCATTTTGACGACCTGCGTTGCTAGCAAGATCTGTTGCTGCTTTCCTATAAGTGTCTCAAACACATTCTGCACCTTCATGTCGTTAGTTCCAACATCGTTGCAGTCAATACCACAGTTGGGGTTACTATCCTGAAATTCAATTGTATGCAAAGCATTAGTACAATCACGCATGTTAACATAGTTTTCAATATTTGTTGCAGCTAAACATAGTCGACGTACAGGCAAGTTAATGTTATAGTATTACTACTTAAGAGATGCTATCAAAAGAAACCTGATCTCGCTTCACCGATAAGGTGTTTGGACTTCAGACTTATGTTCTTATAGCTGGTGTACCACTTGGATCATGGAAAGGTAAAGCGTCAACAGATACGAGTATTTGACCTTATCTTTGTTCATTTTTATAATTAACTACTTTTCTATTATATTTGCCTTTACACAAAAAAAACCCCACTAATACGGAACTGCAATGACATGTTAGGAACCTTTAAGGTTCAGAACTTAACACACCTTTACTTGCTCCGCCTTAACTGCAGTAAGTGTGTCAATAGATGGAAGGCCACTGTTCTCAGCAAGGGCCATTGGAATAGCTTCTAATGCCTCAGCAAATGACCTAATAGCATACTGAAACAAAAGGCATCTAATGGTTAGCAACTGTCCAACAAAGCACAGATGGATGTTAGAAGAAAAACCAAATCATGAAATGTGCATGCATCTTACCTGCTCAACTCCAGGATACCTGTCAGCTGCTGCTTCAACGGCGATTGAGCAAGAAATTTCTGCTGAACCACCACCATACACAATGGAATTGTTGCGGATCAGGTTTCGGGTCACACAGAGAGCATCATGGATACTACGTTTGGTTTCTTCGATCATCATCTTGTTCCCTAACAGACAACAGGACACAAGCAAATAGCAATAAGGATAAAAATCTAAAATCTAAAAAAAAAATCTCATTAGGAAGAATATTATACTCGAATATGGAAATCACATTAACTTTGTTATACAAGGATGAGACAACAAATATGATACATCATTGGGTAGAATATTCATGTATCGTACCAAGCACAGACACACATATTGGCTTTCTATCAATTTTACAAGTTCAGGGGGCACATGCAAAAATGTGCCTCGTTACTTGAGACCCTCCCTCAAGTAAATCACACACTTAAAAGAGAAACACCTCCAGTGTACCACAACTATATCTATGTCCTGGCATTTCAGGACCTCGTGATATTAAAAAGTTTCAGACTTTAAACATGAGCAATAAAATGTTAAAAACATGAATTAAATGCTTAGATACCGTATCTCAAAATGTTAATTGGATTTCTGTTGAATTTATGCTCTGAAACCAATATGACCACATCCACCTATACCCATTCAGGTAAGGCTATACACCTTTTTATTTTCACTAATTGCAGGCAATGCTCCTCGTTTTTTAAAGCACTCGTAGGTGTCAGAGGAAGGAAAAAGAGTAGCAGCAACACTTACATACAAGACAAACATGAAAATGTGCAACTTTTTCCAAAAACAACAAAATTTCCTTTACCATCACCGATAAAATAAAATAGAGAAATATGAACATACCAGCACGAATGAATATGGTGACAGCCTTTGAGTTTGCACAATTCTCAATGTACAACATACGCTCTTTGGTAGTGCCAAAAGACTTCTCCCTAACTAGACCAGCCTGAATTTAAAGAACGACAAGTAACATTTTAACAAACAGGAAAAAAATATAGTTAATCACAGCATCACATAACTTGATTTGTCCCAAAAATGAAGAGTTTAAAATACTGTATGTGCTATTAATTTAATAAGAAAATTTTGAAAGAAAGAAACTTCAAGCATTCCAAAGTTCATTTACACATAAACTATATCAGTTCCATTATACACATTCTCTTAAGTAGGCACACAACCAACAAATGTATATCAATTATAAAAATCAATTAAATTGAGAAAGAACTATCATGTACATTATACAAGGTTAAGAAGGGGTTATATAATTTCCGTAGGTTGGAAAGGCCTTAAAATATTGTGCTTCCCTAATCTAATTTTTGTTGGCATATCACTGCCAAGAAAATCTCACCATCTTCTTATATTGAATATCATACGACATATGTTGAATATGATAACAACTAGTTTTTCTGTGTCAGTTAACTTAAATTCGACAAAGTAATACACTTAAAACATTATTCACTGAACTGAACTTTTTTTATCATTACCTACACTAAATATGTTGAACCAGAGGAAATGTTTCAACTATTCAATCTATACCTTTCCCAGCTTTTCTGGTGTCAATTCTTGGAACCTTGGAACAATCCTTCCACCTGAAAATACACGAGAATGTTAACTTAAATCATTGCAGCCCGTAGGAGATCAACGACAGTAATAGTATACATTATTTGATTTAAAAAATGTAATGATGAACGATTCCAACCTGTGGCTATTGCAATTAATTCCAATTCTACACCACCAACCCATCTAACAGCAGGTAACTCTCGGTGCATCAAAAGATGATTTGCTTCATCATCAAAACCCCATTGGCAGATAACCAGTGTAGCACCAACATCCTTCAAAACGAACAATACATGAGTTACAATATCACAGGAACAAGGGAAAAGATAAGAGACTGCCATGTCAGGATAAAACAAAAACAATAAATATTTAGACTTCCTTGATATTCCCGCACAAAAGGAATATATTATACACACTTATGGCAAAAACAAAGACTAGCTTAGCCTAGCGCATAAAGTTAGTTTAGACAGCGTACAGATAGCATAGCATGTAGAACATGGTTTAGTATAAATCCACAGTCCCACACCACGGAGCAAGGGAGAAAGGTCAGGAGCTGAAAATAGAGTGTACCTTGCACTGTTGAACCATGTCATCGAAGTATTTTTGCTCCTGCTTGCGTAGGGTTTGAAACTTTTCAACAGTATCAATGTCAACCTTATGTTTGGTCTTTGGCTTCGGAGGCTCAAAGGGGCAGGTTAGGATAGCAATCTTTGCATCCTCAATCCGTTTTGGCATCTGAGGATGACTCATATCTTTGTCGACGACGATTCCATGGATTAACTCCGTGTCTTCAAGCTTTCCTCCAACCTTACCTTCCACTTTAATCAAGTCTAAGTTAACATCCTTTCTCTCCAAATCCGCAACAGCTAAAACTGCCTTAACAGCAATCTCAGCTATGCTTCGTTTACAACGATTTACACTGCATATGAATGTTAAATAAATAAGATCAAGCAATGTGCTTTAAGTATGAAAAGAAAAGAAGTTTTACTGTCATGGCATCAACCTCACAAACATCAAAGACTGGTAAACTTACATCTTTGAAGACAAAGTTGTCATGCACACTTGCACCAGAGGTTCAATATTTGAGACTGTAAAATCGAACTTGTGACAAATTTGCTCAAGGTGCTCCACTGCTATTCTAGAGGCCATTTCATACCCTTCAGCAACCCGGATAGGGTGAATGCCACGCTCTAACAACTTTTCTGCCTGCTCCAGAAGTGCACCAGCCAAGACCACAACACCTGTTGTGCCGTCACCAATTTCATAATCCTGACTGCGGGACAACTCAACCATCAGCTTGGCAATCTGATTGTCAACATCCATTTGTTCCAAGATAGTTGCACCATCATTTGCTGTCAAAAGTGAAAGTAGCATGGTAAGTTTAATAACAAAAATACATTAAAAATAAAATAACTAGATAATGTGATTAGATTTAAGAAGGCTTGGATTTAAACTAACAGAGCACAAGCTTAGATTGAGCGGCTGAGAGCAAATCAAACATGCAACTGAACAAATGGAGTAAAATGTCAAGCAAATAATTGTCACTCTAAATGTTCCTTGGTATAAAGGGAAGTGAAAGGAAATAAAAGTTCTACACAGTAAATCCATATATACAACAAATAGATGCTGCTTCCTCACATTCAGGCAGCTTACAAAATGCCCAAGCAAGAGAATAAAAAGATTGCAAAAGTCCAACACGGATAACAAACTAGCAAAGAAAAATCAGAATCACCTAGAAAGATCAAAATTTTCCAACCACAAACCAATCAAACACACTTATAATACCAATTTCCAACACAAATCTAAGCCAGAACAAGAGATCGGCCTCAAAAGACAACATAAAGAAACGAACATTGTCATCTAACAAGCCAAAAAACAAACTAGAAACCTCAGGATCAAACAAAAACAGCAAAAATCTACTAAAAGGCAATCTCTCGCACCACACATTTACACCTAAAACCTCGAACTCCAACAAAGACAGCCAACCCCACTAAAAGATCAAACTTTATCATCTTCGAACCACAAAATGCAACAGAAATAGCCAACCCCACAAAAAAACTTTCGTCTCCGAACCATCAAAGACCAAAAACAACCCAATATACTAAAATCGCAAACCTCATCATCTATAAAACCACCAAACGCCACCCAAAACCACAAAACAAAACTCTATTTTCCAAACAACAAAACCCTAGAAACCAACCAAAACTCCAATCCATCGAACTCCACCAAAAACACCTCAAACCACTAACAGATCAAACTCTCTAATCTCCAAACCACAAAACACACCAAAACCTTAAAAAACAACTAAGAGTTCAAACTTTATCTCCAAACCACCAAAAACTCCCCAAACCAAAAAAAAGATGTGAACTTTCTCCTCTCCAAACCACAAAACGATCAAATTTTCATATCTCCGAACCACAAAAAGATCAAACATTCTCATATCCAAACCACAAAACGATCAAACTTTCATGTCTCCAAACCACAAAAAGATCAAACTTTGAGGTCTCCAAACCACCAAAATCCAACAAAAACAACCCAAACCACTAAAAGATCAAACTTTATCATCTCCGATCATTCAAAACCACCCCAAACCACAAAAAGATCAAAGCTTTCCCAACTCCAACCCCCCAAAACCCTATAAACCCTCTCAACCAGCACAGATCGAAACCCATACTTATGGTGACCTCCCCGTCGGGGCTCTGGAGCATCTTGTCCATCCCCTTGGGTCCGAGCGACGTCCTGAGGATCCGCGCCACGGCCTTCCCGGCGTTGATGTTGGCCTTCTGCGCTTCCAGACCTCGCAAGCGGCTCTTCTGCTCCTGCTCCCGGAGGATGATAAAGGGCCGCCCGTACTCGTCGAACGCCAGCGCCATTTTGCCCTCTTCTCCGGTCGCCGCCGGCGAGGGTTTCGGGATCGGTGGGGAGAGAGAGAGAGAGAGAGAGAGAGAGGTGAACCCTAGAAGGGGGAGAGTAACAAATAAGAGGAGGGGTGGGAGTAGGGTTTTATCATATGTGGGGAGCTCGTGATTTGCACGTGCAATGGTCCACGGCGAAATTTTGTTTTTTTTAAACATCGGTTCGACATTCATCTTCAATGGTGTCTCAATCATCCTTACGTTCCCACAATTAAAGTAGAAAAACTCCTTGAAGTCCTCATCATCTTTCTTTGGAGTTTTCATGGGGTTTGAAAAATGGTGGGGTGTAGATAACGTCGATCATCAGTTGAAAACAATAATGTACTACGACCATTGAATACATAGTACATATGTTTTAGTTGAATGTTGTCAATAGGAACCGAAATTAGAAGGTATTTGACTATATTAACAATTAACAACAATAAAAAAATACGTCACATAACATATCTGAAATACTTTTCCAACACTGATCGACACACACCTGATGGAGAAGGAGTTGAAGCCCTGTCTGGCACCCTAGCACGGTTCTCCAGAGCTTCGCACCACAATTGTAGGTCATGTAGCATTTGCCAAAGGGTTCGTTTTTCCAACGGTCTTTGGTGATCATCATACGGACTATGACAGCGAGTGAGTCATCCTCGACAAGGAAACAACACCAAGGAACAGTCTGCTAGGCAAATCAAAAAAAAAACTACATTAAATTTTCAAAAAAATGTCATTTTACAACTATTACATTCCGCATACGTAGAAAATAATTTTTGCAAAGTGTCGGGTTGAGCCCTACTACTACGTCGGGGGAGCCACACATGAAAACCGAAGACCCTAGACAGTGGATGACACCTTTGTTGCGATGAAGCCGTAGAAACAAATGGGGACACGAATAGGGGTGAAGACACTACGTTCTCCGTCAATGAGGACCATTGCTGCGTCGGAGAAGAGGGGATCAGTGGGAAGGAGGGAAAGGAAAGTGATGTTTTATGCCCATGGGTTGATATGAGGCCATCATGGTAATTCGGCTTTGAAATGACGGTTTGTGTTTTAGAGAAAACACTATCCAAACAGGCAAGTTCTTACACCTAAATTGAAGTTCAAAAATCAAGTTTTTGGAGAAAATGAAAGTGGTTGACCTCTAACTTGAATGCGCACAATGATTGGAATTTGAACTTGGAGTGATTTGATTGAAGTTTGAGAGTTGGTGAAGCTTTAAAGGCTCTAGTGTTTGAAGGCTTTGAAGTTTGAGAGCACAAGAGTATAAATGATTTTTGGCAAGTAAAGTGTTGATTGTGTCTCTTAAATGAAGTTTATGTAGCCTTCAAAACAAATATAGTCGTTATGGTGAGTTGGTGAAGTTTGGACCAATAAGAAGCAACTAATGACTTCAGCTCGGGAAGAATTTAGAACATATTCGGTTGACTGGGAAACCAACGGTCGTCCGACAAGATGTGGGTGCATTGGTTAGAGAGCACAACTCTGTTGACCGACCACTGATCGGATAACCGTTCACCAACTTCCAAAATTGTTTTTCTAATATCGACCAATTAAGTTCTATTCACCGAATACAATTCGGTTCACTGTTCAAAGATGGACAATAGATAATTGTTGGGCTCTGCCTCACTGGTGATCATGTTCGGTCGACCGACGTAAGCGTGGGTTTTCTGCTGACACAACTCAAAAGTTGGTTTACAAATAACGATCGAAAAGTTATGTGGAAAAGAGTCCTTACGTTTTGATTAGCAACAAAGATTCGGTGAACCGAAAACGACTCGGTAGATCATTTAGGGACATTTCAAAGAGTGTTGTTAAATGACAAAATATAAGTCTATTGAAGAACCTATTGCCACGTGGACCAATAGGATATAGTCGTTAGGATAATAAACGCAGGTGAAATTCGAATGACTGATACCTCTTCGGTAGACCGAATAGAGATATCCATAGATGGTCTGAATGCTACTAAGAGGAATGTAACGGTTGACCGGTATGCCTTTGGTAGCCCGAACCAAGGATTCTAGGGGAGATCAAGTAGCTTCCGATTCTAAGGAGACGGTGCACCGAGGGTGACTCGGTCGTCCGTTTAGGACATGTTCGGTAGACCGGAGGATAAATGGTCGACCAACAGAAACAAATTTATCATTTTGTGCATCAAGTGTACATTTTATTCTATGACTCAAATAAATAGAAAATTACATGTGAAGTCCTTAAATTTGATTACAAGTCTTGATCTTGAAGTTGATTAGTCTTTTAGTTTAAGCACCTACAATGTTAGGAATATACAATATATATGCAAGTTGACAATATGATGTGTGTGATGTGCTAATTGGAGTTGTGCATAATATTAGTTTGTTAATCATCAAAATTAAGAGTAATGAGGCAAAAAAGGCAACAAAAACAATTTATTATGTAGTTTGTGGATTATTGTGAAAGAATAAAAATGATGTAAAAAGAAATGATGTGGAGGAAAGAGTGTTGAAAAATGAGAGAGGGTAGTGGAGGGTTATTGGAATTGGATGGATGAAAATGTGGATTAATAAGTGAATGACGTAACAGATAGAGAAATAGTGATTTTGGGAAAGAAATGTGAGAGGGTAGTGGGTGGTCTTAGTTGTATTCGACTTTAGTTCTTGTAGAGAAACACGTGTCAAGAGGTAAGCATGCGACATGCACGTGTTTCTGTATGTGAGATGAAATTTTAATCTTCTTGGCGACAAGGTAACACGAATTAGATTCATAAGTAACTTATGTCTAATTGTTTCTGTGTGCTTATGAGTTGGGTGTGAGATACCACGCAAGTAATGTGATTTGGTTGTTTGGATGGATTCGATAGCTGATACACATGTTAGCGAGGCAAAGTCTTAAATAACATGGTAAGTTGGTAACACGAATCAAATTCAACCTAACTTGTATTTTACTTAGAGTAAGTTGCATTCAACTTTAGTGTGTAAAGAGGAAAACAGGTTGATGGTACTTATGTATGAGTGTTTTGTGTATTTATGAGTTCATGTGAGATAGACAATGTAATTCAGTTGTTAAGATGGATTTGATATGTATTTGAGCTTGTTTGCGAGATTCAATTCAAATCAAATTGTCTCTCTTGTTTTTCTAGAAGTTTGAACGTCTAAAACCATGACATTGCTCGATGTTGCATCACTAGTGTTTGGGACGCACAACGATAATGGCAACCATAGATGTTTTTGTAGTTCTCATACGCCACTCTTGCAAAATACCCAAATGCAATAAGTTGTTGCCCATTTAATTCTTTGCTTGTGTTTAAACAATCAGAGATGCAAACACCATGCTACTAGGTTGTTTGTGCTCGTTCTCCATATTTTGGTAGAAATACAAATTACCACCATTGAAGCTCAAACAACAATCGCCCAAACACAACCAATGTCAATTTTTAGATCGACGTGAAATTGATTTCATTTAAATGAAATTTAGTGTTTCTCCAACCAAATGATACGTATCGGAATATTACATATAAGATTTAAGACATTTGTAATGGTTACATAGTCAATGTTTCCTCTTTATCCACTCATCATTAAAAAAAACTAAATTCATTACCTGGGACTTGGTATCAGAGTTGAGTGATTAACGAAAAGTAAGATTAAAGACACTTATTTTTAAGCTTTTTAGTGTTGAGACGTCATCATATCCTAAAATTTTACCCAAACCGTATTTTGGAAACTATCAAGATGAAGTAGGACGTGGGCAAAAGAAAATCTACTTGTCAAGAGAATAGATAATTAAATGTGAGATGAAACATTTCTATTGTGATTTGTTTTTTGTATGAATTTAGGCGATACTTTGATTTGGTTGTAAAATTCAAGAACATGATATGAGATCTTAAACTTGATTACAAGAGGGTATAACTTGATGTCCTAATTTTTTTTGTTTTATTCAGAACATTTATTTTTTGGTTTCGAGGAAAACAAGTTATTTTTATCGTTAGTTAGTTTGTGTGTGATGACTGGTGGTGTTGGTAGGATATATAATCATGATGCAATAAAAAGAGAATGTGCATTTGTCAATTATGAGAGTTCTCGTTTAGTTTATGTTTACTTGACAAACGTGTAAGACACTTACTAATAAGTATGTTTTTGTCCATTAATTGGTTTAGATTGACGATTTACCACAAATAAAAACATGGGTTGCATCAATATTTCCCTTTGTATTTATCTTTCAGACAATTTTATGAACTTTGTCGTATATCATATTCTATTTATTTTTTTCAAACATATTTTGTTATACTTTCTAAAATGATGTTCCACAAAGTCTTTGACCCACCTTATCAACGTACACAATTAGTGTGAAATTACTGTCATTAGTGTTATGATAAAAGTTGGATCGTAACAAAAAATAAATTACGCATGCCCGCGTTTGTGTATTGTTAAATTAAAAAAGATTGTTAGTAGAGACACACACACGTAAATATATATATATTCAAAAATATTCTGTTATACTTTCTAAAATAAATAAATAAATATATATATACAATTATACATATATACATACAATACACACATATGTATATAACAGGTTAAAGAACCAAACTTAGTGGATTCGTTCAAGTAATCATATCTCATGTGGGGTTTAGGTTCAGTTTGATTGCAATGAGGAAAGTTGGGGTTGTACCAAGTCGAACTCAAGTTGAATTCGACAAATCAACTTCAAATTTGGAAAAATAACCCAACAAAACCACAAGTTTCGAAAATAATTTATGTCGCAGGAATAAGATCGCCAATCATATGACACATCATGCAAATACAATACAAAAAATAGAAATGTTTTTATCCACATTCTACATACAAAGTAACTCACAAGCCGTGAACCCACAAGGGCAGCTTAATCAACAATATCAGTAATTAGAGCTTCTAATTTAAGTTGATTGAAAGACAAATAGTAATCTCATTGGAAATGTTTGTTGAACGCTCGCGTCACGGACGTTGCTAACCCAGTCAGCACACTCGCTGATGTGGGCAACCCAGTCAGCAGACGCGGCTGAGTGCGCACTCAGCCCAGAAACATTTTTCCTTTCTTTGTTTAGTTTATTCCTCGTTTCGTACAAATTTCTCCATCCCTCATTAATGCGTCTCAAATCACTCAGTTCATTTTGCCGCTCCTACACAGACTGAAGACTAGTTACTCAACATCCGTCCTCCTATTTTTTTCCATTCTCTTTATTAATAAATTCATTTTTTTCCGGACACACACATCAGTCATTTTCTTTAGTTTCTGGACTAGCGCATAACTTATTCCGGACACAGTTACTATTTATTCCGGACATTTAGAACACTTATTCTGGACAGACGCACTACTTACTGCTGATTTTTTTTGCTGTTGTTTTATTTTCCCGATGCGTCCACCATCGCATTTAATGCTTTTCAAATCAGCACGTCCTCCGTCTTCTTTCTTATTCTTTGGCGCTTCACGGAGATACAAATACGAGTGTCTTGGTTATTCCGATCCTACGAACCATTCTTTCTTCTCTCCTTCCTCCATTTGTGTTGTACTGTAATGACACTCGTAAATGTGTCCTCACAGCCGGCTCATGCCTCCAACGTCCCTCAAGTGATGAAGAATTTTCCTTCCTTCGAAGAAGCCAAAGCATTTTACGTTTCATACGCCGATTCCTGTTGTTTTGGTGTGAAGATAAGGCAATCTCATTACAATCATGGTGTTGTAATACGGGCCACTCTTACTTGCTCAAAGGAGGGTAATGCTCCCGGAAACCAAGGTGAAGGTAGACCGAAACATAGGTTATCCGGTAGGGTCGAATGCACTGCTCGGATTAGGGTATCCGGTAATCCATCCAGAGGCTACGTAATTAACTACGTAGATCTCGAACATAATCACGTCATGCTGTCGGAAAACCAGATGCGTTTCCTCCGACAAAAACGATCCGTCCCGGAGTCCACTAGAGCACGCATTTCGTGCAATGATGTTGCCGGTATATCTGCCTCCAAGACCATGCAATCTTTTGTGGTCAAAGCTGGAGGTCACGATAAATTGTCTTTCAACGAGCGGGACATAAGGTTATTTATTCTCCACTTAACCTGGTTGAAGTTACGCATTTAGCTTTGTCATAAAAATTATGTTTCGCAAGAATGTTGTGAACGAGGTTAGAAACCTCAAAATGGGACCAGGAGATGCGCAAGCTATCCAAGATTATTTCATCAGGATGCAGAAGAATGATTCTCGCTTCTTTTACGTAATGGATATGGACGACGAAGGCAGACTACGAAATGTGTTCTGGGCCGACAGTCGTTCTCGAGGTGCTTACTCTTACTTTGGAGATGCAATATGTTTCGACACAACATACATAACAAACAAGTATGACATGCCTTTTGCCCCATTTGTGGGGGTAAATCACCACTACCAGTCCGTCCTACTCGGTTGCGCACTGCTCTCTTCCGAGACGACACAAAATTACATTTGGTTGTTCCAAACATGGTTGACGTGCATGAACGGTACGTGTTTTATTTTGTCCGGCTTTGTCCGTTTTACGTTATGTGCCTGTCCGGTTACCCTTTACGTCTGTCCGGTTTACGTCTTTTGCTCGTCCGGTTTATCCCTTACGTCTGTCCGGTTTACGTCTTTTGCTCGTCCGGTTTATCCCTTACGTCTGTCCGGTTTACGTTTTTTGCTCGTCCGGTTTACCCTTGACGTCTGTCCGGTTTACGTTATTTCTGTCCGGATTAACATATGTTTTTATCTTGATCGCGTTGTGTGCAGATACAAGCCCCCCGACGATCATAACAGACCAATGTGGCGCCATAGCTGCGGCTGTGAGGACTGTGTTCCCTAAAGCGCGGCACAGATTTTGTATATGGCACATAATGAATAAGGCCCCTGTGAAGCTGCCCACGAAGTACCGGGAGCATACGTTGTTTGACCTCAACAACTGTGTATTCAATTCCAAGACTCCGGCAGAATTCGAGCGGAATTGGCAGGGTTTTCTAGATGATTTTGAGTTCCACGACAATAATTGGCTCCGATCGATTTATGCAATTCGAGAGCGCTGGGTACCTGCATTTTGGCGGGATTGTTTTTCCGCAGGAATGACATCAACCCAGAGAAGTGAGGGTATGAACGCCTTCTTCGATAAGTACCTCACATCAAGGACGACACTTAAGCAGTTCGTGAAACAATACGAACTCGCAGTACGCCACAAGTATGAGAAGGAAGCTCTGTCTGATTTCGATTGTCAGCATAAAGCTCCGCAATTGATTTCGAAATATCCATTCGAGAGGCAATTGGGCGAGTTGTATATGGTGGGTGTCTTCAAGAAGGTGCAGTTAGAAATTGGGAAGATGATGTACTGCGACATCAAGGATGAGTTCAACGAGGACGACACATTGCACTTCAACGTGACCGAACATGTAATGACACATATCCTCCCATTGTCGAAACGGTTCACAGTGCAAATTAGAGATGAGAAGTGGGTATGCGATTGCAGAATGTTTGATCACGTCGGTATCCTATGTCCTCACGTTTATGTTGTTATTGCCCGAATACATCCAAACGCGTTGCTCCCCGAGTCTTACATCGTCCACCGATGGAGGAAGGATATCCGAAGGAGCTATGGAGTCAAGTTTCCCCTTCAAAGTGGCATAACGGGGAACGATGCGCTTCGTCGCCACGACGACATAATGGGTCGTGCGGTTTGGATCGTCGAGGCCGCTTTCGACTCAAACGACAGATATCTTCAGGCGGTAGAGACACTTGAGTTGCTTAAGGAACGTATGCAACGACCTGATCCTGTGTTCGATGGTACATCCGTTCTCAATCCGGATAAGGCAAGACGGAAAGGCAGACCGCCGAGCAAACGACAGATTTCTTTGTCTGAGAAAATAATTAAAAGTAACGTTAAGAAAATCATCAGGAATAAGGTTCTACCCCCGTTACACCCTGCAACACCCAAACCGGGGGATCACGATTTCGATGACTGGGACATGAATTTGCATTACGAGGGAGTTCCTCCTTGATTATTGTATTTGTCCTTGGTTGTAATTATTCCTATGTAATTTTGTTGAAAGTCATTGTATGTCTGTCCGTATTATTGCATAAGATTCAACTCTTTCTTTGCTTGTTCGTTTGTGAATTAATTTCTGATGGCGACAAATATATTTAAGTAATTTTGGTTTGTTGTATGTCTGTCCAGAATAAGTTATATTTATGTCCGGATTAAGTTACAAGTATGTCCGGATTACGTTATATGTCCGTCCGGATTACGATTCATCCATGTCCGTCCGGATTACGATTCATCCATGTCCGGATTAAGTGTATTTGTTGTTCAGAATAAATGTATTTGTTGTCCGGTTTAAGAATAAAGTTTGTCCAGAAACGTAACATAAAGTTTTTCCGGAAGAAGTGTATTTGCTGTCCGGAATAAGTGTATTTGTTGTCCGGAATAAGCGTATTTGTTGTCCGGTTTAAGAATAAAGTGTGTCCGGAATAAGTTATATTTATGTCCGGATTAAGTTACAAGTATGTCCGGATTACGTTATATGTCCGTCCGGATTACAATTCATCCATGTCCGGATTACGTTTTATTTATCTCCGGATTAAGTGACCAGTATGTCCAGAATACATAAATAAGTTATATTTATGTCCGGAATAAGTGTATTTGCTGTCCGGAATAAGTTTATTTGTTGTCCGGAATAAGTGTATTTGTTGTCCGGAATTAGTGTATTTGTTGTCCGGTTTAACAATAAAGTGTGTCCAGAAACGGAACATAAAGTTTGTCCGGAATAAGTGTATTTGCTGTCCGGAATAAGTGTATTTGTTGTCCGAAATAAATGTATTTGTTGTCCGGTTTAAGAATAAAGTGTGTCCCGAAACGGAACATAAAGTTTGTCCGGAATAAGTGTATTTGCCGCGGAATAAGTGTATATTCTTTCCGGAATAATGTATTTGTTGTCCGGTTTAACAATAAAGTGTGTCCAGAAACGGAACATAAAATTTGTCCGGAATAAGTGTATTTGCTGTCCGGAATAAGTGTATTTGTTGTTCAGAATAAGTGTATTTGTTGTCCGGTTTAAGAATAAAGTTTGTCCAGAAACGGAACATAAAGTTTTTCCGGAAGAAGTGTATTTGTTGTCCGGAATAAGTGTATTTGTTGTCCGGTTTAAGAATAAAGTGTGTCCGGAATAAGTGTATTTGTTGTCCGGAATAAGTGTATTTGTTGTCCGGAATTAGTGTATTTGCTGTCCGGAATTAATGTATTTGTTGTCCGGTTTAACAATAAAGTGTGTCCAGAAACGGAACATAAAATTTGTCCGGAATAAGTGTATTTGTTGTCCGGAATAAGTGTATTTGTTGTTCAGAATACGTGTATTTGTTGTCCGGTTTAAGAATAAAGTTTGTCCAGAAACGGAACATAAAGTTTTTCCGGAAGAAGTGTATTTGCTATCCGGAATCAGTGTATTTGTTGTCCGGAATAAGTGTATTTGTTGTCCGGAATAAGTGTATTTGTTGTCCGGTTTAAGAATAAACTGTGTCCGGAATAAGTGTATTTGCTGTTCGGAATTAGTGTATTTGCTGTCCGGAATAAGTGTATTTGTTGTCCGGAATTAGTGTATTTGTTGTCCGGTTTAAGAATAAAGTGTGTCCCGAAACGGAACATAAAGTTTGTCCGGAATAAGTGTATTTGCTATCCGGAATCAGTGTATTTGTTGTCCGGAGTAAGTGTATTTGTTGTCCGGAATAAGTGTATTTGTTGTCCGGTTTAAGAATAAAGTGTGTCCAGAAACGGAACATAAAGTTTGTCCGGAATAAGTGTATTTGTTGTCCGGATAAGTGTATTTGCTGTCCGGAATTAGTGTATTTGCTGTCCGGAATAAATGTATTTGTTGTCCGGAATTAGTGTATTTGTTGTCCGGAATAAGTGTATTTGCTGTCCGGAATAAGTTTTATTGCTGTCCAGAATAAGTGTATTTTCTGTCCTGAATAAGTGTATTTGCTGTCCGGAATAAGTGTATTTGCTGTCCGGAATAAGACTACAATTAACGTCCGGATTACCTATCATGTTGTCCGGAAACAAGAAAATAATTTTATACATGTCCTTGTATTGATAATTTAACCCAACACCAAATGTCCTTGTATTGATAAATCATTCAAATAGTATATGTAATTTTAACATGTATACATGTATAACTTTGTAAAAAAAATTAAAACATCCAGAGTCGTTTATTGTTGATCGCACATCCCAGAGTCTTCGAGTAAGAAATTGGCCAAATCGCCTCTAAAACGGTGAATAACCTTGCTCTGCTTCGGCTTCGTCGGATCAACATTCTCCATCAAACGCTTCATCCAGTACAAAACGTATGGCCCGCAGTCGTTACTCCCCGGTTGTTGTCGTTGGCTACCCTTCCTCTCAACTCTCAGCGGCCAGTCGACCTTCAACAACCCTCGCTAGAATCCCGCTATCTTAGACGCGGTGCATTCATGAGTTCCGACTAAACGGTTAGGATTGTCACATCTTTTAAGTGTGCGGGAGAGGCTGTTGTATTGAATGAACTTTGATCGAGGTCCGTGGGCAACGAACAGAGTCCAGTGGCCGGCCAAACAGCATGGCTGTGCGATGATGACTTCCTCCACATTTATTCCTTCAATTTTTGGGAGTAAATAATCTTTCCTTATATCTTCTCCCTGTCCCTCCACAATCATTTCCGATTCGAAGGATGATAAACAGACCACCTTTTGTTGCCCTCCTCTTCTGAGGAGTACATCAATTAGGTCGTCAATAGTTTCGTTGGTGAATTCTGTTTTTGTCCGAAATTATTTCCTTCAGATCACCCCTGGTGATATTGCTCAGAACCCCCCTCCAGATAATATCTTTGGCTTCTCGTTCGGGAGCCGTTGCATTCAATAAACGACGTACCTCATCATTGGTCAGCGTTCTCAAGGCGGTCACATCCACATCGGGCCTCGTGGACGAAACATGGGCGACCAGTTCATCTTTCGCTGTTTCGTCGGTCTCGTATATTTCTTCACTGGCTTTTTCGGCCCCTTTTGTTTTTGTGGTGGCTTTTCGGCCTCCTTTATTTCGTCTTGGTTTTCTGCGGCATTCTTCTGTGCCTCATCTTGGCCAGATTTGCTTTGTGCTTCGTCTATATGTTCTGTGCGCAAGCGTGGTTTAATGGTCCGCATTTTTTGAGGGTGCAAAAGCGGTAGCGATACCACAACATTCCTCTTCTCTTCCTCCTCCCTTGTCTTCTCTTCCTCCTCCCTCTTCTTCCTCTCCTCCTCCACCTTCCCCGTCTTCTCTTCCTCCGCCCTCCTCTTCTTCTCTTCCTCCTCCCTCGTATTCCTCTCTTCCTCCTCCCTCCTCTTCTTCTCATCCTCCTCCCTCCTCTTCTTCTCTTCCTCCTCCCTCTTATTCCTCTCATCCTCCTCCCTCTTCTTCTTCTCTTGCTCCTCCCTCTTCTTCCTCTCTTGCTTCTCCCTCTTCTTCCTCTCTTCCTCCTCCCTCTTCTTCCTCTCTTCCTCCCTCCGTTTTTCTCTCTCTTCCTCCTCCCTCCTCATCCTCCTCTTCTTCTCTTCGTCCTCCCTCTTATTCCTCTCATCCTCCTCCCGCTCCTCCCTTTTCTTCCTCTCTTCCTCCTCCATCTTCTTCCTCTCTTCCTCCCTCCGTTTTTCTCTCTCTTCCTCCTCCCTCCTCATCCTCCTCTTCTTCTCATCCTCCTCCCTCCTCTTCCTCGCATCCTCCTCCCTCTTATTCCTCTCATCCTCCTCCCTCCTCTTCTTCTCATCCTCCTCCCTCTTATTCCTCTCATCATCCTCTTCTTCTCATCATCCTCCCTCTTCTTCTTCTCTTGCTCCTCCCTCTTCTTCCTTTCTTCCTCCTCTCTCTTCTCCCTCTCTTTCTCCTTTGTCTTCTTCCTCTCCTCCGCCTCCCTCTTATTTCTCTCTTCCTCCCTCTTTTCCCTCTCCTCCGCCTCCCTTTTATTTCTCTCTTCCTCCTCTCTCTTTTACATCTCTTCCTCCTCCCCACGGACTCTCAGCCTACGACACTCTTCTTGAGAGATCCGGAGTTTTTCCTCCAGGTTGTTAATTTTAACGGTCGCCTCCCTAAGTGCTGCTTCGGCTCGCAGCCAATTCGTCTTCACCTCACTAAGTTCCAACTCTTGTAGCAGTGGGTCACATGGAATGCTGCATTCACTGAGTTGTGCTCTTGGTAGAGTGGATGTTGAAGGTGTTTCCTTCGAGGCAACCTTTGCTGCGGGAGTTGCTTCTGCAGTAGGAAATTGATCCTCTGACAACAGTGAATGCTCCCGTGCACTGAGTTTTGGGGTGCCATTCAACTCAAATTGACCCGAGTAAATCCGGGACAAGTTGATGCCTCGATCTTCCCATTTTCTAAGGATTTGGCGTCTGCTAAACATTTCCGTCCAACACTTGAACCGTGGAAATGCTGACCGGGGATCCCCCAATTTGAATTTCTCGCAAAGCCACACCTGAAAACAGGAATGAGTTAAAAACCAGAAACATAACTTCCCCATGACAGACACAACTCTTATTCCGGACAGACGCAACACTATTCCGGACAGACACAACTCTTATTCCGGACAGACGCAACACTATTCCGGACAGACACAACTCTTATTCTGGACAGACGCAACTCTTATTCCGGACAGACGCAACACTATTCCGGACAGACAAAATACTTATTCCGGACATAAACCAACTCTTATTCCGGACAGACAAAATACTTATTCCGGACATAAACCAACTCTTATTCCGGACAGACGCAACACTATTCCGGACAGACAAAATACTTATTCCGGACAGACGCAACTCTTATTCCGGACAGACACAACACTATTCCGGACAGACAAACTCAATACGTATTCCGGACAGACGCAACACTATTCCGGACAGACAAACTCTTATTCCGGACAGACAAAACTTTTATTCCGGACCGACAAATTACTTATTCCGGACAGATGCAACTCTTATTCCGGACAGACGCAACACTATTCCGGACAGACAAACTCAATACGTATTCCGGACAGACGTAACATTATTCCGGACAGACAAACTCTTATTCCGGACAGACAAAACTCTTATTCCGGACAGACAAAATATTTATTCCGGACAGACACAATACATATTCCGGACATACAAGATACTATTCCGGACAGACAAAATACGTATTCCGGACATACGTAATACTTTTCCCGGATAACCTCAAGACACTTATTCCAGACAGAGACAACACTATTCCGGACAGACACAAGACTTATCCCGGACAGACAAAACACTTATTCCGGACATAAACCAACACTACTCCGGACTGACACAACACTCATTCCGGACCAAGATGCTTACTTGTAATACGGCAACGCAACCATACACGTAGCCCTGCTTCATAGAGAAGTTCGCTGACAATCTCCTCCTCGAGAGGTCCCGTTGGGCTTCCTCCAGGCCTTCAACGAAGAAAGTGTGAACCGCATTTGCCCACGCATATCTCTTCAGGCGCTTGAGGTTCTTAAGGTGCTTCGTGTACCACGCTTTACTTCGCAGTGATCCATCGAAGAACAAAAAATGATTGAAAATCATAGAAATAAGGAGTCGGACGTGCTCCTCCTCCTCGCCCATCTTGCTCGTGCGGTAAGATGACCCAGTAGTTGGGTGTTGTCGAGGTTCACCCCGTCACGTTTCTCTACGTACATGGCTTCCATATCCACTCTCTGCCCATGTGTTCTTAGTCCAAGTAGAAGGGCGACGTCTTCTACCGTAAATGGGACCACCCCACTGGCTATTCTCAGACCGACTTCATTGGCGTCGAAGTGTTCGACGAACCAACCCAGTATCTCGTTGTCAGTTGTGACGTGAGGAAAGGAGAGGAAGTGACCGAAAGGCGTCCGTTGGAAGACATTTTTCTCCTCCTCCTTCATCCGGTCGAACTGCTTGTGAAGGGCCGTGAAACCGCACTTGGTTTCGCGGAAGTAGTACGTGCTTCCCTTAAAACACCAAAAAAAAATGTTAGAGACCAATAATGAACCTTAAAATGAACCAGAAAGAACGTGGTTGACACAACACCTGCGCGGCTACAATTTCAGGAGCGATGGAGGTTTCAGGTAGAGAAGGATCCATTTTCGCCTGGTTATAATTTTCGTTCGACTAAAACAAGAATGAAGGTTTTGGATGAGCGTATGGAAAGGAACTCCGGGTGAAATGGGGAATGGAAAAGGAGAAGACTTGGGAGGAAAGTTACTCGAATGCTGTACCGTCGCTAATGATGTACGTGAAGTTTAACCGTCTAATCGTGATTTCGGGAAATGAACCGTCACACCCAATAATTCGTAATTTACTTTTCCCCGCGCAGAAGTTTTGACTGACTAGACGCTGAACTGGCAGCTGACTTGTCCGTCCACGTAGGAAGCGTCACGGACGCGCGCGTCCGTGTATAACTACTCTTTCTAAAATGATGAATTATCACCGTCAAGTCAACAATAGAAATTGCGTTGACTTAAAGTCCACAACCCAGTCAACTGTCGCAATCTGGAACTCCAAATTCTTGATTTGTATTGGTTTTAAAGTTGAAGTATAATAATTCAATTATTGAACTTCAAGATTTTCGACACAATATACACACTAATCGCCCCATAAGTTACTCCATTGAATTCTTCTTGTGCCAATATTAAATCTACTCATAATCAATTCACCCAAAATCAACTGATTAGTTCAATAGGTAGATTCTTAATTTTTTTTAAAATTAACTTACACCAAAAGTCAATTGTAGTTGCATGATGTGATTTAATCATAATAGATCTTTAACAAGTTTAAAAACATGTTAAAACTCAGCCAACAAGTCAACAAGTCCCCGACTCCACCCCACAACCGAAGACTTCCAAAGTCGTCCCCCAAATCCCAACCGTCCAATCCCATCCCATCCTCCAATCCCAACCGTCAAATCCCCTTCAAATCCCCTTCCCCCTCCTCCTCCTCCACCCCTCTCACCACCACTCTCCGATGCCTCCTCCTCCTCCTCCTCCTCCCACCGCCCTCGCCTTCCTCCTCCTCCTCGCCCTCTCCTCCTCCGCCCCTTCCGAGGCCGGGAAGGGTCGGGGTGGAGGAGTCGGGAGGAGTCGGGGACTCCTCAGAAGTGGGTATTTTACCAGTTTGTCCCTAGAAAGTTCGAGTTATTACGAGTCGAATTCAAATGGCGGTGGAGGAAATTCAGGTATTTATGGTGGCGAATTATCTAAGTCGAGTTCGAGTTTTTTCGTAGAGAATCCAAGTATCGATGGTTCTATTCCGGTTTTGCCCTCGAGGAGGAGGGTTATACTCGAAAAAACCTCGAATTCGACCGGTAAAGGAGACCACCACCACCACCAGAACAAGGCGAAGAAAATTGTGTTTATGATACTCGGATTGTTGGTCGGAGCCGTGGCCGGATTCGTGTCCGGATTGGTCATGAGTGTGTTTTTCAGATTGATGATTGATTGCGTGACCGGACGGTTTCGGACCCCAAAGGGTCCAGTTGTCTTCAGCTCGGTTATTAAGAAGGAGGATTTAGCTTTTCTGGTGAAGGACGACGGCTTGGCGGGTATGGTGGTGATCGGTCGCGGTGGCTGTGGTGAGGTCTATAGGGCTGTGTTGCCAGGGAACCCTGAAAAGGTCATCGCTATCAAGAAGATCAAGAAATTTCATGCCTCCGACAACGCCACCGAGCTGAGTCAGGAAGAGAGCAAGATACTTGAGAGAGGTACAATTGATATGATACAAATAGAATGTTTCATGAATTCCAAGTCGTAGCATTAGCATTACCAACTGCAATATTGTCTAGTTGTAAGCTGCAACTCATTAAGTTCGATACGAAGTTAAATAAGTAGAATGTAAATCACACATAAAAGGAATTTCTACAATAATTGCAAAACTACCTGACGTTGTTCGACGAAAAAAAGTTAAAGGAACTACTGGTATGATAGGAGGTAAGTTCTGTCACTTGGTTCTATTCATTTCATTCATCAATAGATAACATTAATGGTTACAAAACACACACATATACCCGTTGATTGGTGTGGTGAAGATTCAAAGCAAAATATACACAGTTCGTAATCGACATTAACCATAAAAGAATTTCAAGCTAAAAGGCAAGTTCATGTTTAAGATGTTTGAATAACTAATGTAGGAAGTAGTTTGCAGACTTAAGAATTGAATATAAAGGAAAGTCTGGAAGGTATTCCTACTTGGGCACTTGGAACCGAGAAGAAGAAGAAGAAGAAGTGGACGTTTTATGTCCATTGGAAAGTAGTCTCATTTCCTTTCATTCTTTTAGCTTCTTAAGTGTGAAACCTCCTTCTTTGCCCAACATAATTAACAGCGAAAATTGTAAATGTCAAGCGAATTTAAGTTCATACATTTATCATCGCACTTAGTGACATTTTATAGATTTACACTTTTTAGAGAGTTTAAATTTAGTCATTGTTAGCATTTGGATATTTAGTTACATTTGCATTTCCAGGTATACGACAACTTCAGTCCGAGATCCGAACTGTAGGCAAAATCCGACACCGGAACCTCATCCCTCTGTTGGGGCATGTTGCTCAAAAGGATTGCCATTTCTTGATCTACGAGTTCATGAAAAAAGGATCCCTCCAAGATGCCCTCCGAAAGTCATCCGAAGGGACCGAGGACCTCCCATGGCCTACACGTCTCAAAATCGCACAGGGCATTGCTGCCGGGCTCGAGTACCTCCACATACAACACATCCACAGAATCATCCACCGAGACCTCAAGCCTGCCAATATCCTTCTAGACGATGACCTCGAGGCTAGAATAACAGATTTTGGGCTTGCAAAGGCAATGCCAGACGCGAACACCCACATGACGACCTCTCATGTGGCTGGAACCGTGGGCTACATTGCACCAGAGTACCACCAAGTGCTCAAGTTTACAGAGAAGTGCGATATTTATAGCTTCGGAGTCATACTAGCAGTGTTGGTGACAGGAAAAATGCCATCGGATGAGTACTTCCTCAGCACCGAGGAGATGAGTATGGTTAAGTGGCTGAGGAACATAATGAGGGATAAAGAGGAGGGTGAAATGGCGTCGGAAGTGTTCGATGTGACACTTAAAGGGCAAGGGTTCGACGAGGAGATGATTCTGGTGCTGAAGATCGCTTGCTTCTGCACCTCAGATGACCCCAAGGAGAGGCCTAATAGCAAGGATGTGAGATGCATGCTCAACCAGGTCAAGCACCGGTACCAGTAATTCTGGTAGGCAATAAGACCTTAGTTCTTACCAGAAGTCTCTAAGTTTAATATTCTATTGAACAAGTCAAATAATAGTTGTTGTAAGCATATATATTCTGTTATTTGTAGTTATGGGCATGTATTATATTATATATAAGTGAAGTGATAGCAAACAAGTGTACTGTTTAAGAAATAAGAATTGAACATTGTGATCTTATGTTTCCAGGTAAAATTTGGAAGGGACAAAATATGATTTATGCCTCTCTAAGTTGGGTTGTATACTTGTGACAGCTTCAGTCACTCAGACGAAGGACCATAGACATTAGAAGCTGTATTCGTTCGTAAAAGGATACTAATTTCTAATCTGCTAAAGGGCAAGTGAAATTCTACATGCAAAAAATACACTTTCGTAACCCTCGTAAAACGGGAGCCTTCAAACTTCCTTTATTTGATCTAAGTCGGGACAAAGAAAAGTTCACATTTATATCATCGTAAATAACATTTTGATTCATATAAGGTCGTGATTCGTGAATGATTGATCACATTCACTAGCATTTTACACCACTGGAATTATTAAATTAATTAGTCTGTATGGACAATGGAAGTTTGTAGTTTCACTATTCGTCCTCTTTAAATGGGACTTTTTTTGCTTCGACAACTTTAAATAAGGATGGTAGTTCGCGATTCTCAGGAAGATTTGCAGATCTCAAAGACAATCATCGTCGTCGTCGAAACAAATTACGCAAAACATACAGTGGACAGAAGAGAAAAAAAGCTATCAATGAATAAAGGATGTCATGGAAAAGGTTAGACAATATTTTCAACACAAAAACGATCATCCATTTCAAACTATATGCGAGACAAACTCAGCAAACAATTTCATTGAAGAAGACTGAGGAACAAGTTTCAATACGACGAATCTCAAGAATACCTCAAAAGTCCAATAGCAATTGAGGCAGAATCCTCTCCAAGTGAGTGGGCTCAATTTTGGTATTGCCTTCTGCATCTGCAATTGCAGCTGCGTGCTGCACAGCCTCTACAAAGATGCCCAAAAAAGATCATATCTTAAAATTACAAATTTTAGAAATATGAAAAGGATCACTTAGTTCTGAGAAGAAAACATCACAGAATTGCATCGTCGTGTTCACACCTGCGACGAACATATGAAGAAGTTCACAGCTGACCTTCAGGGCATTTGAGTTAACTGCAGAAATTAGTGAGCATATGAAGAAAAAAATACGGAATCAAGATATAGATCAAGTCATCAAATGGGTTTGTTTAACTTATTTTTACTAGGATGACTGTAGAGACATTGAATGGAAATATACTAACAGTAAATAAAGAAAGGACAAATATTTGTGTCTTGTGCTCTAGACAGCAGTGATAAGTCTAAAAAAGAACTACCTAAATTAACTGTAACAGCATGATTGTCCCTAAAAAATATAATTTTTGCATTAGAATTGTTGCACTATAGGTGCTGTATTTGGAGAGAAAAATAACCTGAAGTTTTGCGATTTTTCTTTGAAGTACTAGCTTCTGCCTGCTAGAGCACATGAAACAGTCAAATCAAACCAAGTCTAAAGCATTTTAACCAGTGGAATGTATTTCATTTCTTCATTAGTATTTCCAATCGAAGAGAAAGTCGAGATTATGTTTTCTCTGTTTACTTATTAAAAGATAACCATCATCATCAACAACAACAAAGTCTTTAATCCCAAACATTAAAAGAGAACCATCAAAAAACCAAAATAAATATACACTTGTACCAGAGAAATCAACTTGAATTTAGTCTGAAATGCATCCAGAGAGTTGTTTCCCAAAACAAAGTTCCTTAGAATGCAATTCTTAGCGCCAGTCCTGTGATTATAATTTGCTATGAAACATTAAAACAGCTTGAACCACAAGCACAAATTTAAGACTTGAACGTAATTTTCTGGCAACAAGTAAATCAACAACATTTAACTCACTTGAAAACCGACTCTCAACATTCAACAACATTTAATTTAGATAAGGCACCTTCAGTCAGATCTTGAAAACCGACTCTCATAAAAACCATCCAAATTTAAGCTTCACCTCTCTTAACAATATGACTTCTACGAACTAAAGTTCAAAAATATAATTTGATGTCCTTCAAACTAACCACATCCTGACCCTAGAGGCTATAGGCTAAGTTTGACACACTACAGTTTCTCAAGCTCCTTTGTGTATAGACCTTATACCACGTAAGGCAAAAGTAAAACAAAAAGAAGCCATTTTTCAGGGTGTAACTGTTCTAACAGAAAACTATCCACAAGAGGAATACTAAAAAAATCATGCTTAATTAAGTTATGAGTGTGTAAAATGTCCCGTTTTCGCTTACGAAATAATATGCTTCTTCTAATCTAACGTAAAATAACTATACAAACAAACATTGACAAAAATAAAAACAAAACAAAATATTAAAATGCTAATCTGTTTCCTCGAACTAGATCTTCCAACTTAAATTCACTATGATCAAAGTCCTTCTAACTAAAAAATACTACAATATCCTAATAAATCAAAATCATCAATTTAATACCTCTAACCATTGAAAATTGGATTTGGACCTACATCTCATTGTTCTCGTCAATTATTTCCATATGGGGCCTAAGACTTATTAGGCAAAAATGGGAGGAAAGCATGACGAAAAGAGTAACATTTACCCACCAACGAATGATGAATTCGGGATTGTGATTGGAAAACTAAAATAAATGATTGAAAAACAAATTAGAGCACTATACAAAAATGAGGCAAGGGTACGACAAGTAGTAGAAAACTAAAAGACTTACTGTAATAGTCCACACTATTTTAAAGTCTAAATGTTGATCTATTAAGGATGATTTTGATAACCTAAAGAATTTAGGTGCTTGGGTGCAATTCTTCCACTCCCTTGTTTGTTGCTAACACATCAGTGGAGTGGTGTGTGGCTTTTGGATGCGTTGGTAGTGGAGTTGGCTATGTAAAGAGATGAAGTGAGTTGAGAGAAGATGAAATTTTGAGAAGAAGATTGAGAAGAAAAAGATGGAGATTTTGAGATAAATACTGATTCGTTATTTTTCAGTTTCATGTTATGTCTGTCTCTCTTGATATTCGTAGTTGCATGCATGCTGAGTATCGATATTGAATTTATTGATATGCATATAATTACATGGTGGTGTTTCGGCCGACATGTCATGTTTGTATGTTTCTGACTGAGACACTTAGGAAATAACTACCTAGCGGGCAGTGTGAAACCATCCGAGAGAGAAAATAATTACTTGTTTTAGTGTGGAGCTACAAAATGTACGTCTGACTGATTAATAGATTCAGAAAAAAACACAGGATACTGTCAAATCCGAATGGGGATTCCATATTGTCATGCAAGCATGTTATTGGTGTTGTCTCCAGATTGTGCTTATTAACTGAACGTCTTATTATGTATTTTTTGCATTATTATGATTCTGGTTAATTGACAGTTGGTACTTGCAAGATGTCGAACTCACAAATTATTGATTATATTTTTCAGATTATCTATGAATCTATGAGATTGATTAAATATCAAAGTGTGCAACAGTTCAGATCGTGGATCGTATCAACGCATCGGATTCAGACGAGTATGCACTTGTCCGAGTTCGATGAGTTACCCTTACTTAACTCCAAATAAATAAAAAATGTACTTCAAGGCTCATGTGATTACTGATTACATTAGCTTTTAATTAATAAAATCTTTGAATCTTTCAAAATAAGTCCAATACAATTTCAAAAAGCTCGAGATACAAAATCGACGAACTTCATTGTAATCGCCATCATGATTAAGAAGCACAGACAAGAGATTTAATTACCTTTTTAGTATTTTCAACTTAAAACCAACTTCACAACCATCACCACACATCAACAACAACAACAACAACAACCCCAAAATGGCACTAAAAACGGGGGAAAAAAGACATGAATTTTACCCCCAAAAAGCAAAACCCGACCAAATCACATCGGGAATTCAAACTACCTCGAAGTTGGCGTCTTCGTTGTCGTCGGCGCGTCTCCTGCTCCAGACGCGGTCGAAGATGGCGCGAACCACCTCCTGAGAGGCAGAGCGAAGGCGTCGTCGGTATGTGAAAAAGGAGAAGACGAGGGAACGGAAGAGGAGAGGATTTTACCGGATCGAAGGCCGGCGAGGGCTCCATTTCGGGATTCCGGCAGGAATTTGGGGAACCAATTCGGGTACGATGTTAACTGATCGAGATTAACTTACGTTATTTATCAAATATAAAAAATATTAATTAGAAATTGAGTAATTGAAAAATTCGAATTTATCTTCAAAAAATTTCAAATTTAAACGGTTCGTTTACTAAATTAAGTCGAAATATTTTTTTATTTTTCATCGAGACTTTTTAATTTTAAATCAAATCAAAATTAAACATTTTTCAAGTAGAATTTTAAGCTCGAGTTAAAATTGTTTAAGTTAATAAGAGATTTTTAATTTGAAATTTTGTAATTGTGTTTTTTACTTGAAGACCGTTTGCGTAAGAAATCGGAAGAAAATAGATTCTACTGTCAGTGGGAAAAGAAAGGAAAATATAAACCAATGGATTATAATTTTCTTTTAACTAAAGTTTTGTTATTTGTCCATACTGTTGAAATAAATTTTCAAAATAATCAAAAAAAATAAAGAAATTGTAAAAATATGCACTTCAGAAACTTATTTGGCAAAATATGCACATTGAAAAACGGCACCTGAAATCCCGTTTTTATTAAGTAAAAACGGTATCACCAATGCCAATTGTTAACCAAGTGAAAAACGGCACTACTAGTGCCGTTTTTCACCCCAGGTAAAAACGGTACTCGCAGTGCCGTTTTTATCCTAGAGAAAACGGCCCGTTATTTTACTTACTTAAAAAACGGCACCTATAGTGTCGTTTTTATGCTATATAAAAACGGCATCCGAGATGTCGTTTTTATCTAGGGTTTAAGTGGCCTGGACAGCCACCATCTTCATTCTTTCACTTCCAAAATTTCCCCCACTCCCCATTAAGTCTCTCTCTCCGACGACCAACAGTGTTGATGTTAGGTTCTTATTTTTTATTTGGGTTTTTTTTATTTTGACATGAAATACAATGCATGTATAGTTAATGTATTTGTTTTTATGTTTATGTATGTATGAAATGTAGATTTTCTACACTCGAAGTAATGAGCTCCGGTACCGGATTGGTTTTGGTTTTTTTCGATGGAATTCTTACATTCGTAGATGAGGTACCAGAATATGAAGGTGGTAACAGACGAATGCTTAATGTTAACACACAAATGCGATATGATGATCTCTGTGAATCAGTTTGTCAAGTTTGTGGTTTCCAAGAAGGAGAGTTTGATCTAAAGTTAACATGCAAATGGCCACCGTATGAAAAGTATACATATGCTCAAGTTTTTGATGATCAGAGCACGGCTACAATGCTATCTCTATTTAACTACATGAATACGGTTGTATTATTTGTTGAGAAACAACCCAAGCCCTATACTACCGTCCAACACAGTCAGTTGAATGAGGATTATCAACAAATGACACAAACATATAGCCAATATGAAGCAGGTCCTTCTTCGGCAGTTCCTCAGTCATATTTTGGATCGTATGAGCACACACCAATGAATATTGGTAATTATGAAGCAGACGTAGTTCAATCACATTCTCAAGGAAGACAGGTTGAAGATGCAGATAGTGATGAGACAGATGATGATGAGGCAGATGGTCAGATGGATGGTGATGAGATAGACATTGTTGATGTAGATTCAACCCCACTCCCGGAGCTGCAGAACATGTTTCATCATATGGCAGACGTTGTGAATCGAGAACCTGATAGCTACGTACATGAAGCCATCGTTAGTAATGAATTGTCACCATTACCCGTACTACCAGATTTGAGGCATTTGCCAGACATAGAGCCTGACGAGAACTGGATTGAAGATTCAGTGATTGGAAATGTCGATGGCCGTATTGCTGCATACACTGAATACGATAACTTGGAAGATGGACGAAGTTATTGGTTGCATAGGATTTTTTCAACAAAAAAAGATTTGCTGCATCAGTTGAAGGAATGGCATTTGCGAAAAAGTGTCTAATTCAAAGTGTTAACGTCTGGACCAAAAAGATTTTCAGCTGGTTGTTTGAAAAAAGAGTGTGAATGGAAGATACATGCCTCTTACAGTCAGAGCAAAGAATGTTTTCAAGTTAAGAAGTACAAGTCTGAACACACCTGTAGTAACGAGGGACTTTTGCATGACCACGTGCAATGTGACGCCGGTTTAATTTCTAACATGATTCTTGCCACCATTCGAACAAACATAACCATTACTCCTGCAGAAATTCAAGCTTTAGTGAAGACTCATTACTTCATAGATATCAAGTATGACAAAGCTTGGTACGCCCGCAAGAAAGCACTGGAAAAAGTATACGGAGTTGATGAGGCTTCTTATCGTAACTTAAGACGTTTTATGTCTAATATTTGCACCACCAATCCTGGCACCGTGGTCGAGATTCAGACACAGAGGATAAGTCACAACATTGAACAGTTTCAAAGAATTTTTTGGTCATTCGCAGCCTCCATTGAAGGTTTTCAGTACTGTAGACCTGTGTTGAGCATTGATGGGACTCATTTGTTTGGGAAGTTTGAGGGGACTCTTTTAATTGCTATGGGTACAGACGCCAACTCTGGTTTGTTTCCTTTGGCGTTTGCTGTTGTTGAAAAAGAATCGGGCAGCTCATGGCAGTGGTTCTTAAGTATTTTGGCCAGTAGAGTATGCACACGAGATAGATTGTGTATTATTAGTGATCGGTTTCCGGGTCTTACAAATATTGTGAAGAATTTTTTCCCCCCTGAGCGAGGTCATGTTCACAGGTTCTGTCTGAGACATATGAGTGCAAATATGTCAAGAAATGCTCGGTGCAGGAATGTCGAATTGCAAAATAAATTTTGGCATGCCGGTGTCGCTCCTGATAGAAAAACATTTGAAGAGCATATGAAGGATATCGAGATTAATTACCCTCATGGTTTCAAATGGATTAAAGAACAAGAAGACGTTTTGTATTGGGCATTAAGTCATGATTTTGGACGCCGTTTCGGGATAATGACCACAAACTTGTCAGAAAGCTTCAACAATGTGTTAAAGCGTGTACGTGGCTTACCACTTTGTCCTCTCATCATGATGACTTATCTGCGTCTGAATAAATATTTTGTCAGTAGAAGAGATGAAGGGGAGAATATGATATTGGCATATCCTAAAAAGATCAACGATGAAATCACAAACCAACGGCAGATGGCTACTCAGCTTTGTGTCCTAGACATAGTCATAACCTCTTTAGTGTCGAAAGCAACCAGTCTCGTAGCTTTCAGGTTACTCTGACGGAGTCAGGTCCAACATGCTCCTGCGGGTACATAGATGCACACCACATTCCTTGCTCACATGTGTTGGCCGTATGCAGCAACCGCCACGCGAACATTCATACTTCGCGAATCGTCTCAGAATACCTAACAACTCAAGCTTACAGGAAAGCATATGCACCTATTTTCTTTCCAATACTAGATGAAAAGTTTTGGATAGAAGAAGGACATATAGCTTTAATAGCACCTTCTATGGTAAGACGAAGTGAGCGACCGAAAACAAAAAGAATCAGAAACAACATGGATGAACAAAGTGGACGAGTAATACGATGTGGGCGTTGTCGCAAGTTAGGTCACAACAAGAAAACATGTAAAGAGACAATTTAGTATGTTAATTTTGTGTTATTTATTTTAGCATTAATTTCCCTTGTACCCCATGTAGGGGAAACAATATGTAATGTTAATCATCGCTACAATATGTTTTCATAATACTGGTTTGTTGTGAATCTCAGGTTAAAAATTAATTTTGTGTTGTGAATTTCAGGTCGAAAACAATAAAAACGAAAGCAAATGCCCTGGATTTCTGTCTGCTTGAAAAACGGCACTACAAGTGCCGTTTTTTCTTTAATAAAAACGGCACTAGTAGTGCCGTTTTTCAAGCAGACAGAAAACAGGAAAAATCTGTTTTCTGTCTGCCCATTCTCTTGGATTTTAAATCCAAGTCTTGTACACCTAAGGGGGAAAATCAAAACGAAGAAATAAATAATTTCAAACAACTAAACCGTCAAATAAACTTGTTCATAATACATGAAATATTTTTTAACAAATGAAATTGTTATTAACCAAAATGTAGTTTAACGAAAATGTAATGACAACTAAGGTGGAGAAAAAACTTTAGTATGAATTTTATTTCGTCCACCTCGTCGAGGGGCCTTCGAAGGGCGACGACGGTACACTTGAGTTATCACACCAGCATCGTCTTCACCAACCCCACCTCTTTCGACTTCAACACATTGAAATCCTGAACCCTCGCCTACGTGAAATGAAGAACCCTCGCCTTGAAAGAACGTAGTACCGCGTGATTCTTGAGTCAGAATCCCTCCATCGTTGGCAGACACTCCGGTGAAAATGAAATTGTCCTCCTCGTCAAGCGACACACCAATTTCTGGGAGATTTTCTTCAGAAACTGTACGATGTGGTTGATGGCAAACATCTTCATCTTCTGACAGTTTCAATGACGGATCTACACTCTTAAAGCACGCCATCATTTCCTTGATCTTTTTCTTTAATTTCGCCGTTAATGACTGAGTGGGCCTATGTGAAGCATGCATCCCTTCAAGATGATGAATATCTTCATGTAAACTGTGTAACCCATGAAGCTGCCATAAAAACACATTTACGATTACAAAATGCAAATTAAAACCTTAATCAAAAATATCATTTTCTGATCATTTCTTACCAAGTATCGATCTCTAGCAGCTGGAGGCCTATAATTCGGTAATTCAGCATCGTCAACTCTTCGGGTCAACCATCGAATCGTAATCTGCCAGTACCACTCCATGTAAATTCGTCTACAAGCAGCAAAATCTTCTGAGAGTGATGGTGCCTCGAACTGCACAAAATCTCGTCGACGTGACCAGGCTTGAATGTATAATTGTTGCTCTTGCAACCAGTTTACTCTTGGTTTCCCCTGAGCCTTCTTCATCTTGCACATCTCCATTAATTCTGGAATATGTTGCCGCAATCCAAACTGACGCATCACCCTGTCTGGCACGTGCATTGCGGCAACTCCGAAACAAACCATCCATGTTCTGCTCATCCAAACCTCATGTCCTTGGCGGCAATCAACAGGTAACGCCATCAGATCTACTTCTTCGTATGGGTTCCAACAAACTTGACTTTCATCTTGAACGTCAAACTCATTTCTGTAAAATTCAATCTGAGCCGTCTTCACATTGTTCGCCCACGACCTAGGAGTCCGCCAACGTGAACCTAAAGGACACAATGGAAGTTGCACACCGGGAATTGTAGATGGTCGTCCGACATGAAGATGTTCCCAACACCATATCTGTAACAATGTAAGGAAACCAGCTAATTGTTTCCCTTTTTTCAGACATGTCTGATCCAAATATTGATACAAAACAGCTAAGGATGCAACTCCCCAACTGTAGTTTCCACATTCAAATATGTTTTCCAGCAACAATAAATATCTCAGGTGGACTTTGTTTCCACTCTTATCGCCCACTATCCCGGATCCCAACTGAAACAAAATGTACGCTCTCGTGTGCTGCATAACCTGCTCATCTGCTGCATCTTGCTCAACAACCTGAAAATTTTGCTGCAACCACTGCAATGACACGTATCCACCTTTCACTGCAGTTCTCGCTTCTTCTTCTTCAACACCCAACAGATTCATGCAAACCAGAGTCCAATCGTGATCTAATGTTGCACACACTGCCAAACCGTCAACACGAAGACCACTAAGCATAGCTACGTCTTGTAGCGTGATGGTCATCTCCCCGTGTCTAAAATGGAAGGTGTGTGTCTCAGGCCTCCACCTCTCCACAACAGCACGAATCAGATTCCAATCCAGTTGCAGTCGTTGCAATCGAGACACAGTGCCAAATCCCGCAATCTCTAACAAATCCCACATCCTTTCATCTTGCACATTCCACGTGTTGAACTGAGTGGCGTGCTCGACGCATTTAATATCCGTCAAAGGCTCCTGGATATTAAATTAAATTATTTTACGTCAAATAAAAACTAATACCGATACATAAAAATTATAATTTAAAAATCATAACACTTACATTTTCCAGAATCGAAGATGATCTATGATCTTTCTGTAGTACTAACACTGAAGGGTCAACAGGACCGTGACAATCATGTGAAGTGGACATTTGGGAAACTGAAAAACATAATTAACAAAAAATAATATTACATATTATTCAGTTCAAATAATATAATCTAAACAAATTCAATACATTATGCACAATAAATCTAATTTCAACAACTACAACATTGATTATTCAATTTAATTGGTTTAACACAAATCCAAACAATGTAAATTTATTAAATTTGGACTTTTGAGATTAATTGATCTATTAATCAAATCATCAAATCCGCACAAGATTATTAATCATAACAATATCACATAATCCACACAAGATTAATTAAACAAAGTTTGGTAAACTCATCAACCAAATATCAATCAATCGAATCCATTTCAAATCAAACAATCCACACACATCCTAACCAAACCAATCAAATGTACATAAATACAAACTAATAAGGCAAAATATTAACAAAAATTGATGTAAAAATACCTGAAATCGCAGGACAGAGGGAGAGGAAGAAACACCAAAATTTTTGGGAAGATTGGAGAAAAGGGGGCCTTGGTGCCGTTTTTAAGCCTAGGCTAAAAACGGCATCTCGGATGCCGTTTTTATATAGGGTAAAAACGGCACCCGTAGTGCCGTTTTCTAACCAGGTAAAAAACGGCACTACTGGTATCGTTTTTACCTGGGGTGAAAAACGGCACTAGTAGTGCCGTTTTTCACTTGGTTAAAAATCGGCATTGGTGATACCGTTTTTACTTAATAAAAACGGGATTTCAGGTGCCGTTTTTCAATGTGCATATTTTGCCAAATAAGTTTCTGAAGTGCATATTTTTACAATTTCTTTATTTTTTTTTTGATTATTTTGAAAAAATTTCCGTTGAAGTATGTTAGAATACTACCGTATAAAAGCCCCAAATCCCTCACATTCACCACAACCCCCACCAAAAAATGGCATTTTTTATCCTCCAAAAACTCCTAAAAAACACCCTCCAATCCCCATACCTTCTCCGCCTCCCCTCCACCACCCCAAACCCTAACCCTAACTTCCCCTTCCACCTCCGCCGCCCCGTCCCAACCTCCGGCGACCCGACCGTCTTCTCCCTCCTCGGCATTGGCCTCCCCAGCCTCCCCCACCTCCTCGAGGACGACACCCGGATTTGGGCCGACAGCGTGAAGAGGAAGAGGAAGGTGAAGATGAACAAGCACAAGTACAAGAAGAGACGGAAGCTGCTCCGGAGGAAGAGTTAGGGCGGGCGGGTGGGTTCGGTGAGTCGATCCGGTGAGATTTGGTGGATTTTTGGGGCTTTTGTTGTTATTTGGAGGATTTTTTTGGTGGAAGTTTTAATTTTTTTTACCGATTCTGTTTGAACTTTGGGTGAATAAAAATTGTATAACGTTTAGAGTTATTTTTGTTGTTTAGGGTTTTGGGTTCTGTGATTTGGAGCGGTAAATTTGATAAAGGTGTCGCTTTTTTGGTGATTAATGGTGAATGGTGGTTTAAGCAAGGTATTGGAGGAATAATTAGAGCGGGTTCGGTGAGTAGATCCACTGACGTTTGGTGGGTTTTTTTGTTTGTTTGTTTGTTTGAGCTGTTGTGTTTTGGATTGGTGGATTCAGTAAACGTGTCGCCTTTTTGGGTTTTAGTAGATAATGTAGGTTTACGCAAGGAAATGGAGGATTTATTGGTGAAAGTTTTCGGTTTTGCAATTGATGCTGTTTAAATTTTAGCTAATGAAATAGTAGCCTGTTCAGGAGGAAGGCTTTGGCTGGGTTTGGTGACTGGGTCTGGTGCGGTCAGATTAGGTGGATTCTGGGTTTTTCTTTAGATGTTTTGTTGTTTGTGAGTTTTTGGTTAGGAATTTAGGATTGGTAAATTTGGTAAAGGTTCTGCGTTTCAATGTTTGATGCTGAATGGTGGTTTAAGCAGGGAATTGGAGGTTTGTTTGGTGGAAGTTTGATATTTGTTGCTGATTCTGTTTGAGCTTTAGCTGAAGAAATGATTGTATTCTGTTTAGAGTTATTTTTGTTGTTTTAAGCTTTAGGGAATGAGGTTTTGGGTTGAGAATGAGGTGTGTGTTATGTGATTTGGATCAATAAGTTTGGTAAAGGTGTCACCTTTTTTAGGTTTTACTACGTAATGGTGGTTTAATTGAGGAGTTGTAGGATTTTCTTTGCAACTTTTATCGTTTGCAAATGATTCTCTGTTTACTCTTCAGCTGAAGCAACGATAATTTTCTTACGAGGGAGACTTAGGCTGAATTTGCTGAGTGGATCTGGTTAGATTTGGTGGGGTTTTTTTATTGGGAATTTGATGGGTTGTGGATTTAGTTTGAGCTATTTTGTTGTTTGTGGGTTTTGGATTGAGAATAGGATGTGGGTTCCATGATTGGGATTGGTGACATCGATAAAGGTGTCTCCTTTTTAGTGCGTAATGGTGGTTTAAGCAAGGAACTGGAGGATGTTTTTGGTGAAAGTTTGATGTATGTTAGTGGTTGTCTGAACTTTAGCTGAAGAAATAATTGTGTTCTGTTTGGAATTATTCTTGTTGTTTGTAGCTTTTGTAGTGAAGGTTTGGGTTGAGAATGAGGTGTTGGTTTTAATTTGGATCGGTGAAATTGAGAAAGGCATCTCCTTTTAGCACGTAATAAAATGGTGGATAAAGAAAGAATCGATGGAAAATGTTAATGCTACTTTTTGTTTTTTAGTGATTCTATTTGGAATTGATTGGAAACCAAAAAAAAAGATTAGAGATGATTTTAGGTTGGGTCTGTCACTATATTTTGGTCAATAGTCCGGTTTTTCTTTGAATTTTTTTGTTTCTTGTATATATTGGGTTGAGAATGAGTAATGGATCCTGTAACTTGGATCAGTAAATTTGAGATAGGCATCTCCATTTTACTATGTAATGGTGGTCTACGCAAAGAACTGAAGGAACTTTTCATTCAAGTTTCCTGTTTATTTAGTTATTCCGTTTGAACTTCAGCTGAAGAAATGCTCTTATTCAAGACGAACTCGTGTTGGGTCTATTCTGGTGAAGTGCTTGCAAATGCCTGAGTGGATGTCATTGTGTAGTTGGGAATTTGGTGGGTCTGGATCTGTCAAGATTTGTGGATTCTGGGTTTTCTTCTTTTTCTTCTTGAAGTTATCACCTTTTTCTTTTTGCAACTTTGAGGAAATCATACTCCAATAGGTGGAGGTTTGGGTTGAGAATGATGTGTGGGTTCTGTAGTTTAGATTAGTAGAATTGATAAAGGCGTCCCGTTTTAGTATGTAATGGTGGTTAATAAGCGAGGAGTTGGAGGAATTTTGTCATGCACATTTCCTAACTTGTTAATGATTCTGTTTGAACTTCATTCCTATAGCTGATAAAATTATCGTATTTGAGATGAATCGAGTTGAGTCTATCTCAAAAAAGCTTTGGGGTTGCAAATGCTTGAGTTGATGGCATCGTGCGATTGAGATTTTGGCTATATGGGCCCATTTGATGTTGCCGAATTCTGTTCCTGTGTCGTTTTTAGTGTTATTGCTTATTTTTTGTAGCTTTTAGGAAATTACACTCCATTTGAAATTGACAGTTTTGTCTGTAAAATTTCTGGGTACTGGAATTTCATGGGTTTGTTTGTAATTTTGTAGGTTTTGGATCATTGGTGGAGGTTTGTGCTACTAAAAAAGCGTGGGTTTTGTAGTCTGAATTAGCAAGATTGATAAAAGCATCTCCTTTTAAGACTACTGATGGTTTAAGCAAGAGTTGAAGCTGCTGATACCTGGGTTTCTCATTCAAGTTTTGTGTTTTGTTAATGACTTGATTTTAACTCCAGCTGAAGAAATAATCAAATGCAGGGTGAACTAGAGTTGGGTATTACACTAGTTAGGTAAAAAGTTTGGTTCCAAGTGTTTTGGCGGCTGGCCTTGTGTGGTTGGAATCTTGACCTTGTGAGTCTATTGAAATTGCTGAATTTTTCTCATGCCTGGAACTTCTCGGAGTTAAAAGTTTATCACTTGTTCTTTTTGGTAGCTTTTAGGAAAAAGTATACTCCATTAGGTGGAGCCATGGAGATATATGGTGACAAGAAGGTGTTGGTTTTATAATTTAAATCAGTAAAATTGATGAAAACATCTCCTTTTGAGTTTTGAGACTACTGGTGGTCTAAGACATGGAATTGCAGAAGATTCTTGAGCTTTTATGCAATGTTTCTTTATGCTAATGACTCGATTGTAACTTGAGCTGAAAAAATAATGACATCTGAGAAGAACCAGAGTTGGGTCTATTTCGGTTAGAAGTTGTGTGTTATATATAATAGAGAGGATGGCACATATGCTCAGGCCATCTGTTGTTTGTGCCTATTCGACGATCATCTAAGTTGCATGGTGTTTCCACAAGATGTTAATATCATGTAGGAATTAAAAGCTCTTCATAAACCTATTTTTCAAAGAAAACAAAAATCAAGCATTTTATTGTAACACGATAACAATTTTATATTATTTCTCCTCTCTCGGGTCGTGACGTTTCCTCGTAAGGGGAAAAAAAAATATTTTCGAAACATCATTTTTCTTTTTGGCCCTTCTTAAAGAGTCATGGATGATCCATAAGGACCGTCATCTAACTTGGCTTGATAAACAGTTTTATTACAGTTTAGTTAGAAAACAAAGGAGTTAAGTAAAGTGAAAATTTTAAAAATCCTCAAATCAAATATGTCGAAATTTTAGCTGAACTGCTAAACATCGCCCCAAAATTACTTAAATCGCCCCTTGAAATTACCAAATTGCCCTTCCTCCTATTTTTGCTTATATATCTCACAATTTCACTCTTTTTTCAAAACTTTCTCTTCCTATACCTACTACACAAGATTACGAATGTCTCGGAGGCCAGGGAAGCAGCCAGCAGTTCCCCCGGTGTACCCGTATGAGGTAACATTACGTTATTTATTTGTTTTTAAAAAAAAAAAAAAAAATGCGTCGGCGTCCGAGGGAGACGCCCCCCGCATGGGGCGGGCGTCCGAGGAAGCCGCTCCCCCCATAGGGGGAGCGGCTTCCGAGGACGCCCGACCCATGCGGGGGGCGTCTCCCTCGGACGCCGACCCGAAGCGGGAGACGTCTGCGGAAGACGTCTCCCCGATGGGGGAGACGTCTTCCGAAGACGTCTCCCCGTAGGAGGAGGCGTCTCCGACAGACGCCTCCACCTTGCGGGAGGCGTCTGTCGCAGACGCCTCCTCCTTTTTTGTTTTTTTAATTAATAAATATCATAATTACTTTAATAAATAGTGATAAATCAAAAAAATTAATTTAACAAATTCTTATTAAGTTTAACATTTGTGATATTTAGTTTTAACAAATTTTGATTTAGTTTAACAATTGTTTTAATTTAGTTTAACAAATTTTGATTTAGTTTAACAATTTTGATAATTAAGTTTAATAAATTTTGATTTAGTTTAACAATTTTGATAAATATGATAATTTAGTTTAACAAATTTGTATTTAAAATTTCAATAAATAGTCATCGGGTCACAGTGGAGGGAGAGGCAAGTCGATACCATTACACGCCTTCCGTTCTTTAGAGGATGATTCAGCACCGCGTCATCCACGTAGACGGGGGATATCTGCTTCGGTCAGGAGGGAGAGGGAGGCATTACGTCGTCGTGAGGAGGAGGATGATTCCTTCGATGATGAGCACGTGGATAGTTTTGACGACGAGAGCGACGATGATGGCCCGTATGATGTGCGGCCGGAGGTGGAGAGGCAGGGGGATTATAGCGGAGGACGTGGTCGAGCGGGTACTTCTACTTCCGCCGGATGGATGGTGCGGAAGGGTAGGGGTGGGAGGTTTACGACCGGGGATTCGAGCTCGTGCACTGTTGATCCCCGCGCTCAGAAGAAGAAGAGGGTCCAGGACGATTCTTGGATCGTGAGCAGTATGACGCCTGGTGGTCCTTTAGATGGGAGCGTCATTCCTAGTTTCTGGGGTCACATTGCTAGACGGATCTGGGACGGAGAGGATCGGAAGGTTCTGAAGTGCCAGAATCGGCACAGAGCCTGTACAGCACTACAGGGTTGGCGGTCTACACTGAGTGCTGATATCAGAGAGGAGATTAGTGCCACGCATTTGGGGCACTTACCGTACAACATGTTCCCTTATCTCGACATGCCTTTGATTTCGGCGTTTGTGGAGCGGTGGCAGCCTGACACCAACACTTTCCACATGCCTTTCGGAGAGATGACGATCATGCTTCACGATGTTTTCCAGATCCTGCGACTTCCTGTGGATGGTCGTCTGGTTAGTGCTCAGGGGTCGACGTCTGAGCTGAGGTGTTATGTGGCAGAGTTGCTTGGTGTCACACCTGATGGTCTGGCGAGAGATACAGCTTTATGGAGTGGTGGTGGTGTCGGCATCGACTCCCTTGAGGACCTATGCAGACGGGCACGACCTCCGCGGGCCGATGATACACAGTTGACGGCGTACCTATTCTTGATGCTCGGAGCCGTCTTGTTTGTCGACAAGAGTGGTTGTCGGATCAGACCACGCGATCTACTGGAGGCTAGGGACCCGGAGACCGTTCGTGAGTACTCGTGGGGGTCAGCGACGTTGGCATACCTGTACCGGCAGCTTGGGATAGCTAGCCGTGCGGATTGTTCTGGGATTGCAGGTTGTCTTACGCTGCTGCAGGCGTGGATATACGAGTACTTTCCTGCATTCCGCCCGCATCGTGAGCGGAAGATTATCGACGAGGGTCATCCACGTTCGGGTATGTGGGTTGTCCGGAGCGAGGACAAGAGCGATGGACGATTGCGTTCCATCCGCGCACGGCTAGATCAGATGACTGCATCAGAGGTATCAAACTTTACACCATTTATTTAATTTTAAGATGTATTATTATTAATGTGTTAAACTTTAGGTGGAGTGGTTACCCTATGGTCCTGACCCAGCAGCGGATGTCCCGAGGACTTTATTGATGGGTCTTATTCGTTATCGGGATATCATAGAGCCTTATATGCCCGATCGGGTCTTGCGTCAGTTAGGATATGTTCAGGTGATCCCGGTTGACATTCCGACACCAGAGCATGCGGTGCGGTCTGCGACAGCAGCGACGTACGACGTCAGGTTCCCCGCTTCTACAGCGGAATCGACTTGGCGGACATTTCCGAGATCATGCCGATTGTTCCTTGGCGACTTCAGACGTAGTCGCGACCCCTCCGAGTGTGATGCACGTTATCTTGATTGGTTCGGTAGTTACTCACATCCTATCATCGTCCGTGGTGCCTCCCGGAGAGCAGATCGACCACCAGATAGGACGTGTGGCGATCTGGTAATTTTTTCATTTTATCTAAATTTATTTGTACCGTATAATTTGTTAATGTACGCTAATGTTAATGTTATGTGCAGTGGATGGGTAAGATGATACGGGCTGTAGACCCAATCTTGCAGATGAGGGATGAGCTGCCAGACGATGCCAGAGCTGCATGCGGAGATGTGGATCAGATCATACAGTCATGGCATACTCAGTTAGGCATCTCCGACCATGATTCGGATGATGAGTAGGCTGATCTGTTGTACCGTACTCTTAGTATTTGCATTTATATTTGTTTATCTGTTGTACGCTTAGTATTTGTGTTTGCTTATCTGTGGTACGCTTAGTATTTGCATTTATATTTGTTTATCTGTTGTACGCTTATTATTTATTATTTGTGTTTGTGTTTGCGAACATGTCGTACGCTTATTGTTTGTATTTGTGTTTTGCTTATCTGTTGTACCCTTATTATTTGTATTTGTGTTTGATAACCTTTCGTACTATTATATATAATGCAAATAAAGCAAACATATCAAAACATATTACATAATAAAGCAACACTATATAATGTACAAACATATCAAAACATATTACATAATTATACAAACATATCAAAACATATTACATAATTGTTGCCAATATGCTATCCTATGTTGGTACTCCAGCTCCCATCCAATAACACTCTCATCTCGTATTTGATACCACAGAGTCGCTATAGGAGGTACGGGGAATCCCTCATTCAATTCCAAACGAATGTAATGAGCGTAACTCCCTAAATGCTCAATAATCAACTCTCTGCACGGTCTCGTCACGGTAGGCGGACTCTCCCAAGGTAGAACTGTAAGACATGGGTACAACGAACCATCATTTCCGAGAGAGAAGAACATAACTGCACACTTGTAAAAATTTGCAATGGGAAACAAGTCCGTCCACGTCTCCATATAGTGATTCTCGCCACAAGGTCCCCCGCCCCAATTAATCCGGTGACGAGCCTCCGCCACACCGTCGTAGTATACGTGCTCATAAAAAGATGGGTTCGCAGCTATCTCATTTGAAATCGAACGACGGGCGAGTTGCCAATTGTCTTCACCACCGTGGAAAACATCGGCGACACATCGAAATCCACAGTTTCCATCAGCACGTACATCATTCCACTGGTGTAGGAATGGCATAATGATTCCTGGAATTCTATCTCCATATGGGAAGTCGTCTACGTCAGCCCGCCCAGTCACTACAATATGAAAAAAAAATACAGTTAGATATAATAACAAAAGATACATATTTACTGAAATAAATAACAAAATTATAATAATAATAAATGTAAGGATGGTATACCTGATCCTCCTCTCACTGACGAAGAACCAGAAGATCGACCACGACCTTTGCTTCCACTACCGGAAGAACGACCACGACCTCTACTCCCACTACCTGAAGATCGACCACTACCTCGCTCTGCATACTCAAACGCACTAGGGTCCCGTCGTGTCGACTTTCCCCTTGGTCGACCTCGTAGCTTTGTTTTTACTGCAGGCTCTTTCAAATTCGAATGTTCGGGGTGTAGCTGCTCGAATAAAACCCGAGAGGCAGATCGAATTACGGTAGGGTCACTTCCTGCAATCTCATCAACCAGACTGCGAAAATGTTCGGCGTCTTGAGCTGCCTGAGACACAAACTCTGCGTTCCCGGCTCCTTCCCCAATGACAAGTGTCCTCCAGAACGAATGAATCTGCTCTAAGTAAATTCCGTTTTCTGATTCAAGACATCCACGGATGGTACATGCGCAAGGTATCCCATGAGAAGTCAGAAAAGCGCACTCGCAACGATATTCAACTTCATCATCTAACTGTTGCATTCTCTTCACCTCCTGACTCAGCAACTGCAAACAGTGATGCGAAACTCTACCATTTATGTGACGATATAGAGCATGTCCGAAATTAGTCAAATTTCGCCGTCTCGAGTCTTCAAGAAAGTTTCGAATATTCGTCAGCTGCATTTCAGTAGCCGCGTTGACGCGCTCGAAAAGAGTGTCCAGAGCTGCAGTCGATGTAGAAATCCACTCTTTTAGAGCCGAATGAGCACTTTCGACCCTACAATTCGTGGTGTTCCCAAAATGAAGGACTTTGTTCGTCCAATTCAGCACAAACTTTTCTTTATGCACCAACCACGTGGTGTCCAGATACTCCGTGATAGCCGACCACGATCTATACAAATCTTTCAGAGCATACACAGCTCTATCATACTCGGCTTCTGAAGTAGAAAGCATGATCTTCCTCCATCTTCCACGCCTCAAAGTCTCTGCCATCTCCTTATTCTTGCCGAATACGTGGTATGCGTAATTCAATACGTCTTTGTTGATGTGCCATGTGCAGAGTAAATGAGCAGAGTCAGGAAAAACCTCTCTCACTGGTCGCATAAGGCCTAACTCCCGGTCTGTTATTATTGCAGTCGGGCTGACAGTCCCCAATAACAGATCTCTCAACTTCTCCATCACCCACAAATAACTGGAGTAAGATTCATCCATCAAAATCGCATATCCAATAAGGAAATTCATGTTTGCTGGTGTGACCCCAATCATTTCGAACAAAGGCATCTTATACTTGTTCGTCTTGTAAGTCGAATCCATGCAGATAACGAAAGGATATGTCCGCAACAACTGGACTGACGTCGGATGTGCCAAAAAAGCGTGAGTTACGACATCAGTTTCTGGATCCGCCATAATCCAATGTAAGTACTCACACTGCACTGCTTGGTAGAGAAACTGCTGGACGGGATTCCGATCTTCAGATTTTGTCCTCCTCATGTAATCTCTGAAATTATAAATATGCCTTTGATTTGGATTGTCGTCCGGGAATTTTTCTTTTACTGCCTTCAAGATGTTCCGTGGTTTTGCTTGCGCCTCTGTCATATCACGAACAATCTTCTTCGCCCCAGAACTTAGACCACTAATTTGACGATGACCCTCTGGATAAACTGCCAGTCTGTGGTTGTGATGTCCGTGAGCACTATTATAAACCACAACCCATCCATCACGATCTCGTCGCTCCACCACTTTTATTAAGAAACGGCAACCGCAACCCTTTCTTTTGGTGTTTCTTCGAAGTGCAGTATCCATATCCCGAGACTCCATTTGATTTCGCCGGTCGCATCTCAAATAACAATCCATCCGACTATCTGATCTTGTTTTGTACGACGACACGACCAAAAAAAACCCAGCTCCGATAGCTACTTGTTTGGCCCATTTACATGCTTCATCGATTGTTTCAAAGATTTGTGTAGTTTGAAATAACTCACTGTAATCCACTCCATCACCACCGAAATCTGGAACCTACAAAAATATATTCAAAATTAAAAAAATAAAAAAATAAATTCGAAATTAAAAAAATTAAAAAATAAACTCGAAATTAAAAAAACAAAATCAAAATAAAAAAAAAGGCGTCTGTGTTAGACGCCTGCCCCATGGATGGGGCGTCTGTGTTAAACGCCTTCCCCAACGGTAAGGCGTCTGCGTAGGACGCCTGACCGAAGGGAAGGGCGTCTACTACAGACGCCTTACCCATGGGGAGGACGTCTACATAAGACGCCTCTCCCATTGTGTAGGCGTCTGAGTTAGACGCCTCGGCCATGGGGAGGGCGTCCTACGCAGACGCCCTCACCATGGGGGAGGCGTCTAATGCAGACGCTCGGCCCAAAAATTTCCCCGCGCCAGGCTTACCTCACCCGATGCATCACCCTCGCCAGACATTTTCGTGGTGTTTTTACTGATAAATTATGAATATACAAGACCATAGGCCTTATTTATAGACACGGGACGATTTGGGTATTAAATATATTGTTAAGGGCAATTTGGTAATTTCAAGGGGCGATTTAAGTAGTTTTGGGGCGACGTTTAGTAGTTCCCAATTTTAGGTCGATTCGTCGTTGGAATCCAACCAAAAGATAGGGACAGAAGCGTAATTCCATCAGAAATGGAGGGTGAGTCTGAGAAAGAAGGTCAGCACCGACCCCTTCTTCTTCTTCTTCCCAACAAGAAGAAGTGAAATCCAAATCTCTGAAATCCGAACAAGTAAAAAATAAGGTTTTGGAGCCGCCGGAGACGGTGACGGAGACGGAGTTGGTATCCATCCTAATGGCGGCGAACTCCTCCCTCCTCCTCTTCCTTCTCGCCGTTTTCGTTTTCGGAGAGGTATGTATGTATGTATGTGGTGTGGATCGTAATGATCAACTCGCTCAGATCCGCCAATTTTCAGTTTGATTTCTCTCGATTTCTCAGGTCTCCGCCTATAACACCACATCCGACGCCGCTTCCCTTGACCGCCGGACCAAAGTAAACAATTGTTTTTGTATTTATTTTTAAACAAAACAAACATTTATTTATTTGAGAAAAAAATGCAGATGCTTCTAAACACAATTGGGAAAGGCACCGATTCCATTCATGCCGCCGGTCTTGGCATCTTCGACGCTTTCTTAGCTAGTTTTTCCATGATTCTCGTTAGCGAGGTTTTTTTTTTCTTCTTCTTCTTCTTCTTCTTCTTCTTCTTTTTTTTGGTGTCTTGTTTTGATGAAAAGTTTGCATTTTTTTTCTACTTGCAGATTGGCGACGAGACATTTATCATTGCGGCTCTGATGGCGATGCGCCATCCCAAATCTATCGTCCTTTCGGGTGCTCTCAGTGCTCTCGTTGTTATGACCGTATGATGCCACTGAATGTGTCTTTGTATTTGTTGTTACTTGATTTTGAATTTATGTTTTCACGGCTAAGTCTGATAATTGTTGTGCTGCTTGCTTGTCTTCAGGTACTCTCGACCGGACTTGGTAGAATAGTCCCGAATCTGATATCGGTGAAACATACTAATGCTGCAGCTACAGGTACGTAGAGCTTTCTCGCTCTACTACTTCCTATCTTAAGAGTTTCTCTGAGGTCTGTTAAATTCTAGGTTTTGGTTATGCTTGTTACTGATCTTGACTGGGACTTTCTATTTCCTTTCACTCTTTCTAATATATGAATACGGCGGTCGACTGGTAATCTAAATAATACCGAGTCAACTTTAAGGTAAAGGGATACATTTGTAAAAACTTGTTCAGGATATCCACAGAGTAGGATCCTAAGTACTAATGCACATAACTAAAATGTAACAATGTCATTGTTAGGTTTTGGAATGCGTCGAATTAAATTTCTTCAGTCTCTTTCTGTCCACACGCCTAGGTTAAAGGTTAGAAGTTGTGAATACTTTGCAGAAGGGCAATTAGTTTTTTTTGTATTTTATATATTTTTGTTCAATATTTTTCTGTTTGTTAATTAGTTTGTTTCATGTACAGTGCTTTATGCCTTTTTTGGACTACGTTTGCTATATATTGCTTGGAGATCTGATTCTAAGGGTTCACAGAAGAAGGAAATGGAAGAAGTATGTTCTATCTCTTTCCTTCCCTAGGATATTTGGATTCATTTGCACCTCATATTAACTTTTGGTTAGATCAAAAGCTCTTAACATAATTATTACCTTGAATTATTTTTTAAATTTGGTATTGCCTTTAATAGTCTTCTTCCGTGGACCTGAAAATCCTAGTTTCTAGTGCGTTGTTCTGTGCATTAGAAAGTGTCTTTTAATCTGTGTCAATATCTATCATATGTAATAACATGTTAGTTGCAGCACTCCAAAGTCTTTCCAATTTCTCATGCCAGAGGAAATTCGTTGATCATATTTCATTGTTGTGCACACCAAGCACTTTAATTTTGTTTTAACTATTTTAGAAAGTAGTGTTTTCATATTTGAAAATTGAATTCCAACAAGGTAAATTAATAGAATCCTTATGTCATTTTTCATCTAACTTTTTTTTGCACCGATTACCCTTTTTTAGAGTGATTGCTATGCTCCATGTGATTTATTCGGTGTTCTTCGTGCTCACAAAATCTTGTAGGTTGAAGAAAAACTGGACTCAGGTCAAGGAAAAACACCATCCAGACGTTTCTTTTCCAGATTTTGTACACCCATTTTCTTAGAGGTGCTCTCTCTATTACATATGTTGTTATTTAACTTTATGCCTTTTTAACGACGCCTCCTCAGTATTGGTTACAGAAATTGTAGCATTCTTTTGTGATTCATCATACTTGTTTACTCAATTTACTCGTACTTGGCCATTACTTTTGTAGTCTTAATTTAGTTACACTTTTGTGTCACCCGCTCTCCTGCAGTCTTTTGTTCTAACTTTCCTGGCGGAATGGGGAGATCGTAGCCAGATAGCTACTATTGCGGTAAACTTTTACTTTCCTTTTCATTCTTTTCCCTTATAAGTCAATTCCCTGGTTTTATCTCTTAGTTGCTGATGATTCGAGTTTTTGTTTCATTTGCATGATGCAATTAGTTCACATTTTTTCCGTATTGACAAAAAGTTCTCACTGTTTTAGATAATTTACTGGTTTGAGCACTCATCATTATTCATTAGGTTCGCGTTTGCAACGCCGATTAAATTATATTGTTTTCATATAAAAAATTGATTAAATTATATTGCATGACACAATATCTTGGTGTTTGATGTTAATTGAGACATAAAGCTCTGCCTATGAAAGCAAAACTGTGATTTTACTGGAGTTATTAATTTTTTTATGAAATAAACAAAACTGCAGCATCTTTAAAAGAAACCCAACTTAGATGAGTGTACTTATGTCTAGACACCACTTTCACCTGTACTTAGAAAATTAAAATGTGCCTAAGACTATAGGATTTGATCGGGCACACGGTTGTGCCCACATGATGATTCATATAAAATGAATAAAACTAGTTTCATTGGATGAAAAATTCCTTGGATAACAGTCCAACCCAAATGACTGGAGATTGGTTTTATGGTTTGTAGGAATTTTAACTGGAAAACGAACTCACGTACTTCTTGAATACTAATAAGTGAGACCATTGTCTGTCCGTTATGTTTACATTGCCAATTCGTCTGATGAACAACACTCTTTTTATTTTACTTAAAGATGTAGTGTTGATAGAAATGTTTGTTGACGTTTTGTGGTTATATGAATCTTGTATTGGTTCCAGTTGGCAACCCACAAAAATGCAGTTGGAGTTGCTGTAGGGGCAATAATCGGGCACACAATATGCACATCTATTGCAGTGATCGGTGGAAGCATGCTTGCTTCCAAGATCTCTCAAGGTACAGTTGCTACAATTGGCGGCCTTCTCTTCCTTGGGTTTTCCTTGTCCTCCTACTACTACCCTCCACTATAAATATTTTCTTCTCAAGCCTGCTTGTGCCATTTTATCTCCCACATTCCTTTCCATTGCATTTCTGACATATAACCAAGTATCGAAAAGCACATAATGCCATTCTTTTCTGTATGATAATTGATAGAGACAACGTCCGTTTTGTCCTTGTTTTCTTTTGGTAGTATAGTTCAACTATTTTCTTCAGATGCGACATCACAAATAGTTGGTATTTGGTATTGTAACTAATAGTAGAATCGCTCATCATAAAAATTATCATATTCAATTTACAAATATCAAAATATTAGCAGAGAATCCATTGATGTCATTCTTTTCTGAATGATAGAGACGACGTCCATTTTGTGCTTGTTTTCTTTTAATTTTTGGTAGTATAGCTCAACTATTTTGTTCAGTTGCGACACCACAAACGGTTGGCATTGTAACAAATAGTACTAGAATCGCTCATCATATCAAATTCAATTTACGAAGATCAAAATATTAGCAGAGCACGTGGGAGTTCATCGTCATGACTTCTAAGTGAAAACTACGAAATTATAAAAATGAAAATTTCAATACCCAAGAATAACTCGATATATTCAAGAGGGATACGAAATTCGAAAATTTTAGAGTAAACTTGTAGTAACTCACCTCCCAACCAACTCAACCAACTTCGTAAAGTTCTAAGACTTTCCTTCTTTTCTATAAACTAGTTCATAAATTTTGCACTATGCAAGTACAGATACTTGTTATAGATATCGAACATAATGATTTCGAATGTTCTTTTATAAAAGCACTAATTTTGTAACAGATTCCCAAAATAGACACGTCTTCCAAAATTTTGATAATACTTGCAACAAACCAAAATAACCAATATGTTGCAATTTTTAATGTTAGGTCAAATTCAGTTACATTATTGTTTAGATTTCATTAGAGGTTGTTTTTATGGTGTACTTGAATACATGAATACATTTATGTAAGACTAAACTAAGGATATTTGTATCATATATAGCTACAATATACGTAGACATTTCCCCCAAATTTGATGACACAGAATATATTTTTCCGAATGGTCTTGAAGGCCGAGACTTCCAATTTTAGGGAGTTCGTGCCTAAGCTTTTGGTGTAGACTGTCAATTATTTTCAGAAACGTTTACACGCTAATACCACAAATTATTTTGTCGTATGACTTTTCAAACGTTGACACTACCAGACCATATGCATGATGCATCGCGTGAAACTCACTGTGCTTGAAAAGAAATATATATTACTTATATTAATTAGTTACCGTTACAACAGTTTTAGCTGTTACTTATATTAATTTTGTTCCTACCAATAAACATGAAATTCGATGGATACGTTCTGATGCAGACATGCATGAAAATTGTGAATAAAATTCAAATAAATTTTTCCATCGTAATATTATAAAGTTAAATTGTATTATTATAAGATTTAGTGCGGAAGATGTGAAGTAATAAATCTCAAACATAATATTCCATCAAATTGACTTCTATAGTTAAAGTACTACTTGGACGGTTAATCAATACATTGATGAAAATATATAAACATAAAATCAGGACGAACCTCCCTTAGGCCTATGGGACCCCATTTGGGGGGAAAATGAAGGCATTCACAAAAAAATTGAGAACCTAAAATCAACACCCTCAAATCAGTCTTTGCCGTCTAATAATTTTCTGAAAGATATTTGGAAGGTTTGGTTACTCTCTAATAAAAGTATATAGACAATTCAATCACACCATTTCAATGCAATTGAATGACTTCATTAGAGGTTGTCATTCAATACCATTACAATGAAATTAAATTTTTGCAAACAATACCACTACAATGAAATTAAAATTTTGCAAACAATACCACTACAATGAAATTAACTTTTGCAATCTTACAAAGATCACATAAGCTATCAAAATTAGATTACTAATACATTCTGAATTCGGGCCACAAAATGATGCGATTCAATTACATGAAAATTTTAACTTTCTTGGAACGTAATCTAATCAGATTCAATACAATTATGGTAAACAAAACATAGTCCGTAACGTTTGATTCAAGTACTCCCAACATCAAAATATTGAGAAATTAGTATATCTTCTTGCATATACATGTATGGATTGACCCTAACCTAAAGAGTATTTTTCGTTGGCTATATTCTTAAAGTTTTTAATATTTAATATCCTTGATTTGAGGGATATGCAACTTTAGATGGCAACCTGAGCCAAATTGCCCGACATACATTCAGCCAGGAATCTGCTAGAGGAATATATTTTTTAGTCTCATGAGGTCTGAATAATTTATCAGATAAAATAATATTGTTACGTAATATTCACATTACAAGAGATCGGGAAAAAAAGCTTACACCATTAAGTTGAACTACATAAGAATAAATCGCCAGCATATGTAGACATACTCTAACAAAATGAACCTGCAAAAGAAATTTCTTAAATTAAGAACCATCATTTGAAAAAAGCATTAAATATAAAACAAAACAAGAGACAAACTCATAGTATGTTACTCACAGTCTGATTTGAGTGGGCTTGTCCTCCACTATCAGACCACATAGCTCGACTACATGAAACACTAAAAATTATGTATTCATGTATAACTAGGGGATCCATTTGCTAATGCTAATAGAGTAATTATGGATTCCACAACCTTAATACTGCAAAATGTATGGTTTCTTAAAAAAAGGTACGTAGAATAATATGAAATAATAAAATATATACAGCGAATGGAATAAGCAGATCTGCAGACTTAACCATCACTTTATATTCATTGCTGCAGACATTTTCCTCAATTTTTGAGAAATTTCAGAGAAAGAAGGCCTTTCACTAGGATCAGAGGTCCAACAACTTTCCATCAACGATTTCCACTCAGGATCACACCAACTAGGAATTTGCGGGCGCAATGTATTATTCACAATCCCCCCTGCGCAAAATTTAGATTATGAAAAGACTATCTACAATAATTAACCTGGTCAATAAATCATGACTAAGAAGAGCATGTGCAATGAGAAATATATAAACAAACTTTTGGCAACATGATAAAATAAGACAAAAGCACATCAAAAGCAAAACAAGAAATAAAAACTGAAGAATTAAGCTACTATTTATCATCCTAACTAAAATGGGGGTAAAGCAATTGATGGCTTTTGTGCTCGATATTAAGCTAGGCAACTATTATTTTTGAAAGCATTTTATAATTTTTAATTGAATCCCAACATGTAACTCGTGCTGAGATTCAAACCACAATCGGCACCTAATCCATAAATAAGTATCTACCAACTGAGATAACTTGAGTCAAGGCAAAGCAATTATTTAACTGTACTATCTAACACCAACGTCTACATGAATGACAATAATGTTTAATTTACAGGCACACACAAAACTAACGAATACTATCAATAAATATGCACTTGCAAGATAGTTATGACTTTTGACATTATCTGAAAAAGGGAAGCTAATGCAGAATCTGGTACATTTGAGACACAATGTTGCTGATTTAAAATGCAAATTCTATTATGGGAAGCCAATGTGGAATCTGGTAGTGTTGTACCATCAAAATGAGAGTTGTAAGAACCAAGAAAAATATTTTGAAACAAGCCCTGCAAATTTTTAAGAAGAAAAACACAACCATGACAAAGAAAGATTTATTTTGTGCAGGTTCACAATTAGCATTTATTCTTATATCCTAAAAACAAGGCCAGCAGAAATAACATGTCAGTATTTCTTTGATTTCAAAAGTTATGATTGTTTTCAATTAATATGCAAGATAATAGCAGATAAAACATCTCATACAGCTTTATTTTTTCTTTAGATCACTGGATAGTAAGTAGTCATGACATCTACGCTCAAGCACTAATAAAAACTACAGGACTACTAACTCCGTACCAATAATTGAAGCACAATTCATGCCTGCATAGGGCTCTTCTCCAGTAAGCAGTTCCCACATGACAATTCCAAATGAATAGACATCAATCTGCGATCAATAGAAATTGTACCAAAGAATTCAATACTTATCTTGGGTTGTGACTTAACATGAATCAACATTTAAATTAAAAACAACGGAAAGATGATTCTTGCAGGATGGAGTCTACTTGTTTACCTGGTTTGTTACCATGTTACTCTTTCCACTGAGGAGTTCAGGTGCCATCCACGGCAAAGTCCCACGGACACCACCTGACACCATTGTGTGCTGCTTTACTTTTGACAAGCCCAAGTCCCCGATCTAAAAGGCAAAGTCGGATGGTAAATCATACCAGATTAAGTGATCAATCTCACCTAGTGAAAAATCAAGATGGAATTACACACTTTGTACACTGTTTTCTGCAAAAAAATCAATTATATGGGTTATGTACATACTCTAATGTGTTTGACGCCATTCTATGCTTGCAACAAGAATGTCAGGGGATATGGCTAACCAAACAAAAGTAACCAATAGCCAAACTACACGAACCTTTAACAGTGAGGATGCAAATACTGAAATCAATATGATTTAGCGATGAAATTTTGAATACATGGCACAATTGAACTTTAGAAACAATTTGGTGGCAGTTAATTTAAATGAATTTAATTCTCCAAAGAAAGCACAAAAAATATCTATGAGTGAAATGACTAAAAAAGAATGAGCATTGCACTTGATCAAGTAATTGGTTAAATAACTAAACCACATAAATGGAATGACCAGAGTGCGAAAATGATCAAATTAGGATGTGTGTTCAAGAAACATGTGGAGTATACCATGAATACAGCATTACATCCCAAGCTTAAAAGAAAATAAAACAATGTTGTGTGAAGCACATATGTAAAACGTAGAAGATGTGAACTGAAAAGCAACAATTTTGCAAGCTAATGTAGTAGATGGATGTATTCACTTGCCTTGCAAATAGGTCGATGAGGATCTCGCATGTTTACAAGTAAATTTTCACACTTTAGATCAAAGTGAACAATGTTCTTTTCATGTAAATATTCCATTCCAAATGATGCATCCATGGCTAGTATAAGCCTTTTACGCCGATCAATAGTCCTGTTTACAAGATAAGAATACCGATTTGATCACAAACCGCGTAAAAACACAGAAGATCAATAACCCATACACAGTTATATGATTAACAAATACCTGTCTTTCTTCTGCAAAAATTGTTTTAAAGAACCATTAACCATGAATTCTGATACGGTTGCTAAAGATCCATCTGGGCCATCTCGGACAACACCATAGAAAGTAACAACATTGGGGTGATGCAACGAGCCTAGTATTAAAGCCTCTTTCCAAAAGTCTGCAATCTATTTAGAACAAGAAAAACACAAGGAGAGGGAGTGTTACAAAATTATTCAATCATAAATTTTTATATCAAACAGATAAGAGAATGCCTATCCTTGTTTATACAATATGCATGAACATTAAATGATTGATTTTGATGTTTGAACCATGGGAAGGAAATATGCCACTATTTGAGTCCAACATGCATCATTGAGGGGTAAGCTGAGCATAATACTTTTTTTTTTGATTGACAGAGGCCAGAATAATACCAGTAGGAGCTGAACCAGGGAATCATCCGATAAATAACTTAAAAGAATTCTAGAATGTTTTTTTTGTAATGATTGAAATTAAGAATACGTGCAATACATCATAGAAACGACGAATGACCAAGCCAATCATGTCTGCAATTAGAATCTGACCCGCCATACAGTCAGGGTGGTCAGTGAAATATGACTGGATTTTAAATAGGAACATTACATAAGGATAAAAAAATGTTTGAACTTGCATGATTTGTCAAGAGATTTTCTTTTCCAACAAAGAATATCAACAGTCATCATATCTGTTCCCAATGCTCTTCAATTGGATGTATGTTATACATCTTAGGATTTTTTTAATTTATCCTTTTTTTCTAGTACGCGGATGAGTTGATATAATAAAAAGGGGATAATATTTGGTACTTAAGTCTTTATTTTTAATTTGCATACTGAATAGTTCTCAAATCGCGATTTCTTTTTGTCAAGATACAAATATTAGAAATCACATGACTCGATAATGTAGACCACTGTCCTAACCTAAAACCTGTTTCCACCATCTTCTGAAGTAATATGAATATGAATGTGACAGTAAGAGAACAAAATGGTAGAAATGGAGGATTGTAAGATTTGTAAATTACCTCTTGAAGAAAAAAACTTCATTAAGTTTTGACTTGTAAATAGGGGGGACATGAATTTCATGTCAAAAAGGTGTAAACAACAACAGGAAACACAAAAAAATACAAGCACATATTCATAGATGTGTTTCTGCAATGTGCTTAGAAGCTCAATTAAAATATTTAAAAAAACTCCACTAGAATAAATTGACTACCTTGGCGTGAATATGAACCGTTATAGTGCACTGGAAAGTACTAAAAACAAGACAGATCTACATTCACATGTAAATAGGTACCAGACGTTCTCTCTCAGATGGCTTCCCAGAAAAACAGCTCGCTTTTATCCTTTTTATGGCAACATCAGATCCTTTCCATTTACCATAATATACGGCACCATATGTACCTGATCCCAGCTCTCGTATTTCTTCAAGATCATCATTTTTTATAGTCTGTCAGGAAATGAAGATTTGGTAAACAAAGTTCACAATCATATTTACTGCACAAATAAAAGAATAGCCAATAACACCTGTAATCCTTTTGCCAAGGCCTCCTCTTCAGCAGTTGTTGGCTCAATTTTATCAAGATTTAGTTGGTCACTGTCTGACTCCACCTCCAAATCCTTTGCATGATCATTCTGCAAAGTAAAAGATAGAAGCATGTGAATCTAAATTCATGGAAGCATATTTACAGCACCAACTAATATCTGCTAACCTTAGGTACCGAGTCATGAAGAGAAATTTCTTCCTTGTTATGATTAGATGAATTGTTGACATCGGAAACAGGATCTCCAGATTTTACTGCCTCTGCTACTTCTTCTACTTCTGCATTTTTTCCAGAAACAATTTCCAATGGCAAGCAGGTTGATTGCTCTGCGGGGCTTTCTTGCTTTATATCCGTTCGAGGAGCATCAGGATTGGAAGAAGCAGCATTAACGTCCTCCTGTTCTATAGTTTTAGGTTCATTTGTAACTACGGGTACATCAAGTATTTCATTTGATTTGTCCTCTTCAACCTTTGTTTCTACAGTGTGATCACCATTAGGGGAAGCAAGGTTCGCAGAAGAGGCAGAAGCCACAACTTTACCATCTGATTGTGGAAGATTGCCGTCACCATGATTGACCTGTGAACTTCCATTCATGTTAGGAGGAATGCCAACGTTCGATGCTGCTGAGTTGGTTTGATAGTGTCTCGAGGTAGGGATAACATTGCCATTGGCAGGCAACATTGTTTGTGATGTGGTTAAAACTTGACCTGTCCATGGGCCATGAAATTGGTCTGGCAAGCCAACACGAGTGTGCATCGGACTTCCAACTTGCGACCCTCCTCTACTATGACCAATGGTAACCGAACCACCGTTTGCTTGAAGTATATGGGGCGTGGCATCATAAGACGGAGCAATGGATACGGGAGCTTGAATCCTCCTACAAGAATGCATCGGAGACAAACCATGTGGAATGTAGTAAACACCATCACCTCCATAACTTGGAGTATTAATTCCATACCGACTTCCGCTCTCTTCCAAGGGCGAGACGTAAAGGCGCACCCCAGCAGGCCCAACCGTATGCTGGTCACGATGGACTTCAATTCCTGGTTCAGTAACAGGACGAACATAATGTGGATCGTCGTGATTGACATAGTTCGGTGGCAAATGGTGCCCATTATGCGAACCCACCGCATTAGGATAGCTCATCGGGCTACCATCCATCGCGTACGGCGGATTTCTATACACCCTGTTCTCATCCATTCTTTGCCTGACATGGCCATGATGTGCAGACCAGTCATTATCATGACCATGGGGATCATGGTAAAAACTCCGGCGGTCAATTTTCTCATTCGCATAAACATCCTGATCCATCTTCATCTCCTGATTGAAAATGTAAAACTCTCTCTCACGAACACATTCAGGACATCCATCATATTCCGGCGCAAATCCAACTTGCTGCTCTTCCACAAACAGTCGATCGTGATACCTCAACTCCGTCCCAAACCCTTGATTCCTGTGTGCAGCCATATGACAATGCTCACAAAACCCCCCACTATCATAACCCCCATGTAGATGACCCAAATTCCCAGGAAACCCTGCCTTCTCCCCTACCACACCACCCGGCGGAATCCAAACCAAATTCCCACCATCCACATAAGGCGATCTACTATAATCCTCCCCGATCTCCTCCCCACCGACGTAAAAGCGTCCGGTGGACGGGGACGACGACGAGATTTCCCTCGACGTGTGGTATCCAGGCGAGAACCCCGCCGGACTCCACGGTGTTTCGTAAGACGGCACGCGAGGGATCTTAAGCCGATGCAAATTCCCAAACTGAGTGTCATCCGGGACGGAATTAAGCATGTCGACATAGCGTCTCTCGGCGACGTCCCCTTCCGACGACGACAGTCCAACGTCGTGGTCGTGGAACGGGAAGAGGAAGATCCGGAGGCGGGTTAAACCGTCCTTGAGCTTGTCGTTCTCCTCCATCATGTTGACGACGTCGTCGTCGTTGACGACGGAGACTAGCGCGTCGAGGTCGTCCTCCGGCTGCTGGTACTTTATGGCGTGGACGCCGTCGAAGAGGTCCTTGGTGCGGGAGTGGAGGTCGTCGAACGTGGCGTTACGAGGGAGGGTTATGATTCTTGTCTCGCCGCCGACGTACCGGAGCCGGCCGTCGACGGGACGGGGGAGGATCGTGCCGCCGAAGCTGCAGAGGAACTTCACACGTGGCGGCTCCTCCGCCGTCGATCCTTCCATCGGAATTTTTTTTATTTTTTTATTTATTTTTGGAGCAGAAGTTGGGAATTGGATTGATTAATAATTGTGTTGTGGGTGGTGGCGTTGGTGGATGGATGGATGGCGGTGGAAGTGGAGGGATGGGTTGCAGGATTTACGTGGGCTCCGTTTCTTCTCATTTATTGGGATTTTTTTTGGGAACTACTATTCGTCGTTGGAAAATTACTTAAATCGTCCTAAAAATAATTTTTTTATCATTAACAAATCAATTAATACTGATTTCGTCCCGTGTCTTTAAACAATGTGTTTGAAACCGTTTTTACTCACATTCCTAGTACCAACACCACGAAAATGTCTAGCGAAGCACCTTAATCCGGCGAGGTAACGGGGGTGGAATTTTTTCCCAACTCGAGCGTCTAGCTAAACCGCCTCCACCCGGTTTAGCCAGACGTCCGTTTTTTTTAATTTTTTGTTAAATTCAAAATTTTCAGGTTTCGTTGCAAGATTTCGGTGGTGGTGGAGTAGATTACAGTGAGCTTTTTGACAGTAAAGAAATATTTACAACAATCGAGGAAGGTTGTAAATGGGTGAAACAAGTTGCAATAGGAGCCGGATTTTTTTGGTTATATCATCATACAAACCAAAAGCAGATAACCGGATGGATTGTTACCTCAAATGTGATCGCATGCGTGAGATGAGTTCTCGTGATACGAGTATTGCACTGCGAAAGAATACGAAAAGAAAAGGTTGCGGTTGTCGGTTTTTGGTAAAAGTGGTGGAGCGACGAGATCGTGATGGATGAGTTATTGTTTCTAGTAGCATCTATGGGCAGCACAACCACTCATTGGCAGTTTATTCAGAGGGTCACCGATAGGTCAGCGGACTTAGTGCTGGGGCAAAGCAAATTGTTCGGGATATGACAGAGGCACAAGCAATACCCCGTAACATTTTGTTGGCGGTAAAGAAGAAATTTCCGGACGATAATCCGAATCAAAGACACATTTACAACTTCAGAGAGTACATGGGAGTGTTGTTGGATGGGAGGATCAGTACCAAAGTAGGATGGGGTATTGGAACCGGTTACGTGGTACATTTTGATTGTAATTTGTAATGTTTTTGTAATGTATAATATATCGTGTATTTCTACTTATATCGTGTTGTTGTTTTACCGTATTTTAAATTTAAATATTATTTGATATCTAAAGAAATAAGTTGAAAATATTTTCGTGAAAAATAAATATTCAAAAATACGATAGTCAAAGAAATATGTAGAAGATATGTTCGTCAGAAATAAATAATAAGAGTACACAAATAAACATAAGCAAATACCAACAAATGTAGTAACAGTGCAACAAAACGAAAGTAAAAGCAAGACAACTACAACTCAGCATCTGAATCATGGTCTGAAATGCCCAACTGGTTGTTCCAATCCTCGATCAGGTGATCCCAATCTGTACATGCAAGTCTCGTCGCCTCAGTCGGCATAATGTCTCTCTCTCGCAAGAACAGTTGCGTACACCGTATTGCCCTACTCATCCACTGTATGTAAAATAAAAATTAGCGTACAATAACAAAATATACTTTACAATAAAAAATAAAATTAGATAAACTTACCGCATCGGCACATGTCCTATCCAGTGGTCTCTCTGGTCTCGGAATGATACCGCGTACGAGTAGTGGATGTGAGCACGTACCGAACCCGTAATCTGACCACAATCAGCACGACTAGATATGCCCAGTTGGCGATACAGATATGCCAACGTCGCCGACCCCTATGAGTACTGACCAATGGTATCTGGGTCTCTCGCCTCCAATAAGTCGCGTGGTCTCAGTTTGTAACCGCTCTTGTCGACAAACAATACGCAACCTAGCAGTAAGAAGACACCCAACAACTCAGATACATATAACTTCAGCTCAGATGTCGGCGCCTGCGCACTGACCATGGGACCCTCAACATGAATGTGCAGAATCTGAAAGACGTCATGCAACATGATCGTCATCTCTCCGAACGGCAAGTGGAAAGTGTTGGTGTCAGGCTGCCACCGCTCCACGAATGCCGAAATCAACGGCATGTCGATGCAGGAAAACATGTTGTACGACAAATGACCCAATCCACTGTCAACCACGGTCACCGTCATATCCTCAGTCATCACTGAACGTCATGCCTGCAATGTCGTACAGGCTCTGTGCCGATTATGGCACTTCAAAACCTTCCGTTCCTCGCCATCCCAGATGCGTCTGGCGACGTGGCCTCCGAAACTCGGAATGACACTGCCATCTATAAGACCACCGGGAATAATATCCGTGACGATCCAAGACTCGTCATCACCCATCTTCTTCTTCTGAGCTCGGACGTCTGCAGTGCACGAACTCGAATCACCGGTCACAAACCGACCACCTCGATCCTTCCTAATGACCCACTCAGCTGAAGGACCACTGTGTCGCCCCCGTCCTCGACCGGACTGATGTATCGCCTCCTCCTGTGGCCCCAAGTCGTATCGGCCCCCATCGTCACTGTCGGCCTGACTCCTCACCTCATCTGAATCATCCTCGTCGTCGAAAGACTCTCCAGGTGTCTGACGACGACGTAACAGATCTCTCTCTCTCTCCTAACTGCTATACTACGTACCGTGCGTAAGGGAATTGATTTCCCTTTTCCTCCACGGTAACCCGATGATTATTAATTCAATTTTAAAAATACAAATTTATTAATGGATTTACTAAAATAATTAAACTAATTATTAACTTAATAATCGATTTATTTAGCAATTATCACAATTAATCAATAATCCTTTACTAAAATCGTACGCAACTAATTACTAACATAATAATCAATTTATTTAGCAATTTATTTATTAATTATCACAATTTATAATCAATAAATGATTTACTTAACTAATTTAACTCATTATTAACATAATATTCAATTTATTTAAATTTTATCACAATTTATAATCAATTTTAACAAAAATTAAAAAAAACGGGCGTCTGCGGGAAACGCCTACCCTACGTGGGAGACGTCTCCCGCAGACGTTTGTTCCTTGGGTCGGGCGTCCGCGAGAGCCGCCCGACCAAACGATCGGGCAGTTCCCGCGACCGCCCTCTCGTTGGGTCGGGCGTCTCCCGCGGACGCCCGACTCAAAAATGTTTTTTTTAAAATTAATTGAAATAAACAAGGTAATTAACCAGATGTGAGTAGTCAGGGGTCTCCGCTGGTTCTTTTTCTTGCCTCCGAGACATTTTATGTGGTGAATAGAAGAGTGATATGAAGAGAAAGTTGTGTTAAAAGAGTGAAATGAGGAGTTATATTAGTAGAAAGGATAGAGGGGCAAAATTGTAATCTTACGGGCGATTTAAGTTGTTTTACGGCGACGAATAGCAGTTCATTTTTTTTGAGTCGCCAAAAAACGTTGACTTGGGTTTAACAGCAGTGTCTAGGGGTACACACGGGACGTGTTCAACTTGAAAATCGACCCGAATCCGACTGGTTCGGTCGGGTTGAGAAGGAGTTCGGGTTGAGTTGGGTTGGGTTGAAAAAAATCTAAAAACCGAATTTTCGGGTCGGATTCGGGTTCTGGTTCGGATTCGGGTTCTGGTTCGGATTCGGGTTGAGAAGTCGGGTTGACCCAACCCAACCCGAACCCGATTTTTTTTTAAAATATAATAGACCGAGGATAATCGAGACCGTCCATGTTCGTAAAACCCTATCCAAATCTTCCCCTCATCTCCTCGGTCCTCACCAAACGAACGAACCCAATCCAAACAACAACCCTCTCCTCAGTCCTCCGCACGTCCCCCTCTCCTCGTGGCCTCGCCACCTCACACACCCCTCTCCTTGTGGCCTCACCCCACCGTGGCTCCACTCCTTTCCGTTGATCCCTTCGCCCCTCCACAGGCTTCAATCCCTCTCCGTTGATCTTGGTGTCCCGCCGACCAAGGGCAACCGTCGATCAACTATTTGTGAATGATTTCAATAGGTTTTGTTCTTCCTTTTTTCATTTTGTTGGTTCGATTCGAATAGATTTTAACTATTTGTGAATGTTTAGTAGCCAGAAATGCGAGAAATGCGGTTCGTCTTAATTTGTCTTCAGATGATCTCTAGAAGTTAGCAACGCGTGTGTTCTGGAAGTTAGAAGTTGAGTTTCGATTGGTTTGTGAATTTTGGTTATGTTGCTTTGATTCGAGTTGGTTTTCGCGATTTGTGAATATTACGAACAATCAATAGTCAGAAAATGTATCATTTCACCTCTAGAAGTCATTGTTTGGTTTTGGAAGTTAGAAATGGATTTAGCTTCGTCTCTTCCATTTTCTGTAAGAAATTAATGAAGTCAGAAATGTTTCTTTTGAGATCCCGAGCTCTTTAATTGCGACATACAAATACGTGCATTCTTTTTCTTGGTCTGAATGTGGTTCCACATTATCACTACATACCTGCAATTACGTTTAATTATTGAAATGTGTTGAGGTGAATACTTGGATTATTAGATATTCTAAAATATATCTTATTTCGGGTCCAACCCAATCCGAACCAACCCAACCCGAAAATTTCGGGTCGGGTTGGGTTGAACCCGAATTGGTTCGGGTTCGGATTGAGTTTTTTCAAAACACGAATTTTTCGGGTTGGGTCGGGTTCTAGTACAAACCCGACCCATGTGCACCCCTAGGGCTGTTAACTTTAGCTCGGCTCGATAGCTCGACTTGATCTCAACTCGAAAAACGCTCAACTCAATTTTGTTTTTGCAAATAAGTCATTCAACTTAAATTTCTTATTGCTTAATTTATTTTTATTTTTATTGTATTTCGTGATAATATAAGTTAATAATTGAGACTCGAAATTTTAGGGGTAAAATTTCTTATTGCTTAATTTATTATTAATTTTGTATTTCATGATAATATTTGAGATTCAAAGTGAGCAAGGGTCTACGTATCATTCTCGATGGGTGCGAGCGATAAGGAAGCTAGTCGAGGGATGCCACCACCTTAGTGGCACACTGCATCGACGCCCGGATGTAGTGCACAAGAAGTTAGGGTCCTCGTACCTTACTCAACAGGTGCGAGGGGTAAGGAAGCTAGTTGAGAATAGTAGGATACGCACATGTAGTAGAAATGATAGATCTTTAACATGGAAGTTGAGAGAGTTAGTGGATGTGATCAACAATAGAAAAGTCAATATTCTTTGTGTTCACGAGACCAAATGGGTAGGTGAAAAAGCTAAAGAAGTTGAAAATACAGGGTTTAAGTTATGGTATAGTGGAAAAAATAGAAATAAAAATGGAGTAGGAATCTTAGTAGATAAGAGCCTAAGAGATGAGGTGGTAGAGGTTAAAAGACAAGGTGATCGAATAATTTTGATTAAGTTAGTTATCGGAAAACTGATTTTGAATGTCATTAGTGCCTATGCCCCACAAGTAGGTTTGAGCGAAACAGTGAAGAATTTTTTTTGGGAGGACCTTGACATTATGGTGAGAGAGATTCCTAGTAGTGAGAAACTTTGTATTGGAGGAGATTTTAACGGTCATGTTGGTTAAGATAGCGAATGGTTTGAACGTATCCATGGAGGGTTTGGGTTTGGTGTTAGGAATAAAGAAGAAGAAGATTTTCTGAATTTCGCTATAGCATATGACCTCATGGTAGCAAATACTTTCTTTAGGAAAAGAGAATCTCATTTAGTCACATTTTGTAGTGGTCAACATCGAAGTCAAATTGATTTTGTGCTTACTCGAAAAGATGATCGAGGATCTCGTATAGATTGTAAGGTAATACCCGGAGAGTGTGTGGTGACTCAACATAAGTTGGTAGTAGCGAACTTTCGCTTTCGTATTGGTGTCGTACGGAATGTGTAATAAAAATGTGAAGATTAAGTGGTGGAATCTTAAATGAGAAAAATGTATGAGATTTAAGGATAGACTTATGGCAGAGGGACTTTGGGATGTTGTAGGAGACGCTAATAGTATGTGGGAGAGTATGTCATCTTACATTCGTCGAGTGGCTAAAGAAGTTTGTGGGGGAGAGTATAGGAGGTAGACTAGATTCAAGAGACACGTCGTGGTGGAATGATGATGTACAACAAGCAATTAAAACTAAGAAAGAATGTTATAAGATGTGGTTTAAAGATAAAAATGAAACTAACTTAGAAGAATATAAATTGGCTAATAAAAAAGCTTGGAAAGCAGCAAGAAAGGCTAGATGAGTTGTTTATGAGAATTTATACCAAAAGTTATGATCAAAGGAGGGAGAGTTTGGAATATATAAGTTGGTTAAAATAAAAGAGAAGAAAACTAGAGATCTTAATCAAGTTAAATGCATTAAAGATGATAGTAATAACCTCTTAGTTAATGTGGGTGATATCAAGGAAAGGTGGAGAGAATATTTTGATAAGTTGTTTAATGGAGAAAAGGATAGCGACACGTTTGAAGTGGATGATACAATTGAGGAATCTAATAGACGATTTGTACGAAGGATAAGAGAAGTTGAGGTTAAAGAAGCCTTAAAAAGGATGAAAGTTGGTAAGGCTTTAGGACCAGACGAGATTGAGGTGTGGAAATGTCTGGGGGATAAAACAGTAACGTGGTTAACTAAATTGTTTAGTAGTATCTTTGAGAAAAATAAAATACCAAATGAGTGGAGAAGAAGTATTTTAGTGTCAATTTACAAGAATAAAGGGGATATTCAAAGTTGCACTAACTGTAGAGGTATTAAACTCATGTGTTATACTATGAAATTGTGGGAAAGAGTAATTGAGCACCGTATAAGGAAAGATACATGTGTTAGAGATAATCAATTTAGTTTCATGCCTGAAAGGTCAACGATAGATGTTATATTTCTTACTAGACAACTTATTGAGAGATATATAGAACAAAAGAAAGATCTACATATAGTTTTTATTGATTTAGAAAAGACATATGATAGAGTTCCAAGAAATGTTATGTGGTGGGCCCTTGAGAAAAAGAAAGTATCAACAAAATATGTGAATTTAATTAAAGATATGTATGAAGGAGTTGAAACTAGCATTAGAATTTGTGATGGTGTGACTAAAGCTTTTCCGATTAAGATTGGACTTCATCAGGGTTCAACTTTAAGTCCATATCTATTTGCTTTAGTAATGGACGAGGTGACAAAAGACTTACAATGTGAGGTTCCATGGTGTATGTTTTTTGCGGATGATGTAGTATTAATTGACGAGAGTATGATAGGTGTGAAAAGAAAACTAGAGTTGTGGAGAAATACTTTAGAAACAAAAGGTTTTAAACTAAGTAGATCTAAAACTGAATATATGAAATGTTGTTTCAGTATCGTTAATACCGAGGAATAGGAGATTATATTAGATGGGCAAGTGGTGCGTAGAAAAGATTTTTTTAGATATCTTGGATCAATACTTCAAAAAGATGGGGAGATCGATGAAGATGCTAACCATAGGATTATAGCAGGATGGATGAAATGGCGACAAGCCTCAGGTGTCTTATGTGACAAGAAAATTCCACTTAAGTTAAAAGGAAAGTTTTATAGAACCGCAATAAGACCTACAATGCTATATGGTGCGGAATGTTGGGCCACTAAAAGACAACATATACAAAAGATGAGTGTATCTGAAATGAGGATGTTGAGGTAGATGTGTGACCATACGCGAATGGATCGGATTAGAAATGAAGACATTCGTGATAGAGTTGGAGTTGCTCCAATGGAAGAGAAAGTTATTCAACACAGACTGAGATGGTATGGACATGTACAAAGAAGACCTATGGAGACACCTATAAGAAGAGAGGTATTGAATCGGATCGAAGACATAAAAAGAGGAAGAAGCATACCACGATTGACTTGGGAGGAAGTGGTCAAAAGAGATTTAAAAGATTGGAATGTTCCTCGAGAATTTGCATTGGATAGAAACACATGGAAGAAGACAATTCACGTGCCTGAACCGTGACTCCTTACAGTTTCATTTCTAACCTACCCAACTAGTTCGGGATAAAAAGTTTTGTTGTGGTTGTTGTTGTTTGTATTTCATGATAATATAAGTTAATATTTGAGACTCTAAATTGTAGTTGTTTACTCTTCTTTTTCAGGGGGTTTAATTATGAGAATTTTTGTTTTCTATTTTATTTTAATATATTTGTACAAGTGAAAATGTATCATGCACACTTATATATATATATTAAACATATCTATTTCCGTAGAAACAAATTGTCTATTTAGAAATAGTAATAAAAATCATTTCACAAACTAATAAATTATCTTCGTCTACCAAAATCCCACATTGGATGCAGAAAATTAAAGACCAATTAGAAATGCAATAAAAGACAAATCAGAAACCAACATAATCATGCATCCAAATGAACGGCTAAGGATGTATGGAGAGAGAAGATGGGAGAGGTGGAGTGTTGAAGGAGAGTACGACTCACAATTTTTGAAATATTGTATTCTAGTCAGGGGTTTTCGTGTCTTTTCGTGTTTGGGTACACCTGAAAGTACATTATAATATAATTAGGGTTAATTACAGCTTGTCTTCTTGAATTATGATTTGGTATCATTTTGCCCCCCTGAAGTTTCAAAGTTAACACACAATCCGACTCAAATTCCAACCATATCCGACATCCGTTTCGATCCAAACTTTCACTTAAATATATGTTTAGGAGTGTATTAGGGATACAACAAAATATGAAAAAACGTCGAAAGTGTGTTAAATAATGAGTTTTTGAAGTTCAAGTGGGCAAAGTGTTACAAAATTAAAGTTCAGGAGAGGTAACTATTAACTTTGAAACTTCAAAGGGGCAAAGTGATACCAAGACATAGTTCAGGAGGGCAAAACTGTAATTAACCCTTATAATTAACATCACATATATAAGACAATAATGTCTGTTGGCCTAATGGTAAGATGAGCATTACTTGGTGGTAGTGTTTCCGCAGCATATATACCACTCTGCCAACAAACATCTTACACATCGTTTGAGCGTTTTATTGAATTTATTACGTTTTTAACTGGATTCAAGTGTTTAGAACTTTAGGCCTACATCGAATAAAGTCAGAGTTCACCTCACATTGCAAATTATAAAACCTCACCAGAAGTTGTTCCAACACGTCACTCTATCATGTAAAATTGATCAAGCGAAATTGTGTTAACACAAAATGAGGTAACTAAGTACATTGTCTGGTTTTATGCAAAGGTTTTAATTAAATATCTTCTATCTTCTCGGGTTACTCTGGGTGCATTTGGATGGAGCTCCCAGATGTAGGGTTGTAAATAGATCGGGCAATACTCTTATATCCACCCACCTGACTCGTACGGGTACAAAAATTATATTCGTTTAAAATTTTGTACACGTTAATCCGTACCCGTTTCCCGCTGGATAAATGGATAAGGTACGAGTATGTACATTACCCATACATGTATACCCGTTAAAAGTATATATATATATATATATATATATATTACATAGTTAATAACTAAATAGTAAATATGCAAAAGAGAGAGAAAAAAACCAAATCTTGCCTCCTCTCCTCGGAATTAGATTCCATTTTTCTTTTGCATTGCCTTGTGTTTGTTTAGTGAGATTTTTTTTTCCTTCTCAGAAAATTCATATGGAAGAATAACAAGTCGTGTTGGATCCTGTGTTTTCTGGGCTTTGAAGATTCTTATTTCATATTCTTGTAATTTTTTGGAGCCTTTGTTGATTCTTGTATTGTGTGTTTGTTTTTTACCTTTTAATTTGTAATCCATCGTCAGCCTTATTGATTTGCAGTTGCTTTTGTTTAGATTTTTCCTTTTGTTATGTGTCTTTGTGTATACTATTTTGTTATTGATTTCGTCACACTATAGCTTATCCTTCTGAATCAACTCTTGAATTTTGGAATATCAACTGGTTTGCAGCTTTTCAAGTCTGAATATTTTTAGCACTTGATTGACTTACTTCTTCTGACAAATAAAGATACATATTTCAGATTGAATTACTTCATTCCCAGAAAATATGACATTTGTCCGATATCTGTCGTCTCGAACTCTGACATTTGTCCGATATCTGTCGTCTCGAACTCTGTAACGTTGTTACTCTTAAAACTACTTACTTTTTTCCTGTAGCTGTGGTTACACAACAACTCTATCTTAATTAAACTATCATTTTCCAACAACAGAAAAATCCACTGTGAGTCTGTGAGGGGAATACAATCTAAGAATAAAGGCACGAATTAAACGCAATTCTACTTCTTCAACACCCATGGAATTCATCAACCTCCAAAACACAACTATCATCTTGAATTTCACAGTCATGCCAATTAATGCCCACCGAACATTGCAAAGAACCAAGAGTTAAAGTTTTTTTTTTTGAAAAACAATTAAATTTTATTAATTAACTGGCGACCGTCAACCCATAAGTTTTTTTTACAAAAAACCAACATAATATGTCAAACAGAGAGTACGTAAATTGCATTTTAATCTAGAGAACTAGGAGGAGTCCATAGCATGACGGATCTTATGCAGCAACATTCAAAAATTAATAGTTAAAGGTAGAAAATCAAACTTGATGTATCAAATATGCAGCAACATTCAACAATTGACTACCATACATATATCACAACATGTCTTCAGACCCAAAAGTGCAAGTTAGAGAAATGTTTATAAAAAGTATATGAAATCTTTAGAATTTAGTATGACTGGCGTCCGTCGCAAAAAGACCCTCATTTCCGTCGACAATATTCCAAGAGTCAAATATATGTTGTTTATCCTTACAATAAACAGAGATATTGTAGGATTCTATCCTAATCCTAATTGTGTTGTTGTTGTTGTTTAGGGAGTGATTAGGGGAGATGGAGATGGACGGCTGAGATGGAAGATGGTTGGATGAGGGGTTGAGATGGTTTGGGGATGAGATGAGTGGTGGAGATGGATGGATTGGAATGGATGGTGGAGATTGAAGGTTGGGGAGATATTTAGAGGTGAGTTTCTCTCTCTCTCACATCTCTCTCTCTCTCTCATTGCTCTCTCTCTCCTGCAGTGGTGCTCCGGTGAAGAAGAGGTGATCTCCTGCGAGTCAAGTTCGGAGCCGTTTGTGGTGGAGGTGAGTTGGTCGATTGTTAGTTCATCTCGTGGTTTCCGTTTTGGGTTCTCTCTCCCTCTACCTAACTTGTGTTTCGGTGGTTGTGGTTGGTGGTTGGAGGTTGCCGGAGGTGGTGTTGTGGTTGTGGATCGTCGAGGAGGCGATTGATCGTCGTTTGGACGCGAGGTTTGTCGACAGATTGTGTTTTGGGGAGACGTGCTGGTGGAGGCGTCGTCGCGGTTCTTCAAAGACTTCTTCAAGCCTTCCGGTATGTCAAGCTTGCTCACTTAGTTAGCGTGAGTATTTGGAAGTCGACGGTAGGCCTTTCGACTCGTTAGCGTGAGTATTCGGTTTGTGCAAACGGTCGCCCGTTCGTGAAGAGAATTCGGGTTCTGCCTCAAATTGATCGAACGATGCCCAGGGGCGGTCGACCGATTGTGCATGGGAGGCAAGCCTGGTGAGATTCGGTCGAACAGGTCCCCTTTGCCGTTCGACCGTGTGCACTGTATTAAGTCGGTTGAGAGCGTTGACCATCCAAACGGTCGACCGCTCGTTGACTTCGTCCGACCGTGACTTAAGTGAGAATAGTGGTCGGTTCGACCGAAGGTAGTTTCGGTCGACCGGACCTGTGTGCTGAGCGTGAGGAACGCTCTGATGGAATTCGGTCGACCGAGGAGGTCTCGGCGTTCGACCGGATTCGTGGTGTGAGTGAGGGATTATTCCCTGGTGGGATTCGGTCGACCGAGAGTGCTCGGGTGTTCGACCGAATTTGTTGTGGAGTTGTGGGATTTGTCCCTGGTGACTTTCGGTCGAACGGGGCTCCTTTGCCGTTCGACCGAATGGTCGTTTTGTTCGGTGAACCTGGGAGTTGACCATCTAAACGGTCGACCGTCCCTTGACTTTGGTTCGATCGAACGAGTGAGGTGGGTGGGAATCGGTCGACCGATGGAGTGCCGGTCGATGCGATTGCCCTGTATTTGCTTGATTCGGTCGACCGGGACTTTTGGTTCGATCGACCGTTTGTGTCCAGTTTTGCACTAAGGAGGTGTTGTTGTCGTGGTCGTCCGTGTGGGGCGAGTTGTGGTGCCGATGTTCTTCCGGCAAGTGTGCTAGGTGCACGAGGGTTGCGGTGGTTGGTTGAGACTAGACCTGGAGCCCCGTAACCGTGTGTGAGCTTGGGATTGGCTGAAATAGGCCTGAGGCCCAGCTTAGAATTGTGGTGTTGCGGCGGTTGGTTGAAAGAGACCTGGAGCCCCGCGACTGTGTGAGAGCTGCGGTTGGTTGAAAATAGACATGGAGCCCAGCTAGTCTGTGCGGGGTTGGTTGAAAAAGACCTGGAGCCCTTAGACGTTTGGGTTGGTTGAAAAAGACCTGGAGCCCTTGGTCCTGTCGTTGTAGCTGCGGTTGGTTGAGATTAGACCTGGAGCCCAGCTTGGCGACGAGTGTGTGGTACGGTGGTTGGTTGAGATTAGACCTGGAGCCCCGTGACCGCGGTGTGTGCTGTGGTTGGGTGAAAGAGCCCTGGAGCCCAGCCTTTTATTTGAGATGCTTTCTTGTTCAGTAGAATTGCATACTAGGGTGTCTTTCAGTTCATGTATTGTAAAGTTTGGCATACAAGGTTTCCTTCTGGAAACTCAGGCATTGTTGCATGTTTACTTTCAGGCCGTGATCGGCGTTAGGGGGTGGTGACCGAGGAGAGGAGCACCGCTACCGGATCCAGCTTTCTCTCGTGATTGCTGCTTCCATTTGTATAGTCTTTTGATGTAATCACAACTTTTAAAATACTCTGATGCTCATATATATATTGTATATGTTGGTGCACCTGTGTTCAGTATTTGCGTAATATCCTCTGTTGATTGTGTGTTATAAAAAAATTAAATTTTCCGCTGTGTTGAGGATGTTACAGATATTCTTTTAAAAAAACACGTAAAAAAACAAAACAAAAAAACGCAAAAAAAAAACGTAGAAATAATTTAAAATCTGAAACACAAAAATTGTCTTGTTGCCTTTCTAAATATAAAATCCGAATGGTTTAAAAAAAAGTGGACCATATATATATACATATACATATACGTACATATACATATATATATAATGTGAATTCATCTCATATTGTCACTCCATGAGAGAGCATATAATATTGTGTAAATTGTTTCCAAAATGCATGCACATAAGAAGTCATGCAAACCGACCCCTTTCAAAAGCTAAATAACAACTCTAATTTTCGGGGTGAGGAGAAGTCAAAAAATACATGACGATCGATTCAATGCATACATGATCCATGCTATTATTGTTATATTCTGTTGGACACAACTAATCATGAATGTTATGTCATGGCAACTATAGTATGATTCCAAAAGATTTTATTAGTCATGATATGTTGGTGACACAGAGAATATATGTTAGTTATGATGGATGGAAATTGAACAAGATTTATGAGGTAATGCATGTAGTAATGTTTCTTTTCAGCTGATAACTGCAACTATCTTTATGCTAATGCATCTGGAGAGAAATGAAGTCATAAATATATATATATATATATATATATATATATATATATATATATATATATATATATATATATATACATACATGAATTTTCTAGTGAGTCTAGGGTTTAATTTTTCTAAATTAAACATTCACAATATCCATCAATCATTTCAAATTGAAAGGTAGATTAAGAAAAAAACGGTTATACTAATGAATAGTGAGATTAAGTATAAATAAGATCTGATGGTGAGATTGTATGTGTTTAAACTAAATTAAATGAGTACTGGGCTCACTAGCGTTTGACCATATAATATATATGCATGTATTGTGTTTGAGACTTTTGTAGATTATGGTATCGTTCTAAATTTGATTTATATTACTTGAGAAAGGAAAACTGCAATTTTCCTTACAGGATTGTAGTGGGGAAATGTAACCAACTTACAAAATAATTATGATTGATAGCAACTTACGCAATAAGTATAATTGATAGAGGATAAATAAGAACAAGAAGACGTGATGTAGTTAAAATGAGAACTGTTCAATGACTTCCGATTGAATATTATTCTATAGTCATAGATTAGGCATGACTTTTGTTTGTTAAGGGATGGGTCCGAACTTATTTTCATATTCGTAATCTCCTTTTTTTTTTGCCATTGCGACACACACTAATTATATCAAAATTGGCCACACGAAATTGTCACACAACAAGATCTAAATATTGGTATACATTGGAAATATTAATGGGATTTTTACTTGAGTACACTTGTAAAGTTTTGTTATTGGACCTTTGCTCACCTATAATTTTATATTGTCCTTGTGCACTTGCAAATCACAGATTTTACGTTTATACACTTTTTTGTTTTTCCCGTTAAATTTCAACCAACACCGTAAGTAAAAATTAACGTCCCGTTACAAAGTTCAATTATCAGACCTTAATCTTCATAATCCCTATCGTAATTAAACTCGACCCAATACTACCACGGTAACACTAACCAAACCCCCAATCTCGTCCTTCTCTCCCAAAAACCCCAATTCCCTTCCAACCCACCAAACCTTCGTTCCCGATCTCTCAACGCCAGCTACCTCTCCGGATCCGTCCACCTCTTCCCGAACCCCACCGCCCTCTTCCCCAACCCCACATCCTCTTCCCCAACCCGACCTCTCAATCCCGAACTCAATCGTCCTCTTCTCCAACCCGATCGTGTACCGTCCACCTCCTGCGGAATCTACATTTCTTCAACCCAGTAGTTTGCTCCGGCCGCCTTCCGCTCCACGGCAGCCACCCTTGCGTGAAGTTCGTCTTCGTCGTACCACTCGATATAATGCACACAAGAAGTGGACTAGTTCAACCTTTTTTTTTGAAAATTATAATTCCCAGATAGGTGTAGTATTAGCATTCACTCAGTAGTCAGGAGGTGGGATTTGTGTTCCTGCAGAACATGTGTTGAACATGTAGTATTAGCATTCACTCAAGATAGTAAGAACCTCATACTGTTAATAAAATAATCGGAGCTTGTCTGAGTTTCTTAGCTTGTTTGTTGTACTCCCACCATTTCATAAAATAATCTGCATTTTGCTTCCCATTCTATAAAATAATATGTATTTTGCTTCTTAGATTGCTAATTGATGCTTAGTTTCAGGTGACTTTCAGACCTGGTAGATTCAGAGAGATAGTGGTTGTAATTGTTTATTTGGTTAAATAGATATAATGTGCCTTGAAGAAGTTCTGAAGAGCCTTTGGAGTCCCTTGCATGTCTACGACCATATGTTTGTCTGATTTTTTACAGTTTTGTAATTTGTACCAGCATGCTTCACAAGGCATGCATTTTTTGGACTTTCATAACAAGGTTGTTATACTACTGCAGATGGCTTATTAGAAGATGCCTTTTTGAGATAAATTAGATATAGAAATCAGGATATAGAGATATCTAAAGATGGCTTATTAGAAGATGACTTATTAAGTTTCTGAAGATATAGAACATTTGTAGTTGTTATATTATTAGATTGTTCAGTTTAGTTCAGTTTTTTTTAAATTCAGTTGTGATGCAGGATGGATTTGGTGTAAGAAAATCAAAATGGATGGGTATTGAACACTGTTAGTTTTTGAACTGTTTATTGCAGGTAATATGACATGATTTTGTTTCTGAAATATGCAACAGTGAAATTCAAGGGGTTAAGATTTCCACGTGAAAACTTCAGAGAGAGATTTGGAGAGAGATATGGTAACCAAATTGAGAATGCGGACATATTTTATTTCCTAACCAAACCATGCACATCAAACCCAGAAACACATTCTTGAACCAACAACAGTTAGGATTTCCGAATAGATGCAAACACAACAAAAGATAACGAAGTACTTCTTGGAGCAACAAAGAAATCCACCCACCTCTATCTAAGAAACTCTTAGCCTACAGACACAAATCAAAGTTGTTAATCAAGAAAACTCAAACACTTAGAAAAAACCAAACAAAATGGATAATAATTAGCTAACCGTAGCTTGGAGAGGATTCAACACCCAAAGTAGAAGAATCCAGTTGACCACCACTACCATCACAAACATTACCACCACCGCAATGCTTGCATTTCATTTCTTCCCAAAGCCGACCACAAAGATTACAAAACAGAAATGAAATATCTGAATTAAATTAACCACCATTATTCTCAATCACACGCAAACATTGATCAAATAAACGAGATGAATATTTCACCAATAAAGATTCAGTTAAAACGTCAAAGATTCAAACTTCTCGACAGAGAACAAATCCAACAGATTCAGTTAAACCTTATTCTAAGCAACCAACTTTAAGAACAGAACAAGGACTACAACATCTTATCATAAAGCAACACATGCATCTCCCCGACCCGAACATTGAGAGGCTCGTCCAAGCAATACTCCATCTTATCATTAATCAAAGTAAAATTTTCCATCACCGGTTTCTTCGTGTCGTCGTAAGGTCGCACGAATCAGAACTCTACAAAAAAAACAATTATTGGTACAATAAAAACATTGATATAACTACTGTGTTGCTTGATTAATTGCAAAGAAACTTAAGATGAAAAGTTACTTGTACAACTTGAAATTTCTTTGTTTTTGAAGTGTTTTTGTGATCGCGACTTGTGAGACCTTTTATTTAATGATGCATTTTCTTGGTAGTTGCAACTTTTATATATGTTCTGATTATCATGAAAAATGTAAATTACGGAGAAAAAATGGCGAACATATGCTTAAAGCCGACATCATTCCATTGGTGGATGACTTCATGTCTTCCCCTTAATAGTGTCTGGTCGAGATTAATTTAGACATTATACTTTATTACTTTAATTGGTTGAACTAATTTTTGGGTAAATGACTAATTATAATCCTTCAATTATAGGATGAAGAAAGGTTACTTTAATATATGTATTCAAGAATCAACAATGCATACTATATTCTAAACTCATCAAACCAAAATAGTAAATTCAATCCAACCTTGTTCGACGCTTGGATCTTGGCCGGAAGTCCACATTTGCAGGTGGGAACGTCGGAGAGAGGAATAGACGGGCAGTTGCCGGAAGACAACATCGGGAAAAGGATGTCGGGTTGGAGAAGAGGACGCTTGAGTTCGGGATTGAGAGGTCAGGTTGGGGGAGAGGATGTGGGGTTGGGGAAGAGGGCGGTGGGGTTCGGGAAGAGGTGGACGGATCCGGAGAGGTAGCTGGCGTTGAGAGATCGGGAACGAAGGTTTGGTGGGTTGGAAGGGAATTGGGGTTTTTGGGAGAGAAGGACGAGATTGGGGGTTTGGTTAGTGTTACCGTGGTAGTATTGGGTCGAGTTTAATTACGATAGGGATTATGAAGATTAAGGTCTGATAATTGAACTTTGTAACAGGACGTTAATTTTTACTTACGGCGTTGGTTGAAATTTAACGGGGAAAATAAGAAAGTGTATAAACGTAAAATCTGTGATTTGCAAGTGCACAAGGACAATATAAAATTATAGGTGAGCAAATGTCCAATAACAGGACTTTACAAGTGTACACAAGCAAAAATCCCAAATATTAATTAAGTAAGAGCATCATATGAATATGAAATATTGGGTCGAATAAGGGCGCATTCATTAAGTCCCCGTCCCCTTTTAACTTTTTGAGAATCCTATTATTGATCTATTTAATTATATCACATTCATTAAGTCAGAACATAAATGTATCGGTCCTAACCCAACCCAATTATAGCCCCCATTCTTCAAAAAAACAATTTGTATAAAGTAGAAGTCAAGGGTCTTTCCCACTAATTTACCTTTATTTAAACACACCCATAAATATATAGATCGTTACTTGTAGTATTAACAAACCTAGTCGGTATCTTAATTTTTAGACAAATTACACCATTGTATAGGGGCGATTCTTCTAATCTACGTCAACGACAATATTGCTTAAATTCTAGTCCAACTTTTACTTAAAAACAAGAGTTGCTTATGCTTCTAAGACAAATATTTATTACACTTGAGAACTTTTCACTCCACCAACATAAATTGCAAAACAACAAATAGACACAAATGATTATAACTATTAATATTATTAACTTACAATGGCAAGATTCTTTGGTCTTTTATTCCTACCATTTTCTAGTAAAAGTAGGTATATTAGTTCGGATATCCAAAAATGATGTTTTTTTTTGTTAAACTCAAAGAAGTAATATTGATTGCAATAGAATCAAATAAAAGATAATATCTTTCAAAGATATTGTGGCTTAAATTTAGTATATTCATTTATGTATCGATTAAATTCTAGAACTTCTCATTATACTTTTTTAAATGAACCAAACGACTTACTCTATTTGGTATCAAACATATCACAGATGACATGCATTTTCAGATATTTAGGAAGTATGTTTGAAGATACAACTTCATCAGTAACATCACATCATATCTTTAGATTAGTTACCTTTGATATGATTCCAATTTTTCTCTTCTATATATATATATATGTATACACATAAGTGAATGTAGATTGTGTGTTAACATCATCAACATAGAACAACAAAATGAGGTTCTCTTCCATTCTTCTCCTCTTTCTCTCAATCTCTTCCTTGGCTATTTCAAAGTCTCAGCCTCTATCAACGCAATCACGTTGGATTGTGGACGAAAATGGGAGAAGAACGAAGCTTGCTTGCGTGAATTGGCCCTCGCATCTCGAAACACTCCTCGCCGAGGGACTGAGCAAGCGATCGATGGACGACATCTCGAGCCAAATCACTTCCATGGGGTTTAACTGTGTAAGGCTCACTTGGGCCCTTTTTATGGCTACAAATGACACTTTGGGCGGGACGACCGTTCGAGAGAATTTCAAAAGCCTCGGCTTGAACGAGGCTACTAAGGGTCTTGAGGCAAATAACCCTGAACTTGTCGATCTTCCGATAACCGAAGCTTATCAAGTGAGAACCCCTGAAATCTATGTTTTGTTTCACATGAGGCAAATTTCAATTTCTATCAAATTATTAGAGGTGTAAAAAGGACAAGACGAGTTTTTGCATCACTGCTACTCGCTCCCTAGTTAAGCGGGTAGGAGGGGTGTGCCAAAAAAATGTTACCTCCTACCTAAGGGTGGACTAGGCAGAACGGGTTACTCTTTGATCAAAGTTAAATACAAAAAATCAAGGAAAAAATCAATCAATGTATGTTTTTAAAGCTAAATACAAAAAGATCAAAGTTAATACAAAAATATCAAAGCTAAATACAAGACAAACACGGGTATGAGTTATCGGGTTATGTGGTGTGAGTTTCCAGAAAACCACAACCCACCCCTCTTATTGTGTGTGTGACGGGTTGGTGAATAATTTTTTTTTTGTCCACAACCCACATTAGGCAAGATGGGATGTGGCAGTGGGTCAAACCCGCCCCATTTACAACCCTACAAATTATCGTATAAAAAGTAGCAAGATTGTGTTTATACCAAAAAATTATTTTTTTCTCGTGGAGTTGTGTAGTATGTCGTATTTGAGCTGACAATATTATTTTTCTACCATCGTCATTTTACAACTATTCTATTGTTGTATTAAAGGACAGGAATAATTTAAGAAAAAATAATTATTTTTATATCCAGTAACACGTCAAGTTTGAATTGTCAACATGTTATAATTACCAAATCGCCGTGTGTAAAGCTAACAAACATTTTGTAACTTATACGAAATTTTGGTTATCATGTTATCGTATTGTGTCGTGTTCGGATCGATAGTTTTACATTCCTACACTACAATCATTGTGTTTAACTCCAACTTTAAATCTTTTATTTTTTTTCGTTTTGTTTTGGCAGGAAGTGGTGTCTAAGTTAGGTAAGAACAATATTATGGTGATACTAGACAACCACATAAGCAAGCCCGGCTGGTGTTGCAGTCGAACCGACGGCAATGGCTTCTTCGGAGACGAATTCTTCCAACCTCAACTATGGATGCAAGGGTTGAAGAAGATGGGAACTTTGTTTCGAAATTCGACCAATGTGATTGGAATGAGCCTTCGAAACGAGCTGAGGGGACCGAGAGAGAACGCTAACGATTGGTACAAGTATGTATTTTAAGTATAATTAAGACGTACTTAAATATATATTTTCATAAATTAAAATTTTAATTATCAGGTACATGGCCCTTGGGGCGGAAGAAGTACATGCTGCAAACCCGAACGTACTTGTGATCTTGTCCGGTCTCAATTTCGACAACGACCTTGGCTTCCTCAACAGTAAAAACATAAGTGTGACGTTCAATAACAAGTTGGTTTTCGAGGTGCATTGGTATAGTTTTTCCGACGGAGGCGTTTGGATGGAAGGAAACCACAACCAGGTGTGCGGAAGGATCACCGGCAATGTGATTAGGAAAGCAGGATTTCTGGTGCAGAAAGGATGGCCTTTGTTCATGAGCGAGTTTGGGACGGATCAAAGAGGTGGAGATATTGGGGGAAATCGATATATGAGTTGCATCTTGGCGTCTATGGCGGCGTTAGATTTGGACTTTGCTCTGTGGACTTTGCAGGTAGCTATGTAGTTTCGTTAATTTCTAACACGACACGATACGATAGACATCAATTGCTTGATTAGTTAGCGTTATTTGCGGTGATACTTTAACTATTTATCATAATTAAGTAATAACACAAACAGTAACCAAATCAATTTGACGCCCAAGTGGATACATATTTGGGTTATTAATGGTAATATATAGTTCAATTTGTTAAGCATAATTATCGAGCCCAACTTACATATATAGAAATAGAATTATTATTGGTTGATTATTGTTTTATTTGTTGTTGAGTTTAGGGAGATTACTACCTAAGACAAGGGACCGTGGGATTGGAAGAAGTTTATGGTGTACTAAACAAGGATTGGAGTGGAGTTAGGAATGCTACCTATCTTCAAAGGATTGCCTCTGTTCAACTTCCCTTCCAAGGTTGGGATTCTAATGTTTAACTTTGATTTATTTTTCTTAATATTATTATGAGTCATCATAAAATATTCTAATTCTACATCATGTTAAATTTCATACCACAATAAGAACCATGATATAAACCCAAGACCCTAAGAGAGAGAGAGAGAGGGGTTTTCATAGATAATATTTATGTCTACAAAAGAAGAAGAATTAGATTTGGTTTGACTTATTTTATTGAGACACATCATTAGTCTTAACTATTCTAAAATCAAAACAATTACCAACCGAACTAGTCTTAGATCTTTGTATGAAGTTCACTTATAACGGATGCAGGCCCGGGTCTTCCTAGTTTGACCCCCTACAAAGTTGTGTACCATCCAGCAACTGGTCTATGTGTTGTGAGAAGTGGTCTCCTCCAACGGCCAATTCTAGGATCTTGCTTGAAGTCCGATGCTTGGAGCTACACCGACCGCCAAACTATGGCCATAAAAAACACACCATTTTGTCTACAAGCTAAAGGAGTCGGTGAGTCAGTGGCACTAACGATGTCGTCGTGCACGAATTGGACGTTGATTTCTGACTCTAAGATGCATGTTTCGACCACCATCTCCGGCAAGACCTTGTGTTTGGATGTGAATGAGAACAAGTCTATCATCACTAATCCATGCAGGTAATTAAGCCAAAAAATACTTCACTGTTTACTAAGAAACATAAATTGCAAATCTTTGAGTCAAATTGAAGGGTTTCTATGGTATTATGAAATGTTGAAGGCTGTCGGTGATATTTTGAAGGATATTTATCACAGAAATGTTGCGAGTTAACTTTGGAAATTAGACAAACATTAGGAGGCTTTATACACTTAGAAGAGGATATAATATATAATGGAAATACTCAAATAAGTATAGTTATCACTTTCAACTTCGTCCATTAATTTATTACCATCAACTAGTTTCAGCTTTACTAATTTTTAAGCTCTAATCCATTCAATCATCACACTAATCACAAAATCATTACCAAACTCCAAACGAAGGGTATTTACTATATTGTTAAATACTAAAGAATATTTCTGATATTTTAAGTAATTTGAAGGATATTTACACATCTAACCTTACAAGTTTTGCTAATAATTTTTCGTGATTACTTCCATCCTCATTACTTATTACAGGTGTCTTAGTGGTGACAAGAATTGTGATGCTGATTGGCAGTGGTTCAAGATCATTACCAGTTCTAGGGGCATAATTAGTAATAATGAAGTTGGAAATGTTGGTTCGGATGCAGTGCCAATCTGAAGATTCGATGCCTAACAAAGTATTGTATATTGTGTTGGATGGGAAATGTTGTGTGTTTTTAACAAGTCTACATATATCTTTCAATAAAGATTTGTTGTGATAATTAGTTTAAGTGAGAAAAATAAAAGCACATATAGAAAAACAAAAACATAAAGCTTGTTGTCATTAAAATGATTACAGTAACCACATGAAGAAGAAGAAGAGGAAGAAAACTTGCTTTCCTAACTAAATGACTTTCTATGTGTCATCAGAAACTTTCTCATCTTACATTCTGCTTGCATACTTATAGTAAGCATGGTTTGTATCAAAAGCAAGAACAATTACTTAAAAGGAAATATCTTACCTATCATTATTCAATCTAATCCTCTGGGAGTATAATTATTCCAACTCTACTGCAAGTGATTATCATCTGCAACAGATGTAACTGAACTTTGAAATTAATTTTCTTAAACAACTTGTCTATCAGGAATCATAATATTGTTTATCAAACTTAGCAAGAATTATTAATGTGCATCATGTCAAGCTTTGAAAGGTGTAAGATTAAAAGCAAAGATTAAGCAACACATGGAGTCTGAAGAAACTGAAATACAAAAGCAGGTTCGAAGTACATTAATTGTTCTGTTCTATTATATTGTTATCAAACTACTTCCAAAGGCTTCTGAATTCTGATTACCTCTGTTAATATTTAATCCAGTTTCTGAATACAAGTCATCTGCAAATGAAAACGAGATTAGAAAAAGAGAGAGTTCATAACAGTTAATTTTTAAATCTCTCTCTTCTAGTGTAAAATTATGTATTTTATCATAGAAAAGTAAACGCTTAATCACGACACGGAAAGAGATTATTACATACAACAAAGAGCATGCTAATAAAATGTCGAATTCAGCAAAACACACAAGCGAAAAGTAAAGATAGATGATTAGGTTCGACAAATGAAACTCATCCAAGTATTTTATTCGATCGTTGAGAGTTCAGAACTCAAATGGTTTATGCAGAAAAGCTTAATTTGCCAATATGAGATCTATCGAGCATTGCCTTCTAACATGAAATTTACGACATAACAAGATGCATGGTTGCCTTCACAAATGAATCCAACATCAACAGAGAAAAGACTAAAAGTCATTACTTCAATTCAAGCTAACTTAATAACTTCTTGGATTAATGAATAGAGGGTTTATACCCTAAAAAATATGAATAAAGGGTTTATTACCACATAACATATAAGTTACATCAACGTGACCTTCCTGTCTTCCTTAAAGTTACTAGTTCTATGTGATATCGCTTGGCAGTGGTTCAAGATCATTACCAGTTCAGGGAGCATAATTAGTAAGAATAAAGTTCGATTTTTTTGGTTCGGATGCAATATTTATCTGGAAAGTTGATGTCTTTCGATACTGTTGTATGGGAAGTGTTTTGTGTTCGTAATGAGTCTAGTCATATCTTTCAATAAAGATTTGTTGCGATAAATTATCAGTTTGTTATCTAATATAAGCGAGAAAAATAGAGGCACATGTAGGAAAACAAAAATAGAGAAGTTGCAATGGTTTAATAATGTTGAAAACAGAGAAGTTGAAATGGTTTATCATTTATAAGTATTTGTCCACCAAAAAAATGCATTTATAGAGTGGATAGTCACAGAAGTCATAAATATATACTTGATTCATCGTGTATTTACACGAGATGGCTTCTTAACTCCTCTAAAATTTGGCCGTTGCGTATAGTAATCCGGTACTAGTATGTATACCAGTATTCTACTCTTGCGATTGTTAATGAAAAATTCCAGTCCATACCATTGACCTCGATTCAATTGCCTGTTGTATTCAACTTTTGTGATGTTTATAGAAGATTTCCAACCTAGACGCTGTGATTCAAACAATTCTACCTCGATTCAACCATTTTTTCGTGCATAAAGAAAAAAAATAAAACATCGTACTTAGAGCATCAATTATCATGACCTAGGTCATGCACGCTCTTTCTCTTCCTTTCTCTTTCTGCCCCGTCATCATGACCAACCTCATCTTTCTCCTTCACTATTTATCAATTTACCATGATGTAGATTATCATACTTTCTTCCCTCAACATCATTAATTTCCTTATCAACTTTTATTATATTCCAAAATCATTTATATTTACCAAAAACATAAATAATCAAATTGGAAAACCAAAATACCAATAATTTTGGTAATTCCGAATTGTATATACTTTTTTATTTAACTATCAATATTTATCAAATACTAAATATCATTAATATTAATAAAACAAATATTATATTAAATTAAACAAACGTAATGACAATCTACAGTACGCGTGTGATGCCTTATCTTGTCGTACTGATAATCTACAATGCGCACATGATGATTTATCTTGTTGCACCAAATATTTAAATAGACCTCCATCATATTTTTCCAGTTTATAACCTATCTTCCCTAATTTGTAGTTTTTATTTAAGTTTAAGACTTATCTTTTCTATTTTTATTTCAGTTTAATTGTTGTTTTTTTACTTTTAATTTAGTACAATATTCTCTATTTCAGATAAGTTTGTGTATTTAAATTTTAGACAAAATACACAATATAAATCAAATAACACACATTGACAGTTTGGTCGGGGGTTTTGAAAATCTAACGTTATCAAAATATAATAAACCCTAACCTTAATTATTATGAAAACATCAATTAAAACTACTTAAATCCTAACTATTTATCAAAATATAAACTCATAATTATTATAACAAATACCAAAACAAAACCAAAACAAAAAAAATCAAAAACAAAAACAAATACAAAATAATCCGGACCAACCGCGTCGTGCATCCCACGACCGCACCGCCCATGATGGATTCTCTTAGGGCAGGTCGTGCAGGCGACGCGTCCCTGTTGGTTTATTTTATTTTTTTGTTGTAATTTTTTTGATTGTGTATATAATTGAGTTTAAATGATTTAGGGGTATTATTTTGAAAATAATTGGGTATTTATTGAGATTTTTTTGTGTTATATCCAAGTAATGTAAGTGTATATATTCCTCATCTACAATCTTTTAAATTTTTTTCCATCCGACATCGATTCAATCACTAACATTACTATCTATCCGTGAGCAGGTCGTATATATTTCGATCGAATTCATCTCGATTAGTACTCCTAAGGCCATCCCTTAACGAGGTTTTTTCCCCGGTCGTGGGACCTGGGTCGAAGATGACCCAGGTCATCTTCGCCCGGGTCGACGACCCGGTCGTCCCAGGTCAGCCAACCCGGACGCGCCACGTGGCGCGTCCGGGTTTTTTTTTTGTAATTTTTTTAGTTTTTAGTTTTATTTTTTTGTTAAATATTTATTGGTTAAATATTTGTTTTAGATGTTAGGTTGATTTATTTTTTGGAGATGTTGGGTTTAATTTTTGTTTGGTTTAAATATGTTGGGGTATTATTTATTTGTTGAAGATGTTGTATTTAATTTGTATTTGGTTTAAATACGTGGGGATATTATTTCGTAAATAATTTTATATTAAAACTATATTAGCACACTTAGATCGGAACAAAGCTACAATACACCGCTTAATTGAAATTAAAACAGATTTACAACGCTTAAACGGAAAATGACATCAACTCCTTACGTACATTTGCTAGCTGGATTTCGTCCTCCTCAGTCATTAAACTCAGCTCTTTAAGCTTCAGTAGTTGTACGTATATATCATAGAGTTTTTCCTTAGCACGTCAGTTCTCTTTCTTTCTTTGAAACTCCAACTTGCGTTCTCTGAATGCCTGTTCTTTGTCTTTTACGGTAGTGTGTTCAGCAAGACGAGCAACCAGGTTTGTAACATGCACTTCTTCATCATCGGCTACCGCTTTACCTTTCTTTTTGGTTTTTTTGATACCGGTAGGACGAGGTTGAGGATGTGCGAAATTTTCAGGGATTGTCGTAGGAAAATTAGGAGGCGAGCTTTCATGGCCTTCCTCTTCGAATGGCTCCGTCCGACTTCGTTTAGTGGAGGACCCGGAGCCATACGGGTCAGTACAACTTCGTTTATTGGAAGACCCGGAAGATTGTCTGCTCGAAAAATTGCGTATAGAGCCCAAGGATCTCCACTTTGGGTATTGTTTCAAAATTCTCCAGGCGTGTGAGTATTGAAAGCCAGTGTTGGTCTCACTCTGGTAAATTTGATGAGCTTCTTTCATCACGTCATCCTCGTTTTGTCCACTTGTCATCCGTCTTGTTGCTTCGTCATAGATGCCCGCCCATTTGTTTGTTGCGTGATTTATTCTCCTCCAACGACCTTTGATTGCCTCTTGGTTTCTAGGTGAGAGTTGGTAATTAGTAAGGGCGGCGTCGTCGTATATAAATTTTACTTTCACCCAAAATTGGTTATTTTTCTGGTTCGTTCCCACTACCGTGTCCGTGGTAACGGAGATGTAAGCAGAAACGAGAGCCTCGTCTTCCATACAAGACCAACCACGTTTGCTTACCGTGTTTGTTTTTGGTGACTGTTGAGATAGGTTTGCGGGACAATGGTCTACATTTTCATGAGGTTGGAACTCAGTCGACTCATTACTCAGGAGGTCAGAATACATCTGCAGTACATTTGGCTGCGGTGGATGTTGAGGATTTTGGTACGGGTAGAACGGGTTTTGCGGTGGTGGATTTTGGTACGGGTAGAACGTGTTTTGCGGCGGTGGATGTTGAGGATTTTGGTACTGGTAGAAGAGTTGGGACATCAACTCTGGGT